>JAHRHZ010000139.1:42937409-42954686 GCA_024137785.1 Ginglymostoma cirratum
GCTTCCTGCTCCTATGATGCTGCTTGGCCTGCTGTGTTCATCCAGCCCCACACCTTGTTATCTAGCAAAGAGGATTTGACTGTTCATTGTGCAGGAATGCAACTGAAACACACACTTGCATTAAAGAACCACATCTGTGGGAAGTTTAAATACGGTTGAAGGATTCTCCATGTAAAGAAAGCCTCTTTTGAACAATAGTTCTCAGATTACAAGTTACCAAACCGCATAAAAATAAGAATACATCAAGGACAGTATAAATTATACATGTGAAATTTGTTTTTCATTTGGGCTAAAACTAAAATAGGATTTTGATTTGTGGTTTCACTTACAAGTTGCCTGCAGAGATAATGTCTAGTTCATATTGTTTAGAGCAATTTGTTAAAATAAATGTTTGTACATTCCAAGCCAATTGGGATAGAAACCAAAACATACCTATCTTTTCTCTGTGGAGAAAGTTTATATTTTCTAATCAACCTATTCAGTGATGCTAATACACACCTCAAGAACAGATAGGGCTTGAACCTAGGCCTATAAATCAGAGGTAGGGTCACTACCACTGTGCCAGAGGGGTGCCGTGGTGAGAGTTATTGACCTGTTCAATCTTACCCTTCTCATCCCTGAACCAGTGTCACGGCTGCTCCCTATGTATCTGTGCTTAACCGATTAGTGCCCACTACCTGTTTCTCTCAACCGTAATTGATACATTTATAAACCTTAACCAGATGTAACTGACAGATATTAAAAGATGGAATCTTGACATGTCGTTCTTTGAGCTATCAACTAGAAGAGTTCACCGTCTCTTCAGGGATAATGACAAGGTTATAATCACCAAGTCGTACGTAAAGCATAACAAGATTATTAATTTAAAGTGAATGAGGAAAGCTGCACTGGAAAGATGAATGAGTGAGAAGTTGATTTAGTTCTGATATTAGAGAGACATTTTACTGAAAGGATGACAGATGTTTGGATAAATCAATGAAGAACAAAAGCAAGGTAAAATCATTGTGATGATACATCACAATACGAGCCCCCACAAAACTTAATTTGCATTCTTTATGTGCCTTTGATTGTCCTGCGCCCTGTTTCTCTAGCTTTCGGCTTCTTCCACAATGTGCCCTACCCCTATCAAACCAATTGCTGCTTTCTACCCGAAACCAGACAGTAGCATTCAAATGGATCCAAGCAGTTAAAATTTGCTGGACCTCTAACAAAGACCCCAGCTTGGGAATCTGTAATCCTGAAATTTAAAACCTGCCCTGATGACCTGAATCGAATTGAAAATCAGACAGGCTATAAAACTCCCAGCCTAACCATTACAATAAGTTAAAATACTTCAGTAACCCACAATACCTAATCCTTGATTCGAATGACAATGTATATTCTTTGCATCGTTGTTTATGCATTCTGCACTTTACAAGTAGCTTTAAGCACATTACAAAAGCTGCTTTAAAATTGGTGTGTTTGTGTTGATTAAAGAATACAATAATCTGGTTATTTCCTGAGTCGTTGTGTAACAGGAAGCTTTTACTGGCACTCACTCATTGCACTTCATATCAAAATCATAAAACGTCTAGTTAGTTCTACTCTATTGGCTGTAAACCAATCACATCAACAAACCGGAAATGAAATGGCTCTTTACACGTCACAAAAGCAAACGTTTGTTAGTTTCCTTGATTCATGATGTAATTTATTACTTATCAATGTAGGTTATTTAGCTGTTCATGAAAGTTTATGTGAACTCTAAATTGTCGGTTGAGGAAACATTAGGTTAAAATATAATCAGATATGTAATCATGTGTTCCCCGGCTGCGATGTTACATCTCAGAGTAATTAATTGCTTATTAAATTGATCATTATGTAAGTCATAAGTATTTAAGGTTAACATACAACCGGAACATGCTCTGATAAATACAATAAACCATATGAAAATAAAAGCTATACTTACTCTTTAAATCTGATACAATGCAACAAGAAAAGAAAAGAAAAACTGTTAACCGGCATTTGTTATCTTAGTTGAAAATTCATTTCAAAATGTGCGTGTATTTCAATGACCACACTGTAGAGCTAAAATATGATTTTACCAATAGGCGTGAATATGGGTTGGAGACAGAGCTGGAACATAGAACCCTGGTTATATAATCTGCAATCATCAATATTAAGAGCTTGAGCTTGCAGAGAGAGAGAGTCTCATCATTTCGGCTCTCACTTTTAAGATAGCATTTTAATTAGTTCAAATAATGACGCAGAGCCAAAGAAAAGAACACAACTATTTTGTTTTGTCATTGAGCACAGCATTAGGATATTTGCAAACAATCCAAATTCTGCTCTGCAAATTCTTTCAATTCAGAGAGCTAACAGGCAATTCTCAATGATAAGCTTCATTCAAAATCCTGGAGCCGAATAACACAACACAGACGTACAAAAAAATGAACAATATGTTGCTGTCTGCAAAATGCTTTGTAAAAAAAATGAAATGAAATGAAATTGAACAAAATGAGCTCCGATGCTGGTGAGAGAGTCTGGGATAATTTGTTGTTCAGTGAGTGACATAATTTATGAAGAGCTAGAAAACGTGAAGAAATAAAGTTACTTGAAAATACAAAGGGCCAGACTAAGTGATTGTATAGTCCAACGAGGCAATTTGGAAATAGACCTTATGTAGCTAAAGAGTGAATGAACACAATCTTGTAGCCATCTGCTCTGAAATGTTTCAGGGTGAAAGCTTGTATGCAACATCATTGCAGGCTTAATGCTGCATGCCTCTGTTGGGGAGTTGCATCCTTGTGAAGACTCAATAAGATCACCTGGAACTGAGGATTGACGCATTTAAACCAATCTGGGCAGTTTTATGAGAGATTAATAAGTAAATATTCTACATTAAACCGTCAGTACCTGGTGCATGGTGTAAACAATGGTGAATGGAAATGTCATTACTTCAAAATTCCTTCAAAGTCTCTTGTATGTACACTACACGTACAGCACTACATGTGCTGGGCACGTCATCAGCACAACCAACGTGGGACTCTCCAAGCAGGTCCTCTACTCCCAGCTCCAAAATGGCAGGCAAACAGAGGACTTGAGGAAACCCTCAGGGTCTCAGTGGCAAAGTATTCCTACAGACGCCTGGGAATCACTGGCCCAAGACTATCCAAAATGGAGGAGAAACATCCGGGAAGGTGTTGAGTACCCCGAGACTTGCCATTGGAAAAAAGCAGAAGCCAGGTGAAAGGAGTGTGCTGCCACCCCAACACCCCGTCCACCACTTCCTCTGGCCTCCTTCTGCCCTGAGTGTAATTAGAGCCTGTGGTAGCTGCATCAATATGATCAGCTACCTATGGGCTCAAATTGAGGGTGGGAGAGAGTCATCCTCGTCTGTGATGAACTGCCAATGAATGTAGGAATGACAATTCCACTATTGTTGTTGGGTGTTATTCCTAGAATTCCCTCCCATAAAGTATTGTGTAAGCTTCTTTGCCGCACCAACTGCAATGGCTCAAGAACTTGGGACACCATGACTATGTTGTTTGCAGATCAGGATGGAAAATAAATGCCACGTCATAAAGTGAATTTGAAAGATGTATTTGTACATTTGCCATTACTCCTTCATGCAAGTTCTGTTTATGTTCCTTGGAAATTTGACTATGGGTCAAAGTTTTAAATGGCCGCATCAAATAGATGGCATCATTTACAGATGGTATCATTCCATTTGGAGATGACTACATTAAACATGTGGTTCAAGATGGAAAAAAATTCAGTGAGAAGTGGAAAAGGCCTGATTACAAACAACTGAGAGACACAGTGAATAAATATTAAACATCATTTCCATTTTCTGTTGTTTTGAGGCTTGTGCAGACAGAGAAAGGAACAGGCAATGGCTCCCTCCCCCGAGCTTTGCTACACTCAGTATTTAAAGCTAAAAGATACTGGATATAAAACCAACCAGTAGCAGAAAGAAGTCTGATTGTCTGGCAACTAGACTGCCCTATGCAGATACAGAACTGGAAGTGAATGGGCTTGCAATTCAATTATAAACATGCCAGTTTTGTCGGCAATGGCTATCCCATCGTAAGTGGTCAGAAAGCCAATTTAGCACCTTGCGACCATTTTAAGGTGACTGTGTGGACAATGGCTATAATTTTCAAGTCAGCAATTAAGCCCAGACAGTTTTAGGAGGCTGACTTTCAACAGAAGATCAGGGTCCCGGTGCTTCATCTATTATTTCCAAACCTCAACCCTTGCCACATGGCTACAAATGCAAAATAACCACAAGCGTGGCCATAAACTACCCTGTGCAATGGCCGAGTTAGGGTCAAAGGTGGTCCCATCTTGTAAGCCCCTTAAGCCTTGACAGTCCATCCTTCATCCTTTATCAGCTGTTGAGAGTGAACCCTGGACACTAACTGGGTCACACTTCAAAAATAAGGTGGCAGGCATGACGTAACATGAGGTCTTGACCATAATATGCACCATTGAGCTTCTCACCCCAGAAAGAAATTTCAGCTCCATAGCTCCATATGTTCCAGCACTGTACTAGCTATGAGGAGTTAGATCTCAGATCCTTCTTACAGTGGGCCAGTTTCACTTAATAATGTTCCATCCAGGCAGCTGTAGAGAAACTGGGAACCAACCTGCGGAGAATTGAATTTCGTTCAACTGCACATGGCAAGTCAAACTGTACTCTATCGCTGAATCAACCCGCACTGATTAAAGGTGACATGAAGGAAAAATAATCCAATTCAAGGCATAATGAATTAAATCACATGTATTAGTTTACATGTAAAAGGTGTATACTCACTGTCTGTAGGTAACCATAACTATCAGAATTGCAGGTAAACAGCAGAGGATGATAATGATAGCCAGAGCCAGTAGAGCACCTTCTGTGTAGCCCACAGCTTGTGCCTGTTTCTGTACATTTGCCACCACGCTCGGCGTGCGGATTTCCAGAATACGACCTCCTTGTCCCAAGTAAGGCTGAAAGTCTTTGTTTATATCTAGAAGTTTGCCATCTAGAAATCTTTATCAATCATAAACACAAGTTGAAGAGTAAGATGCAATTTTTAAAATCTGCAGCTAATATTAATCCTAACTTGGCTTAAAAATGTCTCCTTGCATTGTCCTGCCACTTACTGATGATGGCTTTGTGGAATCTAAGGGTGACTGATAATAGCATGCTGAATTATGACAAATTTGTAAGGAGTGGGCAATATATGCTGGCCTTGGCCAGGGACTCCACATTCACAGCCCATGCATGAACGGAAAGTACAAGTGATGTTATCTTGGAATGGTGAAATGGGAAACAGGCAGTACATAAAGTTTAATTTAGAGGTGTGTAAGGTGATACATTTTGGCAAGAATAATTACAAAAAGTCATATGAGCTAAATGGTACTACTTTAAAGAAAATGTGGAAACATAACAACCAGACATATAACCATTTGGTACTTGCAAAATGCTTGTAATACAATAAAATATCCTGAGGCAATTTACTGGAGGGACAACAGTCCCTTTTAGAGCAGTTTATGTGGAGGGGTTCGATTGATTGTGGAGGGGAGATATTTACCAGTTCCCAAGGTGTTAATTTCATTTTTCTATGTTTATTTTGACAGAAATAATCAAAAATGCTAATTCAGTTTTTCTTCACAAGGTTAATTGCTGTATAGAGCTTTACATGTCGTATTGTAGCCAACTGGGGCTCAGTCACAATTTTGTTCATTTCTAGGCATCTCTTGTGGCAGCAGAAATTGCTGCTTTGAACATTTTATTTTGCTTCTCCAGTTTAAATGAGCATCTCTGTCATCACTGCTCCTAAATAATTGCAAAGAGTATCCTCCACAAGTCTCATTAATGAACATATAGGAGAGAACATCAACAGTGCTTTGAAACTGGGCAGATGAACAGTTTCCCAGAACATCTTTATGTGACAGTGGTTTTCTAACAATTGGCAATGTGCAGTACATTTAAAATATTGCTATGCATGTCTCATTAAAAAGAGACTGAATCCCAGTGAAGGGCGTCTCGTATGTTGAAATGTTTACAGATGAGTGAACAGTCACACAATTCTCAGAGGTCCATTTTTAAAAAGATCCCTCATTTGACCGGACAGAGACTATCACTTGGGAAATGTTGTTGAATGTTGGGGTTGCACATTTGATATGAAATGTTTATTGGACAGACTAATGCATTAAGAAATATCAGAGACTGTCTCTCCCACTGCTGATACTGCAGGGGAGACTTAAATACACATGGGCATAGCAAAATGAAAATCTGTGCTCGGTTTTAGGAATAAGAGACTGATAATAAGAGATAACAGCATATGAACACAGTACATTTAGAATAACATTCAGCTGCTGCTATTTTAATTAAGTTATTCGCTCATTAAATGGGAAAACATCCCTACTTGAATAATTAACAAAGGATCATCACCTAAATGTGTTGGACATTTGAACATTAATACTCACCAACAGATAGATCTAATTTAAAGTTTTTGAGATTTGTAGCTTGAGTTTTGGATGAGGTTGCAGACACGCTCGCTGAGCTGGTGGATTTGGTTGCAAATGTTTTGTCATCCTTCTAGGTAACATCATCAGTGCACCTCCAGTGAAGCATCAGTGTTCTGTCCCGCTTGTTATTGACATGCCTCGGTTTGTTGGGGTGATTGCTATTACTTCCGGCTCTGTTCCTCAGTGGTTTATACACAGGGTCTAATTCAATGGTTGACGGAGTTCCGACAACAAACACATTGAATTAAACCCTGTGTACAAACCTCGGAGAAACAGAACCAGAAGTGGTACCAAACACCGCAACAAACCGAGGCATATAAATAACAAGCAGGACAGAACACCGACGCTTCACCGGAGGCGCACTGATGATGTTACCTAGAAGGGTGACGAAACATTTGCAACCAAATCCCACCAGCTCAGCGAGCATGTCTGCAACCTCAGAACTAACTTTTCTGTTCAATCTAGATTTATCCCCAAAATAAAAATCTTTAGCTACCTTTCAGCAGCAAACAAATACGTGTAGCACAAGTTAATTTTAGATAAACATGAAAACTGAGCAAATTTTAAAAGAATTAGCACTGCAATATACTCACTTGAAGAGCTCATTCCTTGAAATAGCTCTGTTTGTCAAAGGGTCAATAGCATAAACCATCAAATCTGACTTGGAATAGTCCTCTTCCTGAAAGCCATCGCCATGTCTGCGAGGACCGATGGATTCCACTACAACCTTTGCACCAGGAATCTGATCCTGTACGTAACGTTCCAGAATTCTGATAGCACAAAATTTAATTAAAAAGAAGTGGGTGACAGAGTTTACCACTTCATATGTACACAGTTGACACTCATGCTCATGTCTCACTGTTGGAGATATGACAGCTAGATAGTCAATGTTTATTTTAAATCAACCTGTTTGAGTATGCTATAACTCATCCCTGTGGCAGGTGGGACTTCAACCGTGACATATGCAGAGGTAGGGGCACTACCTCTGTGCCACAAGATCCTTGGAGGTTCGGTGCTTAGGTACTAAAGCCACTCTACCTATTAAAGCTACTTGGAGGCAGGGGATGTTGGGCAGGTCTGCATGTTAAAGCGAAACCCTCAAAGAAATTACAATGCAAGACCTGCGCTTCTTTTAAGTATCCCTGTGCTCTCGCCAGCCCAAAACCAGCAGGACTAAAGACAGGGTGGTTGACTTGGGAACGTTACAATGCCAAGGACTCAAAGGAATGACGCTTGATGGAACTGGGGGTTGGAGATTGAGAACACTACTGCTCTTCCTGGGTCACAAGGAACTCTCTCAAAGGTAAGCTTGGAAAACTGATCAGTCAATGCCTCCTGCCACCATTTGGCTTTTACATTTCATACCATGTGGGTCTTTGTGGATCTTCAATAAAAACATATTGTGGCACAAATCCTAACATTTTGAATTTAGTGGCTGGTAATGGGAGGCACACAGCAGTCAAAAGTCAGTGAAGGTGAAAAGGCAGAAGCTGTGACTGGCCAATCTGGTCTTAACGAAGCACTGATGAGCAAGAACATTAAAACTGAGATTCAGGTGTCTCTCTATTATATAGATTCACTTTGACAGAGATGAAGGTCAAATCTCAAAAACCTAATAATTACATATAATTTTAAAATAAACAGCAGTGATTTCCTCAACAATGCTTATACAGTATTAATAAACCCAAATAAAATTTGTGGGTGCATTCAGTGGCCAAATTTGCAAAGGATTAAACAAAAGCTACGAATTTAGCACATGTGTATAATATGCTCTCTCACATTCCCCAACATTATATAGTTATCTGGGTAGTAAAAATGACAGATGACTGTTAATTAGCCCTGTTTTAACAAGGAGAATTGATTGTTAATATTTAGCCTGACACTACTGCAAAATGTATCTTTAAAATACAAGGGTCTGGAAACAGGAACCGTTAGATTGTGGGATAAATAAGGTTGACTAGGACTTGACCATGACAGAGAGCTAACATGGGGACTGCAACAACCTTTGAAACTTCACAAAGGGGAGGCAGGAATGTCAGCAAGCTTTATCATGGAAGTGAAGGACACATATTGTTATCATTGCCTTTAAGTCATTTTGAAAAATTTTGGTTATTGCATGGATGTTAAAAAAATTCCAGATACAGTAAACCTTCTTGAGAAATAAAAGAATGAAAATATGGATAATGCATTTCAGGTGGAGATGTCAAAGATAGCAATGAGGAAAAGTTGCTTTCACACAGGTCAGTGAATGCATTGTCAAATCTCTCCTTACTCTAGACATGATGAATATAAGCGGGTGAGAAGATTAATGGTAATGGTTACATGCATTTGCAGAAAACAGGATTCTTACACAGTGAAGCATGAATGTGGAAAAATAATTAGTCCAATACAAAATAATGGAGAATTAGATTTTCTGTACAAATGCCAAATGCTGGTCGAAAGTATATGGCTCACAATATTATATCTAATTTTACACTGATCCCATTTTTAAGTGCACAATTTCCAAAAATAAGAAAGGCAGGTACATTCTTTCTTTAGGAATATTTGACTGACTGCACAGTAACTGTATAATAGACGCAAAAGGAAGTATAGACGAAAATTAAATTTGAGGGACACATAGTAAACAGTATTAAATGCTCAAATACTCAGTCGGTGAAAAATGACATTACGAAATGGCATGTTCATCAGCAGAGATTGAGCACAAGTATGATGCAATTCAAGTACTGAATTCAGAATATTCAAACACTTTCAATATGCTTCATCCCTAATACTGCCATAACAGGTGCTGCTGACCCATTTGCTGATGCTGTCACACACACCGATACAGTCGGACACATTGGCACTGTCCTTCACTCCGATACTCTCCCACAACCCCATTTTGCCCTGCGCTCCAACACTCTTCCTGCACTCCGATACTCTCCTCATTCTGATTGTGCCCGATTAAAATGATTGGCCCACGTACTGATCCTGCTTAACACACCCATACTGCTCCCACATGTTGCTAACATACCACAAAGTGATACTGTCCTCCACCTGCTGATGCTGTCTGACATATTGATACAGACCCACATATTGATACTGACTCATGCTAGTAATACCGCATATGCCGATATTGCTCCAACATGGATCCTGCCCTCCAGATTGATGCTTTCTAACATATTGCTCAGACCTTATGTACTGAAATTGCCTCACATGTGGTTACATGGCCCACATGCCGATAACATCTAACACACCAATTCTGCCCCAGTGCAGAGGCAAATTTCCTCATTTTGATACCGTCCCATGCACAGATATGCCAGCCCTGTCTCACATGCTGATACGGTCCTACATGCTAGTTCCACCCAACACACACTGATCCTGCTGCAGGAAGCATTACTGCCTCCACGCAATGATACGACTCACACAGAATCTCATACACTGATATTGCTCCACATGCTGGTACTGTCCAGCATATTGAACCTCTCTCTCACACTAATACTGCTCCAAACACTATAACTGTCTCTCACATTGATACTGCTCATACACCAATAGTGATTTCCATGCTGATACTGTCCAGAATGCTAGTCCCGCCCCACATGCTGATACTGCCCTGTGTGATGTTACTGTCCAATATGTTGATATTGACCCAAAACTCTGACACTGCCCCCACACGCTGAAGCTGGTCCACATGCTGATAATGTCTCAAACGATCGTACTTTGGCAGGAGTGAGAATGAGGGAGAAGAAAGCCAGGTGATCTTACTGTCAAACCAGATACCAAAACATTAAGAGAGAGGCAAAGAAAGGTTGGATCAAGAGTACTTTTCCTTGGCACAAGCTTGAGATTTCTTATTGCTCACACATCGTTCATCTTCACTAAATTATTTCTGGCTATCTCTGTCTTTTTCTAACTTTGCCATTCTTTTGTTGTCATTTGTCCTAAATAGAGGCGCTTAGCTATATATTCGAGTGTGAAATTACCCACTTCAATCTTCACTCCAGTTTGTTCTATTGTATTCCTGATAACTGCTTATGGATTTGGTTTTTTTTGTGGACTTGGAGTTCGTAGTCAATCCATATGCTAAGGTTTTAGACTTTACTTGATTGATGATATATTTGTATAGCCTCATCTGCTTCGGCAAGTTGCACTGTGTCATCAGTATACTGCAAGCTTGTTGTGTTCTTAGCTCCAATTTTTATACCTGCAAGTACACCTAAATCTCCTGAAATCTTGTTGTATGCAGATTTAATAATTTTGGTAACATTCAATTAAACATGTCTTATTGTCCCGCTCCTAGTCTGAGGCTCACTAGTTGCAACCCAACATAGACTTTAGATAAATCTCACATCTTTATTGTCAAAACCACATTGCAGTAACACACCTATTAACTTTGAGCAAAATGCAATCAAGCACTTTTTCATAGACTATACGCAGCATATGTAAATGCACTACTATAATATAAGCATTTAGCGACAGCAACTTATCTTTATACAGCACCTTGAGTCTAATAAAATGTCCCAAGGCTTTTAATGCACTTGACACACAGTTGTGTCAAATACTTGCATTGAAATATGAACTGATAGAAACAGATGATCCTGTGTTTAGAATGGCAGACGAAATAATTTTGTAAACAGTTTAAAATTTTCTTAAATTAACAATGGCCAGCAGAAGTCTTAGGTTTGTAGTGTTGAAGCTAATTTATCCACTGTCTTTCAGGGAAGTAAATCTGCCACCTTCATCTATGTGGAACTCCAATCTCTCAGAAATGTGATTTTTTCTTAACTGCCCGTTGAAATTGCTGTGCAAGTCATTCAGTTCAAGGGCACTTAGGAATGGGCAATAAATGCTGGCTTTGTCAGAAACAGCCGCATCTCATTGAAAGAATTCTTTTAAAATCTACTTGAAAATTAATGCGGATCAGAGTAACTTCTTTTGCATTTTGTATGCAAATTTCATTTTGCAGATCTCAATAACAGTTAAAATATCAGAAATAATTTCAAAGAAACTGATACTTCTATCTATCAGACAAATACACTTTACATTTTAATGTACAAAAACAATACAATACCCAATCAACTGATCCTTGTTCTGTTCCACCAGGGTAGGTGGGACATTGGAAACAATCACTTGCATATCCAATTCATTGACGACAGATACCTGGAGAAAGGACAAATACAATCCTGTTGGTTCTGACAGTTTTTTAAATGCAGACAAATTGGCTACCCTGTTCCATTTATTTAAGGAACAACTGCTTCAGCTGTTTTTAAAATGCTGCACAAACCTCACCATTTATAAGCATGATATCGGACTCAACAAGTTAAAATCATGTCCTCAAGAGTTTCCCATTTCCTTATGGGAGCTTCAGATGTACAAGAGAGATTGCTGCCTTCTTCTGCACTTAAATTTTGTGCTTGCGAACGTTTAACTTGGATACAGATTGTTACCACACTAGGTTCAACAATACATTCTGATTAATATAAAGTATACATGGAGACATACATTTTGTGTTCAGGGTATATGACAAGCACCTGCTACTTTTTGGAACAAACAGGAGCTAAAACAACACTCTTTTACATAAAAGAGAAAGAACTTTTCTTGCATAAGTGAAAAGCCATCACCATATTTAAGAGTTTCCAAATCAAAATCTACACCGACCGAATTTTTGCTTCCGATTAAGGATATGCAGTTCATTGAACTGTCTGGAAAACTCAGGGTTAGGTTAGCAAATCCATAACTTAGGAATCCCCAGTTGTGATCAGCAACACTGTGAGGTTTAACCATGGTGACTGCACAGTGACTCAGTGGTTAGCGCTGCTGCCTCACAGTGCCAGGGACCTGAGTTCAATTCCAGACTGATGTGACTGTAAGTTTGGAGTTTGCACATTCTCCCTGTGTCTGTGTGGGTTTCCTCTGGGTGCTCTGGTTTCTTTCCACAGTACAAATATATGCAGATTAGGCGGATTGGCCATGCTAAATTGCCTAGAGTAACCAGCGATGTGCAGGCTATGTAGCTTAGCCATGGTAAATATGGGTTTATGGGGATAGGATAGTGGGCCTGGGGCTGGAGCTGGGTGGAGTGCTCTTCTGAGATCAGCGCAGACTTGATGGGCTGATTGGCATCTTTCCGCAGTGTAGGGATTCTATGATTCTAACCAGCCACACCATGGGAGCTTTCCGATACAAAACACTGAATAAGCTTCTCACTGTCTGCTCATTGAAGATTATCTTGCATTCCATGAGTTGTGTGGTTAAGAGGAATGTCAATCCCATTTACAAGCCATGGCCCTCAGCAACAACAGTGGACAGTGTATTCACCAGAGGATCAAGCACCAATTATTGTTTCATATTATCAAAATCGAATTTCTTTAAGCAAGCTAATAGGTTTCAAGCCAAGTAATGCTAAACAAGTACATCAACCAAAGATTATCTGATGGTAATCATATTCAATAGCAATGTATGGCAGACAATTGCTGAGTGTGACCTTGAGTCACATGTCTCATGTAGCCATCTCCCAGTTTGTAATGTCTTATCTTTGTTGGTGGCTCCTGCACATTATTCTCCTGGTTTTCATGACATATTGGTGCACCTTGTCCAATCCATGATGAGTTATCTGCCCATGGAGTATTATGCCGTAATGGGCTATTTTGATAGAACATGTGGACCATTTTTATTGAACCACATTGATGAGCCCCCAACCTCCTCCGCACATCCAAGCATCTGAAGTGTTACTTCAATACAGGGGAGGTGATGGCCTCGTGGTATTATTACTGAATTGTTAATCCAGAGACCCAGATAATGTTCTGGGGACCCCAGGTTCAAATCCCACCATGGCAGATGGTGGAATTTGAAATCAATAAATATCTGGAGTTAAGAATCTAACAATGACCATGAATCCATTGTCAATTGTCAGGAAAACCTATCTGGTTCACTCTTGTCCTTTAGGGAAGGAAACTGCCATTCTTACCTGGTCTGGGCTACATGTGACTGCCCTCTGGGCAATTAAGGGATGGGGAATAAATGCTGTCTAGCCAGCAATGCCCTCATCCCATGAATGAATAAAAAAAAATCAAGTGCTGGCCCAATCAGGATTTTTTTTTTTGCCTGTTTTAATACTGACTGTGTGTTGGGTATTGGAATGTGCAAAGGTCACAATCCAGTTTACAAGTTCACAATACAAGTTCACTAAGTTCACAATACCAAATGCTTTAAATAGAACATAATGAAAGAGGCTGTCAAGTTGGTCAGATGAACGTAGGATTCAAATGTACTTCGTATGCTAAATACATTCAAATATTACACACTGAAAGCATGCATTTTAAAAGGAGTGCATGTAATGTATTCTATGTAATATTGTTCCATTGAAACTATCCCTCAATGTTTGAAGGAGGCATAGGAGTTTGATTAATTAGAATTGCTTATTAAAATGTACTTTGAACATAAAAAAAGTGAATGGAAGCTAAAAATAAAATTTTATTCCAACCAGACTTAGAAAAGATACAAGAGCTGTGGACGTTGAACTGAAATCTTAAACATAATTTAAGATTGCCTTTTTCAGCATTCTTGTTGTGCACAGAACTGATTATCTGGCATGATTACAGAGACTCAACAAGACTATAAATCAGGAGCAATAGGCTCCACTGTTACTGATATTCAAATAAGCTCCCTGCTATTTTCTATGGGAAAAAAAAACACTGCTGGTCAGGCAAAGTGAAGGAAGGGAATGATAATGGAAAATAATTAAAAATACAACATCTGCTTTATTCATTAATCTACTAGTTCATCCATCTATTATTTCTAATTATAAATTTGTGCCTGAAAGAAATCCTCAGTGAACACTGGGTCCACAGTACATTGCATATTAGACCATTCAAGCTTTCTTGCCTAAATAAAATGATAGTGTTATGCTTTGTCACATATGAGATGATCGTTGATGTAGGAGGAGGATTTTGTTTTAAAGAATTATTTTGAAAATGCTTTAATGCTGAATTCAATGTCCAGAAAAGTACTAGGAAAGGAAGGTTTCGCCAAAGCCTGCTATTAAAAGTAATTAAAGATACATTTTTTAAACAACAGAATACAGTTGACAATAGCCCACACCGTCACCCACAATTGAATCGACCACTAATTAACTAAGAGCACACCAAATAAAGTATGCGATCTTCATTTTGATTAATTAATTTCCACAAAGGCAAATATCTAAAACCACATTTAATCTTTATCATAATAGAATAGAATAGTCATTTTATGTCAGTTGTTTTTTTTAACCCAAAAACAGTGAAAAGTGTTTAAGTTACTATACCATGGCACATATATTAATAACAGAAGGTAAAGATACAAGTTTCTGAAAAGTTGAGACAAAGTCCATCTTAGTTCAATTCTCGGTCACTGGCTTTGGGAAGAGACAGTACTGCTGCAAGACTGCCATGCCAGGCCACTGGAGGCCGCTGCTGAGGCAGGCCATCGAGAAGTACCATGAATGCTACACACGGTGGCTCAGTGGCTAGCGGAGCTCCATCACAACACCAGGGACCAGGGTTCGATTCCACCCTCGGGCAACTGTCTGTGAGGAGTTTTCACATTCTCCCTGTGTCTGCAAGGGTTTTTTTCGGGTGCTCCAGTTTCCTCCCACAGTCCAAAGATGTGCAGGTTAGGTGGATTGGCTGTGCTAAATTGCCCACAGTGTCCAGGGATGTGCAGACTCGGGGGATTTGCCATAGGAAATGCAGATTACAGTGATAGGGTAGGGAGGTGGATCTGGGTGGGCTGCTCTTAGCCGGGTCAGTTGATGGGCCAAGTGGGCCGTTTCCATACTGTAAGGATTCTATGATGATTCTAATCTATTTAAAGGTTAAGTAATATATAACTTAAAAACATTCCTTGTACTTACAACAACTCGTGCACTGCTGCTCAATTCTGTCCCATAGTTGTCTGTTGCAATAACTTCAAACTTATAATAAGACCGTCTCATGTTTCTGAATGTAATGGCTGTCTTGACTGCACCAGTATACTCTTCTATTACAAATCCATCTTTTCCATCTTTTGTGGGTGGTATAATTAATCGGAACTGAGAGATGCTGTAGTTTCCACTGTCCTGATCTTCAACCTGCCAATGTACAGAAGGATAAAAAATAGACACTCCTCACATTATTCACAATACAAAGTGCTGGTACCAGAGGGGATGGTCCATCTATTTTAATATATTGATAAATTTTGATAGAAACGAGAGAACCTCTGATCCACACTTTCAATTAAACCAATATTTAGAGAGTTCCCACCCGAAATAAGCAGCAGTCATGTTGCCCAGCAATGGTGAAATATCAAAACATCTGCTATGTCAGTTTCTCAAAATATTTTTATATATCTTAGTTGGGCCTTCAGCTAATGTTCGAACAATAGGACCTATTGTCAAGGAAGCAAGGTTTGCAACACAAAGTACGAATAAATCGTGTTGAAACTGAGTATGTTCCAGGTGAATATTTATTGTGATGAAAGACACTGATGGATCATCACAGCAAAAATCAAAGGACTGTGAGAAAAATAACTTTCCATCTCGTGTTCTAGACCTTTGAAGTTTGTTTACCCTATCTCTATTCTTTATCCACCCATAAAACACGTTGAACTATTTGTCTTTGCCTGTCTTAATTGTGTTTGAATGTATGGGTTGGTCAACCCACAGCATGAGGACTGCAGCAGTTCAAAAAGGCAGCTCATCACCATCTTCTCAAGGGAAGCTAGGGGTGGGCAAGAAATGCTGGCCAACCAGTGACGCCCACATCCCACAAATGAATTAAAAAAAATGGGCATTTGGGGTCTTGAAAGGGCGTAATTTAAATTGGATAAATTAGAATTTTTCTTTCACTGCTTTTGTTAAACTTAAGTGTACTACAATAAGTAAAGTGTTTTTTTCCCTGGTACTGATGAAGCCTGGCTTGAATTGCATTTGGCCTGAGTAGCAGTCAGTCATACGCATTGGACATTTTAGACATCTAACTGAAATACTTTTATGATTTCTGACAGCTTATGGAACAGTGGGACATGATTATCGGTGCACTCTTACCAATTAAGTTGTGATACGGGATTTTAACCATGTACCAAGAAGCCAGCAGATGTGTCAATAACTGACAAAATGTGAATAATTACATCAACAAGGGTGGCACGTGGCTCAGTGGTTAGCATTGCTGCCTCACAGTGCCAGGGACATGGGTTTGATTACAGCCTTGGGTGACTGTCTGGGTATAGTTTGCACATTCTCCCTGTGTCTGTGTGGGTTTCTTCCAGGTGCTCCAGTTTCCTCCCAAAGTCCAAAGATGTGCAGCTTAGGTGAATTGGCCATACTAATCTGCCCCATAGAGTCCAGGGATGTGCAGGGTAGGTGGATTAGCCATGGAAAATGCTGGGTTCCAGGGATAGGGTAGGGTTTGAGTGGGATGTTCCTCAGATGCTTGTGTAGAATCGACGGGATGAATAGCCTCTTTCCACATTATAGGGATCATGTGGCTCTTCTATGAGATTTTAAAAGTAAGCGGTCATGAGAGCAGTATAGGAATAGATAGTTTGGTCCGGAAGTCTCTTCTGCCATTCAATATAATAACTGAGATAACAAGGTGTGGAGCTGGATGAACACAGCAGGCCAAGCAGCATCATAGGAGCAGGAAAGCTTGAGGTTTCGGGCCTAGACCCTTCATCAGAAATGCTGCCTGGCCTTTCTGCTGAAGGGTCTAGGCCCGAAATGTCAAGCTTTCCTGCTCCTCTAATGCTGCTTGGCCTGCTGCGTTCATCCAGCTCCACACCTTGTTATCT
>JAHRHZ010000139.1:42955086-42977599 GCA_024137785.1 Ginglymostoma cirratum
GATGAACACAGCAGGCCAAGCAGCATCATAGGAGCAGGAAAGCTTGAGGTTTCGGGCCTAGACCCTTCATCAGAAATGCTGCCTGGCCTTTCTGCTGAAGGGTCTAGGCCCGAAATGTCAAGCTTTCCTGCTCCTCTAATGCTGCTTGGCCTGCTGCGTTCATCCAGCTCCACACCTTGTTATCTCGGATTCTCCAGCATCTGCAGTACCTTTTATCTCCAATATATTAACTGACATAGCTGAGCTCCATTTACGTATTATAATTTATTTTCTATCAATACAACAAAGTCTTGTAAGCTCCAGTGCAGGGTGAGAAAGAATTCGGCACTTCTACAGCCTGTCATGTGAAAAAATATTTTCTGATTTCAATATTAAATGGTCAAGCTCTAATTTGAAGATCTTGCCCCATCCCCATACTTGATTCCCCAATCAGAGAATATCAGCTTATTTTCTATCTATCCTTTAGAATGGTTTTAGCACTTAAAGCATGTTAGTCAGATGCCCCACCAAGAACAAATATGACACAGGCGATTGATCCAAACAAACATAGTCACACGTAAAATACTATTTTTAAAGTAAGGACTTTGTGTGGAATTGGATTTAGTTATTAGTGGCATTGAAAGAAATAAATCTGTAAATAAAACTGCTATGTTCAGCATAGCTGGACAGTAAACTATTTTCATTGGTGCTGATAAGGCAAAATATTAAAACATCTTGTTTGTTGAGTGTTATCATGATGAATCATCCATGGTAATGATTGAAAGAAAATCATTACCTGTATTATATTTAGACAAAGTGAGCACATCGCACGGTCAATAAAATTATCATTCTACATGTTACAAACATGACGGACTCATTCCTGGCTTAAACATATGTAAATGTTCGCAGCTTTTGGTACATAAAAAATTGCAAAGTGGAACATACAAAGCTAATATGTCCGAAGTGCTGTAATTACAAAAAATAAGACATCCTTTATTGTTGTATATAACTTTATTTGAAAGCAAAACAAGCTTCCCCTTGCCTTTGCCCTTTGAAAAAAGTAGCTTACAAGATGTTCTGTCGGTATGAATGTTCTTTGCTTCGAGAGACAGGGAAAGATAAGTTCATGATGTTGTAGGTTGAATAATGTATTTCAGGATAAATTGCTTCAATTGACTTCACAAAGGAGATAAGTAATTATCGAAGAAAGGTGCCATTGTCTTTAGCTGTCTTGACAATGACTATATAAGCAATAAGAGGAACTTCAGGTCTTTGATGCAGTGTCCTAGTTGGAGAATGATGTAACCTGTGTCGTTGCACTAGGGAAAACTGGTCGAGTGAAGTGCCTGCAAAGCACTGAACTGACCAAGGTCGGCCCTTTCCCAGAATTTAGAATCCTGGGGCAGAAATCCCATTCCCAGGGAGCTGCCAGCTGATTACAATTTGGCAGCTCAACGTTACTGGCTGTGCAGCAGGATTAGGCTCTGCTGCTGGTTAATACAGGGAGGCCTTCTCCAGAGATTATTTTGGGATCCCATTCATAGAGAGGGATGAGTGGCACAGACTGGGTGCCACGGGGATGACATCATTGGCAATTAGTGGTAAGCAGGTCCCCAGTATGGTGGTGCTTGGATACAAGGGGCAGGTCTTTTAAAATAAAAAGGTCATGGGATATGGTCGCTTACTGGCTAGGTCAGCATTTACTGTCAATCCCTAATTGTCCAAATGGATATTAAGAATCAACCACATTGCTGTGGATGGTGAGCCAGCTTGAGATGGCAGATTTTATTCCCTCAAGGACATTAGTAAATCAATTGGAATTTTTTTTGACAATCGGCAGTGGTTACAAGGTTGCCATTCATTGGGTTTTTATTTCAGATTTTTATTGAATTCAAACTTCACCTATTGCTATGGAGGGATTTGCTCCCATTTCCCCAGAACATAAGGATTATTAGTCCAGTGACATTACCATTACACTGTTGACTACCCCATGGGGTAAATTGGGGGTGGGAGTGGGGGCGAGAGTTTAACTCTCAGATGGTGACCACTTCCCAATGGCAGTTCTCTTGAGAAGTGCCTTTAGAAGATGGACCTCCTCTGGAGAGATTGCTGTCAAACATGAAACGGTTTGCCGGGCAGCCATCAAGAGGCACAGGAAATTCGTGAGCGTTTTGGAATTCCCTGAGCCACGTCAAAATCCCAGCAGGCTCAAGGTTACTGATCCTTAAGTGGCTCAAATCATTAACTTAATCAGTCCGTTCCCTACTTTGGCTCATCCATGCTGCTGACCTGATGTGTATGACGTTTGTCTGCCTTTGGGAATGGACCAAATGGTTTCCCTGTCATAATATGGGCCCAACTCTCAGCGAGCATGCTCGGGGCAACTGCATTCAATCCATGATGCACACACAACCTAAATTCTGTCTGAACTGAACCAGAAGAGGGAGCTACAGCACCACAAACCAACCAGCAAAAATATACCCATCAATCTCGCCTATCAATGATATCTGAACATCAATCAATAAAATAAAGACATAAAATTATATTCCAAGTAAATGTGCATGTTGAATTGTCTTGCTAAGCTATTCAGCTTAGAGAAACAAAACCGATATTGTCTTTGACAGCATTATTCAAAACAAAAGTACACAGGAGAACTCAGTTTAATCCCAGGGCCTCAAATCTCAAGCTGGGCTTCTTTGCAAAAGTCATTTAATCAGTTCCATTTTGAGACGCAAAAGCAAAAAGTTCACTTTCACGTTTATTGATGAATTTGCATATTGTAGCTTTATACTGTCCAATTATTCATACCTGCCAAGATATACAATTAATTTAAACATGATATTTGTAATATACTACTCCTGTTCACTTTTCTAGCACTTCTTAACAATTTGGTGATGTAATATTTAAATGTATAATTTACCCAAACCTATTTGGGTAAATTCTAGTTTTAAAATAATATTATTGAGATCTTTACATGTTTAAAAAATGGATAAATCAACGAGCTAGTTATTGCATTTCCTTAATTTGCTTAGTTAAAGATTTAAAAATTTGCTTTAAAACTTTGACTGTCATAATAACTGTACATGATTTACCAATTCCTTTAGTTGACCAAGAGCTTATTTCTTCTTAATGGTCAATTAACAGTCCTCTTATTTTGAAGAATGAAAGTGATTTTGTTCAAACTTCCTACAGGACTAGAGAGGGTGGATATAAATAGGCTGTTACCTCTGGCTGGTGAATCTAGAACGAGGGACCATAATCTAAGGATAAGAGGCGGTCAAATTAAGATTGAGATGAGAAGGGATTTCTTCATTCAGGGGGTAAATCTTTCAAATTCTCTGCCCCATTGGAGTGTGGAGCAACGCTCCTCTAATTTTATTTTTGCTGCATGGGCCTCCTTCAAATTTGGAAATCATTGCTGATTGATGCATGTAATGGACTAGACCAGACCCCCTCAAAATAATTTAAGAAGGTAGCCTATACCTTAACTTTTTCTTATTTTTAAAGGTAGATGTGAAGTGTTTGTTCCAGATGTGATGTAACTGGTCAAACTACTCAACACTAAGCAAAACACAATTTAATTAAACACTATAGCTGAAATACAAACAAAAGAAAGAGGAATTTTGAATAATTACTATTATTAAATTACTATTAGAAAATTTAACTGAATAATAGATACTGTACCTATTACTAATTAACTGTGCAAATATAGTAACATTCCATAAACACAAGCCTTCGCAAAAAGGTAAATTCAGTCACAGATTCTTACATGCCCTTCAACATCGAGAGAGATTTCAGAGAAAGTCACAGCTAGGAACCATTTACTGAAGCTCCAACACTTCTGGGACCCTAGGTAACAAGCGTGGGGCTGGATGAACACACCAGGTCAAGCAGCATCATAGGAGCAGGAAAGCTTGATGTTTCGGGCCTAGACCCTTCGTCAGAACTGCTTCTGACTGCTACAGCTAAATAAAAAACTGGCCACTCCCTTTCAATTGTTACAACTGTTAAAAAAAACCTAAAGGCCTCTTAAACTATTGAATGAGGCCATTTCCAGTAGACACTTCTTACCTCTGTCTTTACATCCTCTCTTCAAAAGTCCCAGGACAAAATAATCTTTTTAAAGTGACAGCTTTGTCACATGTGTGTGCAACTCAGTGTGGCTGTGTGGCTGTGTAACTTAGACGGACCACAATAATGAGCATGTACAGAAAGATAATGAGCCAAGCAGCATCAGGGGAGCAGGAAGGCTAACGTTTCGGGCTGAAGAAGGGTCTAGGCCTGAAACGTCAGCCTTCCTGCTCCCCTGACGCTGCTTGGCCTGCTGTGTTCATCCAGCTCTACACTTTGTTATCTCAGATTCTCCAGCATCTGCAGTTCCTACTATCTCTTACAGAAAGATAATGATGGCTTTCTGGAAACAAATGACTTCAAAAGATATGGGTATAGAAATAGCATGCCAAACAGTCACTGAGGTAGATAATCAGCCATGATTTAAATGAATGGCAGAGCAGACTCAATGAGCTGAACGGCCAACCCATGCTCCTCTGTTCCTAACTGCACTCAGTTATTCAAAAGCACCAGTTTCATCAAAGGCTTTAAATACATTAATCACTGCTCATCACCTTGATTTAAACTGTCCTCTTGCCACGTTACCATTCATGAAATGCTCAAGACATACTATGACAACAAAGGAGGCTCATTTCTGAGGTGCGTTCACTTCTGGCTTGCAAACTCCTATTCAGATAGTCACATTCACAAACTAATGTATGGTTAAAAAGTGCTGGAAGCACTCAGCAGGCCAGGAAGCATCTATGGAAAGAGAAAAGAAGCTAATGTTTCAGAACTGATGAAATGTCATCAGGCTGAAAGGTTAACTCTGTTTCCACCTCTACACCGCTGCCTGGCTTGTTGAGAGTTTTCAAGATTTTCTGTAATTATTTCAGATATCTAGCAAAGTGATTTACTTTTGCTGAACTTCAAGTGAGGTTTTTGGTTGAGCAACACTTTCTAAACAATATATTTTAACCTCAAAGTTGTTTCCAATTTTACCAATTGGTGACTAAATTACTTTTTTAGAAGAAATTCATTTGAATTGCAAAGCACAGTGTTGAATGTCGACTGGGATTGGAGTGAATCTACATGCTGGCTGGATTAGCCACTTGGGTCTTCAGAGAGTTTAGATGGTCCATTGGTCTGGCTTAACAATTTACATCCATGTTGAAGATGGTGTGCCACAGGGAGTTGCATAAAGCTACTGACAAAAACAGTATTTAGTGACACAACAAAGGCAGTATGTTTCTGAGCAGCTACATTCCAACAAGCTTTTCAGGGTTGGAACATGAAGGTCACATCTGCATTCACTGACTGTCCGGGAGAGGAGGAGAGGGTACTTGTTAATTATACTTGTATTTTCCCATAATCTTGTAAAAGGTGGCAGTCAAGTAGTGTTTAGAGCAATGTCTAATGACAGGATTATACTGTAAAGCTTTCACAAAAGATTTATTTTCATTGCATAAGGAAAAGCTTCTTGGCTGCCCACTACCCCTCATGGGGAATAACTAGAAAGCAAAGGACTGACCTTCCGGGTCTGATCTCACATTTTGTCAATCTCACATTTACATCATCATGACGTGCACACTGGATACCTTCAGAGAAGCTTGATTCAATATGGCAGAAACTTTCATTTTGTCATTAAAGTGCATTGATCAAGATAAGACGGTTGTTGAGCTTTATTCATTCTAATTCAGAACACCTGGCTCTAACTGTATGCCTCCCCCACCCATTCAAACTTTTGTGGAGTGTATGACTCACTGGATAAGCCAACTGAGCCATTAAGGGAATAAAGATATATTTCCATCCACTATTTGTGTCTTCTAGATAATGTGGAAGGATCCTTGTTAAAAGGTTCTGTCCTTGTTTGACAAACTTTTCAAAAACATTTAATGATCTCTTCTCTCTCAAGCATCATATATTTGTAGACCATGATTCGTAAATTATTTTGGATGAGTTCTGACTGTTGCGAATTCAGCCAGGCTCATTAGTAAAGGTTAACCAGTTAGTTTTGGCTGTTGACGTGAAAAATGCATTTCTATGTTTTTCCCATGAATAGCATAATTTAGCACTGGTGGTGATTATCAGGTGGAATGCAAAAATACCATTATTATAGGTCAGCAGTAAATATCAACTGTGGTTGCACACAATGCAATTCCTACTCATTGTTAGAAATTAAAACACTTTGATTTATTTAGGCATTATAGGAGGCAGAAGATTAAAAGACAGAACCCAGTGATGTGTATGAGATGGATAGCGATTTACGCCTACTGGAGTTAATTAGGCCATCTTATCTCATACAAGCAGACCTGCTGTTTCAGGATTTCATTGTTGAGAGAAGGACCTAATCATTCCACAAGACCCGATGCCTTGAAATTTCTGACTAAATTTAAGTTGAATCAATTGTTTTACTTTCACATCTTGGCAAAAGCAAATTTGGTTTAAATTAATGGACTTTGGATAGGTGAATGTTTGTGTTCATTCAAGTGAAAGATTTTAGTGACATTTTGCACTTCTTCTAGCCTGTCAGCTTCAGTCAGTTGCAGGCTCCATAGATTGCAGGCTATGCACAGTAAACTTGCCTTTATTTAACATTGCTGCACTGCATTGCCGTAAGTTCTTCCATATCCTCATGGGCCCTTGGAGAATAATAATTTATTTTAGGTTGAACCAACGTTTGGCTGCAGACTAACATTCACAGTAACAGGTTTGATACAGTTGTAGGTTATATCAGTTGAACAGTTTGCAGTTTTCATTATGCTAAAGCGTACAGAATGAAATCTTCTGCACAAAATGAAGTATTGTTGTCTAAATTTTCGCATGATATTGTCTATTTAATTTCTATTATGGTGCAGTCATTTAAAATAAAAGCTTCGTGCAATAAAATTACATGCCAGTTTAAATTCATACACTTCTTGTGACTTTTTTTTAAAATTCATTCATGGGATGTGAGCATTACTGACAAAGTATTCGCTGTGAATTTCTAATTGCCCTTGAGAACATGGTGAGTCATCTTAAAGAACCTCTGCAGTATGAGTATTACACTCATGGTGTTATTAAGGAGGATTTAGATTAATGACAGTCAAAATACAGTGCCATGTTTCTGAACCAAGGTACTGTGTGGCTTAGAGGGAACTTGCAGGTGGCAATGCTCTCATGTGTCTGCTGCCCTTATCCTTCCAGATGGTAAAGTTTGCCGTTTTTGGAAGTGCTTTTGAACGACCCCTAGTGTATTGCTGCTTTGAATCTCATAGATGGAGACTTCGTGCCATTGAATACCAGTGACGGGGGTGGGGAGGGGGGAGTGAATATTTCAGGTCACAGATGGGTGTAGCTCAAGTGGCCTACTTTGTCCTAGATGGGGACGAGTGTCTTTGGTGTTGTTTGAACCGCTCTTGTATTATTAAGGCTGGAGTTGGGAGCATGGAAGAAGAGTGTCTGTGAGATCTGGAACTGAGTTGGAAATGTTGGAGTCCAAGAAACTGATTTTTAGAATCTATTGGTCTTAGGACTAGAACTTTGGAGCTGGATTTGTGTACAAATGAGCACAAGACTGTTTGGGCTTTCCTGAATAAACAAAATTGCAGTGGAGAAAGGATGAGCCCCTTAACAAGCTTTTTAAAGTACAGTAACTTAAGGGGTTATTAAATGGTGGTAACCACATATCTATAACCCCTTCCCTACACCTCTAACAATGCAACTGGCTATTTGAAATTTCAGAACTGTCAAGAATCCCAGCGCAACCGTCCAGACTGTGATTTTGAATTCCTGTCCACACCAGGTCCTAACAGAATGACCCTTTGAAATTCTGACCCCTGGAACTGGAGTGGAGTAGGGTATTGGATGTATCGAAAGGGAAACCTGAAACTGGAGAACATGAGGGTTACAGTGGTGTATTCCAGACTCATCCAAGACTGGACTGGGCACCACATTTTGAAGTATTGGGATGTTGGGAATTTTCTGGTAATAGGAGATATGTGGATGAGGAGGGTGTCAGAGCTGTAACATTGACGGGGCATCAGCAGGGGAGAATCTGGCAGACATTAGACCTAACTTCAGTATACTTCTACAATATATTGCTGATCTTCAAGAACTATCCCTCAGACTGGTTTCTATCGTATTAACACCGTATTTGACAGTATGTTGATAAACACAGTATATGAAATCATAAGTTTTCTTTTGGTTGAGAATAGGCCTGATGGTTCAGTAACAAGGTAGGCTGGAGCTCAAGACAACCAGGAGAAGGAACAATATCAGGAGGATATTTCCATGAACATGGGCTGGATTATCAGCAGATAAGAGAACATAGCAAGTCAGAATGAATTAGGCACCTTAAGTGACATATGAGGCTGGACCATGAATGCAAGCTCCAAGCCACTGACAAAGATTTGGCTGTGAGAAGTTATCATATAATTATCCTCTGATAGCATGTAATACAGGAGTATGGCACCCCAGGCTGGGGCAAGAAATGTGTACACATGTGTTGCTCTAAAGCCTTCCAAGCCCTGAAAACTTCAGTGAATTCTTCATTCTGAAAACTCTAGCCTTTCCTGCACTCCTTACTTATTTCACTCCAACTGTCAAACCCTAATATTTGGAACCTCTTCCTGAAACTGCTTTGCATTTCCATCTCTCTTTCTCTCTTCTCCGCCACACCCACCTTCTCCTCCTTAAAGATGCTCCTTGAAATTATTCTCTTTGACTAAGCTTTTGATCAGACATCCCAATATCTCAAGCCTTGATTCTGAGCAATTGTTGTCTCATTACGCTCCTGTGAAACAGCATGGAACATTTTACAATGCTTAAGTTACAATTCTTTAAATTATAGATAGATACAGAGAGACAAATGTATCTGCTTGGAATTTTAGATTACTTAAGCTGCAAAGTACAGAGCAAACTATTTCTGGAAACAACATTGCACATCTCCAATAAATATGTGTACAAAAAATCTTATCGATGAAACAATCAGCAAACGATACAGACTCTCTGATTTATAAGTATTTCAGGATGTACGCTGTTATGGACCTGACCAAAACCCCTCAAAACATATTAAGAAGATAGCCTAGACCCTAACTTTTTCTTATTTTAAGGGTATGCATAAAGTGTTCCAAATGCAATTAGATCGATCAAACTATTCGACTTTAAGCAAAACAGACTTTATTTTTACAATATAGTTAAAATAAAAATAAAGGAATTAGCTTAACTGTAACTCTATTGAAATACTTAACAACCACTACTAATTAACTGCTCCAACATAGTAACGTCCCATAAACACACCCTTGGCAAAGGCAAATTCAGTAAAATAGATTGTCTCACATGCAATTCCAGCAGTAAGAAGAGAACCCCAGCTTTTAGCTGTAACAGAGAGAGGAATAAAAGCTTCCACATCCAGCTTCAAGATCCCAGCAACTGCAAAATGTTAAAACTAAAAATCCTGGCTCTGTCGGAGCTTGACCCCACATTCAGATTGCTTCTATTACTCCAACTTTAAAAGAAACAAGGCCTCACAAGCTGTTTCCAGTTTTGGCCTTGAGCAGACTGCTCATTATATCTGTCTCAACATTTCTTCATACAAAAAAGGACAAAATATACCTCATCACAAGACCAAGAAGGACCCAAGAGCCAGGAGTAACAAATCTCTTTATTTATAGGGAAGTCATTTGCCTTCCTGACGAATGGCTATTTGTCAGACTAAATGTGAGCCTAAAATACAAATAGAGTATTGTGGACAACAGAACCTGTTCACCATAGTTTTAAGGAGCCAAAAGATCCTATTGAAGATCATATTATGGCAGAAAATTCTCTTTACTAATATATCTTCTGTGATGAAATGCAAACATTTTTGATAATTATACACTGATTTCCAAAAATAATGTTATGGACAGCGACCTACTATGGAACCAGGCTGTTTGACCAAATTAGTGCTGATTTATCTCCTGCTGTCACTGAAGTAATTGTGTTCTGGAACTGGGAGATTACCACAGTCATCCGTTGCATCCTGGTGCGTTTAATTTGTGTTGCTGCCAAATTACTAAGGATTAATCTTTGCAAGGAATCCTCTCATTAAGATAGGATAAGGGACACATCAGGTGGTGGGGAGAATGCAGCCAATGGAAACTGAGCCTTTGAATTTCAAGTCTTTCAGAAGTTCAATTTCTGATTCCTCTTGACTTTTCTCATGCTGTTGTTTTAAACATATGTTATTTTACATTATTTACTCAAATATCACTGACATGCTGTTTTCTAAACATGTGACCAGTTTTGATTTTTTTCTACTCGAGGCATGATATTATTCTTTTAGTAATATTTATTCTTATTTTGTTAAAAAATTGCATTTTTCATGAAGTTGCTAAATAGCTTTTTAGATGTTACTGTGGAGACAACGTTGGTGCATTATTAGTAATGGGTAAGATTACGTTGCATTGGGAATAGGGAGTTTCTTGGGATTGAGATAAATTAATGTTAAGCTCTGGACCAGTGGACATAAAAAGTCCTCTCTTAGTACCATGGCTTACTTGCAGAATTAGATCATTATTTTCTAATTTCAAAACTGGGATGGTCTGTGACCTCTTTCTAAATGTTTTCATAGAACGTAGAACATTGAGCAGTACAGCACAGTACAGGCCCATCTGCCCACGATGTTGTGCCGACCCTATTATTCTACTTCGATCAATATTCTCATTCTTTTTTCAGTGGAGATCTGAGGTATATGGACAGGACTTTTCCAGCCATCTGGTGATGGGCTGGGAGTGGACAGGGAGCAGTGGGGTGTCGATTAGGTGGGAGGGGTGGTTAATGTTTATTTGGCTGGACTTGTCAATTAACTGCTTTTTTCGGCAGCCACAAGCATTTGTAGCCACCATGTGGGAGGCACTCTGGTGAGCTCTGGCAGTCTATTTGCATGTTCTAGGGCGGAGTGGCACAATTTATCACTCTGTGGCCCACTGAGGACTGACACTCCCAGAATCTTCCTCTCTTCAGGTGCAGTTCTATAAATGGCCACTGCTCCTGGTGGTGCTGCTGAGACAGCTGAGCTGCTCGCCCTCCAATTGCTTTGCCACTGCTGGGGTGGGCATTCATCCATTAAAGGAAACCAATTAGGAACTGGATGGCCATAAAACATGGCTGGGTTCTACAGGCAGCTGAAGTAAAGTTGCCCCTGGCTTTCATATCTACTGTCAGGGTCATAGAGTTCTACAGCACAGAAA
The DNA here is from genome assembly GCA_024137785.1 of Ginglymostoma cirratum. Classification (NCBI taxonomy): domain Eukaryota; kingdom Metazoa; phylum Chordata; class Chondrichthyes; order Orectolobiformes; family Ginglymostomatidae; genus Ginglymostoma; species Ginglymostoma cirratum. The sequence continues at coordinate 42,966,327 of JAHRHZ010000139.1, forward strand.
GAAGGCTCTTTTGGCCCATTGCATCCACATTGGTCAAAACCAACCACCTAACTATTCTTGATTGCATTTTCCAGGTCTTGGCCCATAGTCTTGCATGCTTTCCACTGACAAAATTCCTGCCTATGAATGTGCTTGAGTTACGGAGGGTTCCAGGAAAGAGGCTGTTACTGTCTATAGCTCCAGCTGGAGTAGTGCATTATTAACAACAATTGTCTATATTTTGTTGACGTAACTTTGACAACAAATCCATAACTGAGGTTAGCCATGAGGGAAAGTCTATTTTTCCAGATGATAGTGGTAGTTGATGATGAGGGTTGTGAGCTACACTTTAGTGCTGATGGGAAAAGATGCCTAGCTTTCACTGGATAAGCCACGGTGCCACACATCTATTGACACCATCGTTGTCTTTGTGGTTTCTGAGAACTGTGTCCAAGAAGCTAGCCATTTTCAATCAAAAGATAAGTTGAAGAGTGCTTGCTTTGAAAACAAATGCACCAATCTCAAACCATTATCAGGAAAGATACATCTATTCAGAGATGTATGATTTTAATTGTTCATTTAAAGGGATTTTTTTTAAAGCATTCTATGAAAGCGGACTTGAACTGAATATCAATGAAGGAATTAATACAGTGCTAACCTTTTTACTGCCTCTTTGATGTTAACAGTATAGCATCTGCTATGTAATAGGCAAATGTTTGCAACCCAATCTCCTGGCACAGCCTCATATGCAGTAAGTGCCTTATCACAACATCACAGGGGCAATGACTTTAATGTTCCAAAGACGGAAACTCTTAGGCAATAAAAATTTCAACCTCCCAATAACAAGAACTTAGAATGAGACAGCCACTTTAAGGTAGCAAAACATCCCAAAACATCTGTTTCATGCAAGTGCAATTAAATAAAATGTGGCATTGGGCACCAGAAAGAATTATTATGACACATGACAATAAACTTGGTTGAAAAAGTACGCGTTACAGAGTTGATTTTAATATTTTGTTGTAATTTTGACTGTTTCAAAAGAAGAGCGGGAGATGTTTAGGGAAGAATATACATCAGTACGCAAAAACTACTGAAACAGACAGAAATAGAAGCAGGTCATTCAGGCACTCGGGTCTATCCACTATGCACACAATCATGTTTGGGAGGGTTAATGTCTTAGTAAATAAGTTGCCCGCTGAATGGCAGGGGGACAGGAAGGGGCTGGGGGAATAGGAGCACAGATGTCATATTAATGATAATGGTTTAATAATCAATGCTCATCAGCATTAGTTTCAGCTCAGTTTATCTTGTAAGGGGACCATTTCAAAGCTGTGTTTAGACACTGTGGGTCATGATATACTCTCAAAGATCGATCTTTCTTTATGAAACACATTACTAACCAATTTCAGTGTGTGTCCTACTGTAATCATTTAATGATTCTGTCTTGTTTCATCCTATCTAGCTTGATCCTTAATTTATGTGTAGGTGGACACTCCACTTAAGTGATTGGTTAATGATGGGAAACTGATTGAAAGCTCAGCATTTTCTTGGGGCATGCAAAAAGATACATGTTCCACATATCTAACTAAATTCAGGTGTCCTAGTGATTGTATAAACCATTAAGTTTGTACTTAGCACCTGGAAGCTTTGTGACCTATGAGGATTCCTTCACATATACAACTAACTTTCAGGAGCTGTCCTATGCTATAAGTCTTTGGTTTGTTTGGAAATTCTTTCTGGAAAACTTCCATTGGGGTGGATACAACCAACAACTCAAACAAGTTGATCTGGGGATCTTCTGGCTTTTTGACTGTTAATTGTGATGTGTTAAATTGTGTTGTCCTTCATTACCAATTATTGAACAATTCTTAGTGGCTTGCTTTTCTGCATTGGACAAACTCAAATCAAGAAACTATATCTTTTAAGTCATTTAAATATTTTATATTCTGTTAGGAGGTCTGCTGTGTCTCCATTTAAACTTGAACACTTCCTGGACATTCTGACAATATGAGCTTCCTTGCTTGCTATCAACCGACACACAACATGATCCTTTATCTTTCTCAAATGAGTTAAACTGGCCTTTCAATCAGAATTTGTCAATTTACTAACAAGTTGTTTTTTCAACACTCTCCAGCATTGTATTGAACAAAGACATTGAGGGTTATCTCATGCACTTTAGCGTGGCTTAAGATTATCAAACATGTGTCTTACCCATTGATTAATGTGCTGAATAATTAAGCAATAGGCCTTGTCATTACGATGGTTTCCACCACTTTTCATCCTTTCATGTTAATGATAATGGTTTAATAATTTCTTTTCTTTCTGCAATGCAGTCGACCAGCTCGGTGCATTTCCATTGTGTCGACCTCTGCGCCTGAATTGTTAATTCACACTTGGAGAAGTCTCAAAATGGAATTAGTGATTCCTATTACGGTCATCTTTTCAAGGGCAATTAGGGATAGACAATAAATGTTGGCTTTACAAGCAACAATTATTCTAAAGAGAAAGCTAACTGTAATAATAAACCTTTGGTTATTAAGGATGACTAACAGCCTAAAAATCAATATTGTAATGATATTTTGGACTTAGCTACAGTTTAAATCCAATTCTATAGAAAATGGGCAAACTGAAAGAACTGCTGGTAAACCAATGTAAAAATTGAAAAAAAAACCGAAGCACTCCAACTTCAATGGACTTCATAAACTTGCATTTGGTATATGCAATGATGCAAATCCAGCATAATTCAGTAGCTGATATGCAGCCTACTTGTACTTTCAAGTGGTTTAATTACCTGCAATTCAAGTTGAAATTGTACAAAATGTCATTTCCACATTTTATTTACATTTGAGCATTGCTGATAAAAAAAAACACATTTCGTCAAAGCTTTGGGATCTCTTGTGAATTGTCCTGGTGAATGGAAGGCAATAAACTTTAACAAAATGTTCTTTCTCAGTAATCTTCAAGTTCTAGACTACCAAATTACTATTTTACACATTTTAAATTGAGCAACTGAATAATTTTAATATCTCAAACAAAAACAAAAAGGCTGGATCAAGAGGAATGTGTGAAAGGGCTACTAGGAAAATTTATCCGAAGACTAATAATGTGCAGTGTTTTGTAGCGATTACAGTGTGAAAATGATTTTGTACGAGTGCTGGTTTATATAGCTCATGTAGTAATGTGACAAGCTTAAGATTTAGATCAAGTCATCCGCAAGTATGAATTCTTATTGGTTTTTACAGCAACAGAGTGATGAAAGCTGCCACTAAAATCCACAAAGAGGTATGCAGCAAATTCATCAACCGTACTCACCTCAACTTGTAGCACAGTGGTGAATGTCTTGGCATCTTCAGTCACCCCACCCAGGTAGAGAGACTTGGTGAAAACAGGGGCATGGTCATTTTCATCTTGCACCTCGATGAAAACCTTAGCTGTGTTTGCTGGAAGAGAAAATTTGAAATTGCTGATTCTAGCTAGAAGCTCGCTGCTAGATATACATTATTGAAACTAATAAATTATGAAAAAGGCAAGTCTAATAGTCCATTTTTAAGGCTTGCTGCTGCAGTAATGGTTTCCACTGTTCTGCTGTCGTGAGCTGATCACATTTCTTTGCAACCCATGGAGATCGATTAATTTCCTGAATTTTATCTCAATGTATTTAAATGCTAATTATTTTTAAGTGTGTTCTGCACAATTATATTTGAATACCAGTTCCACCTCATCACTGTGCAGTTCCTTCAGTACTCAATTTTGGCATGCTGATCCTCATTTCAGCCACCAACCTTTGCCTGCAAATGTGCCACAGATTAAATTATTTAAGATCTTATTAATATACTCACCCGATATCTCAGTCAGCATTGCACTTTCAGATGTATTACTGATCCAATGTTGTGAGCCCCCAGTCCTGACTCATAGAGTCGTACAGCATGGAAGCAGACCCACGGTCAAACTCTTCCATGCCGACCAGATATCCGAAACTAATCTAGTGCCATTTACCAGCATTTGGCCCATATCCCTCTAAACCCTTCTTATTTTGTATCCAAACAGACGTATTTTAAACGTTGTAACTGTACCATCCTCCACCATCTCCTCTAGCAGCTCATTCCATACACGCACCACCCTCTGCGTGAAAACGCTGCCCCTTAAGTCCTTTTTAAATATTTCCCCTCTCACCTCAAACCTATGCCCTCTAGTTTTGGACTCGCCTACCCTATGGAAAAGACATTGGCTATTCACCCCAAACATGCCCCTCATGATTTCATAAACCTCTTTAAGGTCACCCCTCAGCCTCCGAAGCTCCAGGGAAAATAGCCCCAGCCTATTCAGACTCTCCCTATAGTTCAAACACTCCAACCCTGGCAACATCCTTGTAAATCTTTTCTGAACCCTTTCAAGTTTCGCAACATCTTTCCTATAGCAGGGAGACCAGGAATGAACGCAGTATTCCAGAAGTGGCCCAACCAATGTCCTGTACAGCTGCAACATGACCTCTCATTCCTACATTCATTGCATTGCCCAATAAATGTGTGTACACCAAACACCTTTTTCACTACCCTGTCTACCTGTGACTCTACTTTCAAAGAACTATGAACTTGCACCCCAAGATCTCTTTGTCTGGTAACACTCCCCAGAACCTTACCATTAAGTGTCTAAGTCTTGCCCTGATTTGTTTTGCCAAAATGCAGTGGAATAGGGTCCATGAATGGATTCAGTAGTTCTTTGTCCAGTTACTTGAATGGTTTCTTGGATGTGCTCAACAGAAGGAAGATAGGATGAGAGGGGATTCAAACTACGGAAATGTTGTGTTAGAAATTGCTCCTTTGTAGACATGATAAGACGTGTCAAGTTTAGTTCTAATATGCCCCTGTTCAGTTACTTCCTCTTGATTGAACGTGGTTGGATATGTTATCCCTGTACAAAGTCTAGGCTCGCAAATGGAAAATTGGATAATTTTTGGATAAAATTCTAGAAGGTTGATAATATTGCAGGAACAACATTCCAGAATTATTTCCTATCTTAAGCAATATGGTGAAGGAATTTGTGACTGGGGACAATTAAAATTAATCCAGAATCACATTGTAGGAAAAAGATGATTTCATGTAAACCTATTTCGTGCAAACTATTTGCTTAACACTGAGAATAAGTTAATAACATGATCCTTAATCAACTAAAAATCCCTATTAATTTATCTCCAATGATTATTTAAGCCTAAAACCTGTGTTTCATACTAACTTCAGCTCCTCAAGTGGTGAGCAATTTCAATACATGTTCTATCAGAAATCAATGTTGACAGTGATAAAAATCAACACTGATATCAAAAAGACTAGGGCTCAACAATTCATAAGCATTTTCTGAGAAGTTATTCACAAAGACACAGCAAAACTGAGATGAACACATCTGTCAGAACTACTTAAAAGTTAGAACAGTTGTGAAAGTAGAGTCATGGGATTCAGTTTCTCTGCGCTGATGCTACAAGACCTGCTGAAAGTCTCCAGCAGTTTTTGTTTTTAAATCATATATTCAGCATCTGCAAGCCTTTACTTTTGTTAGAAGTACTCACTGTCTTTACCAGTCATCCTCAGGCATAGAAAGGAAACTGAATAGGCATGTGAGAGAAATAAATGGGCAGAGCCATAGGGACAGAGTAAGGGAATGCGACAGAATGGATCTCTCTATAGAAAGCCAGGAAGGCCTTAATGGGTTGAATGGCTCTAAGGGCTGAATTCTACTAGTCCTCAGGAAAATGTGCTGGTTGGTAGAAGGTTGTGAAGAATAGTGTTAAAGGATTTGAGGGAGCTGGATGTCTTTCCATTGTCACAGAATATTACCAGTGGCAGGAACCTCACAGATACAGTCACCCCAGCGCCTGACTAATTCAACAAATTAAGAGTCACTTTCTACCTCTGATGGCATCTTAATGGAAATGAAAGATGCTGCCACCACTTTGGTCAGTAACTTCAAGAGGCAGTGGGCTGTTCAGTGGAGGAAAGGCTGCATTATGATCTCTTCACGGGCCTAAGAAGGGGCCTCTGCAGTGATGGGATTTTGCATGGTTATGGCTGCATTGATAGACTGTGGACCCACTCACTCCACCCATCAGTAGGGTCTGCTTGCTCCTGCAGCAGTTAACAAAATCCAGTTTGACCCCTTCTCTCCTGCTTCCCATAGCCTCAGCAGCTCTTGACTTTCTGATTGGGCCAGAGTCCCTTGATGGCATCTTAATTGGTAAATCTGTAAAATAGCACTCTCTGCCAGCATAGGCTCCTGACATGGTTTCTTTCTCAGTGGTTTTTTGAAGAAGGGTCCTGACCCAAAACGTCAACTTTCCTACTCCTCTGATGCTCTCTGGCCCGCTGTGCTCCTCCAGCTCCACACCGTGTTATCTCTGACTCCAGCATCTGCAGTTCTTGCTATCACCAGACTATGTACATCAGCATTTCACCAGAAGCTAACAGGCTAGCTACTTATGCAAGGCGATGGTGACCATCAATTACAATCTTTGGTGTTTCATTCTCATCTTTCTTGGACACTGTACATTGCTTTTAATGTATTATTGTCAGTTAATTCAGAGGAATTATACTTTAGAAAAATGCTCCTCATGTGAAGTATCTGAGTGAGAAAACAAAAGCTCTGTCCTTGCATTTCATTTTGAGCTTCAGATTTATTTACACTAGGTTTGTTCCAAATTAGTTTAATGTTTTACAGCATGAATGTTCAGAAAATATTTTAATTATAAAATGATTAGATTCTTCTTCTTGCTTCCTTCACCCTGATTTACTTAGCGTTCTATGTTCCACTGCTTACCGTGCAGAAAACTATGATTTAAGTCACTTGAGACTCGTTAGGTTCAATTTTAACTAATGTAAATCCATGGAACTTTAATCTCCATCCAAATCATTGTCACTGGCTTAAATACTTGAAGGCCTGCTAATAAACCTGAAGCAATGCAGCAGTGCATTACCAGTAATTAAACGCACAGAGGCAATGCAGAAGCTTAAGTGACCTTTAAGTCATAAAATGTCTATACTCCTTAACTAATCAAAAATACATACCAGGCCTTTTAAAGTGTTGATGGTAGCCATAATGTGGAGGTGCCGGTGTTGGACAGGGATGGACAAAGTCAAAGGTCACATGACACCAGGTTATAGCCCAACAGGTTTATTTGAAACCTGAAGAAAGAGAGGAGCTCTGAAAGTTTGTGATTTCAAATAAACCTGTTGGACTATAACCTGGTGTTATGTGACTTCAGGGTCTTTCAAGGTGCCCTTTTCTGATTCTGATTAAAGGTTATTCACCTGCAACTTTAACTATGTTTTACCCCCACCAATGCTGCTGACCTGCTGAATATTTTCCGTACTTTTTATTATTCCTCATAGATCCAATGGTTTCATCTCCCACCTATTTTTAGTTACAATTCATAGGCAATTATCCCAGTGATGCCATCTTCTTGAAAAAAATCTCCTCAGTGCTTTGCTATGCTACCCTTCTAGACCTACTCCGATATTACTACTTTACCTCTTTAACTTTCTTCTCGTGGACTGTTTATTTCTTCTAAATTTTCTGCAATCCTTTCCTTTCTGAAGCGAGCTTTCTAGATGACCACCTTCCTTGTTAAAGTCAGTCCAGGCCAAAGCCTAGTTCGCTGGTTGCAATTTATAAACGGTTGGCCATACTGTTAACAGCTGTTCATGTGTCACACACCATTCATCCGAATGTTATCATTTCTGTCATGTATTTAGCTGGCACCATAATATTATTAAATGTGTCACTGTCCCTAAATGACATTTACAGCTGTATATCTACTATTTGACAGACTGTCAAATGCCAAACATCTTCAAATAACCATTTCAGTCTTGGAGCCTCCACAACTCAGCTCTGTAAATGCCCCTCCATTAGTAGGATAATTAATAATCTGATATTCTTTCATCTGTAACCAACATCTTTTAACCAAAATAATCGCAATGTCTTTTTTTTTTAAGATTTCTCATACACTGCAAAATAACCTTTCTTGTGGATTCTGACCTCAGACACCACTCATTTTTGGATCTCCTGCTGTTTTTGCATTGTTCTGATCTTCAGTGTCCATGTTTCAGAGTCCCAAAGTTTTTGCTTTGAAAATCCAGTTTTGTAACTGGTCTTGTGTGCACCTTGAGAAATCTACATGGGAATAGTAGAAACTGAAAGGGCCACCTGTAATGATCACTTGAAAATCGTTATGCTCCATGTTAGACAGAGAAGCCCCCTGCTCTAGGTGTTCAGAGCATTCCTATCACCAGCAGGGAAAGTCATAGATCTGTCCATTATTGACAATGAAAATCTGACTCTTAACAGTAAGTTAGGCTCAGCAGAGGTGTGCTATTAGGAAACCAACCAGAGCCACCACCATACACAAAGACTTTGAGGTAAATCATGTAAACATACATCTCATACATAAGGAAAACATATTAATTTTCACTCAATATCTACCCAGTTTATTACATCTCAATAACTATATACAGGTTATATTAGCTCTTAGTTCAGTGTGAGGACAAGTGTGAGGTGATGCATTTTGAGACGTCAAAAGGAAAGGGGAAAGTAGACAGTAAATGACAGGATCCTTAGGAGCACTGAAGTATAGAGGGATCTTGGGTTATGAGTTCATAGGTCCCATAGAAGCCATACGGCATGTGTACCTTCATCGGTTGGGACGTTGAGTGTAAAAGTTAGTAAGTTATCTCACAGCTATATAAAACTTTAGTGAGGCTACATTTGGAGTACTGTTCTGGGTGCCACAGCATAGGAAGGAAGTTGTGGCTTTGGAGAGGGTGCAGAAGAGGTTTACTGTCTGGATTGGAGTGTATTATTGGACAAACTTGGATCGTTTTTGCAAAATTATCAGAGGCTGAGAGGCAACCTGGTATAATTTTTTAAATTATGAGAGGCATGGATGGGATGGATAGTCAGGGTATTTTTCCCCAGAGTGGCAACAGTAAATACCAGGGGGCATAGGTTTAAGGCAAGAGTGGAAAAGTTTAAAGGAGATGTGCGAGTCAAGTGTTGTACACAAAGGGTGGTAGGTGCCTGGAAATGCACTGCCAGGCAAGGTGGTAGAGCAGATGCAACAGCAATGTTTAAGAGGCATTTGACAAATGCTTGTACAGGCAGGGAATAGAGAGATACTGATTATGTGCAGACTGATGGAATCAGTTTAAAACGGCATTATGGTTGGTGCAGGCATAGTGTGCCAAAGGACTTGTTCCTGAAATGTTCAATGTTAGGCATATCAACTATTACTAATAGGAGGTAAGTAAGCCACATGTGTATCCAGCAGGAGACTGCTTGTGTCCAATTAAATCAAACGCTCAGAACTGAAGGCTGCTCCACCCCGTCACTGTGTTATATTAGTATAGATGGGATTTCAGTTTAGCTGAGAGATTTCATATCCATTGTCCTATACAACATCTTACACACCGTCAACTCATCGTTCCCAAGCTTTATCCTCTCAGTCAAACCAGTACACAATGATGTAGACAATTGTAATACACTTACCACTACGCCTTCTAATCTTACCCCATCCCCAAGTCTCTAACTTCATAAATTTAAGTAATCTGGAGGTTTCACAGTACTTCCAGAACATGCTCGTTTCAGACTTGGAAGGCCAGTAAGTCGATGGTTTGAGGATTGTTGATCTTGAGTATTTTTCACTCAGAACTTGGTTGATGATTTTTGACGGTCTATATGGAGGACCTTTCATTTCATGGATGTTGTTCATGGAAGACAATTGTGCTAATGAAGGAGGTAGCTTCACCCTTACCACTATGTACTGATCGTGTGACTGATATCTGTCAAGAGCTTGAAAATTTCAGATGTCTTCATTCTGTATGTCCTTTCTGCTGGTTGGAATGTCCTTTTAGGTTCAGCTCTCAAACTTATGGGTCTCCTCTTTCAACAATGTTTTTTTCCCTCTTTGTTATCCAGACAGCCCTTCACAGTGCCTCCTCCATTCCCCTAGTCCTCACCTCTAAACGCAACCCCCCAACATGAAGATTGGGTCCCCCTTGTCCTCACTTTCCACCCCACCAGCCTTCACATCCAACGTATCGTGCTCAAACATTTCCGCCAACTCCAATTTGACCCCACCACCCGGAACATCTTCCATTCCCTGCCCTGCTCTGCCTTCAGCAAAAGGACCATTCCCTTCACCACTCCTTAGTTCGTCACACACTGCCCACCAAACACTCCATCACCCCGACACTTTCCCTTGTAACCATAAAAGATGCACCACCTGCCCACACACCAATCCCTCACCTCCATCCAGGGCCCTAAACAGTCCTTCCAGGTGAGACAGAGTTTTACCTGCATCTCATCCAACCTAGTCTACTGCATCCAGTGCTCCCGATGCGGTCGTCTCTACATTGGTGAGACCAAATGTAGACGAGGTGACCGTTTTGCCGAGCATCTTCACCTGGCCTGAAATGGCCAACCTAACCTCCCGGTAAACACCCATTTGAATTCCCCCCCTCACTCACTCTCCAAATGTCCATCTTCGGCCTCCTCCTGTGAGAATCAGATTGCAAATTTGAGGAACGGCACCTTATCTTACACTTGGCCTGCTGGCCCACCTACAGCTCGGAGGATTTAACATTGAGTTCTCTAATTTCAAATCACCTTCCCACCCATTCCCCGGCTCCCTTTCCAGCCCCGCATCTTCCCTTTCATTCCAGCTATCACCAGATTCATCCCTCCCATTGACCAACTAGGTCGTACCTACTGCCAATGTCCATGTATCACCACCATTTTGCTACTCTCCCCAACCTCTTTATCTACAGCACTCCTTATCCCCACATCCAGTCCTGAAAAAGGGTGATACCTGAGACTTGACTTCTCCTCCTCCAGATGTTACCTGGTTTGCTGTGTTCTTCCAGCCTCCTGTTTGTCGACCTTAGATTCCAGTATCTGCAGTCTTTTCTGTCTCTTCAAACTCCCCCACTGAGTTGGGTTTTTTTGGTTGTCTTGATGCTAGTTTTCTTATGAATTGGTTGAACTACATCATTTAAATACACTACGATGAGGGTAAAGCAGGCATTCTTACTCAACACGTGAGCTTTGTTGGCCCTGGATGACATACACATTCATGAAAGTTCAGTAATTTTTATCCTTTCAGGATAATCGTAACATTCCTTTAATCGCTCAGACATAGCAAGAACTGCCGATGCTGGAGTCAGAGATAACACAGTGTGGAACTGCAGGAATACAGCAGGCCAGGCAGCATCAGAGGAGCTGGAAAGTTGACGTTTCAGGTCAGGACCCTTCTT
>JAHRHZ010000139.1:42982599-43067573 GCA_024137785.1 Ginglymostoma cirratum
CTGCTCCTATGATGCTGCTTGACCTGCTGTGTTCATCCAGCCCCATGCTTGTTATATCAGTGAGCTGATTATTGCTCAAGGCATGATTTTTCTTTACATGCCATCCTCCCAATCCAGACGGACCTGAATTAGCAAGGTTGTCCCTTTGGACAGGAACCGGAATGACAAAATGCTGGCAGCGTGGAGCCGGAGGAACACAGCAGGTCAGGCACCATCAGGGGAGCAGGAAAGTCTACGTTTGAAGGTTCTGATGAAGGGTCCCTACCCGAAACATCGACTTTCCTGTTCCTCTGATGCTCTTGACCTGCTGTGTTCCTCCAGCTCCACACTGTGTTGTCTCTGACTCCAGCATTGGCAGTTCTTGCTATTTATAAGATGCTGGCAATCATTTCTTTCCTGTGAGTCATTTAAGCCTAAATATTCCTAGAAATTCAGCTCTGGGGAAGAGTCTATGCCTGTGGAGTAATGATCTCCATATATAATCTAACCTGAGTTGAACGTACTCTGGATGCACAACGCCTACCGGCTCCCTAGGTATACGATGCTTAAGAAAATCAGCACTCACATGTCAGAGCACTGATTGGAAAGTTATTTGTCTGCTGTTCTGAGGTTGATTTCTAGGCAATGTTTGTGAGGTCTTAGTCTAAGGTAAAGATAGAGCTCGAGCTCATTTTCTGAAGAAGGGTCCAGACCTGAAACGTCACCTTTCCTGCTCCTCTGATGCTGCTGGGCCTGCTGTGTTCATCCAGCTCTACACCTTGTTATCTCAAAGATAGAGCTCGATTTCTTTTTTTAAACAGTTATTTACACCTAGTTATATTACATTCTACACATTGTCTAAGCCAGAACTCCTTTACTAGAGTCCTTTCATCATATGGTTATCATATGGTCATGGTGGCATCAATAACAAAGTATCCTATGTATGATGTTAATCCATTTCCCTACAATTTGCACTAAATCCAAGAGATATCGGGTTGGCAAGGTGGCTCAGTGGTTAGCACTGCTGCCCTGCAGTGCTGGGGACCTAGGTTCAATTCCAACTTCAGGCAACTGTCGTGTGGAGTTTGCATATTCTCCCTGTGTCTGCATGGGTTTACTCTGGTTTACACCCACAGTCCAAATAGGTGTAGGTTAGGTGGATTGGCATGGGAAATGCAGGGTTATAGGTGGGTCTGGATGAGATGCACTTCAGAGAGCCAATGGTGGCTGAATGGCATGGTTCTACAAGTTCCATGGTATTATTCTAACAGTTTGTCTTTGTCCAGTGGAGTTCTCCATTGTTTTCTTTACAGTTTATAACTCTTCTAAACTTTGTGTCATCTGCAAACATTGAAATTGTGCCCTGCACAGCAAGATCTAGATCATTAATATATTTCAGTAAAAGCAAGGGTCCCAATTCTGATCCCGAGGGAAGTCATCTACAAACCTTCCTCCAGCCCAAAAAAAAACCACTACTTTCATAGAATCTCTACAGTGTGGAAACAGGCCAGTCAGCTCACTGAGTCTACACTCACACTCTGAAGAGCATCCCACCCAGACCTAACCCCTGAACCCTATCCTTGTAACCCTGCATTTCCCATGGCCAATCCACTTAACCTGCTCATCTTTGGATTATGGGAAGAGACTGGAGTACCTGGAGGTTCAAGTTTCCTAACACACTGCCAATTTTGTATCTATATTGTAATTTGTTCCTTTTATTCCATAAGGCGTCACTTTTCTCATAATTCTGTTGTGTGGCACTGTATCAAACACTATCTTGAAATACAGGTACAACAACCAAGAGTGTGATCCTTGTTAAACATTTCTGCTACCTCTTAATGAAACTCCAAAAAGCTAGCTAAACTCAATTTTCCCTTTAGAAATCCATGTTGGCTTTTCTCAATCAACACACTTTTTTCCACATGACTACAAATTTTATCCTGAATGACTGTTTCTTGGAGCTTCTTCACCACTGAGTTAAATTGACAGGTTTGTAATTGTTGGGCTTATTCTTACAACCTTTCTTGAACACGGTCACCATGTTTGCAATTTTCCAGTCTTCTAGTAATTCCCCCAAGTCTAGAGAAGTCTGAAAGAAAATGGCCAGTGTTCCTCCAGTGTCCACGCTCACATTTTTCAAAATCCTTGGATGCACCCTCATCTGGTCCTAACACCTCGTCAACTGGGGACACCAACAATCTATCCAATACTTCTTCCTTATCAATTTTGAACATTTCTAGTGATTGAGTTTCCTCCTCTGCCACCATGTCCTGATTGGCATCTCCTTCTTTGGTAAAGACGGGTGCAAAATATCGATTTAACATTTCAGCCTGCCTATTGCCTCCATCTGGTCTTTAATTGGTCCTACTCCTCCTTTCACCACTCTTCCACAATAGAGAGAGAGAGAGATTTTGGGACACCTTTGTATGTTAGCTGCCAGTCTTTTCTCATAATTTTCTTTTGTTTCTCTTATTTGCTTTTACACTTCCTCTCTGAACCCTCAATATATATTTTATTTTCTACCTGCCACTTGTTGTGAGCGCACTTTTTCTTCTTTAATTTAATTTCTATCGCTTTTGTCGTCCAGGGAGGTGTGGAGTTGTTTGTCTTATCTTTTCCATTTGAGATAATATACCTGTGTTCTATGTTATCATTGCTCTCTAACCACCCTCAGCCATTAACATTTCCCTTTCTTTCCCTTTCGGTCCACTTGGCCCTCCACCTTTTTACAACAGCGTACAGCCCAACACATTCTACCTGTCTTCAGTTTTAAGGATGTAAAGATTAGACTCCCCATAGGTTCCCCATGGTAGGCTATTGCAGAAAATTTGGAGGCATGGGATTGAGGGTGATTTAGCGGTTTGGATCAGAAATTGGCTAGCTGTAAGAAGACAGAGGGTGGTGGTTGATGGGAAATGTCCATCCTGGAGTTCAGTTACTGCTGGTGTACCGCAAGGATCTGTTTTGGGGCCACTGCTGTTTGTCATTTTTATAAATGGCCTGGATGAGGGCGTAGAAGGATGGGTTAGTAAATTTGTGGATGACACTAAAGTCGGTGGAGTTGTGGATAGTGCGGAAGGATGTTGCAGGTTACAGAGGGACATAGATAAGCTGCAGAGCTGGGCTGAGAGGTGGCAAATGGAGTTTAATGCGGAAAAGTGTGAGGTGATTCACTTTGGAAGGAGTAACAGGAATACAGAGTACTGGGCTAATGGTAAGATTCTTGGTATTGTGGACGAGCAGAGAGATCTCGGTGTCCATGTGCATAGATCCCTGAAAGTTGCCACCCAGGTTGATAGGGTTGTTAAGAAGGCGTACGGCGTGTTAGGTTTTATTGGTAGAGGGATTGAGTTCCGGAGCTGTGAGGTCATGTTGTAGCTGTACAAAACTCTGGTGCGGCCGCACTTGGAGTATTGCGTGCAGTTCTGGTCGCTGCATTATAGGAAGGATGTGGAAGCATTGGAAAGGGTGCAGAGGAGATTTACCAGGATGTTGCCTGGTATGGAGGGAAGGTCTTATGAGGAAAGGCTGAGGGACTTGAGGCTGTTTTCGTTAGTGAGAAGAAGGTTAAGAGGTGACTTAATAGAGACATACAAGATGATCAGAGGATTAGATAGGGTGGACAGTGAGAGCCTTTTTCCTCGGATGGTGACGGCTAGCACGAGGGGACATAGCTTTAAATTGAGGGGTGATAGATGTAGGACAGATGTCAGAGGTAGATTCTTTACTCAGAGAGTAGTCAGGGCATGGAATGCCTTGTCTGCAGCAGTTGTAGTCTCGCCAACTTTAAGGGCATTTAAATGGTCGTTGGATAAACATATGGATGATAATGGAATAGTGTAGGTTAGATGGGCTTCAGATTGGTCTCACAGGTCGGCGCAACATCGAGGGCCAAAGGGCTTGTACTGCGCTGTAATGTTCTATGTTTTATGTTCTATGTTCTAGACTCAACATGATAACTCTGTTTCTTCCTCCACAGATGGTGCCAGACCTGCTGAGTTTCTCCAACACTTTCTGCTGTCGTTGCAGTCATACACGGACTAGACTAGCTGTCTAAGTTTTCGAAATTAAGGGAGAAGTTAAGGAAACAAAAAGAAATGATTTTTTAAAAATCTTGTGACTGTAGGAGCAAAGCAGCAATAATAGATCCAATCTGTTAAGCATTAAATTTGCTCCTGCCAAAAATAGCATCAGATTAGTGTGCAAACTTGGTGCAAATTGCAAGCTGCATTGCATGCTATTGTTTCCCCCTAGCTGTGCATTTCTCATAATTAAAATCTTGCTACTTAAATCAGCAAGTGGCATTTAGTGTGCTGGCTCAGCTGGTGCTTTATATACAATGTCTGGGAGCGATGGCAGCAGGGAGCAATAAACAAGACAAGTTACTGTTCTCCTGATTACAGTTTGGAGATTTATTTTTCTTCCTGCTTGAAACATTGTTTTTTCAGTCACTAAGTTTCTGTTCCAATGAAATTAGAAGAGTGAAGCAGTTTTCACCATATATCCTTGCCTTTAATATTGTCTTGAAACAAAAAAAAATTCAACATAAAGGTTTCGTTAATGTCATTGTAACCATCGTAGGTGGTTAAAATTTAGACCTTTCTTTATCCCACGTTATATTTGGAAAATTAATTGAGAAGTTTTCTTTGCAAATAAACTGCCAAACAATTATTTAAGGAAACGAAATGTAAATAAGTTGCCAGTTTTTAAATGTTAGGCTAAGGAGGTGAAGAGTTCAGGTCCAAGCTATTGGAGCCAATCAGGTTTGAAGGGTAGAAGGGTAGGCAAAAGACATTGATGGAAGAGAGCGTGGGACAGTACATGAACAGATTGTAAGCCATCCAAAGGTCTGGCCCCCAAGTTAACATGGAATAGGAGGGGGAAACTATAATAACTCAGGAAGCCTGACTGGAAAGGAACATCATTTATTGTTGAACACCAAAACCGAGCCTTATTCGTGGTATACATAGGCTATTGCTGACCTGGGACAGACAGTTCTGAAGACACATCTTTTATTTTAATATGTTATACTCAACATATTCAGAGAGATGTCATGAAATGCCTCTGGAAAACTTGGAACTTGAACCCAGTGTCTCCTGGCTCAGGGGTAGGAACACTACCACTGTATCACAAGAGCCCTTCCTGGGTTTTTGTTTTCTCTTTACTGCCAGAATGGTTATTACACACAACTGAATGAGGTTTCCACCACCAATATCACCGTGACTTCCACTTTTACTTTCCTTCCTCTTGACTACTACCAGTAATCATCCATGTAACCAATTCAATATTTACGGGTAAAGCCTGTTAAGGGCTAACCATCAAATGTGGGAGGACATAGGGAGCGAGGGAAGGGACTAAATTAAAATGGAGTTGGAGGAGGAAATAACGCCCTGTATCCCTGACGGTGCCCACCTCTCTTCAAAGGCACCAAGAACATCATTGGACGCTGTGTGCTCCCTGTCCAAGGCATGAACATTACCACAGAAGACGGACAGACAGTCAGCACATATGACCCTCTCCACCACTGGGTCTGCTTCTTTTCTTAATTTGACCTTTTTTTTTTTAAACAGCTTGTTCAGAGGTGATATTACACACCTCTGGAACAGATGGGACTTGAACCCAGGCCTCAAGAACCAGGGGTAGGGGAATTGGGTCTGCTTTATAAATGGTTCAAGTGATGATTCCAGCTGGGCAGCACATTGCCTGTTACCAAGGGAACTCATACTCAACATGCTCCGCAGGGAGATTAATAAGTAATTCCCCATGAACTTTGTAGGGGTTTATCACAGTCACACAACATAATGGGGCCTATAATCGACTGCGGATCAAGACTTAGTGGACGTGTTTAACAGGTTGTTATTGCTTATTTCAGTGAACTCATCGAAATAGAATCACAGAATTGTTGTAGTATAAAAGGAGGACATTCAACCTATCGTACCTGCAGCAGCACAAACCAGTATTTTTAAAAAAAGGTTTTGTGTTCCATAATCTTATTGTAGTAATATTACTTTAATTAGTTAACAGTTTACTTTTAAACAGGGCACAAAGGAATGTCCACTAGCTACATAACATGAAGAGTTGTTCGATGGCTCTCATTTTATAAACTGTGGTTCATTCTGCATGTATTTACTTTATCAGAATCGTGTCCTGTTCAATATTAAAGCTTATGTCCACACATATGAAAGATCCAAACCGTTAGTAAATTTTTGAAAGAGTTTAGACCAGTCAGCAATGCTGAAAGACACACATTAAGGATTAATGAATGGATTCTCCTTCTCAGTGAAAGCTTTCCACAGAAGGGAATGAGAGGAGAATCTGTCAGAGAAGGCCAGCTGTCACCCTGAGGTCCTAATTCAAGGTGGGTGTCTGTCACTGCCTTGCTTTTGCCCGATCGCCATGATGTTCCTTTCTAGCCCTCCCTGGAAATGGCAGTGTGGGTCTCTCACCAGCACTCCAGCCACATGACAGGACCCTCACCTCTTTGACAGATTACACCCAACATATTGGGTTGCTGAGCTCATCAATCTCAAAAGTGAACTCTGTTTCCCTCTCTCCAGATGCTGAAAAACCCGCTGAGTATTTTCAGCATTTTCTGTTTTTATTTCGGTTTTCCAGCATCTGCTGTATTTAAGTTTTGCAGTTTGGAGCTGTACTCACACGTGTCAGGGTTAAAATTACACCAAGAACATTCCCTTAGCTCACCACTCCCAGCAACAAAGAAAGCCATGACACCTTTCAGAGGTTAAGGTTGAAGCAGCAGTGGAGTGGGGCCTTAGGCGATGCATGATATTAAAAGGGTAAGGGGTTATTTTTGATATTGAGATGATCCAGCAGAGAACTTTAGTGCAGAAAAATATGGTCCAAAGCACTTGAAGTATTCCAGCCTGCTTTTGAGTGGCTAAATTGACTTCAGTTAGAGGGAGGAAGAGTTCTCCTTGGCATAAATATATCAAAAGCTGAACATCAGACATTGTAACCTGACGGTGAATAAACTATTACGGTGAATGGAGCTTTAAAGGCCAGGCAACTGGGTGGTATATCACCAAATGGAGGATATCATGGTGAGAAACTTGCAGTGGGGTTTTCGGAGTGATGGAGGATTGAGTAGAAATGCAGAAGTAAGCAACAAAGGAGGAGAGAGATGCAATGAAGTGCATAAAGGGGCAAATAACATCACAAAATCAACATTTGGTTTAGACCAAAACACAATGCTGATAACCTGCTCAAGTCAGGACAAGCGGTGCAAAGTAGAAGGAGACCTTAGAAAGGGAAAAAGTGTCACCAGTTGTGTACCAAATCTCAGACAAAACGCCACATGATTTACAAAATCATCCACAAAACGATTACAAACATAAGGCCTTTTTTGGGAGTACATTCACGCTCTGGAGGGAAATGCCAAGTCATGTGATAAATAGGAGGTCAGGATTCGAGGCGACATTGTGATGTGTTGTCAGTAAGGCTACGATTTCGATGAATAAACACCAACAAGAAGATTGTTGAGAAAGAAAGACACAGTAGATATTCATTAAGAGGCAGCAACTAAGTGCCTTGAAGGAACCCCCTGAGATTGCGCAGAAGCTCCATCTTATAAATGACATATCTTTTTTCTGTTTTTTACATTCACAAACTCTGGGCTGTGATAAATCAGAATTAAATTTAATGCACAAATTATATTCAGTTGCAAAACTATTCAATTTCACATCATATCCTGATCCATCTACCTAGATCAATGTTATTACTCAATTCTTTACTTGCACCTAGCTTAACAGCACAGACAAATACTTGGAGAAAGCTTGCCTGCTAGCACTCTTATATCTAGACTAATATATTATCTTGTGTTGAAAAAAGTAACATTTCCCACAAAAATCACAAAAGGAAGGCTATTAAATTTATTAACAGTTACTTAGGAAAGATAAAAGCTAAATATGCTAAAATTCCACGGACTGTTTACCACTTGCACGTTTTCGTCCTTGAAGGGTAAATTTTTCAAATACTTTGAATAAGGTGGCCGGTTTTTAGCCTCCAGCACTATGCAAGATCAAATAATGCAACATGCTTTTCTCCCTGCAGAACTATTGACTTACTGAAATGAGAACAAATAACTGCAGATGCTAGAAATTGGAAATAAAAAGGGTGAGCTGGAGATATCCGGGAAGTCTGACAGAATCTGCAGAAGCAGCGTTAACGTTTCAAGTTAAATTTGACTTCATCTGAACTAATTTGTGACTTATTGATGACTCAATTCTTCTTCAGATGATTCTCTCAAATGAATACACATATCAACCAAGCAGCCCCACATCCCTTTGCTTTGCATGTCCTGGTCATCCCTGTATCTAGGACAGTGTCTCTGCTTAGACACAAGGTTTCTGACCTTGACAGGCAGCTGGTTATACTGTAGCACAGTGGAATGATGAAAAAGTTGTGGCTCACTTGCCAAGCAGTAAAAGTTAACCAAACATTGTAAGCAAATACTTGGAGCGTTGTCTTCCATACTACTTTACTACTTACATTGCAATCCAATGAACAATCCACAATAATTTAAGTTGGAAACAGTAATAAATGTAATCATCCAGACTTACTTCTTGAAGGAACCCTGAGGTTTGACCTGAAGAACAACAATGAATCTGCCTGGATCCTAATTTCATAGTCCTTTACAGATTCATAATCCAAAGTTTTATTTGTTGTGATGGCTCCCGTCCGATTGTTGATCTTAAATACGCCTGAAACAGGAAATAGTTAAAATATCATTTACACAGGGAAACAGCAGCAAATTTCATTAATTTGGATTATTTCCGATTTATTTTACAATGTAACAGGGGAGAAATTCAAAATAGGATGCTTCCCAAATCTCAAACCTTCTCCTTTAATCATCAAACACTCTAACATCAATAAAACAGCACCTTAGATGCATAGTAAGAGAACAGAACGGGGGAATCCCATTGGGAATAGCAGAAGATAAGGAATTTCAATGTAATAGATCACTTGCAACAGGGAGGCAGCAGCCTGTCATGAACTTGTCTGTCAGTAAAGTACCCTTCACAGTGACTCTTTAACCTAGCCACTTCCAGATTTCTTGAATTTTCATCAAGTGCGAAGGTGATGATAGCTTGCATCCATCAAAGGACAGACTTCTGGTTAAAAGACCAGAAGTAGAGGTCATTGTGGCAATTGTGCAACATTTCCCATGCCACAGGAATGAAAGGGAGGCTTGAGATGGCTGTGACATGGTTTCTGACTCTTTCCTGGAGGTTCTACTGTCTGATCTAAGGGACTACAGAGAGGTACCATTTCCCACAAATGACAAAAAATTCCAACCTGTCAAATCAGGCAGGCTTGGAAAGACATAGCTGAGGAAGAGAGTAGCAGCGGTGTTGTCCCTTGAACTTGCATGCAGCGCACAAGAGGTTTGATGACTTCACCAGGGCAGAAAAAGTGACCAATCTCCACTTTCTAACATCCCCAACATTCTCCTGCATGACACTCTTCAACCATTACACCTTACAGCTGCAATCCTTCATTTTTCTCAAGGCACCGACCCAAATCCTCATTCCAATAGCCAACACTTGCACTCACTCTTCTCTTACTGACTTGTCTCTTGGTAGTTGAAAGGTTGTTGTCATCCTTTCTCTCCACACAGTCCAGTTCTCACAGTCATAATCCTCTGTTTTCTTCTCCCTGCAGAAAACAGCGCACAGCTCTAGGGAGAAGCAGAGAATGGATGATGGTCCTCTATTGATGGCCACCTTGAACGCCACTTTCAATCAGGCTCACCAGGGCCACAGGCATGGTAGACATCAGCAAAAACCTGCTGTGAGAACCTGAACATCTTGAGGGACTGGTGTTCACATATATCCAGAAAGCTGATCTTCTATTTCTAAATTCTATGCTCTGGGTATTGCAACTTTTGAGCTAGATTTCTGTATTAATCACCTCTGTCCTATGGAGAGAAACATGGTCGAGAAGAAGGCCTTGCTCCTGCAGTTTTTAGATTCATGTTCAGAATGTGGGTGTTGCTGGTTGAATCAACGTTTATTATCCAACTCCAGTAGCTCTTCAGAGGTGATGGTGAGCTTGTCTTCTCGAACCATTGCTGTCCATGAGGTTCACAACGCTCTTAAGGAGGAAGTTCTAGGAATATTGACCCAGTGACACTGAAGGAATGGCAATATATTTCCAAGTCAGGATGGTAAGTAGCTTGGAGGGGAACTTGCAGGTGGTGGTACTCCCATGTACATGCTTCCCTTGCCCTTTCAGAAGGAAGTGGTTGTGGATTGGAAAGCACTGTCCAAGGGTCTTTCATGATTTTCTGCAGTGCATCTTGTAGATGATACACACTGATGCTGCTGAACTTTGGTGATGGAGAGACTGAACGCTTGTGGATGTAATGCCAATTCAGGACTGACTAGTCCTGGATGGCGTCAAGCTTATTGAATGTTATTGAAGCTGCATTCATTCAGGCAAGAGTTAAGTATTCCATCAAACTCATGTCATGTGCCGTGTAGATTGACGATTCTGTGCAGCACAATTGTTATGGTGGGAAAGAGGCCATTCAACCCATTGTGTCTGCATCAGAAATGACTAGCAGAAAGTTGGAAGTCACATTTGAAACAGTGAAATCTTGCTCCATAAACACGTCCTGTGAGCACTAATCTCCCACATGGGCAGTCCAGGAGCTATTCAGTGTCACTGCGGAAAGGTTTTTCAACTTTGTCAGTTTCAATGAACAATGATTTCCTGTTATATGCACTTGCCTTGTCAATCTATGTGATTTTACAGAGTTTGGGAAACCCATACACTCGCAGTTAAAGCCAGAATTCTGGGTTAAATTCATAATTCTTTGCTTATGTCAACATTCAAATGACCTTTTTTTTAATTTATTCATTCTCAGGATGAGGGCATTGCTGGCCAGGCAGCATTTATTGCCCATCCCTAATTGCCCAGAGGGCAGTTAAGAGTCAGCCACATTGCTGTGGGTCTGGGGTCACATGTAGGCCAGACCAGGTAAGGATGGCAGTTTCCTTCCCTAAAGGACATTAGTGAACCATATGGGTTTTTCCAACAATCGACAATGGGTTCACGGTTATCATTAGATTCTTAGATTTTATTGAATTCAAATTCCACCATCTGCTGTGGCTGGATTTGAATCTGGGTCCCAATAACATTATCTGGGTCTCTGGATTAATAGTCCAGTGATAATACCATTAGGCCATTGCCTCCCCTGACTTAACCAACATCTCTTGCCTTAAAATGTGCACATATTTTTCCCAGAAATGAGCAGGATCATGTTGTGTTTCTGATCAGGTATCACTTGTGGCATTGTGCCTACAGGTGTTCCCACACCTAACACACTCGGCAAGAAAAATTCTGCTCCAGATGACGGGAATGTTAGTGATCCAGTGAGGATCAAGTTTTCAGGGAAACCTGCTAAACTTCATTGAATCACGAAACTGAATCATGGAATACATATCCCATTTGGCCCATCAAGATACCACAGCTCCCCCCATCACTCTGACCTTGCATTTCCCAGGCTAATCCACCTAGCCTGCGCATCTTTGGACTGTAGGAGGAAACGAGCAGCTGGAGAAAACCCACGCAGACAAGGGGAGAATGTGCAAACTCCACACAGACAGTCGCACGACGGTGAAATCGAACCTGGGTCATTAGTTCCGTTAGGCAGCAATGCTAACCACTGAGACACTGTGCAGGGAGGTGCAGGGAGTACTTCTGGCTTTTCAAAATGTTGGAATGCACTAGTCATAAGATATTCAATAGGCAGGAGGATGAAGAGGTATCAGTGTAACCACCAGTAAGAGTCTCAACATGATTCATTGCCTTGTTTGGCAAAAGGTGGCACAGACAAACAATGTAACCTTCTGATGCTGGTGGAAGGGGTTGGGTGGTTAGGGAGAAGCTGGGTGTCAGGGTCCATTTGGAATCAATGACATTAGAATGGAGAGAGTTGATATCCTCAGATAGAGTTTCATGATCTCTGGAGGAAACTAAAAAGCAGAACTGCAAAGTTGTTGTTGGATGGCTTCCAGTGCCACATAGTGCTGAATATTGGAAAAGGAAGAAACAGCAGGTTAAAGTCTAAGATCATAAGATCAGAAGAGTATTAGTTATAAGGGCAGAATTAGACCATCTGGCCCTGCTCCACTATTTGATAATGGCTGATATATTCCTCAAGCTCATTCTCCAACATTCTCCCCGTAACCCTTGATCCCCTCACTAAATAAGAAACTATTTAGCTCTATCTTAAATACACTCAATGACTTGGCCTCCACAGCCTTCTGTGGCAATGAGTTCCACACATTCACCACATCTGGGTGAAGAGATTCCTCCTCATCTCAGTTTTACAGGGTTGTCTTTTCACTCTGAGGCTGTGCTCTTGGGTTCTAGTCACTGCTATTAGAGGAAATGTCTCCATGGCCACTCTATCCAGGCCTCTCAGTATTCTGTAAGTTCCAATTAGATCACCCCTCATTCTTCTAAACTCTATCATGTACAGACCCAGATTCCTCAACCACTCCTTATACGATAAGCCCTTCATCTCCAGGATCATTCTTATAAACAGATCCCCTCCAAGGTCAGCACGTTCTTCCTTAGACATGGGGCCCAAAACTGCTCACACTATTCCACATGGGATTTCACTAGAGCCTCATACAGCCTCAACAGTACAAGATCCAATTTGGCACAGGCTTGCTTATTATGCCTCCATTATTTATTGCTTTCACAATGAGCTCTTAGAATCATAGAATCCCTACAGTGTGGAAGCAGGCCATTCAGCCCATCGAGTACACATCAATCCTCTGAAGAGCATCCCACCAAGACCCAGCCACCCCACCCCCAACCCCATAACCCTGCATTTCCCATAGACAATCCACCTAACCTGCACATCTTTGGACAATGGGAGAAAACCGGAGCAAACCAACGCAGACACAGGGAGAATGTGTAAACTCCACACAGGCAGTCGCCTGAGGTTGGAATTGAACCTCGGTCCCTGGCACTGTGAGGTAGCAGTGTTAACCACTGTGCCACTTTAGGAACAAACAAAAAACGGAAATTTCTGAAGGACAGGTCTGTGGAGAGAGAAGCAGAGCCAATGTTTTGAGTCTAGGCACCCTTCTTCTGAAATAGATCAAATGGGCACAGTTGCTATCAATTCAGTTTAAGATTGCTTTCCATCCATATTTCTGTGTTGAATACAAATGTAAAGGTGTAGATAGGTTAGGATAGATCAGATTTCCATTAATGAGGTTAATCTAGCAATTGGTTGTCAATGACCTGGAGAGGGGTGAGAATGAGCAAAAATGGGCGAAAATTGATTTTGGTATTTCAGCTCAAGAAGATGCCACCTCCTTTGTGCACAAACCAATCTATTTCCCAACTTTGAAATTATCTTCTTCTGATTTCGCTGCAGAAAGGAAGGTCCAACCAACAGCACCATAGGTCGAGCAAGGAGGAAGAACCTATCCCACCTGGAACTGAAAGCAAACCTCACCTTTCTGATTCACGTTAGCCATTAAGCCAACTGGCACCCCAGGAATTCCAGGTTGCTATGGCAACATCGGCTTTTCCATGCGCGTTCTAGACTGCAGCTATGGATAGAGATGGTGGTGGCTCCTATTTCTTACTGTAACACGGCTGTCAGGCAATCTCTCTCCTTTTTTCTGCCCTCAATTAGTGTGTGTTGGGATTATTTACAAGTTGATGCTCAACTTGTATGCCTGTGTTTTGAATGCATCTTCCTTGACCATCAAATCCTGGAGTGAGACTTGAACTCAGAACTTCTGGCTCAGAGGCAGGAATACTACCCACCACACCAAACGACCTTCTTCGAAGTCATTCCTTGAAATTATTTTACATCATATCACTTGAACATATTAGCTTTCAAAATAAGTAGTAATTGTAGAACAGACAGACTTAGGTGTTCAGGTATATAATTCTTTGAAATTTGCATCATAGGTAATTAAGAAAGTGCTTAGCATGCTTGCTTTCACTGTTCATGGGATGTGGTTATACAGGACTTTGGTGAGATCTCTTCTACGATACTGTGTGCAGTTCTGGTCACCTTACTATAGGCAGGATATTATTAAACTGGAGAAGGTTCAGAAAAGATTTACCAGGATGTTGCCAGGAGTGGAAGGGCTTTTCTCACTGGAGCATAGGAGGTTGAGGGATGACCTTAGAGGGGTTTATAAAATCATGAGGGGCATTGATAAGGAGTATAGCAATGGTCTCTTCCCTAAGGTGGGACAGTTCAAAACTAGGGGTCATATTTTTCAGGTGAGAGGAGGAAGATTTAAAAAGGACATGAGGGGCAACGTTTTTACAGAGAGAGTAGTTAGTGTGTGGAATGGACTGCCACAGGAAGTAGTGGATGCAGCTACGGTTACAATGTTTAAAAGACATTTGGATAAGTTCATGAATAGGAAAGGTTTGGAGGGATATGGGTCAAATGCAGGCAAGTGGGAGTAGTCTAGTTTGGGAGCATGGTCGGCGTGGTCTAGTTGGTCTGAAGGGACTGTTTCCATGTCGTATGACAGGATAAGAAGCTGCTCATCAAATGTAATTTTTGACTTCACTCACAAGGCATTGATGTAACAGAGCAATTAAGCTGTTCACTGTAGAACTTCCCACCGACGAATGGATCATCACATCCACCAATAACCCCATTAATTTGAAATCAGAAGTGGGAACATTTTATAAATGAAGGGGGATCCATGAAGATAAAAGTTTTCTCCAGAGAAAATAAATGGAAATAATTGTTTTACTCAACCTGAACTCCAAACACATGCTAAGGCTTCTACAGATAATGGTGGGAAACGTCATCAAGGAACAACATCATCAGAAGGACATTGTGATAGATGTCTATGTTCACCATCCAGGCTGTAATCCAGGAGAACAGATCATTCACTAGTTTTAAAGGTCATTGTTTCAGCCTTTCATTTCAATGTAAAGGTAAAACTGGGCAGTTTGACAGAAACAGAAGGAAGCAGTAACAATAAAGCAAAATTAACATTAATTGACAGTCTGATGCAAGAGGTAGTTTCATCTGAAATGCAATGCTACTGAGTCTCAGATCAGATTTATATAACCCTATATATTATTAAAGTTGTTTTGGTTAATTTGTTTCATGTGTCTCTGTGCAGTTGGATAGCATATTAGCGTAATAATGAATTAAACATTGATGCATATGTGTGAAAGATAACTTTGATTTGGAAGAATAGTGCCATTCATTGTCTGTAATAGAAATGATACAGCACAAAGGCAAACATAATACATTATTGAAATGACTCCTTTAAAATCAATATGACAGGAGCAGACCATGCAGCATCATTAACTACGTACATATACCCATGTGAAGACATGTTTACAATTTAGCATTTGAATTAAATTAGAGTGAAAATTGGATCTTTAGGGTATTTCAGTGGTCTGCTTTTTTAGATGCATCCCCTGATTGTTCATTGCCTCTTTACTGCCTGAGTCAGGATCCACGCCTGCGAATAACCAAAATAAAGTGAATTTGTTATGAGACAGACCACAGGCAATTCTCCAACTAGCTGCATTCTACTGTTCTAGGGTTCTGGATTGAGATATTAGGGCTGTACTGATTCTTAGAACTATATTGTGAAGTAATGATCACCTCCAACAAGAATGAGTCAAACTATTTTCCACTAATATTCAATTGTACTGTCATCGATGAATCCCTCTCCAACAATACCCTGGGGGTCACTAAACACCACAGACTTTATGAGCCTAACCACATATTTATTGTGAATACAACAGCAGTCAAATGTCAGG
The DNA here is from genome assembly GCA_024137785.1 of Ginglymostoma cirratum. Classification (NCBI taxonomy): domain Eukaryota; kingdom Metazoa; phylum Chordata; class Chondrichthyes; order Orectolobiformes; family Ginglymostomatidae; genus Ginglymostoma; species Ginglymostoma cirratum. The sequence continues at coordinate 42,998,383 of JAHRHZ010000139.1, forward strand.
AATTTGACAGTATCGGTCATCCTGAAAACCAAAACTTGTGCACTATCCACAAGGTACAGGCCAGGGCTGTGATGGAATACTCTTTGGTTGCCTAGAAGGTGCAACTCAAACAAAATTTGAAAAATTTAAAATGATCCAGGACAAAGCCACCTGGTTTGACTAGCACTCCATCAATCACCCCCTCAAAGAGTGATGCACAGTGTGGTGCCATCTTTAAAATTCTCTGTAACTATGCTCACCTTCCAAACCTTTGAACTCTATTTTGTCAGAGGTCAAGGGCAGCAGGTGCTTGGGAACATTACCAATTGCAAGTTCTCCTCCAAGTCATACATCATCCTGAACTGGAAGTACATTTGTTATTGTTGCTGGGCCAAAGTCTTGTAACTCCCTCCCTAAAAGCGCTGTTGCTTGACCTGCACATGGACTAAAGGGCTTCAATAAAGCAGCTTACCTTTTCAATGATATTTAAAGCTGGTTAATAAGGGATAGCATAAACCTTTGTTAACGCAATTTACTATCTTTCAACATGTCTTTCAACTATGTAGAGATAAATATCTATGTACATAAAGTATGTAAATAAATGTACGTTTATCAAGTTAACTATTACATGGCTTGTCATGAGATGCAATCTCACAAAGGTGAGCGAGACTGACAAGACGATCTTCCAAATCACATGCTACATAAAATCATTCATCTCAAAAATGTTCTTACCGGCATCATTTCCTGCTATAATTGAATACACTATTGTTTGATTGATGGCAGCTGCAGTTACAGTGACAACTGCAGTTCCTATTGGAGCACTTTCACTTACAGGTGGAGGCCTGAAAGACAAGAAAAATGTTCTAATTTAAGCAATGTATCACAAATCAATGAAAATCATACAAAAAAAACTAAAGTCTAACATTTATTATTAGATATTAGAAATGTGAAGCAATGTGCTAGCTGAGTGCGCTCACTTCTGACTCAACCGGTTGAAAGATTGCACACTTATTGATCTTAAATCAGTTTGAACTCTAAAAGGACAAGTTCACATCAAAAAAGTGAAACCTTTCTCTTCACTACAGGCTGGTAGGTTAGCTTGTTTTGGTCAATGGAGAAACAATGTATTAGAAAATTGGACTCTTTGTATCTTTAATTTAATAGGTTGCCTCTGCTGTGGTGGGATAAGACAGGGAATATTTAAAGGGACATCTGTCTATAATACATTGTACTTGATTTTGAAAATGGGGCTAGGTGTATAATGGGAATCAGATTCACTGTCAACCGCCAGCAAAAGTAGAAATTTACCCTATACCTTCCTCTCCAATCAGCTGCATACTGAGCCAGAGATGACTGTTGCCACAGAAATCAGATATAGCAATTTTTCACCTAGTGATGCCTTGTTCCTTGGAATAAAACTTGGACACCTGCATTAATAGGTACGTCTGCCTAAATTTACTGAAAATTTTAATCTTGAAAGAACCGACTGTCATGATAAAGTTGTCTCGAGTCCTTACAACTAAGGTCAGTGATGTTTGCAGATAGCGTCATTGAAGAATGTGCTAGAGATGTTGACGACATTCACGCATGCCTGCAGAACTAGAGAAAAGCTCTGAAACGTAGGCACATCAGTAGACCAAAGATACAAATTACTGGACCAACAGAAAGAGGTGGGAAAGGGTGATCAATCAGGATTCTGGTGTACCAAGTAAAGTGGAAGAAGAAAGAAGAAATGATGAAGAAGAAAAAGAGTGAAAGAAGAGGGGGGGAAAGGAGGAGAAGCAGGAGAAGACATTTTCAACAATGAAAATACTGCAAAATTATGGGAGGCAAATTGGGCTTGTTAGTTTAGGGGTCTTACTCGGGGCATTAGAGCTCAAAGTGACAACACAGTGTAGGTTCATAGTTCCTTGAAAGCAGAGACGCAGGTAGACAGGGTGGTGAAGAAGGTGTTGTCTTTACTGATCTGTGCATTGAGTATAAGAGTTGGGAGGTCATGTTGCGGTTGTACAGGACATTGGTTTGGCCACTTCTGGAGTATTGCATGCAATTCTGGTCTCCCTCCTATTGGAAGAATGTTGTGAAACTGGAAAGAGTTAAGAAAAGACTTGAAATAAGAGATAACAAGGTGTGGAGCTGGATAAACACAGCAGGCCAAGCAGCATCATAGGAGCAGGAAATCTTGACGTTTTTGGCCTAGACAGCATTTCTGATGAAGGGTCCAGGCCCAAAACGTTAAGATTTCCTGCTCCTATGATGCTGCTTGGCCTGCTGTGTTTATCCAGCTCCACACCTTGTTATCTCGGATTCTCCAGCATCTGCAGTTCCTATTATCTCTAAGAAAAGATTTGAAAGTATGTTGCCAGGATGGGAGGGTTCGAGCTTTGGGGAGAGGCTGAATAACCTGGGGCTATTTTGCCTGGAGAGTCAGAGGCTGACGTGTGACCTTATGGAGGCTTATAAAACCAAGAGGGGCATGGATAAGCAAGATCTTTTCCTGAGGGTAGGGGAGTCCAAAACTAGGGGGCATAGGTTTAAGGTGAGAGGGGAAAGATTTAAAAGGGACCCAAGGAGCAAATTTTTCTTGTGGAGGGTGGTACGTGTATGGAATGAGCTGCCAGAGGAGGTGGCGGAGGCTGGTACAATTACAACATTTAAAAAGCATCGGGATGGGTGTATGAGTAGGAAAGGTTTAGAGGGATATGGGCCAAATGCTGGCAAATGGGACTAGAATTATGTAGGATATCTGGTCAGCATGGACGATTTGAACCTAAGTGTCTGTTTCCATGTAATATATCTCTATGACTCTATGACTCTATGACACCAGGGTTTGAATCGAGTTGATGCTATCTTGGTGCAGGCATCAGCAAATGGTCAGTGAATATCCACTGATCTATGCAAAGCAGAACGATCATTGCGTTTATCAGCATGCAACACTAATTGATATCAATTTGGAGCTTGACACTCCAGCAATGCCCTCTTTTAAACTTACACTGGTGAACCCTCTGACATTATTTAAAGGGATCATCTGATTCTTACAGTTAGTTGCCGGTTGATTTATTTTAATTGTTGCTACAATTCTACATGTGGTTGGTGCTTTCTATAGTTGTTTCAACCTGCAGAGGTCTACAGGGAGCGGTGTGACAGATACTGAAGGAATTTTGCTGACTTCACAATTTCTATACAAAACTAATTGCTCGGAGAGATGGGTCCATCCGTAGGCATTTGATTTGAAAATGGCAAAATTTGGATAATGAACAAAGCACATATACAGCAGGACAAGATATGGGAAAAGGGAGGAAGAGGAGGGGGTTGCAAGGGCTCTCAGCTGGCAGTTCTATCCATCTACAGGTGTTCAAGTAGCAGTTCTTACATCTGAACCTCAGTGAGTCGTTTGCAATTGATATCTTCAGTAAAATCAAAGACCCAATGAAGCGTTAACTGCAATTTCAGAACATCAAAGAACTACATTTGCCAGTGGCTGTGAAGGAGACCACGGTAATATTTTTTAAAAAATCACTCATGGAATGTGGGCGTTGCTGGCTAGTTAACATTTATTGCCCTTCCCTAGTCGTCCCTTGAGAAGGTGGTGATGAGCTGCCGTCTTGAACTGCTATAGTCCATGAGTTATGGGTTGACCCATAATGCCTGTAGGCTGGGGCTTCCACGATTCTGACCCAGTGATACTGAAGGACTGGTGATACATTTCCAAGTCAGGATGGTGAGTGGCTTGGAGGAGAACTTGCAAGTGATGGTGTTCCTCGGTTTCTGCTGCCCTGTCTTTCTAGATAGAAATGGTTGTGGGTTTGGCAGGTGCTGTCTAAGGATCTTTAGCAAATTTCTGCAGTGCATCTTGTAGATAGTAGATACTGCTGCTACTGACCGTGGATGGTGGAGGGAGTGGATGCATATGGATGTGATGCCAATCAAGCGGGCTGCTTTGTCCTGGATGGTATCAAGCTTCTTGAGTGTTGCTGGAGCTGCACTCATTCAGGCAAGTGGAGAGTATTCCATTGCACTCCTCACTTATGCCTTGTAGATGGTGGTGGACAGGATTTGGGGAGTCAGGAGATGAGTTACTCACTGCAGCATTCCTAGACTCTGACTCTGCTCTTGTAGTCTTTGTGCTTATGTGGTGAGTCTAGTTGAGTTTATGGTCAATGGTAATCTAAGGATTTTGATAGTGGGGTATTCAAAGTTGGTAATCCCATTGAATGCCAAGAGACGATGGTTAGATTGTCTCTTATTGAGGATGGTCACTGGCTGGCATATGTGGGTTGTGAATGGTACCTGCCACTTAACTGCACAAGCTTGGATATTGGGCCTAGACCCTTCCCCGAAACATCAAGTTTTCCTGCTCCTATGATGCTGCTTGGCCTGCTGTGTTCATCCAGCCCCATGCCTTGTTATCTCGGATTCTCCAGCATCTGCAGTACCTTTTATCTCTGATACAATCTTGGATATTGTCCAGATATTGTTGTATGTGGAAATGCTTCAATAGCTAAGGAGTCACAAATGGTGCTGAACATTGTACAATCATCGACGAATATCCTCACTGCTGACTTTATGATGGAAGGAAGGTCTGCATAAAAGTTATGCAGAGTTTGAGATATTTGCACCATCTTTCAGTTTGCTATCTACTGTTCCTTATGGAGGTCACTGAGTCTCGATAACCCCCTTGACCTGTCCGTCCTCCCTGGACTGACCTATCTCCTCCCTACCCCGCTACCTACACTCACCTTTACTGGCTCCATCCCCGCCTCTTCGACTTGTCTGCCTCCTCTCCACCTATCCTCTCCTCTATCCATCCTCTATCCGCCTCCCCCTCTCTCCCTATTTATTTCAGAACCCTCTTCCCCTCCCCCATTTCAGAACCCTCTTCCCCTCCCCCATTTCTGATGAAGGGTTTAGGCCCGAAACGTCGAGTTTTCCTGCTCCTATGATGCTGCTTGACCTGCTGTGTTCATCCAGCCCCATGCTTGTTACTAAGAACATTTCATTCTTTCCTCCCAGAGACAAATAGGTGGGATGAGGACATGTCATTGCAACAATTGCACGTTTCCTCAGGGTACAAAATGCTTTGACTGCACGGGACATCACACTGCAAATGTAATTTACCACCTTCCAGCTGGTGTGTGGCCACAGGCAATGAATCATACAAATAGAAGTCATGAAATCTTCATTCTACAGCAGTCCATTGGCTCATTGAGGGGCAAGAGATTGCCGCACTGGTAACATCACTGCATCTGTTGTCTAATCAAGTTCAACAACACATTTGTGATTCAATATATAAAGCACAGAACAAAGTTGCTGTTATTGTGCCATCTTCTACGAAAGGCAATTTCTTTAGCTGATAAATCCTGTTGGAAGGAGATTGCTTCCTTCTGGATTCCTGTTGTGTTCCAATGCTACAGCTGTCAGATCAATAGGACAGATATTACTGGTAGGGACATTTCATTTCATGCAGGTTAAATACTATGAATCTGTGATTTGTTTTGAGCTACTTGTTCAGTACAAAGTGGAGTTTCAACTCAGCTTAAGTACACATGCATTTGAGTGGCACGACCTCCTAAATATTTGAGAGTGGATCCTCTTCATTGTCCTCAGAGTGCTCAGTTTCTATCATATTTACAAAATAAATGGTGCACACATTCATTGCATCGGGTCTCTACTCCCAGAGAGTTGCCTTGTGGTAAAAAGTCGCATTGTAGTAATGTCACTGGACTGGGAATTCAAAGTCCCAGCCTTAGGTTCGAGGGACATGTGTTCAAATCCTACCCTAACAGCCAGTGGGATTTCAATTCAATGCATAAGACCAGAGAGCTGCCCAAGACTCTCGAGGTTGTCTCTAATAATGTTTCAGGACGTGCAACCTGGAACAATCAAAAGACCACAAGTTTCGTGGATTATTCCCAGGCACTTGCCTATTAATGCCCTTGAGCAGGAGCACCTAAGAGTGAAGTTTACACTGGGATGTCCTACAGGCTTTCAGGCCTATGGATTTTGCACAGTGCAGAGTGAAAAAGGGAAAAAAAAAATCAAAGAGCGGCTTGTGGTTGAACCCCAGCGTTTCTACCAAAACCCCTACCATACCCCACTAGCCAATTCAATCTCCTGGCCACCTCATTAGCAGCCAGAAGACTCCACTGCCAGAGCCAAGATTCAAGGCTGCAGGTGTATGGTTAAACAATTGCTTCGAATACAAGTTTGCCTTTAGCGGGTTGTTTCACCTGTTGTGGCAATGCTTATATTTTCTCCTGTAACATAGAACATAGAACAGTACAGCAGAGTTGTGCCTAACTTTTACCCTAAACCGAAGGTCTATCTAACCTCCACTCCTACCTTATACTATCATCCATATGCCTATCTAAATGCCCCTAATGAGGCTGACTCCACTACCCTCTCTGGCAATGCATTCTACGCCCCTACCACTCTCTGAGTAAAGAGCCTACGTCTGATGTCTCCCTTATATCTACCTCCACTCACTTTAAAACTATGCCCCCTCGTAATAGCTACCTTCACCCTCGGAAAAAGTCTCTGACTGTCCACGCTGTCCATACCTCTGATCATTTTGTACACCTCTATCAAGTCACCTCTCATCTTTCGTCATTCCAAAGAGAAAAACCATAGCTCTCTCAACCTTTCCTCGTAAGACCTTGCCTCCATTCCAGGCAACATCCTGATAAATCTCCTCTGCACCTTTTCCAACTCTTCCACATCTTTCCTGTAATGAGGCAACCAGAACTGGACACAATATTCCAGATGTGGCCGAACCAGGCTTTTGTATAGCTGGAGCATAACTTCACGGCTCTTGAACTCAATCCCTCTACTGATGAAAGCTAACACACCATACTCCTTCTTAACAACTCTATCCACCTCGGTGGCAGCTTTCAGGGAACTGTGGACATGAACTCCGAGATCCCTCTGCTCCTCCACACTGCCAAGAATCTTTCCGTTAACCCTGTATTCTGCGTTCAAGTTTGTCCTTCCAAAATGAATTACTTCATACTTTTCAGGGTTAAACTCCATCTGCCACTTCTCAGCCCAACTCTGCATCCTATCAATGTCCCTTTGTAACCTAGGACAGCCCTCCGCACTGTCCACAACGCGACCCACCTTCGTATTATCCGCAAACTTACTAATCCACCCTTTCACTCCTTCATCCAAATCATTTACAGAAATTACAAATAAGAGAGGACCCAGAATAGATCCTTGTGGTACACCACTTGTAACTGAGCACCATGTGGAATATTTTCCATCCACTACCATCCTTTGTCTTCTAAGGGTCAGCCAACTCTGAATCCAATCTGCCACATTTCCCCCTATCCCATGCCTCCTTACTTTCTGCATGAGCCTACCACGGGGAACCTTATCAAATGCCTTATTTAATTCCATGTATACCACATCCACTGCTCTACCTTCATCCATGTGTTTGGTCACCTCTTCAAAGATTAGTGTTTGTGAGGCATGATCTACCCCACACAAATCCATGCTGACTATCACGAATCAAACTGTGCCTATCCAAGTGACCATAAATACTATCTCTCAGAGCCCTTTCCAATAATTTGCCCAATACTGAAGTAAGACTAACTGGCCTGTAATTTTCAGGGTTATTCCTATTCCCTTTTTTGAACAAGGGAATGACGTTTGCCACTCTCCAATCTTCCGACACTATACCCGTGGACAGTGAGGACGAAAAGATCATTGCCAAACGCCCTGCGATCTCTTCCCTCGCTTCCCATAGAATCGTTGGATAAATCCCATCAGGCCCAGGGGACTTATCTATCTTCAAGTTCCTCACCTCCTTACTAACATCAACCTCCTCGAGCCTACCTGCCTATTTCACACTGTTCTCCCCTGCAACTAGGTCTCTCTCAGTTGTGAATACTGAAGAAAAGTATTCATTAAGGACCTCTCCTATTTCTTTAGGCTCCGTGCACAAATTCCTTTTACAATCCTTGATCGGCCCTACCCTTTCTCTGGTCATTCGCTTATTCCTCCAAAATGGTCTCCTACCAACAGGTCTAACACTTGGCCCGGTTCATTGCCAAGCACCAAATCCAAAGTGGCCTCTCCTTGTGTTGGTCTATCTACATACTGTGTCAGGAATCCTTCCTGAACGCACTGGACAAAATCTGCTCTATCTAAATTATTACAACTAAAAGGTTTCCAATCAATATTTGGAAAGCTGAAGTCACCTTTGACTACAACCCTGTGACTTCTGCACCTTTTCAGTATGTGCCTCCCAACTGGCTCCTCCACTTCTCTGCAACTATTAGGGGGTCTTTAAAAAAACCCCAACAAAGTGAGTTCTCCTTTCTTGTTCCTGACCTCAACCCAAACTGACTCTGTAGACACATCATTCTCGAACTGCCTTTCAGTAGCTGCTATACCATCCCTGACTAGCAGTGCCACTTCCCCGCCTCCTCTACCACCCTCCCTATTTCTTTTAAAGCATCTGAATCCAGAAATTCCAACAACCGTTCCTGTCCCTGAGTTATCCAAGTTTCTGTAATGGCCACAACATCGTAGTTCCAAGTACTGACCCATGCTCTAAGTTCATCCGCCTTATTTCTGATCCTTCTAGCATTGAAGTATACACACTAAAAACCATCCCGGTGTCCACAATTATGCTCCACCGACCGCATTTCTTTATTAACAACCTCACTCCGTGTTGTGTCTGTTGGAAGGCTGAATACCTCGTCCCCTGAATTACAAATCTGGTTCGCCACCTCCTGTCAATCTAGTTTAAACCATCACGTAGAGCTAGAGGAAACCTCCCTCCCAGGATATTTGTGCCCTTCCGGTTCAGGTGCAACCCATCCTTACTGTACAGGTCCCACCTTCCCCAGAATGTGCTCCAATTATCCACATAATGGAAGCCCTCCCTCCTACACCAGCCCTGTAGCCACGTGTTTAGCTGCACTGTCTCCCCATTTCTTACCATGTTATCACATGGCACTGGGAGTAATCCAGAGATAACTACTCTGTCTGTCCTGGAATTCAGCCTCCAACCTAACTCTTTGTAGATAGCAAAGTGTAGAGCTGGATGAACACAGCAGGCCAAGCAGCATCAGAGGAGCAGGAAGGCTGACGTTTCGGGCCTAGACCCTTCTTCAGAAATGGGGGAGGGGAAGGGGGTTCTGAAATAAATAGGGAGAGAGGGGGGAGGCGGATAGAAGATGGATAGAGGAGAACATAGGTGGAGAGGAGACAGACAGGTCAAAGAGGCGGGGATGGAGCCAGTAAAGGTGAGGGTAGGCGGGGAGTTAAGGAGCAGATAGGTCAGTCCAGGGAGGACGGACAGGTCAAGGGGGCGGGATGAGTTTAGTAGGTAGGAGATGGATTGGGGCTTGAGGTGGGAGGAGGGGATAGGTGGGAGGAAGGACAGGTTAGGGAGGCGGGGACGAGCTGGGCTGGTTTTGGGATGCGGTAGGGGGAGGGGAGATTTTGAAGCTTGTGAAGTCCACATTGATACCATTGGGCTGCAGGGTTCCCAAGTGGAAAGTAAGTTGCTGTTTCTGCAACCTTCAGGTGGCATCATTGTAGAACTGCAGGAGGGCCATGATGGACATGTTGTCTGATGAATGGGACAGGGAGTTGAAATGGTTCACGACTGGGAGGTGCAGTTGTTTAGTGCGAACCAAGGGTAGGTGTTCTGCAAAGCGGTCCCCAAGCCTCTGCTTGGTTTCCCTGATGTAGAGAAGGCCACAACGGGAAGAGCAGATGCAGTATACCACATTGGCAGATGTGCAGGTGAATATTTGCTTGATGTGGAAAGTCTTCTTGGGGCCTGGGATTGGGGTGAGGGAGGAGGTGTAGGGGCAGGTGTAGCACTTACTGCGGTTGCAGGGAAAAGGGCCGGGTGTGGTGGGGCTGGAGGGGAGTGTGGAGCGGACGAGGGAGTCACTGAGAGAGTGGTCCCTCCAGAAAGCAGACAAGGGTGGGGAGGGAAAATTGTCTTTGGTGGTGGGGTTGGATTGCAGATGGCGGAAGTGTCGGAGGATAATACGTTGGATGCGGAGGTTGGTGGGGTGGTACGGGAGGACGCCGGGGATTCTTTTTTGGTTGTTATTGCAGGGACGGGGTGTAAGGGATGAGTTGCGGGAAATGCGAGAGACACGGTCGAGGGCGTTCTCGATCACTGAGGGGGGCAAGTTGCGGTCCTTGAAAAATGAGGACATCTGAAATGTACGGGAGTGGAATGCCTCATCCAGGGAGCAGATGCAGCGGAGGCGAAAGAATTAGGAAGAGGGGATGGCATTTTTGCAGGAAGTTGGGTGGGAGGAGGTGTATTCTAGGTAGCTGTGGGAGTTGGTGGGCTTGAAATGGATATCGGTTTCGATGTGGTTGCCAGAGATGGAGACAGAGAGGTCCAGGAAGGAGAGAGGTATTAGAGATGGTCCAGGTGAACTAAGGTTTGGGTGGAAGGTGTTGGTTAAGTGGATGAACTGTTCGAGCTCCTCGTGCGAGCACGAGGCGGCGCCGATACAGTCATCAATGTAACGGAGGAAGAGGTGGGGTTTAGGGCCAGTGTAGGTACAGAAGAGGGATTGTTCCACGTAACCTACAAAGAGGCAGGCATAGCTTGGGCCCATGCGGGTACCCACGGCCACCCCCTTTGTCTGTAGGAAGTGGGAGGAATTGAAAGAGAAGTTGTTGAGGGTGAGGACGAGTTCGGCTAAGCGGATGAGGGTGTCAGTGGAGGTGGTCTGGTCGGGCATGGGGGACAGGAAGAAGAAGAACCTTTAGGCCATCTGTATGGGGATTGCAGGGTATAGGGACTGGACGTCCACGGTAAAGATGAGGTGTTGGAGACCGCGAAATTGGAAGCTCTGGAGGAGGTGGAGGGCGTGGGTGGTGTCACGGACGTAGGTATGGGAGTTGCTGGACCAAGGGGGAGAAAATGGAGTCAACATAAGTGGAGATGAGTTCGGTGGGGCAGGAGCAGGCGGAGACAATGGATCAACCAGGCAGTCAGGTTTGTGGATTTTGGGAAGGAGATAGAAGCGGGCGGTGGGGGGTTGGGGAACGATGAGGTTGGAGGCTGTGGATGGGAGGTCACCTGAGGTGATGAGGTTGTGGATGGTTTGGGAGATGATGGTTTGGTGGTCGGGGGTGGGGTCATGATCAAGGAGGCCGTAGGAGGAGGTGTCCGAGAGTTGGCGCCCGGCCTCGGCGATGTAGAGGTCAGTGCGCCTTACTGCAGCTGCGCCTCCCTTGTCTGCGGGTTTTATGGTGAGGTTGAGATTGGAGCAGAGGAAGCAGAGGGCTGCACGTTCTGCGGGGGAGAGGTTGGAGTGGGTGAGAAAGGTTGGGGGATTGAGGCGATTGATGTCTCGACGGCAGTTGGAGATGAAGAGGTCGAGGGAGGGTAGGAGGCCTTGGGGTGGTGTCGAGGATGAGGGGGTGCCTTGGAGGCGGGAGAAGGGGTTAGTAGAGGAAGGGTTAGGCTCACGATTAAAGAAGTAAGCATGGAGGCGGAGGCAGCGGAAAAACTGTTCAACGTCCAAACATGACTGGTATTCGTTGATGTGTGGGTGGAGGGGGACAAAGGTGAGCCCTTTACTGAGGACTGACCGTTCGTCCTCAGTAAGGGGGAGGTCTGGGAGGGATGGTGAAGAGTCGGCAGGTCTGGGCGCTACTGTCTCCTCTGGAGCTGCTGGCTGTGGAGGCGATGGGAGGAGCAACGTTGGCGTTGGTGGTGGGCCGTGCGGCATCGGCTGTGGGTGAAGTTGCGTCAGCGTCGGCAGTGGACGGAGCGGGGTAGGAGGCGTCAGCAGCGGTGACGGTAGTAGCACCCAGCCCTGCCTGGTCTTCACCATCCCCCCAGACCTCCTCCTTACTGAGGACGAACGGTCAGGCCTCAGTAAAGGGCTCACCTTTGACCCCTCCACCCACACATCAACGAATCCCGCTCACGCTTGGACGTTGAACAGTTTTCCCGCCACCTCCGTCTCCGCGCTGACTTCTTCAACTGTGAGCCTAACCCTCCCTTTATGGACCCCTTCACCTGCCTCCAATGCACCCCCTCCTCCTGGATGCCACACTAAGGCCACCTACCCTCCCTCGACCTCTTCATCTCCAACTGCCGTCAAGACATCAATCGCCTCAACCTCTCCACCCCTCTCACCCACTCCAACCTCACCCCCGCAGAACGTGCAGCCCTCCGCTCCCTCTGCTCCAATCCCAAGCTCAACATAAAACCCGCGGACAAGGGAGGCACAGTTGTAGCATGGCACACTGACCTTTACATCGCCGAGGCCAGGTGCCAACTCTCCGACACCTCCTCCTACCGCCTCCTTGATCATGACCCCACCCCCGACCACCAAACCATCATCTCCCAAACCATCCACAACCTCATCACCTCAGGTGACCTCCCACCCACAGCCTCCAACCTCATCGTTCCCCAACCCTGCACCGCACGGTTCTATCTCGTTCCCAAAATCCACAAACCTGACTGCCCTGGCCGACCTATTGTCTCCGCCTGCTCCTGTCCCACCGAACTTATCTCCAGCTATCTCGACTCCATCTTCTCCCCCTTGGTCCAGGAACTCCCTACCTACGTTCGTGACACCACCCACACCCTCCACCTCCTCCAGAACTTCCAATTTCGCGGTCCCCAACAACGCATCTTTACCGTGGACGTCCAGTCCCTATACACCTGCATTCCCCATGCAGATGGCCTAAATGCCGTCCGCTTCTTCCTGTCCTGCAGGCATGGGCCCAAGCTATGCCTGCCTCTTCATAGGTTACGTGGAACATTCCCTCTTCCGTACCTACACAGGCCCTAAACACCACCTCTTCCTCCGTTACATTGATGACTGTATCGGCGCTGCCTCATGCTCCCACGAGGAGCTCGAACAGTTCATCCACTTCACCAACACCTTCCACCCAAACCTTAAGTTCACCTGGACCATCTCTAATACCTCTCTCTCCTTCCTGGACCTCTCTGTCTCCATCTCTGGCAACCACATCGAAACCGATATCCATTTCAAGCCCACCGACTCCCACAGCTACCTCGAATACACCTCCTCCCACCCACCTTCCTGCAAAAATGCCATCCCCTATTCCCAGTTCCTTCGCCTCCGCCGCATCTGCTCCAAGGATGAGGCATTCCACTCCCGAACATCTCAGATGTCCATGTTTTTCAAGGTCCACAACTTTCCCCCCTCAGTGGTCGAGAACGACCCCAACCGTGTCTCCCACATTTCCTGCAACTCATCCCTCACACCCCGTCCCCGCAATAACAACCAAAACAGAATCCCCATCTTCCTCACGTACCACCCCACCAACCTCCGGATCCAACGCAGCATCCTCCAAAACTTCTGCCATCTGCAATCCGACCCCACCACCAAAGACATTTTTCCCTCCCCACGCTTACCTGCTTTCTGGAGGGACCACTCTCTCCGTGACTCGTTTGCCCGCTCCACACTCCTCTCCAGCCCCACCACACCTGTCACTTTTCCCTACAACCGCAGGAAGTGCTACGCCTGCCCCTTTCCGTCCCACCTCACCCCCATCCCAGGCCCCAAGAAGACTTTCCACATCAAGCAGATGCACATCTGCTAATGTGGTATACTGCATCCTCTGTTCCCGTTGTGGCCTCCTCTACATCAGGGAAACCAAGCGGAGGCTTGGGGACCGCTTTGCAGAACACCTACACTCGGTTCACACTAAACAACTGCACCTCCAAGTCGCGAACCATTTCAACTCCCCCTCCCATTCCTCAGACAACATGTCCATCCTGGGCCTCCTGCAGTTCCACAACGATGCCACCCGAAGGTTGCAGTAACAGCAACTCATATTCCGCTTGGGAACCCTGCAGCCCAATGGCATCAATGTGGACTTCACAAGCTTCAAAGTCTCCCCTCTCCCTACCGCATCCCAAAACCAGCCCACCTCCCTAACCTGTCCTTCCTCCCACCTCAAGCTCCACCCCCATTTCCTACCTACTAGCCTCATCCCGCCCCCTTGACCTTTCTGTCCTCCCTGGACTGACCTATCTCCTCCTTAACTCCCCACCTCCACTCACCTTTACTGGCTCCATCCCCGCCTCTTTGACCTGTCTGTCTCCTCTCCACTTATCTTCTCCTCGATCCATCCTCGATCTGCCTCCCCATCTCTCCCTATTTATTTCAGAACCCCCTTCCCCTCCCCCATTTCTGAAGAAGGGTCTAGGCCTGAGAAGTCAGCCTTCCTGCTCCTCTGATGCTGCTTGGCCTGCTGTGTTCATCCAGCTCTACACGTTATTATCTCAGATTCTTCAGCATCTGCAGATCCTACTATCTCCCTAACTCCTTGTACTCGTTTTTCACATTCTCATTCCTTTTTCAACCCAGGTCATTGTTACCCATGTGTACCATGACTGCTGGTTGCTCACCCTCCCCCTTAAGGATCTTGAAGACACGATCCGGGACATCATGGACCCTGGCACCCGGGAGGCAACATACCATCCGTTCATCTCGTTCGCGTCCACAGAACTGCCTGTCTGTGCCTCTTACTATTGAATCCCCCACTACAATTGCTCCCCTATTCTCCCCACTTCCCTTCTGTGCCACAGGGCCAGGCTCAGTGCCAGAAACCTGTCCGCTATGGCCTTCCCCTGGTAGGTCATCCCCCACAACAGTATCCAAAATAGTATACTTATTATTGAGGGGAACTACCACAGGGGATCCCTGCACTGGCTGCCTATTCCCTTTCCCCCTGCTAACAGTCACCCAGCTCCCTTTTTCCTGTACCTTGGGTGCGACTATCTCCTTATAACTCCTCTCTCTCACCCCTTCAGCCTCCCGAATGATCCGGAGTTCATCCAGCTCCAGCTCCAGCTCCAGTTCCAGTTCCCTACAACATAAGAGTCCAGTTCCCTAACAGAAGAAACTGAGCTTGGCAGTCTGGCTGTTGAAGAATCCAACAGATGTTATTACAACTAACAATTGCACATTGACATTATACTCTCTAGACACCTAAGTGCATGGGCTAACATTCAGCTCCTCCATCAAAAACAGCAGCAAGCTTTCAGTAGCATGATACGCTTTAAGTGATCCCAGTTAAAATCGTGTGTAAGACCTTTATACTCTCAGGTCGCATTCTCTCGTTCAGTGAAGCTATCTTGAACATGTCTCTCAAATGTATACTGACATAGTAACCATGAGACATAACCCTTTTTGCAGTAAGGACTCCATCATTCACAAGCATAAAATTGATCATTAAATATGTCATCTGATGCTTTAACACCATCCTAAAAAACTATTACTGGTTGATTTAAATCTGCATAATGAGTTATGCGAATGTCAATTTCTAAGTTTGGATTGCTTCTCCATTCAAATATTTTTGATAAATCAGAATGATTGCAAGATTCATTGATTGAAAAAATTACAATAATATTTACCAACTGTAAACCAAATTATGTAGAGTTGATTACACCTGTATGCAAATATTCACCGTCTTCTTCACTTACACACATCTAATTCCCACGTCCTCTCCTTTTGTTTCAAAATAACCGACTACCACCTCCCCAGCAGCTGGAATTGTCTTCCTCATACTCACTTCAAAGGCCTTCACAAAATTCTGCTCTACAATTTTGTTTTTGTCCTCCACAATTCTTTACTTTTGCTGTATCTTCTAACCACTCTGAGATGTCTGTCAGTAAGCACTCAGTGTTACCAAAATGTGAGATGTTCGCGTGTACAACCTGAGCAGAACTGCAGATATAAACAAGTTCTGCATGTTTCATAAATGTCCAGATGCACAATTGGAATATCTCAAGAACACAAAGGCAAGTTAACACTTCATTTTGGCATTCAACTAAATATTGAATTCCATATCAGAAACAACAACTTGCATTAATATAGCTTTTCAACATAGCAAGATGTACCAAGGCTTTCCAAATATAATGAACTCAACTGTCTGTGCTTAGAAAACATTATCACAGAATGGTTACAGAACTGAAGGAGGCCATTCAATCCATTGTGCCCTTTCTGGAAGATCTTTTATATTTAAATCTGAGATTAAAAAAAATCCCTCAGTATTTTGCACCACTAAGATTAAAGAACATAAGAAATAGAAGCAGGAGAAGGCCATCCGGCCCCTCGAGCCTGCTCCGCTATTCAATAAGATCATGGCTGATCTTTCTGTGGACTGAGCTCGACTTACCTACCCATTCACCATAATCCTTAAATTCTTTAATGTTCAAAAATCTATCTATCTATTTTTGCCTTAAAAACATTCAATGAAGTAGCCTAAACTGTTTCACCCTGCAGGGAATTCCACAGATTCACAACACTCTGGGTGAAAAAGTTCCTCCTCAATTCCATCCTAAATCTGCTCCCCCTTATTTAGAGGCCATGCCCCGTTGTCTTAGTTTCACCCACCAATGGAAACAACCTTGCTGCTTCTATCTTATCTATTCCCTTCATAATATTATATGCCTTCATAAGCTCACCCCTCATTCTTCCAAATTCCAATGCTTATTGTCCCAGTCTACTCAATCTCTTCAAATAGGTCAACACTCTCAACTCTGGAATCAACCTAATGAATCTCCTCTGCACCTCTGCAGTGCCCGTACATTCCTTCTCAAGTAAGGGGACTAAAACTGTGCACTGTACTCCAGGTGTGGCCTCACCACCATCCTACACCGCCGCAGTATCACCTCCGTGGTCTTAAACTCCATCCCTCTAGCAATGAAGGACATTATTCCATTTGCCTTCTTAACTACCTGCTGCATCAAGATTGGAAAGTCAAAAAGACAAGGCAAATCAGGAAACAATGATTGGTGACATCAAACTTTCATCTGAATGTCTGCAAATTATAGCAGGAATAAAAGAAGATAGCAAACAGCAGTTCCACTGTTCTAGGGTTCTGGGAATGAATGTGCTTGAGAAGGAGCTGAGATGAATTTTAATTTCAATACAACAGGGAGAAGAACGTAATACTCAAAGTAGAGGAGAGTTAAAATTCAGAGGTGCATAGCCCTTAGGAATATAGACACATTAGGGGCATAGGAGAAAAAGTGAAAGGTTGACAATATGAGATCAAAAGATTACTGATGAGACGATAAGCCTTTTCATGCATCCCTCCAAAATAAGACTGTGAGAAAGGTGCTTGAGCAGCATCTTAAGATATAGGAGGAACAGTCAAACCTTGAAAATCTTTAAATTATTCTTTAGAAATAGTTAGGACTTGGTGAATGAAAAAGAAACGTTTAGCATGAAAGAAGTGCAATTTTCAGCAGGCATCTTTGGCAATGGAGAAGAAAGTTGCAATTGATATCAGAAGAGATAATGAGAACAAGAAACGTACAAGAAGAGGGAAAAATAGAGATAATTTGACATGGAATTTCGTGAAATGGTTCAGTGGGAAATCTCAATTATCATTTTTATTCACAGGAAGTGTGCAAATAATTGTTCCACTGGCGTTAAGCTTAAACATAATTACATGACTCTTCACCTTTCCCCCTTTTAAAAAACACTAGGAAATGAGGTTTCCAGTATTTATCCAAGTTCGCATTGGCTACAACTGAATGTTAGACCTGAAATATTAGGTATAGTAAGATCCAAGTCACTATTTCTGATGTTTTGTAATGATGTTTTGCACAACATTTTAGCTCTCATTACTTAAATTTGGACTGTGCTTTCCATATCCATGATTTTTTTTCAATTCTTTTGCAGTGTGATCTAGCAAAACGAGGCTTTTGACTTTGAAATAACTTAATGGGCATGATTTCCACTATCCATCGTAGATTGTGGACAAATGAAAGAGACACTGCACAATAGGAGATTGAGATCAGAATGTCCCAGTTGAATGTAAAGGAAAATAGTTTGCAAATGTCTTGGTACATGAATGATATGTATAGATTTAGTTCCTGGTTGCTGATGGGGACATGGAAAGAAAGCAACAGGCTCCCCTTTGTGTCAATAATGCTTCAACAAGCAATGGTAGCTGTGTGTTTATCGTCATCTTTAGAGGATCACAGGAGGACAACTGGCAGGAAATTGTTGCGGACCTTTTTTATCCAATGTGTAATTGTGACACATTTTGTATTTTGTAATGCAAACATGCAGGGCTAGCCTTCAGCCTCAATATACCTTATTGAACAGTTCAAGTCATATACAGAACTAAAAGGTGACCTAATGTCTAACATTATTGGTGCCATACTTTTTTGTCCATAAGCTGAGGAAAGAAGAAAGTTATCATATTTCTAATACCTGGCTGAATTCAGGACCAGAGGCTGGTCATTTGCAGCAGGCTGCAAAGTATGGTCAAAATATTCCATAGTGGATTAATAAATGAGAAAACTTTTATCTATCCAGCAAACTGACAGGATTCAACAATAGGTCATTCTTAGACCCCAATGAGAAAATAAGACCAGAGTTACGTCCAATCCCATCTGTGCTCTGAACAAAAAGTCATTGGACTTGAAATGTTAACTCTGTTTTCTCTCCACAGATGCTGCCACATCTGCTGAGTTTCTCCAGCAACTTCTGTTTATGTTTCCCTTCTGTTTCAGATTAGCATATTGGTCAACATTGATTCCTACATTAACCCAATACTGGATTATCTTACTGCCCAGTGAGACTCACTTTCTTGAGTCGAAGTTAGCTTAGGCCCAAAGGGAGTGGAAGGTACTGAGTTTACCCAGAGGACACCACACCTGAGGCAAAGTTCAGAAGATGGGGCCTTCATAGTTGATATAGGAATTGAACTGGCTTCATTTTGCATCACAAACCAGCCACTGAAGTTAACTGACCTCACCATTGTCAACATAATAAAGCTTGACTGCATCCCCATATGTTACCTCATGTAACATATATCACAATAATCGGCTTCTTGTTGAGATACATAACTTGAAGTTTATGACCAGTGCAAACTATTTACACAGTTATAACATTTAAGAATTTGTACATAGTTTGAGTTCAGTTCTTATGGGTTATTACTATTACATTAATTACACGTTCCTTGAACCCACTACAATGACTCCATTGCACTGAGCAGGGAGCGATCGAATACTGGACTATCACATATTGTGCTGGTATATAACTGCCTTAAATGTATACCCTTTTCTGGTCTGTAATCTACTCAATAATACAATGTTTCTGAAAGGAAAATGGGCACAAATTACCCACGTTTCAGGATTATGTACTGTGCTGATGAAACACCTGAAAACTGTTTAATAGAATATTGCATGGTCCAATTTTCAAGCACCTGAGTAACCACCTATACCATGCAACACTTTCTGTATGAGATAATGAGTGATCTAATAGCTGCTTTAAGATCCCTCATGGAAATGGGGCTGAACTACAGAGATGAACAGACATGTATGTTGCCTATCAAGCAGTTACGATCAATCTGGTCAAATGAACATTTTTTAATATAACATGCAAGAAGATTTCTCCTATGCCTCCCTTATGCCTGAAAGTTCCAACTGGCCATGTCCCCTCACCTCAGCCCTTCTATCAAAGCAATTAATTTTGGTGAACTAAGCATTTCAAAGTAGATGAGTTGTGTGCGGAAGGAATAATATGTATCCAAGGTTTTTCAAATGTACTGAAATAAAACTCTTAGTCCACTTTCAGGTCAGCCTTGAGCCCTTCTCTTTGGAGTGGAGCTGCCTGTAGATTCCAATTGTGAAAACCAGCCTAGAATTGTCCCACCACTATAGTCAAAGATAATCTCAACCACAACAGGGCTTTCTGGAAAGATTCACTTTCTATCAGCTTTCACAAGGGCCTGAATTTTATTTTTAAAGTGTGTTCTATGAGCAAAAGGCTCTTTTGAGGTCGGAAAACGTCAAGCTGATACAAAAAGCCAAGATAGGGTTCTCCTTTGCTTTCTTGCCTTTGTTACATCGAAAAAACTTTGGTCATTCCGTAGGTTGTTTTTCAATTCCAGAACATATTTATAATTTTTTTCTGCATGCTTTCACAGTCAGGCAGATTGATAGGGTGCAGGCCTGTTGTACTGGAATTCTGACAGCACACGACTACAACTGAGGTTGTCCAAGGGCATGTAGACTTTGGGGAGGGGTTGCAAGGCAGAGATAGCTGGTTGAAGGTGTTATGATGATCGAAAGAAGACAGTGGGAGGAGGCTGGAATAGTGGTCAGGATTTCCAAAGGCAATGGAACAAAAGGTGGTCATTGTAAGGGGGCGATGATGGTCAGGGGTCCAATGGTATTGGAATGAGTTACAGAGAAGATTTATTAAAATGATAGGGTAGATTTTCTGCTGGCCAGCCTGTCACTATTCCAGCATAGACTGGTATCACATGTGGGAATTCTGCAGAATCTCCATCATAGCAAGCTCCAAAGCATTTGCTCAGGAAATTGAACTTTCTGCTTAGCAGTTGTCTATGACTGGAAGCCAATGAAGCCTCCATAAACATCTGAGATTCCACATGGCTCCAGTGAGATTAAGTAAAACAGCTACTCAGCAAAAGGTAGCTGATTGCAGAATCATAGAATCCCCACAGTACAGATAGAGGCCATTCAGCCCGTCAAATCTGCACTGACCCTCTGAAAAGCATCCCATCCACATCCATCCCATCCCTGTAACCTCATTTTTCCCACAGCTAATCTACTTAGCCTGTGCATCTCTGGACACTAAGGGCAATTTAGCATGGCCAATCCACCTAACCCGCACACCTTTGGGCTGTGGGAGGAAACTGGAGCACCTGGAGGAAACCTACACAGACACAGAGAGAACATGCAGACTCCACACAGACATTTGCCAGAGGTCCCTGGTGCTGTGACACAGCAGTGCTAACCACTGAACCACTGTGCCTCTTAAATATACAATCTAACTCCTGAGAACTATTAAACTGGTCGCATACCTACATCACTCAATTCCTAGACCCTTTATACCCCTGGATTCTGACTCAACACACTGTGAGGGACCTGACAATCCCTCGTGACACAGCATCTCCCACCCCTGGGAACTGGCACCATCCCTCTGGGACCTGATGCCCGCTCCCCAACCATCAACCCCACCATTTCCTCTCGGAAGTACAGAGATCCCTTCTTTCATTAAAAAAAAATCTGCATGAGTTTGCTATTCACTGAGAAATTTTGTCCAATATTTGAACTTCAAGGGTTAACCTACAGGAAAGATTTAACCACCTAGGGTTGTATTCCTTTGAACTGCGATGGTTAAAGTATGATTTAGTTGAAGTATTCTGGATGTTAAGGAGAAAAGGCAGGCTATAGTGGGGGATGGGCAAAAGTCTATTTCTACTTATTTGAGAGTCTCGGACATGGGTGAATGGTCCTTCAGGAGTTAAATTAAGAAGCACTCCTTCACATATTGGATTGTATAAGTTGAAAATCTTCTGTAAGTGACAATTAATACTGGATCAATTGTAAACGTTAGAAGTGAGATTGATGGATCTTTGATTTCCAAAGTATTAAAGGATATGGAGCAAAGACAGTTATATGAAGTTATGAAACAGCCACGATCTTATTGAATGACACCAAAAGGCTTAAGGGGCTAAATAATAATGATCATTAAACAATCTTCGACATATTCATCTCTCATCTTCATCTTCTGTCCCCAAGGATGGACGATGACGTTCTTCCATCCTGCTTCAATGGGATCTGGAATGCCTGATAAGTCTAATGCAAGATTTGCAGACTCCGTCACATGCAGGGCTGGTTGTGTTTGGAGGACTGGGGAGACTAATTGTTTGTAGCTTTATGCTGCAGAAGGACTTATCTCATAGATTCAGGTCTCCTTCTCTCCTTTCACCTGTTGGTTTTTATTAAGCATCAAAAACAGGTGGAACTTTAAAAATAGAGTGACTGAAAATGAAGAACTACCACCTTTTTTTAAAACAGTATTTAAACAGGCAACCTGTGAGGCAGCTTGGATTTCTGACTCACAAATTTTGAATTTTAACCTTGGACCCCACTTTATGTTTCGATTTAAGATTCAGTCCAGTGTGTTTATTATTTGCCTCTAGGTATTCCTGCAGATTAGGTGCGATAACTGAACAAAGATGATGAATTTTATAAGTGATCGCGTCTTATAATGTTTAACAGACTAGAGGTGGGTGGTTAACATTGTTCTTCACATGTTTCACAGAGTTACTGATTTGATATTTCCAGCACTAAATGCAGGACACCATTTATTGACCAAACTCCAATTCTATTTGTGTCTGATTGAAGCAATTCAGTCACAGCATTCCGTGATCTTGTGCCGTCATGTTTCATTTTCCAAACTTATTCATCAAATCCAATCTGATAACAAGTCTTTTCTGTAGAGTTTTGCCCACTGTGATGCCCAAAGGGGAAAAGAAAATGAAAAAAAAAATGTAATACTTGGAAATGAATTTATTGGTTATACTGGAGCTCCATTTCACAGCAAACAAGTCGAGCCAGACCAAATATGTCTTATTCACAAGATTTACTGCTGTTTCCTCTCGGGATTACAAATGGCAGAATGGAATGGGACAATATCCTCACTCATTACTAGTCCAGAAAAAAGCAGCGGATTATCCCAGAAACATTCCTGCCGTTTACATTCATGTTCTGTTCCAGCAATATGTCACATATGTAGACTTCTATGCAAACTCTATTGTCTATGCTAGAAAGTCCAGCTCAGTTGGAAAGCGTACAAGAGGATGACAAAATTATGAGAGGCATGCCTTTTCAATTATTTCCTTACACAAAATGCAGAGACCTTCAAAATTCAGGGGAATTAGGAGTAATTGTCTGCATGACTGTTCTCCATCAGCTATGAGGATTTACATTCGCTTCACGTTGCCTGTTGTAACTTTGGACATGTCTGTTGCTCAATCATTTGAAGTTGGCAGCACCACATCTTGGGACTCAGCGGAAGGTCACAACCAAATTGCTGGAGAGGAACTGCACTTCATGTTTTTGGAGGTTTACAACCAGGCCCGGTGAAACAATTGTGACAGTTTCAGTGGTACTTGGCCAGGCTCAAACTGTTGCACAGAGCAGCCCTGCATAAACTGGAGGAAAAGCAGATGGATAGGATTTCAATCCTGCAATCCTATAACGGATGGACAATTTATAGGCCTCCACGATGACCTGCACGATGATCTGCAATGTTACCACTGATTTTCCCTGATGTTTCCTACTTGGTCATTACTTAATGTACAAACATGAGCGACAAACATGTCCTCAGGTATTTGCAATTATTCAGGAACACCTTCAGGAGGAAATCTTCATGATCCCATTTTCGGTATTGTGGCATGCAGTTGGCAGTAGAGTTCTTACTCCATAGGGATCCATCAAAATTACAATTAGAACAGCATTTTGTCCAAGATACAAAGCACCGAACACCCTGGACCTTAGTTATGGATGTATTTGTGATGAAATCCAGAACTACTCTGGCATTGGACTAGCAGTGGGTGTTCTGTCCACATTTTTAACCATAGCATAAAGATTCTGCAGCCTATTTTGAGTAAACTCATTTTCAGTTTTACAGACCGTACTGGTTATTCCAGTCTATTATATCCCACAAAACATTTTTTTGTTGCTTTGTCTCACCCTCCATCAGAGCATTTAACGATGTACAGCCATGTCTATCTGAGCATCCCGTATGAAAAAGCTCTATTAAATCCACTAGGCTCTGATGCCTACAGTGCTTCAAGAAGACAGTTCACTAGCAGGTGCTTAAAGGCATTTAGAGATAAGAAATAACTTCTGGCCTTGTCAGCATTGCTCGCATCTCAAGAAGAAATAAAAGAAAATGTGTTTTTTGAAGCAGGACAGAGGCTATCCACCCCACCATTCTTTAGAGCTGACAGGAGGATTGTCATAATTCTTGTGATTATTTTGATAGCAGATAATGTGCCATTCTGTATTACAGAGCTCATGGGGGTGATTTCACATTTCTTTTAATTTATGACCACAGTTCCATGGTGAATACTAATAAAGCAGAGTATTGTGAATAGTAAATGTTATTGGCAAGCTTATTGATGAATAAAGAAAACTGGGATCTGATTAATCTGTGACAGATTAAAATGTAAAATTAAAATTAAAATGTAAAATGTCACCGGGGGTTAAATAATCTGAATGTCTTATCCACCTTGCACACACTTGGGTAATATATAGCAGATGAGCACACAGACGTACACACATACAAATGTGCAAAACATTCTACTTTCGGATTTCATGCAAGGTCATTACGTGTCCTCAGTAAATAGAATTACATGTGAAATATACAGAAAGCCTTACATTGCAAACACAATAACATACCTTCAAGGAGCTGCCAGGAATAGAATAAAATCCAGAATGGAGCTATATTTGGGCTTTTTTCTGTTTAATGTCAATGTGGTTCAAAAGCACCAAATGACATCAAGTTGCCCACTTGTTATTTTGACTCCCTAGGCTCTAAAGAACATTGTGCCGTCTGCTACAATTATTACACAAAGAACCAAACCTCACCACCAAAGAAGGATGAGAGAAAAGGAAGAAATGTGAAAAACTGCCTCACGATTCATATCCATGGAATCCCTACAGCATTGAAGCAGGCCATTCGGCCCATCAGTCCATACTGACTCTCCGAAGAGCATCGTTCCCAGACCCAACCCCCACTCCTTACCCTTACCCTGTAACCCTGCATTCCCCATGACCAATCCCACCTAGCCGATGCATCCTTTGATACTATGGGCAATTTAGCATGGCCAACCCACCTAACTTGCACATCTTGGACTGTGGGAGGAAACCAGAGCACCAGGAGAAAACCCATGGAGGAAATCTAGACATTAAAAATTTAGCAATATGACCTTGATTCTCATAAAGCTGAGAAAAAAACTGCAGTGTCATAACAGCAGAAAGGAGTAAATTAGTACCAAGAATTACATATTGAGTTGCCAGGCAGCATTATTTCTGAATCAAAACATTAATTCTGTTCCTGCTTCTGCGGATGCTACAAATCCTGTTGAGCTTCTCTGGGCAATTTTGGTTTAATTTTCGGTCTTCTGCATTCACACAATTTTGCTGCTTCTTTAAAAATGTGGAGGGAACTCCAGGGTTTTGACCCAGCAACGCTGAAAGGATGGCAATATATTTCCAAGTCAGGATGGTGAGTGGCTTGGAGGGGAACCTGCAGCTAGCGCTACTCCTATTTAATTGTTGTCCTTGTTCTTCTTGATGGTTTGGTTGAGGGTCTGGAAGGTGCAGTCTGAGGATAGAATTATAGAGCCATACAGCATGGAAACAGACCCTTCAGTCCAACTCGTCTATGCCGACCAAGTTTCCCCAAACTAAACTATTCCCATTTGCCTGCATTTTGACCGATATGTACCTGTTCAAATGTTTCTTAAATACTGTAACTGTACGTGCATCCACCACTTCCTCTGGCAGTTCATTCCACTTATGAACCACCCTCTGTGTGAAAAAAGTTGCCCCTCAGGTCCCTTTTAAATCTTTCCGCTCTCACCTTAGAATTATGTTTTGAACTCACTCACCCTAGCGAAAAGACTTTTGCCAATCGGCTTATCTACGCCCCGCATAATTTTATGAATCTCTGCAAGGTCACCCCTCAGCCTCCTACACTCCAGTGAGCAAAGTCCCAGCCTATGCTATTAACTGTAAAGTGAAGACTTCATTGTCCATTTATACTTTCTTCTTCCTGGGCTGAGTGGAGGTGGTTGCCTCTGAAACTCCCATGATCGATCTTCTTTAAATTTCTGCTGTGCATTTTGTCGGTGGCACACACTGCTGCTGCTGAGTAGAGCTGGTGGACAGGATTTGGGGAGTTAGGAGTTGAATTACTCATTGCAGTGTTTCTAGCCTTTGAAGTGCTGTTATAGTCACTGTAATAAAACTGGAGAGTTTCTCCCATGATTTCACGTCGACTCCAGTTTTCTCAGGGCTCTTTAATGCCGCACTCAGTCATGTGCGGCCTTGATGTCAAGGGCAGTCAGCAATCACTCTCAATTACCTCTGGAAATCAGGTCTTTTGTCCATGTTTGAACTGAGTGTGTAATGAGGTCTGAAGCTGAGTGGCCCTGTCAGAACCCAAACTGGGCGTCACTGAGCAGGTTATTGCTGAGCAGGTGCTGCTTGATAGCACTGTTGATGACACCTTCCATCACCTTCCTGATGATTGAGAGTAGACTGATGGGGCAGTAATTGCAATCTGTAGCAGTATCGATCAACATTCTGCTGTGAAATGGCAGTCACATTCTCAGAGGAGGGGCTATCCTAAGATTAAGGTTCAAAGCATTGCACATGTGGATCGGAAACTTACATCAGAATGGTGAAATGTACAAATCCGCGAAACTAGTACACAACTGCTTCTTGGCTCAGTGGCTTGGTTTTCACTGTTTGGTTATTTTACCAGCATAAGTGTTATCTGTTAGGTATATTAGTTTGGTATGTGAAATGTCTGTAAAACTTCTTTTAGATATTACAATGTTGATGTATGGTTTAATTCAGATTTGAAAGCATGAATTCCTGAGACACTGTCCCATTTTTGATTTGGGATTAGTCCTAAATCATGAAGGTGATTTAAAGGGCAGAATCATTTCAGGCTCTGAATGCCATGGGCAAGAACGTTGAGA
This sequence comes from Ginglymostoma cirratum, assembly GCA_024137785.1. Taxonomy (NCBI): domain Eukaryota; kingdom Metazoa; phylum Chordata; class Chondrichthyes; order Orectolobiformes; family Ginglymostomatidae; genus Ginglymostoma; species Ginglymostoma cirratum. Next base: position 43,024,894 of record JAHRHZ010000139.1, read on the forward strand.
TGGGCAGTGAGAAGCCTCTCGATGTCAAGACGGACAAGTCCGTTTTGCCAATCAATTGTTATGTGTCGAGACAAGGTTCTGCCTAGCAAGTGGTGACAAATCTATTGGCATGTAATAACACCCTTATTGTTATGTTATTGTACCTCATTGATATGGAATCTCCAATTCTTCCATTAACTAGACAGAAAATAGAGGGTGCCAAATCTCAAGTTCCTTGAAAGTCAGAGCAGTTACCCGACGACTCACCGCTTGCTCCTCCAGCTGTGCATGTTGGATTGTAGTCACTAACAGGTCAGGAAACACTCCCTGTGCAATGATCACAGGCACCCACATGCCCTTGAGTTTCTAACATTGCACATACTGACCCAGTTAGTTTTTCTTCAGATAACTTGAAAATCATTTTTCACTGCAACGATGACAGAAATACATTCTTGCTCCTTTCATAGAACAAGGAGTGGTTAAAAAAAAACTGTTTGGTCCCATGGTGAAATTTGCACCCTGCTCAATCTTGTACATCATGTAAAACAAACTTGCCTGTTGTTTTGTAATTGTACTGTGACCCTTTAAACAGCTTGTCGATCTGTCTTCCTTAAAGAGAGAAGAGGGCACAGGAGAGCTTGTGAAAGATCTGAGATCCAGCACACTGGATAAAGGTTCCAGTTTATGATCTCCGAATCACTCCATGGTTTAATTAGATATCAGATAGTAAAGTTGCACTTTTATAGATACTATCATTTACATGAATAAAGAAAGCTGGTAAAAGTCTGAGCTATAATAGATTGCTCTTCTCTAAGCAGGAAACGGATGGTACAGGCTGGAAATCAAATGGAACAGAGAAAGAGCATTTTACTGGAGTATCAGTATTGAATATGAACTCTGAATCAGATAAACTGAACATGACAAAGGCATATTCTTACATATAATGGCCATTTTTATGTATTAGATAAACAGAAATTATAATATTAGCCACTCTATCTGCAGGATTTCACCTCTTGTAGAATAATTCATGCAGGAACATAGTAAAATAGGATTTATGCCACAAAACATTTCAGGTTTAGATGACTTTAGAAGACATCTGCACATTTTGCTAACTTCTCATTACTGTTTTGAATGAAACAAAAAAGTGACTTCATTTTTTAATTCAAATAATATTATTGTGCTAAAAACGGGTCTACCTTATTAAATTCAAGAAAAGTTCCTTCTTTTAATACCACCTTCATTGTTTCATGTTGAAATTGAAAAGAAAGCTATCCCAGTAAACTATGACTCACAATGCTAAAGAAAATCATGGGGACATTTAAGGTAGTAGTGACAAGGTGGAAAGGGAAAGAAGGATGACTAAATATGAAAAGGGCCTGGAAATCATGCAAAAGTGAACAGTAAAAGATTCATCAACATATCCAATGTAAAAATAATGAACAATTAGCAATTTTTATAAAAATGTAATAGTCAAAAATAGTTAGCAAGCATTTGTTAAAGTAAATTATTTTTAACAAACTTGAAAGCGCTTCCTGCAGAACTCACTGGAATAGGTGTATCAATAAAAATAAATAACTTTAATTTATTAAACAGAGGATACTGAAGTATTCCGGAGACAATGAGCCACATTTAAAGCATATAAGAGAATATAGCAGCCAATTAGTGCACAACCAAATCATATAAGTAGCAATGAGTTAAATTACTCGATGACCTATATTTTTAACAATGTTGCCATCAGGTGACCTCCTCTACCCCTCTTCATACACTGCCTTCGGATTATTTATTTCAACGTAAGAGGGTACATTATACTTTGATTTAATTTCTTATTGGAAAGATGGAATCTCTTGCAATCTTGGCTTCAATGTGTGCTAAATAACAGACTCTCACAAACCTCTGGGTCAGACATTGGAATGCTAGCTGAATATTTCTCAATTCCTCCAGTTGCGGGACCCTGGAGAGGGTTCAGAAAAGATTTACCAGGATGTTGTCAGGAATGGAAGGTTTGCGTTATAAGAAGAGGCTGGATAGACTAAGACCTTTTGCATTGGAACATAGGAGGTTGAGGGCTGACCTCATAACAGGTTTATAGGTAAAGTGAATGGTCTTTTCCCTAAGGTGGGAAATTTCAACGCTAAGGGCATATTTTTAAGGTGAGAGGATAAAGATTGAAAAAACACATGAGGGGTAATTTTTTTTACACACAGGGTGATTCATGTGTGGAATGAACTTCCACAGAAAGTCATGAATTCACTTACAGTTACAATGTTTAAAAGACATCTGAATAAGTACATGAATAGGAAAGGTTTGGAGGGATACGGGCCAAGCGCAGGCAGGTGGGACTGGTTTAGTTTGGGATTATGGTCAGCATAGACTGGTTGGACTGAAGGGGCTGTTTCCGTGCTGCATGACTCTATGATTCTATAATAGCTACCAATTCAATATCCTGGAAAATACTGGGCTGAATTTTCCGCTGGCCAGAGAGTTATTGTGCCAGCTTTGATAAGAGGTGCAAACGTGGACCTTATGGATTCCCCATCGTAGCACACACCAAAGAAATTATCTGACAAAATTAAATCCCGGCTTCATAATTCTTGTACACCTGAAAACTTCAAATGTCTCCATTTAAATTGGGAAAACAAGGTGTAGAGCTGGAGGAACACAGCAGGCCAAGCAGCATCAGAGGAGCAGGAAGGCTGACGTTTCGGGCCTAGACCCTTCTTCAGAAATGGGGGAGCGGAAGGGTGTTCTGAAATAAATAGGCAGAGAGGGGGGAGGCGGATAGAAGATGGATAGAGGAGAAGATAGGTGGAGAGGAGACAGACAGATCAAAGAGGGGGATGGAGCCAGTAAAGGTGAGCATAGGTGGGGAGTTAGGGAGGGGATAGGTCAGTCCAGGGAGGACGGACAGGTCAAGGGGGCGGGATGACGTTAGTAGGTAGGAGATGGGGGTGGGGCTTGAGGTGGGAGGAAGGGAAGGTGAGAGGAAGGACAGGTTAGGGAGGCGGGGACGAGCTGGGCTGGTTTTGGGATGGGGTAGGGGGAGGGGAGATTTTGAAGTTTGTGAAGTCCACATTGATACCATTGGGTTGCAGAGTTCCCAAGCAAAATATGAGGTGCTGTTCCTGCAACCTTCGGGTGTCATCGTTGTGGCTCTGCAGGAGGCCCAGGATGGACATGTCGTCTGAGGAATTCGAGGGGGAGTTGAAATGGTTCACGACTGGGAGGTGCAGTTGTTTAGTACGAACCGAGCATAGGTGTTCCGCAAAGCGGTCCCAAAGCCTCCGCTTGGTTTCCCCGATGTGCAGGTGAACATCTGCTTGATGTGGAAGGTCTTCTGGGGGCTTGGGATGGGGGTGAGTGGGGAGCTGTAGGGGCAGGTGCAGCACTTCCTGCGGTTGCAGGGAAAAGTGCCGGGTGTGGTGGGGCTGGAGGGGAGTGTGGAGCGGACGAGGGAGTCACGGAGAGAGTGGTCCCTCCGGAAAGCAGATAAGGCTAGGGAGGAAAAAGTGTCTTTGGTGGTGGGGTTGGATTGAACATGGCGGATGTGTCGGAGGATGATGCGTTGGATCCGGAGATTGGTGGGGTGGTACGTGAGGACGAGGGGGATTCTGTTTTGGTTGTTATTGCTGGGAGGGGTTATGAGGGATGACTTGCAGGAAATGCGGGAGACACAGTCGAGGGCGTTCTCGATCACTGACGGGGTGAAGTTGCAGTCCTTCAAAAACAAGGACATCCGAGATGCTCGGGAGTGGAATGCCTCATCCAGGGAGCAGATGCGGCAGAGGCGAAGGAATTGGGAATAGGGGATGGCATTTTTGCAGGAAGGTGTGCGGGAGGAGGTGTATTCAAGGTAGCTGTGGGAGTCGGCGGGCTTGAAATGGATATCGGTTTCGAGGTGGTTGCCAGAGATGGAAACAGAGAGGTCCAGGAAGGAGAGAGAGGTATCAGAGATGGTCCAGATGAACTTAAAGTTGAGGTGGAAGGTGTTGGTGAAGTGGATGAACTGTTCGAGCTCCTCGTGGGAGCATGAGGCAGCGCCGATACAGTCATCAATGTAACGGAGGAAGAGGTGGTGTTTAGGGCCAGTGTAGGTACGGAAGAGGGATTGTTCCATGTATCCTACGAAGAGGCAGGCATAGCTTGGGCCCATGCGGGTACCCATGGCCACCTCCTTTATCTGTAGGAAATGGGAGGAATTGAAAGAGAAGTTGTTGAGGGTGAGGATGAGTTCGGCTAAGCAGATGAGTGTGTCAGTGGAGGGGGACTGGTCAGGCCTGTGGGACAGGAAGAAGCAAAGGGCCTTTAGGCCATCTGCATGGGGAATGCAGGTGTATAGGGACTGGACGTCCATGTTAGGGATGAGGTTTTGGGGACCAGGGAATTGGAAGTTTTGGAGGAGGTGGAGGGCGTGGGTGGTGTCATGGACATAGATAGGGAGTTCCTGGACCAAGCGGGATAAAATGGAGTTGAGATAGGTGGTGATAAGTTCGGTGGGGCAGGAGCAGGGGGGGACAATGGGTCGACCAGGGCAGTCAGGTTTGTGGATTTTGGGAAGGAGATAGAAGCGGGCGTTGCGGGGTTGGGGAACGATGAGGTAGGAGGCTGTGGGTGGGAGGTCACTTTGGAGGATGCGGAAAAACTAAGTAAAAGAGCTACTCAGGAAAAGTTAGACAATTAAATTCACAATCTACGTCCAGGGTAATATTTAACCAACCCCATACGTAGCTCACGCAATCCCATGTATGGCTTGATTCCAACAACCCTGGCTCTGACCATCCTGCCCCGGGACATGGTACTTCACTGGAATCTCCCTGGGAGGATTCACACACTCATCCTGACCCGTACCCAAACACCCACTTTGTCAAAACTAACGCCTATACCCACAGTCGCCAATGGACTCCGCCCTCCCCAAGGCCCCCTCCAGACCTGACTTAACCACAGACCCCTTCTTCGCTGCTGGACCTGACCAACTTCTGAAATGCTGCCCCGCTGCCAACACTCCAGCCACCAACATGAGACCCAAGCATTCCTGCTTCCGCCATCGGATCCAGCCCAACCTCTTCCAACCACACTGGAACTCTAAAAACTGCGTCACTTACCCAGTCCTCTTAGTATCATAGAATCCCTGCAGTGTGGAGCAGACCATTCGGCCCATCAAATCCACACTGACCCTTCAAAGAGCGTCCCACCCAGACCCACCCCCTACCCTGTCCCTGCAATTCCCACCCAAGACACAATGGGCAACTTAGCATGGCCAATCCACCCAACCTGCACATCTTGGGACTGTGGAAGGAAACTGGAGCACCCAGAGGAAACCTACACAGACACCGGGAGAATGGGCAAACTCCACATCGACAGTCTCCCAAGGTTGGAATCAAGCCTGGGTCCCTGTTGCTGTCAGGCGGCAGTGCTAATCACTAAGCCACCATGCCGCCATCTTGCACCCTACTGAGCTGGCATCCTCCCGCTCCACAGCTGGTGCTCTACCTCCACCCCAGCTGGCTCACTACCCAGATGGCATCCTCAGTGATATGGTACCCTTTCCATCTGACACCCTACCCTCCCAGCCTAACATGGTTACCGTTCCTACTATTTAATGTTAATGCCCTAACATCACACTAACTGCCTATACCTACCCTGTCAAAGTGGCTGTTAAAGACCTTGAAAGTTTATAATTGGGCAGCTGACTGCTGTCTCAAGGTTAGGGAGAAAATGGTGGTTTGCTTTCCTCTGACAGTTCTGTGCCACAAAAGATCTGTCAGAATGGAAACACATCTTCACATTTCTAAGGAAACTCTGAATGGAATTACTTCTCAGAGCTCCATTCCTTCATTGAAAAAAAAGTGGCAATCTGCGTGAAATTGCCACTCACTGGAAAATTCAGCCAATATCTGACCACTGCCATATTCATACTTGCGAGACCTTGCTTTGCTCAAATTGTAATAATGACTATTCTTGAAAAAAATATGGCTGTGATGCACTTGGGGGTATTGTGGCTTAGAAAAGCTTCTATATAAATGCAAATCTTTCTTACTTTCAAATAGGTAAAAAAGAAAAAATTGCCTTGATAGCAGAATGAGATTCTGATTTGTTTTTGAATAGTACGATGGTTTTTTTCATGTCCACCTAGGGGCTTGGTTTAACAGCTCATCTCAAAGATGGCCACATTTGAACCCACTTGTACAGTGCAACTTATTCTCTGTATTCCACTCAAATGTCTGCCTAGATGATGAGCTTAAGTCAGAGGAGTGGAAGTTTAACCAAAAACCTCTGATTCAAATGCAAGAGTGCAATCAAGTGATCCAAAGCTGAAAGCATTAATAAATGTATAAACAAATATCATCTCTACAAATGTGGGTTACAACACAAGTCTTCCGAGAAAGCAAGTTTGGACATATTTCACATATAAACACACAGTGACATTTGCACTGGCATCTATTAAACACAAAGACATCAATACATTGCTAAAGATCAGGCACAGACTTGGATTATCCACAAATTATGCCTCAGATCAAATGTGGATTGATTATCCTACGAGCAGTGATGTGAGAATACAAATAAAGCCTTCCTGCACAAGAATACAGCTGATAGCAAATACCAAAGCAGTGGCAGATTAGTTGCAGACACTTCACTAGACTACTAGCAAACACGGATGCAACCCATACAAATGCAATGCTAATGCAGAAATACACGCATCTATAAACTGCTAAGAGATACCAGCGCAGATCTCATATCCACTGCTAAACATGAAGAAAGTAATGAAGAAAGATGGCTGGTGTCCATTGTCACATGGAGCTTCAATGTGAACTACTCCACAGATGCAAGGATAAATATTTTGACCTGTGATTTGCCAATTAATAACATTGTAATCACTGTCGTGTCTCTGTTCACATGAATTAAAAGCTCAGTTGTTCCAAACTAAAGGGTTGCGATCTTCAAAAGCTTATATTCAGACAGTGCATCTAACACACTGAACACACAGGACAGCAATCAAGAAGAAACATCGGTTGTGAGCTATAAAATCCAGGCATTAGGACAGGTGAGCAAGCGTTTGAGCAAAGAGTTAGTGCCTTAAAGGAGAATTAGGGAAATGGAGAAGCTTGGAGAGAAAATTTCGAAAATGAAAAGCCATAATAGCAAAAGTCATCACTATGAATGGTGGGGTAAAGGAAGCAGGGGATGGAAAAGGGTCCTGAGTTGCAGTTAGGCAGAGTTCTCAGAAGATTGTAGGTCTGAAGGATGTAACAGAAAAACACAATGATCAGGCTGTGGAATGCTTAAAACACTGAGATAATGGTTGGATTTTCACCCAATAGCCAAGGACCTGATGCCCAGATAATTTCCAGATCCCAACCTTGCATCTTGTCAGCATCAGTGACAAGGAGCGAATTTGAAATGCGAATAGCCTACTGTTACCCACCACCGCCAGGAGGCATGAAAAATGGACTTTTCAAAATCAGATGGTATCCGTGACTGGATGCGGAGTTGTGTTAAGGAACTGAGCAGGAGGACCAACGACCTCTTGCACCAAACAAGTTCTCAAAAGCTCACTCACCAATAAATAAGCTGCTATGGTCAAACACTGGCAACTTTGTGGCACTGCATAAGCACCTCAGTTTGACTTTATTTCTTTTCAAGATTTTAAATCAGTGGCCACACAAAATAACCATCCACTACTGCTCTTCCAACAGCTATTCAATAAAAATGTCCCTGTCCATTCTCCTCACTGTTATTAACACGGAAATTCTGATTCAGTTCTCCTGAGCTCATGAGCAAGCTCATCGCTGAATTTAGATGCTGGTTAGGTGGAAGTGTGTAGCTTGATAACTTCCCTCTTTTTGAAAACTGTAGAGCATCATGCAGGCAGCAGAAGACTGATATACCATCTGGGAACACTATTTCTAAAACTCACATACACTCAAACTCATTCACACATGTGATTATAATTCCTGAGCTCGAAATTCAAAGTTGAGGTGTTGGTGAACTGGCTGATCTAATTAAGTTTCTGGTCATTGGCGACACTGAGAAAGCTGCTGCAGGGAGATGTGATGCTAATAATGACATTGAATGTTAAGGATGTTTGGCATCTTTCTGTTGGAGGTGGTCATTATCGGGCACTTGAGCAGTGAAGATGTTACGTACACCTATCAGCCTAAACCTAAATGTTTTCCAGATTTTGATGCATGCAGAGGCAGACAGTAGCATTATTTAACAGATTGAGAATGGTGCTGAATATTGTCGAATTATCAGCAAATATCCTCATGTCTGATATTTTGATGGGATAAGGTTATTGATGAAGCAGCTGAAGTTGGTTGGGTCTGGGACATTACCCTGAGGAACTCCTGCAGAGATATCCTTGGCTAAGATGATGGCAGTTCATATCACAATCAGCTTTATTTGTGCTTAGCAAGGCACCAGTCAGTGGAGAGAAATACTCCTCATTCTCCCCTGACTTCAATATTGCTAGAGTTCCTGGATGCCACACATGGCTAAGTGGTGCTGAAAGTCAACAGACATTCTCAACTCAACTTTTGGAATTAAACTCTAAGAGTTATACTTGAGTCAACTTTTTCATGATGCCTAGAACAATGTGATCCTGTTGAAACCCAAACTGAGCAGATGATGCGCAGGCCATCACTCAGTATATACCAAGTGATAGTGTCATTGATGATACCTTTCATCACTCTATCAATGAATGAGAGTAGACTCAGATGATGGCAATTGGCCAGTTTGGATTTGCCTTGCTCATGGTATATCTAGGCAACTTTCCATTTTGCTTGTTAGACATCATTGTTAGAGCTGCAATTGGACAGTTTGGCTGGAGCACAGCTAGTTCTGGAACACAAACTTCAATAACATATTCAGTATATTGTCTTCACATCCATTTCTTGTCAGAAAAAGAGAAGTAAATTAGTTGAAGTCTGGTATGAGTTCATAGACACCTTAGGAGAAGGTTAGGGTGTAATTATCTACTCAGCACTTTTGGTTCAAGACATATCTTTTGTACTCACATGTTGGGCCCTATCTTTGTTGGAGATGGAGATGCTAATTTAGCCTGCACCGTCTATTAATTGTTTAAACATTCATCATCATTTAGGATTAAATATGGCAGGGCTGTAGAATTTGAATCAGATTTGTTGTTTGCGGGCGAGAGCTCAGCCTTGCCAGCACATAATTTCAGGATCCATATAATGCTCTTCTACAGTCCTAAATTAATCAGGGCTGGTCACATGGTTTAGTAGACTTCCAAGCTTTCCAGGAGCATTTCAAAGGGCAGTTAAGAGATAACCTGGAATCACATTTAGACAAGGTAAGGAATGCAGACTGCCTATCTTAAGGACATTAGTGAACCAGCTGGATTTTTATACCAATTGACAATGGTTTTCTAGCCGCTCTTACAGATATTAGCTTTCAATTTCAGCTGCTACGGTGAGATTTGAACTCAAGACCCTAAAGCCGGAACCCCTTGGTTATTAAACGTTTACTAGTTGCAATTAGGCCTATACCACCACTTTCCTCCTGTGGGAACTTGGTATGAGTTAGAATACCAGGGAGAACGAGGGAAATACTGGAATCAATATTGGAACTTCTGAGATTTTTTTTCTCGATCACTTTCTTAGATGTATTTTTTAGGAGATCTGGGAACAGTTTGTTTTAATTAAACCCTTCTGTTTATTTTGGGTTATGCTAAACATAAGAAGACCAGGAGAAAAGGAAAGGGGGTAAAAGCTTAAAATGAAGGAGTATGGCCCTCAAAGTTTCTGGCACCCAGATAAATCTGGTTAAAATGCTTGATCTGAAGAGTATAACTTTTAATAATGCATGACTCCCTCATTATTGCATTGGAATGTCAGTGCCAATTATAAACACAGGGCTTAGAATGCTACGTGATGTTAATTCCTTCCGAAAGACATCTTTTTCAGGAGGCTTCCTTTTAAAATAAGCATTGAATTACATAGAATTGAATATATATTTTTAAAATTAAAAGGTATGTCCTAAGCTGAAGCATATATTTGAAATTTGGCCTTTTAAGATTTTGATGCTAATTGAACCCAACTATTATCTTTCATTTATATGTCATTGTTAATGACATTATCATAGATTTGGCTTTCATAGAAATAGGATTTATGAGGTTTCCTGAACTACTGAGAAAGTCTATTTTTTAATTAGCTTAATTTGTTCATGTAAATTAGTTCTAATTAGTACAATTAATAAGATATCCCTTTTAGATAATTACACACACATTGTTGTAATTATTAATGAAAATGTAATATTTCTCCCGATGCAATGCCACATATATTCTCCTCCCTTTATCAAATGTTCAAGGAAGATGAAAAGTACACTGCGTATTTATAAATGATTCAGAAATCAGGCATGGCCACACAAAATCATATATTACAGAATCCCAGGGATGTCTGAAAGCACATCAAGGTGGCATTCTTGATAGGTGGTTGTAGGGTAATCAATCATTGTCACAGACAAGCCATTTATGCGTACTTCAGCACAAGCCATGGATAACAAACTGCAATAGGAATTCTGGCTGAGTTTAAGTGGAATCCTAGAAACAACAAGGTGTAGAGCTGGATGAACACAGCAGGCCAAGCAGCATCAGAGGAGCAGGAAGGCTGACGTTTCGGGCCTAGGCCCTTCTTCAGAAATGGGGGAGGGGAAGGGGGTTCTGAAATAAATAGGGAGAGAGGGGGGAGGCGGATAGAAGATGGATAGAGGAGAACATAAGTGGAGAGGAGACAGACAGGTCAAAGAGGCAGGGATGGAGCCAGTAAAGGTGAGTGTAGGTGGGGAGTTAGGGAGGGGATAGGTCGGTCCAGGGAGGACGGACAGGCCAAGGAGGCAGGATGAGGCTAGTGGGTAGGAGATGGGGGTGAGGCTTGAGGTGGGAGGAGTGGATAGGTGGGAGGACAGGATAGGGAGGCGGGTACGAGCTGGGCTGGTTTTGGAATATGGTCGGGGGAGGGGAGATTTTGAAGCTTGTGAAGTCCACATTGATACCATTGGGCTGCAGGGTTCACAAGCGCCTTCAGGCGGCATCATTGTGGCACTGCAGGAGGCCCAGGACGGACATGTCATCCAAGGAGGGAGGGGGAGTTGAAATGGTTCACAACTGGGAGGTGCAGTCGTTTGTCGCGAACCGAGCATAGGTGTTCCACAAAGCGGTCCCCAAGCATCCGCTTGGTTTCTGCGATGTAGAGGAGGCCACAACGGGAACAGAGGATACAATAGACCACATTTGCAGATGTGCAGGTGAACATCTGCTTGATGTGGAAGGTCTTCTTAGGGCCTGGGATGGGGTGAGGGGGGAGGTGTAGGGGCAGGTGCAGCACTTCCTGCAGTTGCAGGGGAAAGTGCCGGGGGTAGTGGGGCTGGTGGGGAGTGTGGAGTGGACAAGGGAGTCACAGAGAGAGTGGTCCCTCTGGAAAGCAGATAAGGGTGGGGAGGGAAAAATGTCTTTGGTAGTGGGGTCGGATTGCAGATAGCGGAAGTGTTGGACGATGATGTGTTGAATCTGGAGGTTGGTGGGGTGGTACGTGAGGATGAGGGGGATTCTGTTTTGGTTATTATGGCGGGGAGGGGGTGTGAGGGATGAGTTGCAGGAAATGCGGGAGACATGGTCGAGGGCATTCTCAACCACTGAGGGAGGAATGTTGCGGTCCTTGAAAAACGAGGACATCTGGGATGTCCGGGAGTGGAACGCCTCATCTTGGGAGCAGACGTGGCGGAGGCGAAGGAACTGGGAATAGGTGATGGCCTTTTTGCAGGAAGGTGGGTGAGAGAAGGTGTACTCTAGGTAGCTGTGGGAGTCGGTGGGCTTGAAATGGATATCAGTTTCCAGGTGGTTGCCAGAGATGGAAAAAGAGAGGTCCAGGAAGGAGAGAGAGGTATCAGAGATGGTCCAGGTGAACTTAAGGTTGGGATGGAAGGTGTTAGTGAAGTGGATGAACTGTTCGAGCTCCTCGTGGGAGCACGAGGCGGCGCCAATTTAGTCATCGATGTAATGGAGGAAGGGGTGGGAGAGAGGGCCAGTGTAGCTTTGGAAGAGGGATTATTCCATGTAACCTACAAAGAGGCATGCATAGCTTGGGCCCATGCGGGTACCCATGGCCACCCCTTTGTCTGTAGGAAGTGGGAGGAATTGAAAGAGAAGCTGTTAAGGGTGAGGATGAGTTCAGCTAAGTGGATAAGGGTGTCAGTGGAGGGGGACTGGTCAGCCCTGCGGGACAGGCACAAGCGGAGGGCCTTTAGGCCATCTGTATGGGGAATGCAGGTGTTTAGGGACTGGACGTCCATGGTAAAGATGAGGTGTTGGGGACCAGGGAATCGGAAGTTTTGGAGGAGGTGGAGAGCGTGGGTGGTGTCACGGACGTAGGTAGGGAGTTCCTGGACCAAGGGGGAGAAAATGGAGTCAACATAAGTGGAGATGAGTTCGGTGGGGCAGGAGCAGGTGGAGACAATGGGTCGACCAGGGCATTCAGGTTTGTGGATTTTGGGAAGGAGATAGAAACAGGTGGTGCAGGGTTGGGGAACGATGAGGTTGGAGGCTGTGGGTGGGAGGTCACCTGAGGTGATGAGGTTGTGGATGGTTTGGGAGATGATGGTTTAGTGCTTGGGGGTGGGGTCATGATCAAGGAGGCGGTAGGAGGTGGTGTCGGAGAGTTGGCGCCTGGCCTCGGCGATGTCGAGATCAGTGCGCCATTCTACAACTGCACCTCCCTTGTCCGCGGGTTTTATGGTGAGGTCGGGATTGGAGCGGAGGGAGCGGAGGGCTGCATGTTCTGTGGGGGAGAGGTTGGAATCGGTGAGAGGGGTGGGGAGGTTGAGGCGATTGATGTCGCGACGGCAGTTGGAGATGAAGAGGTTGAGGGAGGGTAGGAGGTCTTGGGGTGGTGTCCAGGAGGAGGAGGTGCATCGGAGGTGGGAGAAGGGGTCAGTAGGGGGAGGGTTAGGCTCACGATTAAAGACGCAAGCACGGAGGCGGAGGCGGCGGCGGCGTAAAACTGTTCAACGTCCAAGCGTGAGCGGGATTCGTTGATGTGTGGCTGGAGGGGGACAAACGTGAGCCCTTTACCGAGGACTGACCGTTCGTCCTCAGTAAGGGGGAGGTCTGGGGGGATGGTGAATTCCAAGCAGGACTGCGTGCTCCTGTCTCCTCTGGACCCTGTTGCCTCACCTAATTCAAGTACTGTAGATGAATCCTCAAATGTAGGTGAAATCTGGACCTTCCTTCACTTACATATTTCAGCATTAAATGGAGTTGTGGATTATTAGGGTGGATCCACTATGGACCTTCCGGTATATTCAAAACGAGGAACAGTTTAGTTTTTGAGAAGGAGTGAGTGGACGAAAGAACATATCACATAAGGAAAGTGGAGGTTTTATTTTGAGTGAGTCTGAAGATTAACAATGGTGACATAAGGTAAAAGAAGGATCGTCAAAAGGTATAAGAATGGGTTTTTTTTATCCACTTGTCCACTTCAGTAATTCTTAGAAAGATCAGAGAAAAGTTAAAGAAAGAAATGTCTTAAAATGAGGGAATATAACCTTCAACAAGTACCTAACATCTCTACTGCACAAACCCACTCATAAATAACTAATGACTGTTTTTGTAATTAAAATTTGCATTTTTTATAACAGTATTAATTGCAAAGACTATCATTCACAGAGATGGCAGAGTGTGACATGATCATCCTTATAATTGTGAAAAACAAATGCACAGTTTAACAGGGAATGCTCACTTTTCAGATCAGGTACATAATTGCAAACATCCTTTTCTCAAATGATCAGCTTAATATCTACAGACGTCTCCCAAACTCCTCTTCCAGCTGCAAGGTTGGATGAGCCCTATTGTAAAATTTATCAACAAACCTTTCTAACGCTTTTCTATGAGTAGCTAACAGAGATTTTTTTTTGAGCTGATAATACAATTCTTCAATGATCACATCTAACAGGCTTGAGGAACTTTGGTAAGTGAGTCAAGTTCAAAGTTAGAACATTCAACATTGAATCAAATATTGATATGTGTGTACAGGACTAGATCTTGATAATTGTTGTAAATGGAATGTAATTTGGTTAACATGAGTAAGTTAGGGTATTGAAGTCAAAAATTGGGCCAAAAACTAAACTAGAGAATCAGTGGTTAGCATTGCTACCTTACAGCGCCAGGGACCCAGATTTGATTCTCATCCTCAGGCAACTGTCTGTGTGTGCATTCTCTTCGTGTCTGCATGGGTTTCTGCTGGTGCTCCAATTTCCTCCTACAGTCCAAAGATGTGCAGGTAGGTGGATTGGCCATGCTAAATTGCCCATTGTTTTCAGGGGTGTGTAGCTTAGGGGGGTTACAGGGGAATGGGTCAGGGTGGGATGCCCTTTGAAGGGTCGGTGTGGACTTGTTGGGCTGGAGGGCCTGTTTCCACACTGCAGGGATTCTATGAAGAAAACTTTGTTGGTAGGAATTAAGCCTCACTAGAAAGGCCAAGTTTTGTTGCTTTTCCTAATTGCCATTGGGAAGGTGCTGATGCAGGGCTACCTTCTTGAACTGTTGCAGTCTATGTGGCATTGGTATATGTGCTTTGCTTTCGGAAAGGGAGTTCCAAGGTTTTGACCCAGCGACAGTGAAGGAATAGCAATGCAGTTCCAGGTTACAATATTATCTGACTTGGGGATAATTTGCATTTGGTGTTGCTGTCATGTGTTTGCTGCCTTTGCCCTTCTAGGTGGTAAAGGCAGTGGGTTTTAACGGTGCTGTCAAAGGAATCATGGTGAGTTACTACTGTGCATCTTGCAAATGGTATGCACTGCACTGACTGTGCACAGCTGATTGAGGGAATGAATGTTCAAGACAGGAGATAGGTTGCCCATCAAGCAGGATGCTTTCTGATAGGTGGTGTCAACTTTTTTTTGTGCTGTCAGATCCTCACTTATCCAGGCAGTTCCTCTATAAAGTTTCTAATTCATGCCTTGTAGGTGTTGGGAAGTCAGATTGCAAATTTCTCACTGGAGTTTCAACTTCTGACTTGCATTATATAAATGACTGGTCCAATCAAATTTATGATTAGGGCAATCCCAAGGGATTAAGCGTCAAGTGGAAGTGGTTCGATTCTCTCTTGTTGAAAGCAATTATTGTGCAGTACAAACATTACTTGCCATTGATCATCCCTGGCCTAAATGTTGTTCAGGTCCTGCTGCAAGTCAGGGCATAGACTCATGTGAGGATTTGCAAATGGCACTGAGCATTATACAATCATCAATATACCACTTCCACCTCTGACTGAACAACAGACTGGCGGCCCTAAATAAACAGCTGAAATCAGATGCTTCAGTGACACTACACTGAGGAAGACTTGCAGTGATGTCCTGGGCCTGAGGTGATTAGGTTCCAACAACTGTAACCATTTTTACCTTGTGTAGGTATGACCAGTGGAGAGTTTTATTCCCGATTCTCATTGCCAAGACTCCTTGATGTCAAAATCACATGCTACCTTGACATCATTTTTGGCGTCTTTCACTTCACATCTTGAATTCAACTCTTTTTGGCTATGTTTGGACGTCTCCAGGGACACCTGAATATAAGTGCACTTGCTGCAGATAAATACATCAAGTTCTGAATAGCAAAATAAATGTTACCCCATCACCACTTCCAAAATGTTTACATTTTCTTAAGAAATTCTAGAGGACTTTATTGTTAAAACTGGAAATCTCTACAGCTCAACCAATTACTTAACGCATAATAGGTTGGTATAAAACAATTTCAAAAGTCCCATACAATTTGTTACAGCATATTGACTTTGCACATGGTCCTATTAGTTAAGCATAATTAGCCACTTAAAGCTAAGTGGTTGTGTGTCAGATTGAAAATACATTGTAGGAATTCAAACTTGCTAGATCCACTAACTACAAAGATGGCTCTTTTCTGAATGCTTTGAATGAAGAATTGCATATTTCTTATAATAAAAGCAATAAAGCTTGTTATGAGACTCCCTGGATTATAGTATTTGGCTCGATTGCCATTTGAAACATCTGGCTAATGTATCAAACACCGTAGGTAATAATAGTTAGTTGATGCAGTACTGAGCTTTCCAGACATTATTATTGCTTACATGATCCATTTCACCATCAGCAATGACCTTCAACTCAGACAGAAGATATGGTACCAGTGCAAATTGGCACTCCTATATACCCATATGTAATGGGACACCATACAATAGACAGACTAGAGAATAAAACCCAAAAAAACAGATTTTCTTTCCATTTCTTACTCTCATCTCATGCAATCTCATGCTTAGATGATCTAACATCGTAACGTAAAACAAAAGCAGTCATGGGGGAATAAGACAACACAGTGTGGAGCTGCAGGAACACAGCAGGCCAGGCAGCATCAGAGGAGCAGGAAGGTTGACATTTTGGGTCAGGACTCTGCTCCTCTGATGCTGCCTGGCCTGCTGTGTTCCTGCAGCTCCACACTGTGTTGTCCCTGACTCCAGCATCTGCAGTTCCTCCTATCTCTGAGCCAATTATGGGGGAACACATTTTTTGCTTGCTATTTGTGATGAAATTATTAATTTATCAAGAGATCAGATTTATCATAGAGAACAAAGCTTTCTTTTGTGAACATTGCAATGAAAAAAACTAAATGAATAAAGTTACAACTTACCCCTTAATTGTTGTCAAACTGTGACAAGAATTCAAGACAACTCCTGAGCATCAGAGGTTCAATGTTTCAGTTTGTAATTGACTTACATTTGTGCAATTTGAATTAATGGTTAAATGGGTATAAATTTATTGACAATACTTTCATTGTACAAACATGTGAAGTCAAACTGGTTGAGGTGAAATAATGAAAGGTATTGTTTACCACATTAAAATACTATACAATATATGAATTCAGTCATACGATATATGAGAATTAGATATTGCATGACAAATTAAACATCGATCTAATAATAAATCCAAAAGTAACCTCAAACTGGGATGTCAGGAACCTTCCAAAACTAAAGCAACTTGCTGTTTATAAATAAATGAATGCATATGGCAGCAAAACTACAAAGCCATCAGTGAGCATCATATCATTAGTGTTCTGCTTCTGAAGAAGGATGGCGCCTGGGACATTTTCTTGTCGGCTCACATTACTGGTATTCTTATTCAGAGTTAAAAATATTTGAATTTAACACCACTGAAACTAAAATCTTCCAAAACAATAATACAGTAAATCCTCGGTATCCACGAGTTCAGGGGTCACAAATTCACATCTCCATGCCAAATTGTAAGCAGCAACAAAATTCAACATCTGTAGCAAAATTTATGTATCCACAATTTTTAACCTGTATTTTCAATGGGCTCCATACTCTCAAATTTCATCATTCACAGAGGTTCTCAGAAACAGAACCATCACAGAAACAAAGGAATGACTGTATCTTCAACCACTATATTCATTAAAAGATTTAATAAGAAATGTATATGTACACTTAAATCATTAGTATAACCAAGGGATTAAAATGCCAGATATAACTTTTTATTAAATTCCATCTATTCTCAAGTTGTTCATTACTATTTCTCATGTTTTAATGCTTTCTGACACTCTGCATTTTAAAGATCTTACTGCAATTTGTGTTAAATTTGCTATTATCAAGTTCGGGGCAGTGTGAGGGGGATGAAATCTATTGTGCAGCAAAGCTAGGAAATGTAATTTAGAATTAAGACAAAACAAATCTGAACCAAGACCCTTCTGGAGAACCAAAACGTCATCTTTCCAGCTCCTCTGATGCTGCTTGGCCTGCTGTACACCTTGTTATCTCAGATTCTCCAGCATCGGCAGTTCCTACTATCTCTGAACCAAGAGTGCTTTTGATAAAGTACATTAGCATACAGAATCTGATAACATTATTTCCTTTTAAGTTTTGAGGTGTACAAGTTTTTAAGTGCATCCAGCACGAGGCATTTCAGAACATATTCTTACAAAAGTTGGAAATGTAGTTTGGATGGAAAGGTGCATTCTACACTCTCATGAATAAATGTTAACAGGCTTTATTAATGTAAGTATTAACAAAGCAGTGAGAGCGCACACTACTGCTGCCTTCCAAACTCAGGCTTCAGTTCCTGATGTCACTATGACATAACCAGTTTTGCAAATGCTGTCCTCAGAGTAAAGGTATGATTAAGTTTTCACTCTACAAATTGATTGATTGAACCATTGGAACATTACTGAATGGAAAAGAAAAGTCAGGTATATAGAATATATGGTGGAAAGAACAAAAGGATCTGGCAGCCAGCCAATTACAGGTCTAGTGAAGAAATCTAACTGAGTAAGCAGAAAGTCACCCACCCCAAGTTCACAGCCTGTCACAACAAAATTCAACAAGTCTATTAATCACATAGTGTATTTCATTTGTTATTCTTGGTTGTAACTATAGGTTAGTAGTTAACTGAAGATTTGGCTTAATTTCATCTATTATTTTATATCTGATACCCATGCCTTAGCTGGTAGCACTTTTGTCCTGATGTCAGAAGTTCTGATTTCAAGTTCTACTTAAAAGACTTGAAGACAAAAAACCTTGATTACAATTCAGAACAGTACTGAGTGTGTACTACATTGCCAGAGGTGTTGCTTTATTCTTTTACAGAATCCCTACAGTGGAGAATCAAGCCATTTGGCCCATTGAGTCCACAACAACCCTCTGAAGACTATCTCATCTAGACTCACACACACCCCACCCCAACCATAAAATCGACCATAAAATGCATTGGGACATCCTGTAATTGTTAAAGGCTCGCTGAAGATACAAGTCTTTTATTTCTTTTATGTTCATTCGCCATCTGAATGCAAGTATAATGTAACCAAACATTAAAAATACAAATTCAATTGCTTCAGTTTGTAAATGTACTTAGTACCTGTAATCTTCCTGTGTAAAACGTGGAATTACTGATGGCTGAAGTACAGTAATCTCCACTATTGTAGTATTAAATTTCATTGGTTCTCCATCATCATATGCAATGATTGCCAGCTGAATGAAACAACAGAGAAAAAGAAAGTCAGAAACACTTTACAATTTTATTCAGCTTCCTAAACAAAGTAACAGCAATAGTGAAAAATAAACAAATTTTCTGATGAAGGGTCTAGGCCCGAAACGTCAAGCTTTCCTGCTCCTATGATGCTGCTTGGCCTGCTGTGTTCATCCAGCCCCACACCTTGTTATCTTGTGTAATACATTACAGGTTTCTTAGTTTCATTACCTTGAAAATTGTACTCGGTTCCTCATTGAGATTCACTCGGGTAAGCACCCGTCCCGTCTCTTCTTCCACTTCAAATATGCTTGCACTGTATGGAAATTCTGTCATATTCACTTTATATCTGACCCTGCTTGCTGGACTCCCCTGTGTTAGAATTAATGTAGAAAAAAGTACAGTGTAAAATAATTAATCCAAAATTCAACTTAAAGTCATATCTTGTTTAGTTCAACAAATTAAAGCTAACTAAGACAAATAAATTCCTCATGTCAGTGGCAAACATCTTCATGAACTGACCCTCATATCCCATTTTTATGATCCTGCAGTGTTGAGACTGATTGCTACGTTTGCCTATGTAACAGTGACTGCCTGGCAGAAATAAGTGATTGGTGAAGTGTTTTGGGGGTCCCCTAAGGATATATTAAGAAACCCTACAAATCTAAGTTCCTTTTCTCTACATGCATTATAGCGATGAACATTCCAATCTAGAATTTATCAAACCTGCACCAATGCATTTCATTAGGTTATGCTGTCAGATCATCTCAAGTGATGTCATTTTTTTGTGTCAGTTAGGAACAAAAGTATCAAATTCAAATTTAAAAAAAAAATAGAAGTAGTAAGGATCTTCTTCAGAGATCAGCCTGGCAAAACACTCAGGGAGAATTTCAAGCAAATTTCACCTTGATCCAGGTCAGTTAACAGATTAGAAAAACCTTCTATCTCATGTACATAACTGCACGCAACCCTAAGATGGAACAATATTACTTAAAATCTTATTGTTGCAACATATTATTTTAAAGTGATTGTGCTAAAAAAATGAAGAAGTCAAATGAAAAGATTTTAGAAATGCTGTCAGATGAATTATAAGATTACATCAGTCTTGATCCATCGAACATGATGATAATTCATATGTACCTACTCAGGCTAATACTAATGGGCCTGCAACCATACAAATCTGGACCTAAGGAAGGATCAAATGAAGTGGCCAATATTCAATTGACCATGCCATAGCATGATGATGTGGAGGCTTAGATGAATTGGTGGGACGATCTATGCTGGATTTAAGATGTTGAGAATACTGTCCCAAATTAAGTTGGAGGTGGGAAGGGCCTAATGCAGGAATCCCACTCTCAATTAGGCAAATATCAATTATGTTCATTAGCAATCCACAGGACTCCAATGATTCTTGAGTCCATCAAAACTCAATTGTGGCCAAGGAACAAAATGAGGATGGTGGGGGCCCTCTTGTGGGACAGAGATGCTATCCTACAGGTGCTCCTGAGGTGTGTAATAACGTCTCTGATCAGGCTGATTAGAAAAACAGATTAAAGAAAAAAATTAATAACGGCAGGGCCCTCACTCAAAGATTGACTAGCAAACCTCATCAGGTTCGCCTGTGGTCTCACAGCGGGAGGGACTGGTCCTTGTTAACAGACACTCAGGGCATGATTGAAGGAGGCTGGCACGGAGAAGGCCTAGGGGCCCATTGAAAGCCATTCCCCTACCTCTACCTCCAATCCCACTTGCTCCCCTCTCTGGTGACCTCCCTTCCTATGGCCCTTATCCCGCACCACTTACTCATGTCCAGGAATTCAGCAGAGATCCTTGGGCTTAGTGTTGGAATATTTACAGCAGCAGCTACTGTTCCTGGCCTCTGATTGGACAGCAGCAACCAGGGGGGGTAGGAATTCTTCCCTCAGTGTCTGTAAGCCAGTGGGTACTGTGATGCTGGACAGATAATTGCAGGGGACTTGCCTATTGTGGAGGCTGCCTCAATGAAATCAATGTTGCAATCCCAATCAGTCCTCCAATCAGTCAACTCCTGTCAGCATTCCTATAACACATGAATTCTAAAAAAGTGTTTTGTTGCTGAACAGATTCGAACTTCAGAAAGTGTTTCCTTCAATGATTGGGTGCTGAATTATATTAGGCAGATATCTAGATATGTTTAGTTTTTGAATAACATTCAGCTCATCAAATATAAACTTGTCTTTTGCAACTGAAGAGAAGATAGTTTCCAGTTAGACTCTCAATATTCCATGACTATAAACAAATCAAGGCTAAACACTTGACAGAGTTTCTGTTTATATTTCTAGGCATCTTCTACACTTGGACAGCTTTACATACCTTTTTACAGAATTCATTCTTTGATGAACGGATAACTGTAAGTTCAGTATTTGAGGAAGCAATAAAAATGCTAAATTGACCGCAAAAGTTTTCTGAGGCACTGTTTGCTGCAATAATTGTAGGGCATTACTTGGGAGCAATGGGAAAAATACAGAAAGGGGCTGCTTTTTACTGGCCACCTCTGGGCAGGAAGGCAGACAAGAGGATGCTTTGCCCTCCAACTGCTCACTACTGTAATTTTGTGTTAGTGGAACTAACAGTCCAACTGATGGTGAATTAAGGCATTTGTGACTACAATTAGTGCTCATTTAAAGGGCTTACGCTGTCACCTTGCTGACTTAATATGAAAGGTGAGAAGCTTCTGCACAAAGTGAAGGTTTGACCTCACAGACTGCAAGCAGAAGTGACAGTATTTGGGGAGTTTCAACCTCCCCAGACCTTTAAATTTAAGCCTCCACCCTGCTCAGGAGTTTCTCTCCTAAATCATACCCATCCTCTCCCCAACCTTGCCCTGTCAATATGACTCCACAATCTCCTTGCTGGTGTTAGGATGATGAGCCCGTTGAGATTCTGGTCTATTTGGTCGGTCCAGGTCCATTATAGAATGCCTCCTCAATGTCATTTGCACAGTAGCAGCAGTCATCACCACTCCCAGTCGCACTAAAGCTGCCGACCTCGGATTGATGGAGAGCATGATGAGCTGAGGACAGCTCCTCAAGAGGGGTAGAAGGTTTACCTCTTAGCAATTAGAGGTCCATTGGCCCAGAAATAGCACTAGAATATATCAACTAACCAGATGTGGGCTCACCCCCATCATTTAGTTTAGGGTACTAAACCATCACCTCACAATTCAAACGACACTCTACTGAAACAAGATGGTACTGTTCATCAACTCAATTTTACCTGGTGTAAGATTAATAGGGTTGTAACAGTAGGGGATTTTAACTTTCCAAACATAGACTGGGCTAGTGTTAAGGGCTTGGATGGGGAGAAATTTGTGAAGAGTATTCAAGAAAACTTTTCAATCAATTTGTGGGATGGTCCTACTAGAAAAGGGTCAAGACTCAACTTCCTCTTGGGAAATAAGGCAAGGCAAGTGACTGAGGTGTTAGTAAAGGGAGCACTTTGAGACCAGTGACAATAATATTATAAATGTTAGTTATTGAAAAGGATAGGCCTGGTCCACAAGTTAAAGTTCTAAATTGGAGCAAGGCCAATTTTGATGATGTTAAACAGGAACTTTAAAACATTGATTGGGGAAGGCTGTTCACAGGGAATGGGATCTCTGGAAAGTGGGAGGCTTTCAAAAGCGAGGTAGTGACTGTTTAAGGACAGCATGTTCATGTTAGAGTGAAGGGCAAGGCTAGCAGGAACACAGAACACTGGATTACTAGAGATATTGTGGCACTGGTCAAGAAAAAGGAGGCATATGTCAGGTATATACAGCTGGGATCAAGTGAACTCCTTGAGGAGTAAAAGGGAGTGAAGGAGTAAAAAAGAGGGAAATCAGGAGGGCAATAAATGGGACATGAGATAGCTTTGGCGAATAGGGTTAAGGAGAATCCAAAAAGAGATTCTACAAGTATATTACGGGCAAAAGAGTAACTAGGGAGAGAATAGGGCCCCTTGAATATCAACAAAGCTGTCTATGCGTGGAAACACAGGAGGTGGGTGAGATACTAAACGAATATTTTGTGTCAGTATTCACCCTGGCAAAAGATACAGAAGCTGGGGAACTCGAGGAAATAAATAGTGATGTCTTGAAAAGAGTCCACATTACAGAAGAGGAAGTGCTGGAGGTCTTAAAATGCATAAAAATAGATTGTGATCAGAGACCTGATCAAGTGTGTTCCGGACATTGTGAGAAGCTGCGGGAGAATGGCAGTGCCCTAGCAGAGACATTTGTATCATCGATAGCCATGGGTGAGGTGTCAGAAGACTGGAGGGTGGCTAATGTTGTGCTATTATTTAAGAAAAGCTACAAGGAAAAGGGAACTACAGAGGGTGGTGTAGAACAAGCTGCCAGAGGAAGTGCAAGAGGCTAGCACGATTACAACAGTTAAAAGGCATTTAGGCAGGTCCATTGATAGGAAAGGTTTGAAGGGATATGGGTCAAGCATAGGAAAATGGGACTAGTTGAGTTTAGGAAACTCATGGACAATGGACAAGTTGGGCTGAAGGGCCTGTTTCCATGCTGTGTGACTGTGACTATTAATTCTGCAACCTAAGTTTACAAGTAGGTTTTGTTTGCTGTTCAACGTGCTAAGGATATGAAGGGAAAGCAGGGGAGTTGAGTTAAGGAGTAGAACACTTACGAGAGAATAGAGATAGAATGATAGAGTAGGCCCAATGGGCTGAACAGCCTTATCTTGTTCTCCATGTTCCTATGATGTCTACATAGTAGAGGGAACATGGTATGCTTGCAGGTTGAGCAAGCTATTAGGAAGGCATATGGTAAGTTGTCCTTCATTGCAAAGGTATTGGAGTGTAAGAACAACATGTATTATTCTAATTGTGGACAGCTTTATTAAGACCTCACTTGAGATACTGTGTGCAGTTTAGTCTCCATATTTAAGCAAGGTTATATTTACCTTTTAGATAATGCAGTAAAAGTTCACCAGAGTGATTCATCGGATGAAGGGTGATAAGAGGAATGCCAAATCAAATCAACAAAATTGTCTAAATACAAGCTCAGCAAAACACTTGTCACATTACCAACATTTCATCACAAGGAGGAACGTAGGTTATCTCTGTGTAAAATTGTCAAGAAAAGCCCTAAATCCATGCGTAATGCAGCTTTTAATTATCCTGTTTTCTTGCTGAGTAACTCGCTCATGCCTGTCACCAGGTAAACTAACTAACAAACACTCCTTCAAAAAAATTTGTCTTTCCATTTCTGGTCTAGTGGAGGAGAAATGGATCCCCAAGTCATCTAATAAAGACCATTTTAATGTTATACTAATGATAAATATCTCAGAAATCGATGAACCTTGATTGATATCATATTATTATTGAAGAACAACTTTCTGGTTTCTCATGTAATAGGAAATGAACAATCACGTATGGAAATCACACTGAGAGCAAGTTGGGGTGACAGATTCCCTCATTACTTCATAGCGAGCTGCTCTCAATAGTCTAATAGATGGCATATGCCTGTTTAGAATTGAGTATGTATTTTGTTTCAACTAATGTAGTGTGAAATGAGCCTGAGATCACAGTGGGCGCAGGAAATCTGAAGGCTGAGAGAAAGGGACAATGAATGGTGGACCATAACGTTTGCTTTATATTGCTTCAGAAATCATGGATTTCCAATGGCTACTCTTGATCTACTGACAGTGAAAAAAGTGCTGACAATTTCAGCAAAAATGCACCAACTGACACATTAAACCAC
Organism: Ginglymostoma cirratum; assembly: GCA_024137785.1. NCBI lineage: Eukaryota > Metazoa > Chordata > Chondrichthyes > Orectolobiformes > Ginglymostomatidae > Ginglymostoma > Ginglymostoma cirratum. The sequence goes on from JAHRHZ010000139.1 coordinate 43,049,627, forward strand.
TTATGCAGTCTTTTGGTAATTATGCCAATCCTCCAAAGATACATCATTAGATCAGAAACAATTGCACAGAAATTCCAGAGGTATTTCTGGCTGTTCATGGATTAAAATACTAATATAACAGTTCTTTTGGAAATTAACTAACTCGCTGCTCTGAAGAAGTGGATTATTTTACCACTTTTTGCTGAAAAGGGTAATTTGAAGTGCACACAATGACGTAAACTAACTTTCAATGCTTTGTAGCATTGGAATCACAAAGAGATAATCAAGACACTCCTGGAATTTGGATGTGTAAATAGGTGTTGAACAGGGAACTCAGTGGTGTGTTGATCTGGCAGACAACTGGAAGCTGTTCTATTAAGGGGAGAATAAAAATCTATTTGATACTCCTGGTTTCACTGTCTCTATCGCATCTATTCAGATTATGCACCTTTCTCCTTAGAAATGTCCATTTTTTTCCTCAACTGAGGAATCCCCCAACTCCCCCGCGACCCTCCCCCGCCCTCCCCCCCTCCCCCCCCCCCCCCCCCCCCCCCATGCCTGGTGGGGCCCTTAGCCATGTCTGACTCTTCTCTCACACTTCTGCCCTCACTCCTCCTCTTCCCTTCCACAACAGCAATAGAATCCCTCTGGTCATCACTCACCACCCCATCAGCCTTCACGTCCAAAGGATCATAAAGCACAGTTTCTGGCACTTCCAGTGGGATGCCATCACCAAACATACATACTCCTCTCCTCCCTTGTCAGCCTTTCACAGGGACCATTCCCTCCAGGACACATTGGTCCACGCCTCCTTGCACTCTCACAGCACCTTCCCATGCAATTTCAGAAGGTGTTACAATTGCCCATTTACTCCTCACTATCCAAAGCCCCAGGCAATCTTTGCAGGTGAAGCAGTGATTTGCTCAATCTAGCCTACTGCATTCACTGCTCACAATGTGGTCTCTTCTAAATTAAGAAGATAAAACGCAGACTGGGCGACCTACAATCTTTGCACAAAAATGGCACTTAGCTTCCGGTTGCCTGCCATTTCCAAAAACCTCTGTGCTCCCTGTCCAACATCTGTGTCTCAGGCTTGCTGCAGTGCTCCAGTGAAGGTCAGTGCAAGCTCAAAGAACAGCACTGCATTTTACACTTGTGTCCCTGCAGCCTTCAGGACTCAATATCAAGTTCACTAATTTTTGGGCCTGAACACCTTCTTCCATGCCCGTTACTTACTCCTGCATCTCAGGCCCCATCATCGCTTGGGCTGCTTTCAGCTCAGCTAACCCAATTTCACCTATTTATGGTCACCATCAGCTGCTTTTCATTTTCCCTGGATCACCATTAACCATTCCTCTGTCTTCCTAACTGCTGACGTTCTCTCCCTCTGGGCTCCATCTCCACTTATCACTTATTCCTTTACCCTCAACCCTGTCTTTAGCAACTGTCTTCCTAACTGTCACTGGTTCCGATGAAGGGACACTGGCCTCGAAATGTTGACTCGGCTTTCTCTGCACAGATGTTGTCAAACCTGCTGAGTTTCTCCAGAAGCTTCTATTTTATCTTTTCAGAATTCCAGCACCTGCTGTTCTTTGTTTTATTTTAGTGATAAGCTCTACAGTCCTGCCACAGCCAGCCCTGAATGGTAGTGGACAATCAAAAAACTAACAGGAGATGGAGGCCCTGCAAATATTCCCATCCGTAATAAAAAAAAAGGACAAGGCTGAATTAAAAGTATCTGCCTTCAGCTAAAAATGGCAAGTGAAGGATCTGTCTTGGCCTCCTCCAGAGGACCCAATGTCACAGGTGCCAGTTTTCAGCCAATTTGATTCACTCTATATGACACCAAGAAACGGTTAATGGTACTGGATAATGCAAAGGCCATGGGCCCTGACGACATTCTGGTAATATTATTGAAGACATGCTATGGGCCTACCTGACCTCATTAATATGGACAAAAGAATTGTAGTGCAGAAATTAGGTGAGAGGTACTACCCTTGATATCAAAGCTGTATGTAACACAACGTGACGTTAATCAAGCCTAACAAAACTAGATTCCATGGGAAAACTCTGCTGGTTGAAGTCATACCCAGCATAAAGTAAGATGGCTGTGGTTTTTGGAGGTCAATCTTCTTAGCACCAGAACATCTCTGCAGGAGTTCCACAGGGTAGTCTTCAGCTGCTTCAATGATCGTATGGTCAGAAGTGAGAATGTTCACTGATGTTGCACAATGTTCAGTAACATTCTCTATTCCTCTGATACCGAAATAGCCTTGCCCAGATGCAGCAAGGCATGGACAACGGTACTAAGACCTGAAACCCACTAAGAGAGATGCTGTCTTTGGCCGAGAGATTAAATAGAGGCCTAGTCCTCTGTCTCAAGCGGACATCAAATTTAGATCCAATGATGTATTCCTCTTCACCTGACTGTGGCAACCATGAGAATGAATTTTCATTACCAAGCCCCACACTTTTTGATTACTGTGGCTCTGTCAAACTTCAAAGAACATCAAGGTTTATTTCAAAATGATTTTCAATTGAGTTTTTTTTCAGATGACTTACAGCAAAGTTTTAATCCATAAGAATTCTTTTCTAGAACATATCTATTCCAATTCTCATTCTATGACCATACATGCATTCCAATGTCTGTTATCTGATTAGAAACTGGAAATCAAAACCAGGCGAAATCAACTGTTCAACCTAAGTGTTATATCAGGAGAAGCTCACTATTAGAACTGTTGGTATGCCTTTTTAACAGATAAAAACAGATCTGCTCATTATTTCCACCATTTTAAATGTTTGAATATATGTAAAACATTTTTTCAAATTACTTGGTATAAATAGAGCTAGAATTAGGGAACATTGGCTCCCATGCAGTCGAAATCATGGATGTGTCATTGACTGGAATAAGAAATTGGTGGGCAAAACACAAACTGAACAATGGGCTATCTTCAAAGACCAAATGGTTTGGGTACAGTCAAGATTTATTTGCCTAATTGGGAAAGGTAGGACAAACAAATCCAGAGTTCCCTGGATGGCAAATGCGATGGAGATTAACATTAGAAGGAAAAACTGTGCTTACAACAGGAGTAAAGCAGAAAATACAACTGAGAAGGTTTAAAAGTGAATTCAAAAAGCAAATTAGGGAAGTAAGGAGGAATTATGAGAAAAGACTAGGAACTAACATGAAAGGGAGACACACAAAAACGTGGAATTAGAGTGCAAAAAAGGGATTTACACATGGAGGCAAGAAGACATGGCTAAGGTTGTAAATTAATACTTTCCACTACCTTTACAAAAGTTGAGGATGCTGCCCAGGCCAAAGTGACAGAGGAGGATCACTATCACTAGAAAAGTTCAAAATTAATAAGGAAGAAGTCTGGGTAAACTGTTAGCACTTAAGTTGACAATACATTAGGAGTGGTTCAGATATATCCAAGGATTTTGAAGGAAGTGTGGGTAGAAATTGCATGGGCACTGGCCACAATCTTTCATTTTCCCATGGACTCCGAGGAGGCGCCTGAAGGCTGCAGAGTTGCAAACGTTACACTCTTTGTCGAACAAAGATAAGCCGAACAATTACAAACCAGCCAGTTTAACTTTGTTGGTGGGGAACATTCTAGAAACAACTATTCAGAATAGAATTAGTAGCTATATTGAAAAAGATGGGTTAATTAGGAGTCAGCATGGATTTCTGAAGGGAGAATCATGTTTAACTAACTTGTTGGAGTTTTTTGAAGAACTATCAGAAAGGCTTAAAGACAGTAATGTTGTTGATGTGATATACGTCGATTTCCAGAAAGCATTGATGTGGTGCCACACAACAGACTGGTGAACTAGGTTATAGGTCATAGTATAGAAGGGACAGTGGCAAAGTGGATACAAAATTGGCTGAGTGATAAGAAACCGAGAGCAATGGTCAGTGTACATTTTTCGGGCTGGAGCATAGTTGCAATTAAGTTCCTCAGGGCCGGTACTGGGACCCTTGCTTTTCCTGATATATATTTATTAATGATCTGGATCTTGCTGTGCAGGGTACAATTTCAAAGTTTGCAGATGACACTAAATACGGAAGAACTGTAAACCATGAGGAGGACAGTGAAACTCCAAAAGGACATTGACAAGATGTTGGAGTGGGCAGATGGGTGACAGATCAGCTGCATTGTGGTCAAATGTAAGGTGATGCACTTTGGTTGGAAGAACATTGAAAGACAACAAAAATAGAGGGTACAATTCTAAAAGGGGTGCAGGAGTAAAAGGACCGGGGTGTATATGTGCACAGATGATTGAATCTGGCAGGGCATGTGGAGACAGCAGTTAATAAAGTATATGGTGTCCTCAGCTTAAGTAATAGAGGCATAGACTACAAGAGTAAGGAGGCAATGTTGAACTTGTACAAGACAGTCATTAAACTTCAGCTGGAGTACTGTGTACAATGTGGGGGCCACATTATCAGAAAGATGTGAATGGATTGGAGAAAGTGCAGAAGCAATTTCCAGGAATGTTTCCAGGAATGAGAAATTTCAGCTATGAGGATATAGTGAAGTAATTTGGACTTTTCCTCTTGGAGAGAAGAAGACTGAGAGGAAATTGGATTCACAATCATGAGTGGACTAGATAGAGTAGATAGGGAGAAGCTGTACCCGCTCATAAAGGAATGTGAATGAGAGGGCATTGATTTAAAGCAACATGGAAAAGAAGAAGGGAGATGTGAGAATAAACTTTTTCACTCTGCAAGTAGTTAGGGTCTGAAATGAGCTGCCTGGAAATATGGCGGAGGCAGGTTCAATTGAGGCATTCAAGAGGGTGCTGATGGTTATTTGGATAGAAATGATTTGCAAGTGGAGAAAGCAGGAGATTGGCACAAGGTATCGTTACTCATTTGAAGAGCTAGTGCAGGCTTGATGAGCTGACTGGTCTCGTCCTGCACACTATAATAATTGTGTTTCTGGGTTGAAGTTAGTTACTTAAGCAGCACTGATTGGAAACAGTTATTCGAGAAGGATGGTCAATGTGTTATTGGGACCTGACTCAAATTGAACGAAACTTCCCCTCAAGAGATGAAAGAAACCTCACTAAAATGAAGCAAAAACTTTCAAGTTTTTCTTTCTTTCCAGCTTTAATGAGTAAACCATTAATAGTTCATTTCGGTTTGGTTTACTCGTATATCTTTAATAATCAATGAGGTAGCAGTATCCAAAATGTAATAACATTTTATACAGAATCTATACCTTGCTGCAGGCTTGCCAACATTTTTATATGTATTGCTGTTTATTACTTAATGGTTCCCCATGGTTAGAACATAACCCACAATGACTAGTCAGCTAGATTGCATTGCAATGATTTGTATCTAGAGGTCATTCAGTATTGTGTGGTTATTATAATTAATAGGAAGGTTAGATATTGTATTTAATATAATTAATTTCTTAATCTTCAATCTCCTTTCCAGCCCAAAAATTTACCTCAGCTTTATCCTTTATCCACCTTCCATCCGCCTCCCCCTCTCTATCTATTTCAGAATCCCCTTCCCCTCCCCAGTTTCTGAAGAAGGGTCTAGACCCAAAACGTCAGCTTTCCTGCTCCTTTGATGCTGCCTGGCCTGCTGTGTTCATCCAGCTCTATACTCTGTTATCTTTAATTCAGCTTTCTGAATTGTCACTTTGACACATTTCCTGTTTGAGGGCTGATCCCAAAGAGGTGCCCAGCTCAAAGGAGATATCAGTTCCGAAATTGCAACCCTCCACACGTTCATCTTTCATCTGTTGTTAATGAAATGCGCAGATAATCAAGAGGACAAGCGTGAGGTATACACTGAAATTACTCCACAACGGCTGGTATCCTGTCACAAAGACACCCTTTATTTACATGTGGGAAGTCCTTGACACTCATCCAACTCCCTTGTAGGGATTCTGGTTGTGATCAGTAAAACTGCTGCTGTTTTAGGTGATTCATATCACCTCCAGATCCCTGGTTCTGACACTTGACTTAACTTAGGAATGTGAAGTGAAAAAGGCAGTAGATAGGTGTTTCAGGGACAAAAGAATCTTTGTGTTTATTAAATACAGAGGTGAGTATATCACAAGAAATAAAAGGCAAACGTACTAAATAAGGGATAATACAAAGGTGAATTTATTACAAGAGATTAAAAAGGCAAATACAAAACAAATATGAGCACAGTAATTAAATACACTATTAAATTAAAGACCAATCAGTCTTACTTCTGTTTTGGGCAAATTATTGGAGAGGATTCTGAGAGAAAGTATTTATGATTATTTGGAAAAGCACAGTTTGACTAGAAGTAGTCAGCATGGCTTTGAGAGGGGCAGGTCGTGTCTCACAAACCTTATTGAATTCTTTGAGGATGTGACAAAACACATTGATGAAGGTCGAGCAGTGAATGTTGTATATGGATTTTAGCAAGACATTTGATAAAGTTCCCTATGGTAGGCTCATTCAGAAAGTAAGGAGGCATGGGATTCAGGGAAGTTTGGCTGTCTGGATACAGAATTGGCTGTCCAATAGAAGACAGAGGGTGGTAGTAGATGGAATGTATTCAGCCTGGAGCTCGGTGACCAGTGGTGTTCCGCAGGGGTCTGTTCTGGGACCTGTGATCTTTATAAATGACTTGGATGAGGAAGTGGAAGGGTGAGTTAGTAAGTTTGCCGAAGACATGAAGGTTGGTGGAGTTATGGATAGTGTGGAGGGCTGTTGTAGGTTGCAACGTGACTTTGACAGGATGCAGAGCTGGGCAAAGAAGTGACAGATGGAATTCAACCCAGAAAAGTGTTAAGTCAAATTTGAATGCAGAATACAGGGTTAATGGCAGGATTCTTGGCAGTGTGGAGGAATAGAGGGATCTTGGGATCCACATCCATAGATCCCTCAAAGTTGCCACCCAAGCTGATAGGGTTGCTAAGAAGGCGTATGGTGTGTTGGCTTTCATTGGGAGGGGAATTGAGTTTCAGAGCTGCGAGGTTATGCTGCAGCTCTATAAAACTCTGGTTAGACCATACTTGGGATATTGTGTTCAGTTCTGGTCGCCTCATTATATGAAGGATGTGGAAGCTTTAGAGAAGGTGCAGAGGAGATTTACCAGGATGTTGCCTGGACTGGAGGGCAGATCTTACGAGGAAAGGTTGAGGGAGCTTGGGCTTTTCTCATTTAAGTGAAGAAGGATGAGAGGTGACTTGATAGAGGTGTACAAGATGATAAGAGGCATAGATAGAGTGGATGGTCAGAGACATTTTCCCAGGGCGGAAATGACAAATCACGAGGGGGCATAATTTTAAGATTATTGGAGGAAGGTATAGGGGAGACGTCAGAGGTAGGTTCTTCACACAGAGAATGGTGGGCGTGTGGAATGCACTGCCAGTGGTGGTAGTGGAGTCAAATACATTAGGGACATTTAAGCGACTCATGGATGATAGTAAAATGTAGGGTATGCAGGTCAGTTTGAGTTTAGAGTAGGATAATAGTTGGGACAACATTGTGAGCTGAAGTGCCTGTACTGTGCTGTACTGTTCTATGTTCAAAACAATGATGTCTTGGACAAGAAAAAAAATTAAACACAGGTTAAATGCTGTTAGAAACTAAAGAACAGGGTTTTAATTAAAGACACTTTAATCAGACTTCCTAACTCGGGGTTACCGCCCTGTCACCGACCACCTTCCCCTCCCTGCTAGCTAGGTGGGATACTTTGGGGTCTCAAGAGTATAAGCTCACCACTGGGGCTAAATGAAATTTTGAAATACAGCTGGCTGTTCCCGCTTGCTGTAGTTGGTGTTTCAGAGAGACTGCTGTGCAGATAGTTCATAGGGAGAGTAGCTGTTTGGGATCCCTCTTCTAGAGATGTCTGTGGGACCGCTCTCTGGGCAGTAGCTCTTTCGGATCCCTCTCCTCAGGGTAGCTGTGGGGAGATAGCACTAGGTTGTCTTCCCTGCCACCCTGTCCCCTCTCAGAAGTCCTTTGCTGCGATGATGCTCCTTGTCTTCTTGATTCAGCTTCTCTGTTCAGCCTCTGTGGTCCTAGGTCCCGAAGCTGCTTGTTGGGCCTGGAGCCTGTGGGGAAACTGTTTCTGCAGGAGCTTGTTGAATAGGCTCTCTCTCTCCCCCAGATCAGGGCTAGCAGTTTTACAGACTACGTGCTGCGTTATCTTCTCTCAAATCTGTGTTATCCAATGTGTTTCTGTTGTCCCCTTTGAAGTGAATTGCCTTCCTGATAGTTTAGAGTAGGTGTAAATGTATTTTGATTAAGTGGAATGTCCAGTATTTCCACAAATGAATATTAATTAAAGTTGAATATCTTGGTATCTGTAAAAGCTCCGTAATGTCTGGGTTAAACTGGTTTCTTAGGTCTGGTTAATTGTTCTTTTAGAGTTGAGGCGTGATTTGGATTTTCACGCTGAGCAATTGTTCCAAGCTGTTATCTCTATCTGTGTAATTTTCCCAGAGCACAGCCCAACTGCCTTAACTTTGAAAAGTTATTTGCAAAGTCCAGGATTTTGGCCCAGTATTTCAGAATATGGGGATTTTTACTCAGTCAGACACCCTCACAGCCAGGTCCAGTGAACAGGATAGATTGACATTCCTGTTTTTATCTGTTAATCTGGGCCAAATTAACAGCCCCAATCAGGGGATTCATATTCTATGAGATCCACCGGCTGACCTCATTGCAATTACTACAGACACATTGCAAGGGATTGGTAATCTCGTGGTTTGATCAGCTAATAAAAGATTTTGTTCCTAAAGTAACAGGACCTCCTAAAGGATATGGAGTGGGAAAACTAATTGAAAGATATTTCCAATAGGACGGAGAGAGTAATGGAAAACGGAACACAAAGTGTGGCAGGTGTGAGAAATTTAAATTCAAAAACACAAAAGATTAACAATATGTGGCAGCTCAGTAGAAGTCAGTGAATTTTTCAAGTGTAAGATTCCTCTTCAAGACAAAAGCTGAAGAAGTGTCTCAAGAGTGAAAACATTATAAGAAATCTTGCTGGATTGAGTCCTCTCATGGTGTATTTGACATTTTCCTCTGTCCTTGTCGCACAAGATAATGATTCTGAAAAAGTTATTACGGGAGACTGCATTGAGCTCCACTCAATTTGATGATGCCATGAAGAATTGGGCAAGGAAAAGGCAGACTATTTTAGGATCTTGAAAATGACAGTCTGCTTATCCCAGGTCTCCTTGTAGTCTTTGTAACAATGTCTAACTTACCAATGTAACTTGCATACGATTGCTGTAACGGAATAAATGAGGACATGCCTAAGTCAAAGACCTCTTGTTCCCCTACCACTGTAAACCAGCTAGGCACTTAGACCCAGTCAACGAAAGAGGATGATAGCAACCAACTACCCCCTCCACAAGCAGGCATAACTTGATTAAATTACAAACAGAGAACAAGCACTATCAGGGTGCAAGCCTTGGAGCACAGTGGTAATCTTCCTACTCTGAGCCAGGAGGTCTGAGTCCAAGCCGACCTGCTCCAGAGGTGTGTAATAACATCCCTGAACAGGTTGACTAGAGGGAAAAACAGTGTTATCAGGGCAATGGAACATCTGGGATCTTAGTGAATAGGGGGACCATTGTGCATCTCTTACACAATGCCACTTAGGGACTGAAAAACAAACAACAATGATTGAGAAGGAGGTTGAATTCAAGTCAAAATAAATTATACCAGAACCATTTATAAAGGGAAAGAAGGACTGGATTAAGAGAGTAAGAAAAGGACAAAATTTCAAAATTTGTGTTTTTAAAAACTTGTGAGAAGAAGAATTTACTAACTGCAGGAATGAGACTCAAGAATTTATATTATTCTGGTGTAAGGTCATCTGGCTGAAATACAAAATGTGTTTTTCTCTCCACAGACCGGCTGTGTAGTTCCAGCATTTTCTGTTTTTATTGCAAACTTCAAGTAGATGATATGTTCAAACACCTGATCTTTTTTCTTTCATCGCTAAGCAAGAAAATTGGGATAAGAAACAGGCACAGGACCATGTGAGTCCATTGAGTCTGTCTCATTTTCCACCTCTAGCACAATATATCTGAGGCAGCAAAAAGGAAGATGGTTGTGGTTGTCAAAGGGCAATCATCTCCACCCTAGGACATTGTGGCAGGAGTTCCTTAGGGTAGGGTCTAACCAAAAGAGCTTCATCACAAAACAATAGAGCAGAAGTCAGGATATTCACGGATGATTGCACAATTTTCAGCACAATTCTCAAAACCTTCGACCCTGAAGCACTCCATGCCCTAATGCAGCAAGACCTGGACAACATTCAGCCATGGGATGATAAGTGAGATAAGGTCCTAAGATATGCTGGTAAGGTGGATTGGCCATGCTAAGTTGCCCATAGTGACCAGGGATTGTGAAGTTAGGTAGATTGGTCAGGGGATATGCAGGGTAGGAGGGTGGGTCTAGGTGGGATGCTCTTCAGAGGGTTGGTGTGGACTTGATGGGCTGAATGGCCTGTCTCCACATTGTGGGGATTTTATGAACTATGAAATGCGAATATCTATCAACCTCAGACTACAATATATGCAGCGACTAATCATCCGTACTCCTCTAAGGCCGAGAATTCCAAAAGATTCACAATCCTTTGAAGAAATAACCTCTTACCTCAGCCTTAAATGACCAATCTCTTTCCCAAGACTGTACCCCATTTGTCACCTTATTGCCCACATTTGTAGCCTGTCTATATCTGTGTTTTTTGTTCCTTCCTTACAGTTAACTGACCCACGTAACTTTGTATCATCAGCAAGCATGATTACACTACTCAATGGCTCTTCATTTAAATCATTTATATAGGTTATAATGTAAACAGCTGAGAACCTAGTCAATAGCCTACCAGCTTAGAAGGGTCACATTTATTCCTACTTTATAGTTGCTACCTGTGAATACATTTTCTATCCTGGCTGATATATTACTCCCAACTAAATGAACCTTACTTTTTGTTTTAATCTTTTAAAGCATGTTGTCACCTTATCAAATGCATTTCGCAAATCCAAAGTGCTTCGTTCTAAATATTTATCCGTATATCGGAGAGAAATTTCTGCCCATTTAACAGCCCAAAATTTGGGCCTTTCATTACTCCATCATTCAGCAGTAACAGGAGACCGGTGAGACCGAAATACAAAATTTAAACTGCCTTCCATCCAAGGGCACCTGAGCCATGTTTGAGTGAGGAAGATTGTCTCAGAGTTCAACAGGGCCTTCATCAGATGAAGCAATGGGCCAAGGAGTGGCATATGGAGTTCAATTGAGATAAATGTGAGGTGTTATATTTTGGTAAGGCAAACCAGGAGATGACTTATTTAGCTAAATATATGGTAGGGTCTGGTGGAATGTTGCTGAACAAAGAAGCCTAGTGTTGTGGGTGCATAATTCCTTCGAAGTTGAGTTGCAGGTAGATAGGGTGGTGAAGAAGGTGCTTGACACACTTGCCTTCATTGGTCAGAGCATTGAGTGTAGGAGTTGGGACATCGGACTGCGGTTGTACAGGACATTGGTGAGGCCACTCTTAGAATACTGCATACAATTCTGGTCACCCTGCTATAGGAAAGATGTTGTTAAACTTGAGAGAGTGCAGAAAAAAATTTACAAGGATGTTACCAGGACTAGAGGGTTTGAATAATAGGGGAGAGGCCGAATAGGCTGGTGCATGGGAAGCTGAGGGATGATCTGATAGACGTTTATAAAATCATGAGGGGCATGAATAGGGTGAATAGCCATGGCTTTTTCACAGGGTGAGGGAGTGCAAAACCAAAACAAGTGGGCAAATGTTTAAGGTGAGAGGGGAAAGATTTAAAAAGGACTTGAGGAGTAACGTTTTCATGCAGAGGGTGGTGTGTGTATGGAATGAAGTGCCAGAGGAAGTGGAGGAGGCGGGTACAACTGTAGCATTTAAAAGGCATCTGGACGGGTATGTGAATGGGAAGGGTTTAGAGGGATATGGGCCAAATGCTGGCAAATGGAACTAGGTCGGATTGGGATTTTGGTCAGTGCAGACAAGTTGGTCTGAAGGATCTGTTTCTGAGCTATATGACTATGACTCTAAGCCTTGTTTTAAGTGAATATTCAAATTAGAGTCTTATAGTAGCATGGTTTCCAAAGTCATTTTGGGGTAGTTAACCTCTGAAAACTAGATTTACCATACTGCATGGAATGGGAAATAATTAGACCCAGCAATATGCAAAGGGATTATTGAAAGAAGCGTCAGCATCGATTTGAAACAAAACATTCATTTGGCACTTATTGGGCAGCAGGATGAATGTAATTGTGTTCTCTGTCCCTTGCTGCAAAATCTACCCATGCTCTTGTCAACCACTTTGATCATCCCAGCCCTTTCATTTAATCTTTGCTGCAGGGTCATTCTCCGTAGCTTGCCCATCTGATTTCCCAAAATGCAAAAACAGCAGGCTGTTTATCAGTGTGTGGAATATTCTGGCTGCATGCCAGCTAATTGCAGCTTGAGGCCTAACCATCAAGCTGGATCAGATCTCTTGCCAGTGACATTGGGGAAGTGTTATAATTAACCCCAACCTTGTTCCTGTAAGTGAGTAACATCAAGATGTTTATTAATGATGAAATATGTTTTAATAATAACAAATAAAGGTGGATGATGGTGATGACAAAGGCATCATACTTTTGAAGAAATGAATGCTTAACTATCTATATATAGAACTATCTATATTATGTAAGCTATTACATCTCATAAGAAAAGCTTTCTCCACAACCTTACCCAGGGAGATTGGGTTGAATATGCCGAGGAGTGGACACAGATTGTCACTCTACTCCTTTAATTTTGTTATCAAAAAGCTCATAATCACACAATACCAAATAATAGTCCAACAGGTTCTTTTGAAAACCAAGCTTTCAGAGCCTCAGTCCTTCTGCAGGTGTTAGTGAGAGAGGTGGTATCAGACACAGAACTTGTAAGTAAAAGATCAAAGGTTCACATCATTGATGAGGATGTACTAAACAAACCTAAAATGCTGCTAAATCTTTAATCAGTTAGAAGGTTTTAATTGATTAGTATGTATATGGAAATCCCCGAATCCCTTTCAAGTCACTGTCCTGAGAGAAGTAAAGGTCAGACAATGCATGCTCGGTGTGAGACCTTGTTCAGAATCTGTTTGTGTTTTAGTTTGGAGTCAGACTGGTTTTATTTCTAAATTGGAATTTATAAAACACCATATTAACTGACTCTGTATAAATTTTGTGCTTTTTAAACAAAACAAAATATATCTGCAAATATAAATTCACCCCTCATAGATTCGCGTGTACACGTTTGTGTGTGTGTGTGTGTGTGTGTGTGTGTGCGCGTGTGTGTGTGAGTGAGAGAGAGAGAGAGATAGAGAGTGGGGGAGAGACAATGTGCGTGCGTGTGAGGTGGAGTAGAGAGTGTGTATGAGATACAGCAGTACAGTAGTGAGACACTGCCAAGTAGATGAAGCAACGGAACTACACCACCTACAAGCACAGCAAGAACAAGAAACTGAAGAAACTTGACATCACCACCAGCAATAACCAAGTCTCCCCTGGTACCACAGTTGAAAGCGGTACCACCACACGGAAAATCCATCATCAACTTATCTGACCACACCCTTCAACTGGACAAGATCGAAGTTCTCAGCCGAGGACTCAATTTCTGCCCCACCACCAAAATGGACCCCATTGGTTTTGGGGCAAACACAGAGGAATTCATCAAACAAATGAGACTCTGGGATTCTAAAATGTCAGCAGTGAACCCAATGAGACAACCAATGAACCAGATCAGTTGTCAGAGAGATCTGTATGGGAGCGGGCAAAGAAGAGGTCAAATTGGACCCCTCTGGAGGGCCGCTGTCCAGGGCTTGACAAATACGCTCAAGCCATCAGAGAATGCGTGAATGCCAGATTTATCAGCCGCACTCACAATGTAGTACAAAACGGCGCCCAGGCATAACGCAACACCATCTGTGCTCTCAAGGCCAATCGCAACATTGTCATCAAACCAGCAAACAAAGGAGAAGCCATCATCTTACAGAATAGAACAGACTACTGCAAGGAAGTATACCAACAGCTGAACAACCCGGAACACTACAGACAGCTCCCTGCTGATCTGACCAAAGAACACACCTGTCAACTGAACACACTGGCCAAGACTTTTGATCCAGATCTTCAAAGCCAACACACCTGGACATCCCATCACATCAGGTAATGGGACCCTGTGTGAAAACCTCTTTGGCTATGTTGACGGCATCTTGAAACCCATTGTACAGGGATCCCCCAGTTTCTGCCCCGATACAACAGATTTCTTACAGAAACTCAGCACCAACGGACCAGTTGAACCAGGAATACTCTTCATCAAAATGGATGTTTCAGCACTCTACACCAGTATCCCCCACAACGATGGCATCGCTGCAAAAGCCTGAGTATTCAATACCACCAACTGCCAATTTCCAGATTCCATCCTACAACTTACTTGTTTCATCCTCGACCACAATGTCTTCAGCTTCGACAACGCGTTCTTCATCCAGACACACTGAACAGGCATGGGGACCAGATTTGCTCCTCAGGATGACAACATTTTCATGCACAAGTTCAAACAAGACACAGAACCTCCGACCAATGTTATACACCAGATACATTGACGACATTTTCTTCCTTTGGACTCATGGTGAGGAATCAGTGAAACAACTACATAGCGATATCAATAAATTTCATCCCACTATCAGACTTACCATGGACTGCTCTTTAGAATCAGTCTCATTCTTGGACACACACATCTCCATCACCCCAGCACCTCATTCTACCACAGGGCTAAGGATAACCTCACAATGCTACATTTCACTAGCCTCCACCTGAAACATATTAAAACAGCCATCCCCTACAGACAAGCCCTACAGATTCACAGAATCTGTTCAGATACCTGAAGATGTTGAAGGATGCCCACATGGGAACAGGATATCATGCTCAACTCATCGATCACCAGTTCCAATGTACCACAGCGATAAACCCTAATCACCTCACCAGAAGACAAGCACAGAATACGTCTGATAGGGTGCCCTTCATCATCCATTGCTTCCTGGGAGCGGAGAAACTAGGCCATGTTCTTCACAGCCTTCAACACATTATTGATGATGATTAGCACCTTGGCAAGATCTTCCCCATGCCTCCACTTCTCGCCTTCAAACAACCGCCAAACCTTAAACAGACCATTGTTTGTGCCAAACTACCCAGCCTTCAGGGCAACAGCGACCATAACACTATACAACCCTGTCATAGTAACCTCTGCAAGACATGTCAGATCATCCACATGAACACTACCATCACACATGGGAGCACCACTCACCACAAGCTCAGCAGATACTCATGTGACTCAGCCAATGTTGTCTATCTCATTCGCTGCAGGCAAGGATGCCCCGATGCATGGTACATTGGTGAAACCACGCAGAAGCTATGACAATGGATGAATGGATGCCATGCAACAATCGCCAAACAGAGGTGCTCCCTCCCACTGGAGCAACACGTCAGCAGTCAAGGGCATTCGTCCTCGGATCTTCGGGCAAATATCCTCCAAGGCGGACTTTGGGATACACAACAATGCAGAAGCGCTGAGCAGAGGCTGATAGCCAAGTTCGGTCTCCATGAGGATGGCCTCAACCGGGATTATGGGTTCATGTCACACTACAGGTGACCCCACTACACAATACACTCTACACACACACACACACACACACAGACAGACAGACAGACAGACAGACACACACACACACACACACACACACACACACACACACACACACACACACACACACACACACACGCTCTAGTCTGTGGGGTGAATTTATGTTTGCAAGATACATTTTATTTTGTTCAAAAAGCACACAATTTGTAGACAGTCAGTCAACATGGTGTTTTATAAATTCCTATTTTAGAAATAAAACCAGTCTGACTCCAAACTAAAACACAAACAGATTCTAAACAACGTCTCACACCTAACATATCATCCCTTCTTTATATTGATAAAACCTTTAGTTCTCTCGGAACTGTGACTTGAAAGGAATTCGGTGATTTACAAAAATATATGAATCAATTAAAACCTTCTAACCAATTAAAGATTTAACAGCATCGTAGGTTTGTTGTTTCGTACATCCTCATCAATGGAGTGACCCTTTGGTCTTTTACTTATAAATTCTGTGTCTGATACTACATCTCTCATCAATACTTGATGAAGGATTGAGGCTCCGAAAGCTTGTGTTTTCAAAAGAACCTGTTGGACTATAACCTGGTGTCGTGTGATTTCTGACCTTGTCCACCCCAGTCCAACACTGACACCTCCACATCATGAAAACGCTCCACATTCCTGACAGGAGACTGCATTTCCTAAACAGCTCGGATCAGAAAGCCATACTTTCATTTTGACAATCTCCTCACAGTGCAGTATTTTCCCTGGGAGGCAAACGATATCCACTTTTCCGCTGCGATCAGCTGTCATACACTGACATGTAAAGGTCCAGAACAGCAAACTGCTGTTGTCTAAAGATAAATATGTAAGTTAAGTATGAGGTTAGGTGACAGGTGGGTACAGTGATCAGTGGGTAGGGGCCATAGGGTGCCAGGTGAGCAGGGTGCCAAGTGTGGAATAGGTAGGGTACCAGTGTGCAAGATGACAAGGGATCCAGGTGAGTGATGAAGTTTTTAAGTGTCTTAAAGTGATTGTGTCCAGTGGAATGGCAGGGGAAGGGGATGGTATTGGGTTGTGTTGGTGATAGGGGAGTGGCAGGGTGACGAAGGAGTGGTTGGAGAGAGTGGTGATTCTCTCTTGTGGTGGGACAGAAATGGTAGTTCTAATACTGGGGGAATGAGTGTCAGGAGTAGCCACTCCTGTAGGGGAGTGACATTCAGGTCCAGAGCGGAGAAGTTGGAGGGGGCCGGATCCAGAGTTAGTGAAGGAGATGTCAGGTCTGGACTGGGGAAAGGGGGATCTGACTCGGGGTGGGGGGGAATGGGGGGAGGTCCTAGCCCACAGCGGGGTGAGGGATCTCAGGAATGGAAGAAGTGGGTTCAGGTCCAGAGTGAGGGATTTAGAGAATTGTGAGGGGTGGGAAGAAGATGTTCGGGTGCAGGAAATGGGGTGTGTAGAGCAGGGATCATCTGGTCCGGAGCAGGAGAAATGCACTTGGATCTGGAGAGGTGGGGAAGGAATGGTTTGGGCCTGAAATGGGGAAGGGATCATTGGTCAGAAGTGGCAAAAATGGGGCGGGTTAGGGGGAGGTGGTTGTCAGGTCATTGACACAGGGGAGGGGGTGGATGTCAGGTTTGGTGGCAGAGGGTGTGTTGTCCTGGGTTAGAGAGGGATGGTTTTGGGACTGGTAGAGGGGGTTTCGGGCATGATGGGTTTGGGAGAGATGCAGTTGGTGGTGTGAGGGAAATATGGAGTCATTTGAATAGCTACTCAGGAATTAGACTAGGTTCATAATTGTCTCATCTTTCCTGAGTACCTATTCACTTAACTGCAGTTGCCCCCTCAGGACTCCCCCATTTAAACGGATACTTTCGGAAGGTTCCAGTTTCAGGGTAATTCCTGTAAAATCTGCAACTTTGGGAACTTGTGGGCCTGATGAACTGGCCATCAGATAATCTGATGTCTTCTAGCATGCTCATTGTCAGATCACAACATTTTCTCAATCTAAAGTCAATGCAACTTACAGGGGGGTCCTTGTCCTCTGCTGATACAGCAGTGATGAAGCTGCCTTTGAGGGCATCTGGTGCCACCAGACCTTTGTAGGAATGCTCGATAAATTCAGGAGAGTAATCGTTCATGTCCTGTAAAAAGAGCTATTTGTTACATATGAAGTAGACATACTGAAATGAATCAACATTTTGAATGTATAATTGATATGATTACAAAAGAACCTTAATTATTTTGGAACACAGCAGGCCAGGCAGCATCAGAGGAGCAGGAAAGCTGACGTTTCGGGTC
>JAHRHZ010000139.1:43067973-43092447 GCA_024137785.1 Ginglymostoma cirratum
CCTTCTTCCTGACCCGAAACGTCAGCTTTCCTGCTCCTCTGATGCTGCCTGGCCTGCTGTGTTCCTCCAGCTCCACACTGTGTTATCTCTGACTCCAGCATCGGCAGTCCTTACTATCTCTTAATTATTTTGGTTCTGTTTGGTTGAAAATTATTTTCGAGGGTGTTTTGTTCAGTTGATCAGTGGAGACACTGCTGAAGTTTGATCCGCTAAATATTTGTATCTTGCTTCATACTCAATAGGCTATTTGTTTAACAATAAAACAATGAGTAGACAGCAATGTACAAATGTTTGGCTGACTCAGCAAATGCAAACCACTGAGATAATTCATCAGCGTGTCAGGTAAGGAAAATCTGTAAGAATATCTGATCATTGGTACAAAAGGTTAATAAACCTCGACAGAAAATCTAGTAAAACAATTATGATACTGCAATGATCAGTTAGTGCTGATGCGGAGAAACATCAATATTGATTTCTGTCACTGCATGGGTGCTACCATCTATCAGAAATGCAATTATACCAGGCAAATAAATACTGTAACTTCAAGAGACAGGTCAGAGGCTGGAAATTCTCTGGATATTCCAGTAATTCACCTCCTGATTCCCCAAAGTCTCCTGCTGTTTGGCACGAGTCAGCACTGTGCCTGAATACTTGCCTGCATGAGATTTGTCAAGAGTTTCAACAGTATCCAGGCAAATCTGCTCAGATGATCAGCGTCCCATTCACCCCCTGTCTATCACCATCCCATCGTGGCAGCAATGTGCAGCATAAACAAGATGCTCTGCAGCAACCCACCAAGGGGTTTACATCAACATTTTCTCAACTAAAGATCTCAACTACCAAAAACAAGGGCAGCACAACATGGAGGTATCATCACTTGTAAGGTTCCCCTCAAAGTCTGGCCAGCTGCCAACTCTCCCAGCTAAAAACATTTGGGGTTAGTTACGGGACCCAAGGCAATAAGGGACAGTTATTGAGATGTCTCTAGTAGTTAAAGCATGTATTATTCAACAAAGTACTTAATACATCAATTGTGTTTATAGAGCTCTAAGTGTCTCCACTGTAACTTCATCTATATCTGCACTGTTGTCTCTCAGAGACGGACAACAAGAGTCATAGAGTCAAACAGCATGGAAACAGGCCCTTTGGTCCAACTCATCCATGACAACCAAGTTTCCCAAACTAAACCAGTCTCACTTGCCTGTGTTTCACCCATATCCTTCTAAACCTTTCTTATTCATGTGCCTATCAAAATGTCTTTTAGATGTTGTAACTGTATCTGCATCTACTACTTCCTCTGGCAGCTCATTCCACATGCGAACCACCCTCTGTATGAAAAAGTTGCCCCCAAGTCCCTTTAGAATTTTCTGCTCTCACCTTAAAAATTTGCTCCCTAGTTTTAAAATCCTCCACACTAGGAAAAAGACCTTTGTTATTCACCTTATCTATGCCCCCGTTATGATTTTACAAACCTCTGCAAGACCATCCCTCAGCCTTCTATGCTCCACTGAAAAAAGTTCCAGCTTATCCTTATAACTCAAACCCTCCAATCCTGGCAACGTCCTGGTAAATCTTTTCTGAACCTTCCCCAATTTATTTATATACTTCCTAAATCAGGGCAACCAGAACTGTACGCTGTATGCGAAAAGTGGGGTCATCAACATCCTGTACAACCTCAACATGAAGTCCCAACTCCACACTCAATGGTCTGAGCAATGAAGGCAAGCATGATAAACATCTTCTTAACCACCCTGTCTATCTGTGATGCAACTTTCAAAGAATTACATACCTGAACCCCTCGGTCTCTCTGTTCACAACACTATATACACCTGAAACCAAATAGATCAATCATGTCCGGCTTTTGCCCCCATGAAAAGCAACTTCAGCTTTGCACTGACGCTACTGTAAGGCAATGATGAGTTGAATGGCCTCCCACTGCGCTATAGCTATTCAATGACGGTCTGGTTTAAGATCAGAGGATGAGTGAACAGGAACATGTCGTGATCTGCAGCCACACTTGTAAGCAAATGATTGTCCAATAGCAAAATGTTTTCGATGCAACGAAGCTGCTTCTTCTTTAATGAATGCCCAAACCAGTTCATCCATGCTTCCCTCCCCCTCAGCCCACCTGCCCAACTAAAGAATGAACAAGGCTCAACAATTCATTACTGTGTGGCAATGGCTATCGTGCCAATTCAGGACCCAACCCAGAATGAGTGAAGACCATTTCACTTTTACGAACACTGAGGCACCTCACTTCTCTATACTAAGAGAGCAACCAGAGAAGACAAAGATCACATTCTTGAAGTCATCTGGATATGGGAAAGTAGTGGAGTCAATACCTAGAGCTCCCTAGAAGGCATCTGGGTATGGGAAAGCAGAGGAGTCAATATCTAGAGCTCCCTAGAATCTAACACTTTGGAGGTTAAAATGAGACCAGTAAAAAGAATATGGTACTGTGATAATTGCGATGTTCCTAACATATGAAGAGAGTAACACAACATAGCCTTGCAAAATGGAGAGAAACATGGCAGGTGAAATTTAATGCAGAGAAGTGTGAAACAATGTGAAGAATGAAAAAAGGCAACTTGAACTAAATTGTATAATTTTGAGAGATGAAGGAGCACAGAGGTCACAGTGTGTGTCTACAAAAATCTTTGAAAGTGCTGGTAGATGTGGTGGTCAAGTTGAAAAACCTATGTGTACGTTGGAAAATTGGCCATTGACGTTTTCCAGGTTACTTTTTTCTTAATTCCTTCATAGGACGTGGAAGCTGCTGGCAAACCGTTTATTACCCATCCCAAACTGCCCTACAGAAGGTGGCAGTGAACTAACCACTTGACCACTTGCAGTCCATGTGGTGTGATGCCATTAGGAAAGTAGTTCCTTTGCTGTATTAACCCACCCTGTACTTATAGAAAGCTCAGGGACTCAAAATAAAGTCACAGATTACAAATTTCAAATCATTTCCTTTATTTAGTTTGATATCAGCCTGGCCTTATAGGGAGGATGAGTTCCAGATCACTTGCATCAAAGGCTACCAGACAGTCATTACCATTATATGCAGTTCAGGAATATAAATCCAACGTCATCAACTGCATCAAACAGCTTGGGGAAGACCAGCGATCAGAAATCAGTTTCAAATTTTGGAATGGAAACAATTCAAACTGATCTTGCTCGACTTGAGCAAGGTGGAAACATTTGGAAATGTTCTAATATTTGAAGCAGCACATCCGTAGCACGTGACGTGAGATGGGACATGAAAAATAAAAGTCAAGACATTCAGGCTCGTGGGAGGACTGGGTAGTTGGACACAGACAGCCAACCTCTGACATTCAATGGCTTCACCATCACTGTATCTGACCATCGCCTCTTGACATTCAATGGCATTTCCATTACTGAATCTAACCATTGACCCTTGATATTCAATGGTGTTACCATCACTGAATTTAACCATCGCCCTAACTGACAGCATGGTTAAACACAACCCAGACTCCTGCGATGAAAGTCTCTCCTTCCTGGTACATGAAAAGAATTTGGGAAATCTACAGCCATTATCTGGTGAGCTTATTTGCAAAGGTGCATCTGATTGCCGGTTTAATGTTCAATCTAACTCAGGGAGCTTATGGTTGCTGCGAAACTCGAATAAAATGGTGCAGCAGCAGCATTTTTCTGAGGTTATTGTCAAGTGGAGGAAAAGGTACTTGACAACTAATCTTGCTGACTGATGGTGCCAGCATCAAGATCTACCTGTCTGACCTTCTTCAGCGTGGGCACCTTTAACTTAATGAGCACAAAACGTACAATACAAAAGGAAATGTTTCCCTGTGCCTGTTAATTTAGTTGGTATAATTAAGCATCCAACATATCTTCTTGATACAACTCTGTATCACAATTAAGGGTGTAATCACAGTGCCACTTTTGCATCACAATTAATTATGTTTGCAACAATACAGAAAAGAAATGTAAGTTTTCAACTAAGGGTCCCAGCGCACAGTCTCAGCTACCATATAATTCAGCTTGTCACAAATATGTAGTCTCAGCAGGCAAGACTGCAAATGTGCCGAATTGGAAAGATCATATTCTAACTCTGGGATCACACTGTTGAGACTGTTAGTGTATTTATTTATTTCTTTCGTTTTTGGTTTGGAACTGTGATTTTATAATTGAACTTTGAACTTTGAGCAGCAGCATGCTTTGGAAAGGAGGAGAGACAAACTGATGTTTATTTATGGGAACTGGCCTGGAAAGATAATCGCAGGATGATTACTGCCCAAGGGAACACTGCAAATGTTTCAGCATAGACATTCTATGCTCAGTACTGACAACTGGTTGGATGCTAAATTAGCCCATTAAGGGTGGATTGGTGCTTACCGGTGAATCACAAAGAATCTTGGTAAAAGAGAGTAACAAAAGTAAACCAGTTCTGCCTGGGGTTTTGAGGCTGAGCGTATACTTGCAAAAGCTTCAGGATAGTACTGCTATGATTTTTTTCCTTCTCTTTGGTTTTCACTGTAGTTGTTGGCTTGTTAGTTGTTCAGATAAGAAAATACCCCTCTGTAAGAAGTGGGCAAATAATCCTGGAATGCTACTGGACCAATCTGCATGAATTGGTGACTTTGGAATGCAAACAAGATCGATAGTTTACTAATCTGTGAAGAACTCCATTAACCAAGGATTTCTGAAGGCCTGGTAGCCTTCATGAAACTGTTCAACTGGCAAATTACAATTTTTTTCTTTGCTTTTAATTCATCCCTTAACCGTGCCTGTCTCAACATTGGTCGGTGTATGAGTAGGATTATGATTAAAGGAGGTTGGGCTTTGATCATAGATATTAAATAGGTTGCCTTGTTGCTTAGCCACGTTCTGCTAAAGTTATATCATTAATAATAAATTGTGAATTTCTGCTTAAATTTGTTATTCTTGAAGTCTTGTGAAGAACAATTGTGTGATTTTGATGATTATTGAATTTTACTACGTAATTTTTAACTTTAAAAATTATTTTTAATTTTACTGTGTAAATCCAGTAATAGGGAGGTTCGTTTGAGTTGGATTACATGTTATAACAATACAACTGTAATTCTGAAAAGAGAGGGCTGCTCAAAGGCTTTATAAATAGGAACAAGTTTTCTTTTTCATGTGTTAGGAATGCAGACAAACCTTTCAATTTCTCAAATGAGGCATCAGGCACAGTCTTGTCTCATGAGATGATCATTCTCAAAGTTAAAAATACCATGTTCAGGCAAATAGAACATGGAGCTATTCTGAGATGAAGCTAATTTCCAGTAAATCTGGGCTTTTTCACTGTTTGCTTGAAGATCAGTTGTCTCAAGACAATTATATTCCACTTTGAATGTACTTAAGTACTTTTGAAAGTTCACAACTTAGCCAAAGTAGGCAGAGTTCATGTTTTCAAAAGAAGCTGACATTTTCAGAAATGCCAATAGTTTCATTTTGAAACACAAGACAAATGGGCAATGGAGATACAGTAGTTATAATTCGAATATGTCAATTAAACTCCACTTTAGTCAACAGCAGACTTTAGCTTGTAATGTTTTAGAAAAGGAACCTTTTTGAGACAGTATAAATGGCTCCTAACAAATTTGTAACCTCATTCCGTCAGCCTTAATAATAAAAATAAAAAGCACTTGTAATTAAATGCCTTAAGATGTATTTTTCCACAAAGGGTTTTGGCAGACAATCCTTTATGGAAGCAAGTAGAATTTACTTATCTTTCAAATTATTTGTCAATTATACACATATCGAAAAGGCTCTAAAAATGGTGTGAAGTTAAATGAACACCCTGCTAATGCAGCTTTGTAGCATTATCACACCTGTTTTGAATTCTATTGCGCCATCGAAAAAGTGCAAATTGATTTATTCCTTGGTTGCCGAAGAGGGAACTGTACATGCCTTGGTGTACAGCCAAATCTTGATCAAAATACATTTTAATAAGACTCATGTGTAGCCTGCTTGGAATCCCCACTGATTTATTGCCAGTTGCCTTCTTCCCACTCCTCAAAATAACAGAGTATGTGCTGCACTAATAACCTGGCGCCATCTGTTTCATACATAGTACTCCTTTGAGAACAGGGTGTGATATAAGCAGTAAGGGATACTAAATTCTTTAAAATAAATACAATCTTGCTTAACTTGATCTACCTCAAGTTAAAATATATTTGAAACTCATCAGACCTTGGGATCAATCATGATTTGTACAATCATTTAAAACGTGTGACAGTAAGTTGGCAGCTTTCTCTTCATGTTTATTTTCTTTGAAGTTATGTTCCTGTTCTATGGCTAAGAACTGACCTGGGTGTCTGCTGAGACTCACTTGTAGCTGTGTTGCCTCACAGAGTCACACGTTTGGGCGTTCATTCAATTCCAGGATCAGGTTCACTAACCATAAGCTAACTTCTCTCTAGTGTAGTACTTTAAGAACACTGCAATGATGGAAGTGCCATCTTTTGAATTCTATCTGCCTTCTCAGGGGAATCTAAAAGATTCCAGGCACTCTTTGGCAGGAGAGTGGGGAAGTCTCTCCAGTGTCCTGTCCATTACCAACAGCACAGCACTCAACCAGGTTGGCTAGTCTTTATCAGGATGCGCAAAAACTGATTGCTGCATTTTTCATGTTACTGCAGCTACCCTTCAAGAATGTACTTCATTGGCCATAAAGCACTTTGAATCATAATCATGTTATGAGAATGCAGCTTACAAGTGCCTTTTTTCTTTCTTTTGTCAGAATGCAGAAATATCTGAAATAGAAATCTAGGCTTTGATCCAAACTCAAATGTCAAGTACCAGTGTAAGTAGCAAGATCAGTTACAGTACAAATGCACTGAAGCTAACATTGTCCCTTTCCAATTCCTATGAAATTAAATTTGTTATTGCAAACTCTAACTAAATAAGTCAGTTTGTCTTTGCTCAATGAGAGCCAGAGTATTTTAAGAAATATACGTCAAAGAGCATTAATTTATCCAGATTCAGTCCAATGGCATAGAATAGCAAAGCAGTCTAACAATAAGTGAGGAATTAATATGTCCTGTGTCATTGCTGTTAACTTTAAAGGAAGGTCACCATTTAACCAAACTCACATAGCTAATCAGTATTCTCAACATTCTTTTATGCTTTATGTAGACACAAAATATAGAGAGCAGATTCTTTTTCATTGGCCTTTAAAATGCAATACATTTTTAATGTAATTCTATCCACTGCCTACCATTATAATCCAAGTAGATAACTTGCTATTTGAAGGCATTACATAAGTTTGGAAAGATTACATGAAAGTAAGCCAACACTCAAGAGAATCATATATCTGTTTCAATTAGCTCGACTGACGATATTCAGGAAGATTTATCTGGCCAATATAAATTTAATAGTTCTGTAATTTGCTTATTTAATTCAGCTAAAAATAAATCAATTTAGAAAAGCTAAGCAATTTTCAAAATTTCACTAGAGCAAGCTTTTACAGGGTAAAAAGCCATTGCTAAATTACATCAATAATCAAACGATGTTACATTATAAATGTTACCAACCATATGATGGAGCTCAGAATGACAGACAGAAGGCTTTCTCAGCAGCCTGTAAGGATCCTGTACAAAATGACTTTGGACAGGTTCAGACTACTTGTGTAGGGCACAGTGTAAAGGGCCCAGAAACCGATGTCAAATCAACATTTTTCCAACCAAGGAGCTGTCGGGCAGCTGGTGTGGAAGGCTGATAAAGGACAGTGTTTTCTTGATATCTTAGTATGAAATACCAATTGATAACAGATCACTTTGATTTCCATGGAATCAGACTGATTCCATCTAAGTAAACCAATGTAAAATTGAACTTATTTCTTCTCTCCTCAAGACTCGTTCATAGGTCTTTCTTGAACACAAAAACGAAGTAACTCCATTCATTGTTACACGTCACAAATCATGATCAATTTGCATGCACATCTTTGAAACTGTAAATTACGACAGGTTTCAGGCAAGTGCAATAAATTGTCAGGTTTTAATGTGGATGCATAGAAAGCCATCAAAATGTAGATTTTTTTCTCCATTGAACACTGTTATTAATAGGTCTATAGGTGTTTCAGCAGTGAATGAATGGTGCCAGCTGTTCATCACATGTTCACTTACCCACAGACATCTTACAACGTTTTGCACTGCAACTTACATAAGAACCAAAACATAAAGGTATAATAGCTTTCATAGCGGATCTGGGACTTACTTGACCATGGCAAGCAACTGTGTGTCTCTTTAAATCAGTCAGATAGTTATTTGCTAATGAGTAGTGCAAAATCGTTAAATCAACATCAAGTCAAAGATAGAAAGTGAAGTAAGGGGATAGTATATGAGATTGGATTGAGACGGATAGCGTCAGAAAGCACAAGTTAAGAAATATATCTTACAAAATTTTCAACAAGTATGATTTGAATGAAAGAGATTCCATGTTTAGCAAGTTACTATTCAGCAGCACAGAAATAATGAGAGAAATAATAATAATAACAGCAATTAATCTGAAAATTTCCGGGCATGTTTAATGAATATTGACAGGATGTGTACAATATTCTTACACTTTTATGTATTCAAGTGCCAAGTGTCTTGACTAGATGTAAATATACAGTAGGTTCTGGAGGTGTAGAGCAACTTGTGCTGCAACTTTCTCATCTTCACATTTATCACTGCATGCACAGTTGTTGGAAATTACTGCTGATTTACACTTTAATAAAAGTGTGTGCTGATAGCCTTCACTGTTACTTCTACAGTGAAATCCAGTTTAAAAGCATTCCACTGAACTGGACAGAACAATGTTAATCAAATATTGATCGAACCACCATATAATTTCTGTTTTTCAGTAAAATATCAAAGTCTTTGCAGGTGAAGCACCTGATGGTGAAATATGCTTAGTAGTCCCAATCTGTATGCAGTGGTTTATCTGAATCATAAAACCTTGTCTCACAGATGGACGTTCTGTGCTCGATTGATATTTTAAAAATATTTTTTCAGGTCTTGGCTTTTATGAGATGAGAAAGAATGTGCACTGGATTCATGTTGACAGAAATGGTTACTGAGTAGCGATGGTAAACTCTAAGTGAACCATCAGATGTGGGCT
The DNA here is from genome assembly GCA_024137785.1 of Ginglymostoma cirratum. Classification (NCBI taxonomy): domain Eukaryota; kingdom Metazoa; phylum Chordata; class Chondrichthyes; order Orectolobiformes; family Ginglymostomatidae; genus Ginglymostoma; species Ginglymostoma cirratum. Next base: position 43,077,079 of record JAHRHZ010000139.1, read on the forward strand.
GTTTTTCAACTGATTAAAACTGTGTTATTCAATAATGTCACCGAGTAGGAATTTGGAAGTCTAGGCATTTGACTAGACGGCGATAGGGTTAGGTTTAGGGGTAGGTTAGGGTCTGAAGAAGGGTCTAGGCCTGAAACGTCAGCCTTCCTGCTCCTCTGATGCTGCCTGGCCTGCTGTGTTCATCCGGCTCTACACCTTGTTATCTTATTTGACTAGACAGTCTGGATTTCTCTATCTACAGTCAAGTTAATCAGTATTTGAAGAGTTTGCTTCAGTGAGATTGTTTATAGATCAAAAATATTGTGCTTTTATGACTTTAATTATCTTTCTGTTATTACTTCAATTTTTTTCTCTGTCCCTGTTACTCCCTTTTGACACGTGTTCTGATCTTCCTGCCTACCACCTTCAGTGGTCTTGAAATTACATCCTTTGTGACATTCACTGAAGAATGATCACTGCGCAAATTTCAGGCATGTTCCCTTCCTGGCAATGTACAGTTTTAAATATAATACTCACCTTTTGTAAAGTCGAGCAGATGCTGCAAGATAGCAGCTATCAAGCATCAGACATTAAGAGGATGTACAAAGATGACAATATAGGCGTGCAAGACGGAAATGGAGAGTTGCAGTTGTTTAGAATTAGTGTTTAGTAGAGCCTGCAAAGGTCTAATCTGCAAGGTATGAGAAAGGATTCATGGAAAACTTGAAGATAGCCAACTACTGCTTGGCAAATAATGTTTAAGCAAGAAAGAAGAATTTATATACCACTTTCCATGACTAGTGGATATATCAATGTGTTTTACAGTCAATAAAGTGCTTTTTGAAATGTAGTCACTGTTGGAACGTAACTTACAAACATGCACTGACAATACAGGTAGGCAGGTCATATGCCAAACAATATATACACTTTTCTGGGGAAAAAAAATCAATGATAATGTGGTAAAATAGAGATTGGGAGCTTTAGCAGCTGACGATCTATGATCGATATAACACAGTGTGGAGCCGGAGGAACACAGCAGGTCAAGCTGCATCAGAGGAGCAGAAAAGTTGATGTTTCAGGTTAGGACCCTTTTTCAGAAAAAAAATTAACTTTTTTTTTCTGAAGAAGGGTCCTGACCCGAAACGTCAACTTTCCTGCTCTTCTGATGCTGCCTGGCTTGCTGTGTCCCTCTAGCTCCACATTGTGTTAACTCTGATTCCAGCATCTGCAATTCTTACTATCTCGATGTACGGTCGATGTTGTGAATACATAACTAAGGCAGAAAGGCTAGTATGGTGTAGTCAAATGGGCAGTTCACTAGGAAGAGAAGCAGACTGTTTTATCCTTATACAAGAAAATTTTCAATCCTTCTTGGATATGGGAGCACTGTGAGAATGCTAGAGGATTACAAATATTACATCCTGTACAAAATATTGAAGAGGGATGAACTGGCTAACTAACAGCCAGTCTAATGGTAAGCATAGGAATTATTTGGTGAACTGAAGGACAGTCAGTCAATTAGTCTGCAACCAATCAGGGGTTTTTGCTGAAGCAACGTAGAGGGTGGATGCAGTGAACATTGTCATCAAGGACTTTCAAAACATTTGATAAAACACGACATAAAAAAAAAGTAAAATGTTAGTGAAACAACTTGGGTGTATAACTCGCTAAATAAAAAGGAGGTAAAAATAACAGAGCAGATGTTTATCAGAACAGAGAGAGGGGCATAGTATGATTCCCCAGAGTTTAGTATACAGACCCGTGTTTATCTTTCCATATGTACATAACCTGTGTTTGTTTATAGGAGGTACAAAGTCAAAGTTTGTGGATTTTATCCACCTGTATACAATGAAAAATATTGGAGGGAATACTGGAAGACTTCAGGAGCGCTTAGATAGGTTGGCATGTACCAGATACCAGCTCCAATTTAATGAGGAAAGGCTTGAAGTGACACACTTTAAGCAAGCTTGTCTTCACTTAGGTGCTGTGAACAGGATATGTTTGCTTTCTTATGTTTTATAAAAGATGTGGAGGATGAAGATGATGCTTGTCTCATGACAGCTATCTCCTCACATGATGCACTTCTGGCTACATCGCAGGAGAACGCAGAAAGTGTTTATAATCTAAATGTAAGAGGAGAGGGATCTATGGAAATATATTCAGAGACCTTTGAGGTGACAGGGAGAATTGTTAGGACATTTATAAAAGGATGCCTGGTTTGATGTTGTGACTCATGTCACTGCAATCTCAGCAGCCTGGAGGAATGCACAGCAATGTAGGAAGAAGATAATGGCATTCTCCATTGCATCAGTAGAGTTCCACCATAACTTCTCTCTGCTATACTACATTTATTCAATCTGTGTTAATGTAACCATCTCTCATCCATTTTCATGCTCCACCACTCTCACTTCAGCCTGCACCATCTTCCCTCACTCACCCCAACCACCACCTTCACTGAGCCCACATGCCCTTTGTGCTGCCTACTCGCTCATGGGGGACATCTGCCCTTTTGCAACAAAGGCTGTGACAGCCCCTTTTTATCTTCCTTAATTCGTGCCTCTCTCTCATTCCAGGAGAGAAACAGCTCACAACAGGGCACAAGGAGTCAAGGCAGGTGGTGGACTGCCTGACTTTTGGCCGTTCACCCCTTATGAGGAGAGGATCCTGACTCTGACTCTGCCCATTGCAGGAATATTTGTAACATCTATTAATACGGGTGAGGTGCCAAATGACTGAGAGTGGCTGATGTTGTGCCTTTGTTTAAGAAAGGCTGCAAGGAGAAGCCTGGGAACGACAGACCTGTGAGTCTGATGTCGCTGGTGGGTAAATCATTCTCAAAAATGCAATTTATACGCGCTTGCAGAGTCAAGGAATAATTAAAGGATAGTCAGCATGGTTTTGTGTGAGAGAAATTGTGTCTCACAAACTTGATTAAGTTTTTTTGAGGAAGTAACCAAGAAGATTGATGGTGGCACATCAGGCAACATTTTTACTGTTTCCGTGCTGTATGACCCGATGATTCTAAGTGGCTGACAAACTGTGAGTAAGCCCCTGGACTGGTATCGGAGGCTGCCCTAGACTTACTGTGCTGGGACCTGCTGACAGAAGGCCATCTCACATGACTGTGGTTGGCTGACGACCATGAGAACCTTCTGGCTTTGTCTCTGCACTAAATGTCATGGCAATACAGCAGTACTGTGAGCCTGGTCTCTCTAGCTGATGGAAAAGGTGCAAAAAAAAAGGCAAGACAAGGCAGGGACGCTGCAAACAGCCAGGTAGGCTCAAAGTGAGTGAGCGCTAGTTGAACAGCTCGAGTTGCAGCCTGGTCCAATACATGAGCTGGATGCATGTTCCTGAGCTTAAGATGCCACTTGCAACATTATTGCAAAGATAGCTGCCATTGCACCTCCAGGTGCAGCGATGAAGTGCAGAAATCTCCTGTAAATGTATCATGAGGCTTCTTAGAGTGACACCTGAGATGCCAAGGTCCATGCACGTGGGGTGCATGTGACCAGAACCCTTAGGTGTGCGCACCTGGTACCCAACATGGAGGCATTTCACAGGGGCATACTTTCCACATTGTGAATTCCTGGCATCCAGTTTGCTCATGGTAGGTGGTAGGATAGAAAGCTATATATTAATAAGGCAAGTTCTGCAATTTATACAGTGGTTAACGAGTATTAATTTCCCTTAATAGGCAACTCATGGCTGCCTGACAAGAATCCTGCTTTGATCCCTGGAACTTAGCTAAAAGATTCAGTGGTTGTTTCCCACGTGAAGACAGGCATTGTGGGACCCCTCCCGTTGTTCTGTCACATTTCTCACAATACCACGTCATTCAGGCCTCTATAAGAGCTTGGCCGCAGACATTATTCACCTCTTGAAGGATGCTTACATCTCATCCACCAATTTAGTATCCATCAATTCGCACCTACACTACACATCAGGATCTTGCAATAAACAAAATTGAATCTGTTCCAGGAGTCTGAATGATCTTGCTAAGTCGGAGCTCAGTTTCATGCTTGTGTAAATCTGCCTTACAATTTGCTTGGTTTTTTTAATATGGTTTTTTTACTTTCCAAAGCGATTATAGGCTCCTCCAGGTGCTTCGGTTTCCTTCCATAGTCCAAAAATGTGCAGATTAGGTGGATTAGCCATGAGAAATGCAAGCTTACAGGGATAGGATACGGGGTTGGGTCTGGTGGGACATTTTTGGAGGGTCAGTATGGACTCAATGGGCCAAATGGCCTGCTTCCACACTGTGGGCATTTTATGATCTGTGTGGCTGAGGATGTGTATGTATTGTGAAACATTCAGCACAATAACCATCAGACTGGATTGTCCAGTATGCTCTTTACCTGTTCCCTCTGTCTGCGTTGATGCTTGAACAAAGAAAAGTGAAAACACCTTTAATTTCTGTCATCATGCACTGTCCAGATTTTGTTTGCTGCATTTGTTTTATATTATCTACCAGATCATTACCAATCGTATAACCACAGGTGGTTGGGACAGCAGCTGAGATAGTTGTGATTATAATATAATTATACAATAGTAAATCTATTTTATTTTATTTCCATCATTTCAATCTGGAGTCATTACTTTGTTACTACACAATTCATTTTAAGCATAGATTTTGCACCTCAGCTGCTTTGACTGAGCAAATGAATCTAAATAGACAGCTGCCATTTCTACATGTCTACATTTAGGTTGCAAAGCACCTTCTCAGTGACAGCTGTGAAGCTGTGGCTACCGTCCAGCCGTGCAATTATTTAACCCAAGGGATTAACAGCAGCATCCCTTAATGATCTGAACTGGATTTTTATTGTGTGTGAGTCTCCACTCTTTTTGCAGTTTGACAAAGAATACACCTGGTGAGAGAGGCCAGCTACCAACTGAGAGGCTGCTTTATTTCACAAGGCTGCAGATTCCTTCGTACTCATAGCACAACTTTGCATAACGCTTCAATGCAGGATGAGAAACCAGAATAGCCAGCACATTCATCTTTCTTTTTAACAAGTAATGAATAAGAAGCAGCAATAGTTTAATGGCTGATAAAAACTGAAGAAGTGCAAAGACAGACAATGCAAATACACTTGGATAAAACCAAAATGTTCAGGAAAGCTTTCTAGACTGAATTAACTTACATTCTGTGAGACATTCCATTTTATTGTAATGCTGTCAATGGATGAATTAAATTTAAATCACTGGAAATAGTTTGTTTCTGTAATTGCAATTTCCAGTTTATTTAGAGTACATTTGTATATCTGCATAAGAAAAGTGATTTTACAGCAGGGAGTAAATGGAAATCGAAAAATTAAGTTAATGTAATTACAAGGTGTCAGACATCTGTAGCACCAGGAAACTTACATCTTCATACTGATGTGTGCGTAATTTACTGAAAAGCTATCTCAACTGTTGAACGTGAGACAATGGCATGCTTTGGAAACAGCTTAAGAAAGGAATTCAGTATGACAGTAAATGTGTCTCTTGCAGATAATTTTCTAAGTATTAATACTTGGTTTCTGTAAATAAACCCAGCTATGATCTATGCAACCAGCTTCCCAGATTTTGAGCTTCAAAGGCATTTTATTTGTCTCTGAAAGTAGGACCACTTACTAAGAGTCAGCCTTTTTCAACCTTGATACTGCTTTTGCAGTCGATCAGCAGAGAATATGATGCGCTCAATATTAAAATGAGTTGAGTTTGTGTTAAAATTTGTGTTTTTGGTGAAATGATGTATCAGCAGTATTAAAATGAATATGCTCTACATTAAAATTAGCATGAATAAAATTAGTATTGTGCACTCTATTAAAACATGCATGTTTATTATTAAAACCAATTGCATTAAAATTAGTGTACCTGATATTACTGTGCATAAAATTATAGGCTGTTAAGTTAATATCCACAACATTAATATCAGCATATTTTATTATTACCACACTATATGATTTATGCATTTAGTATTTGTGTGGTTAATACTTCACTTCATCCTAATAGTCATAAACCATATTAATACTAATTTGCTTAATATTAAAATATTTGATGTTAATATTTTGTCCTTGATATAATTAGTGTGCTTAGTATCAATACTCAGCTTAATATTGTACCCAATGTTATTGATGCACAAACATTAATAGTGTATTTGATATTGTGCAAATGTATTCAATGTCTATATTTGGTCAGTGTGCACACTCAAGTCTGTGTTAATATTGATTTGAACACTGTTCCAATATTTGCTAATTTTTAAATATTAAATAACTCAATTTTGTCAAGAAAATTAGGAGAGACTGAATAAATACTTGTGTTTGCTGTGATAAATGATTTGCCTGAAAAATCTTTTTTGCAAAGATGGAGTGCTGACTTTTACTTATGAGTTTATAACTGTTCTGTGATATTGGTGGTCATAGATGGACAGCAATATTTATTGGAGCACTGTGTTACACATCAGTGACATGGGGTAAAAATATTAACCCAGACTGTGGATAAATAACAGAAAGTTAAAGGCAAATGCTATTAATATTGTATGAAAGTTCCAGCACTATGTGGTGAGGTAAATATATGGTGGCAGTTGCAAATTGCCAACAATTGTTGGACTATTTGCGTCACTGTGCTGTTAGCCTCATCAAAACCAGAACTCACCCCACAAACTGCAAACAAAAAACTGCTGGAAATGCACCTTAAATACCAATTAAGTTCACTGCAGAAAGTTACGAGTGCTAAGTTGGTGTGGCAGAACTTTTACTGACAAAAGTAGTTTATGCCATGGCAATGCTATGTAAACCTGGAGGACTAAGAAAGGAATAGTGAAACTGTGGAATCCGACCTTCTACAGATTATTGCTAGGTTTTTACTCCATCAATTTTCTTACTTTTCCTTTCTGTCTCTTTTCACTCTCTCTAATAATTCACCCTATTGTCATGGATTTAAATCTAGCAGGGAGGCAATGATAGATCCTTGGGGGGGTCACCAAAACAAAAGGACAGGGGTGATGCTTTTATTTAAGGAGAACATTGCAGTATTGCAGAAAGGTGATGTTTCAGAGGGTTCAAGGATGGAACTGATTTGGCTGCAGCTGAGGAATAAAAAGCGGACAAAGGTATTGCTCAGTATAATATATTGGCCACTAGTTAGTAGGAAGGATGTCGAGGAACAAATCTGCAAGGAAATTACAGCAATTTGTAAAATATCATAGAGTAGTTATAATTAGGAACTTTTAATTACCTGAGTATTGACTTGGATAGCCGTAATGTAAAGAGCAGGAGGCAGCAAGCATTCCTAGATGTGTTCAGGAAAATTTCCTACAGCAGGGTTTGTCCAGTACAACAGGAAAAGAAGCACTGCTAGATCTGGCTTTTGGAAATGAGATGGGATAAGAAGATCAAACAACAGTTGGGGAGAATTTAGAAGACAGAGACCTTAATATCATTGGTCAATCCAGAGTTGGAATAATCAACTGGTGGAGAGCAGACTTCAAGAACAGAATTTAGCCAGATAGACTGGAATCAAAGGCTGCTGGGAAAAATGCTTGCCTAAACAACTAGCTGAACAATGGGCTACATTCAAACAGGAGATGGTTTGCACACAGTCTAAGTTTACTCCCTCAAAAGGAGAGGCACAAATCCAGAACTCCCTGGATGACAAACAAATAGAAACTAAGGTGAAGAAGAAAATGTCTGCTTATGACAGGTTCCAGGTAGTGAGTACAATTAACAGCAAAGTTGAATTCAGAACAGAGGTGAAAGAAAAAACAAATGTGAGAAGGGAAGCGGGATTATGAAAGAAAGACTGGAAGCTAACTTCAAACAAAATCCCAAAACTTTCTACAAGTACAACAGTGGTAAAAGGGTAGTAGGAGGTGCAGTAGAGCCAAAATGGAACCAAAAAGCAGATTTATATTTAAAGTCAGGGGGCATGACTGAGGATTCAAATGAATATTTTGTACTTGTTTTTACCTGCTGCCCAGAATACGATAACAAAGGAGAAAAGCCAGTCAGCAGAAGAGTTTTAAATTGATATGGAGGAGGTAACGGATAAAGTATTGGGACTGGACAAGATGCATGCTTGTAAATTGATGGAAGTGAGCGTGGAAGTTATGGAGGCCCTGGTAATTATCTTTCAATCTTTCCTGGATTTGGGGTGGGATGGGGTACCAGAGGATTGGAGAATTGCAACTGTTACACCCCTGTTGTAAACAAATTTGTAACGATTGGTCTGTAATTGGTGGACCAGTCAGTTCAACTTCAGTGGTGGCGGAAACTTCTAGAAACAATTACTCAGGATGAAGTTAATAGTCACATTGGAAAATAGGGATTGATTCCAAAGAGTCGGCAAGGGCTTGTAAGCGAAGGACATGTATAATTAACGTACTAAAAGTTTCTGAAGAGATAACAGAAGGTTGATGAAGGGAGGCTATTAATGTGTTTGTTATACATTAAAAAGATGTTCGATAATGCAATGAGGTAAGGTGTAGGTCATGGTAAAAAGGGGACAGGAGCAAGATTGGTACAAATTGGCTGAGCAAGAGGAAAAAGAGAGTAATAATCAGTGGATATTTTTCAGGTTGGAGGAAGGATTACAGTATAATTGCCTGGGGACAGTATTAGGACCCTGTTTTCCTTGATATTCATGAATGATCTAGATCTTGGTGTGCAGGGACAGAATTTTAAAGCATGCAGACAGCAAACACGTGAGAGTTAAGAGGGTAGTACAGGACTTTGAAACACGTTGAAATGTTGGTAGGCAAATAGGTGTCAGATGAACTTTAGTGTGTAGAAGTGTGAGGTGATGAATTTCACTATGAAGAACATGGAAAGACAGTATAAATTAAAGGCTACTATTCTAAAGGGAGTGCAGGATCAGAGACCTGGTGTATATGTACATATGTCATTACAGGTGGCAGGCAGGCAGAGAGAGCTGTTAAAAAAAAAGCAGTATTCTAGATTTCATGAAAAGGAGTATAAAGTACAAAGTAGAGATAACAAGGTGTGAAACTGGATGAATACAGCAGGCCAGGCAGCATCAGAGGAGCAGGAAAGCTGACGTTTCGGGTCTGGACTCTTCTTCAGAAAAAACAAGTACAAAGTAGATTGGTTATAATGAACTTAGACAAGACACGTGTTAGACCTTAGCTGAAGTATTGTGTACAACTCCGAAAACTTCGCTACAGAAAGGATGTGAATGCATTGGAGACGGAGCAGATGAGGTTTATGAGAATGGTTCCAGGGATGAGAAAGTTTAGTTGAGAACAGATTGGAGAAGTTGAGATGAAATTTGAGAGAAGTTTTCAAAATCATGAGGCGTCTAGGCAGAAAAAAACCTTTACTGGCTCCATCCCCGCCTCTTTGACTTGTCTGTCTCTTCTCCATCTATCCTCTCCTCTATCCATCTTCTATCCGCCTCCACCTCTCTCCCTATTTATTTCAGAACTCTCTTCCCCTCCCCCATTTCTGATGAAGGGTCTAGGCCCGAAGCGTAAAAAAAAGCTTTCCTGCTCCTATGATGCTGCTTGGCCTGCTGTGTTCATCCAGCTCCACACCTTGTTATCATGGAAATGGAAAACCTGTTTTCACTCATAAACAATAAGGGACAGAATTAAAAGTGTTTTGCAGTTATGTGTCATTCATTGCTAAAGTACGAAAGCTCTGTTGAGGGCAGTGAGAGGTATTTATGAGTGTGGTATCAGTGGGAGATATGTCAGTGAGGTGGGAATGTGAATACTAGGCATGAGTCTTGAGTGCCAGGAAGTGACATTGAGTGAGTGAAGGGGTGTGTGGCTTTAACAGAATGGAGGTTTGTTGGTGCAGAAAACATAAGCTGTAATGTGAGGATGCAATCAGTCACCTTCATCAGGTATGTGAAGTCCCAGTAGATTTTCGTATTTTGCTACAACGTCTGTGTGACCAGGCATTCACCTCCTAGGAGATGTACTCTTATGACCTCTATACCATTTCCATGACAGTATTCACAGGACATACAAGAAGCTGTCTGTTTCCTCCATCAACCTCACTGAGCAGAGCCACCAACAAATAGCCATACTCCAAAAAGGACCTGAGGCATCTCTCTTTACTCAGAAAGACAAATAATAGGTGATGTTATTAGGTATTGTTTTGAGACTAAGACTCAACCCCAGTGTAGGTAAAACAAGAAGGAAAGGGAGGTGAACCACTGTCAGTATAGGGATTGAACTCATTGCTGTTGGCTTAGAGCTGATAGTGTGGTGGCAAAGTAGGGACCTTGCTTGCCAAAGTATCCATCCAATCATGCAAGATAATTCTGCATCAGCCATGATGACATGTGTGGAGTCTCCTTTTAGCAGACCGCAAACCTTTCAGGTAAGCAAGCTTCCTCGAACATGATTTCTAAGCAATGCTGTCAGCCACCTTGCTGAGAACAGAGACTGCAAGCAATGTGAACATTGATAGAGAAGTATAGAAGCCACTCAGCCCAACGCTACTAATCGGTTAATCAGGTGGTTAGATGAAAATCACCTTCTGTTCACCTCAATTTGAATAGGGCTTGGCTTTTCACAGATAACCAAACCTCTACTCAAATGCCAGCTCAACCGTTTCTCATAGTGCATGTATCCATCACATTATGGGACTGGATTTTACATGCCCCTGTTAGGTGTATTGTGCTATTGGGGGAAAGGGGACATAAAGTAGTTTGGTTAGTTACTTCTGAGCTCACCGCTGAGATACATTAGCTTGGCAAGTACTGAAAGCTGAAAGTCAGCTGCCATGACTGGATAAGTAATTCACAGTATCACTGAAGATTGTCAGTGCAGGAGGAGACCCGAAACATCAGCCTTCCTGCTCCTCTGATGCTGCTTGGCCTGCTGTGTTCATCCAGCTCTACACTTTGTCATCTTATCAATGGATATTGCAACTAACATGCAGACCAGATCCAGGTAAACCATTCAATACTGTGACTGTAGTGGAGCTCAAATTCTAAATCCTGGCGAGTAGGTCAAACCAATGTAGGGCAAATATCAAGCCTTTTTCTTAGCATGCATCAAAATCAATGAATAAATCTTTTGATTTTAATCCCTCAATCTGTCTACATCGAGAGTTCACCATGCTAGAAGTGTTGGGAACAACTTTGAACTCTTGCCTGAAATGGGCGTGCAACCAATGATATGTCTGTGATGTCCACCCAAAAGCAGGAAATCTGAACCATTTTCAGACATGACCATTGCTTGGACACAATCCTCAGTTACTCGGTACTCAATCAGCATTTACAGCTATCTCAGGAAAGTAGTGGGGGTGCTACATCTGCTTGATGTGAGAACGGAGTTGGAAAACACCAGTGAAAATGAAAGGGAAGTAAGATGCAGTACCTTTGTGAGGCAACGATGAGCATTCCAACTGCTACCGAGGTTTGACAACAGTCATTTCCTAAAAGAAATACTCCAGTTGCCTCTCTTGGAGGACTTCTGGCTAAGCTGCTGACACTATAGAACAAGTGTAGCACATTCACTGTTCATTTATGCATGCCTCATGTCAAGTTAGATCACAAGTGTTGGACATCATTGCATCAGGCAGACCAGGAATGCTACACTTTCCCTTACATTCAACCGTTGAATATCTTGTTAACAAGGTGTGTTATTTTTAGCTGTATGCGCTGACTTCATTAAGGAAAGAAAGTGGCGGCTGAAAGACATTTGAAAATTAATTCAGGTCGCTTTGAAAAATTAATAGAAGTGTGATTGATTGTGATTATATGATTTCCTATCCATTAGCCATTTCAGCAGATCACTTAACTGAGAACAAGTTGATTCTTTGAGTCAATCAGAAAAGTGAGGCTGTAATAAGAATTGTAAGCCATGCAGCATTTTGAATCTAACGCTGGTGACAGAGATTTATTAATAGCTGAACATTATCAACACATTTTAGATTTTTTGATTTTTACGATTGTGAAGCTATGGTGCTGAATGTAGATGTCAGCATGTTTCCATTGTTTTCTCTCTTCGCCTCTTAAAACAATAGGGTTGAAATTAATTTATTCCAAAAGGGCACAATGGATTTGCAATGAGTGGACAACCAGTTTTTCTCCATGACTCATTCCCCTGTGTCACTGTTGCCTTTCCCTTGTCCTTCTGCAGCATGCAGTTTTGGGCGGTTCTGTGAAAGGAGGCAAGACAGTTGCCAAAGTGGATTTTGTTTAAGGTACTTGCTAGTGCCCCTGAGGTGAAGGAGGTAATGAATTTTTAAGGTGGTATATGGTACACAACCAAGTATTAGAATACAATTCTATCTCAGTTGAGTTTCAGGATTTAAACCCAGTTATGATGAAAGGACAATGGTAAATATTCAAGTCTAGATGGTGAGGAGGGGCACTTGCCTCATTTGTTTTCTTACATTGCGTACAGTGACCATGGTGTATTGATGTTGGAAACCATTGTGTATTGATGTTTGAAAGAGTGGGTGTTTACACCAGTAAGTAGATCAGTCGGGTAAAACTAACCTGTCTAATGATGGTCTAAACCCAGCTCACCTTCCCTTTTCAGCAGAATTCTGACTTAGAGGCATTCAGTCATAATCCCACAGATGGCAGCTTCGCACCATTGGCTCCTCAGCCAAGCACATACACCAGATGTCTGAACCTCTCATACTGAGCAGGTTTCCTATTGCAACAACACGTAGGGCAGCACGGTGGTTCAGTGGTTAGCACCGTGCCTCACAGCGCCAGGGACCTGGGTTCGAGTCCAGTGTCGGGCAACTGTCTGTGTAGAGTTTTCACATTCTTCCTGTGTCTGTGTGGGTTTCCTCTGGGTGCTCACGTTTCCTCCCATAGGTCAAAAGATGCGCAAGCTCAGTAGATTGGCCATGTTAAATTACTCACTGTGTTCAGCAATGTGTAGGCTAGGCGTGTTAGCCATTGGAAATGTAGGGTTACAGGGAAAGGGTTGGCGGGGGGGTGAGTCTGGGTTGGATGTTCTTCAGAGGGTAAGTGTGGGTTTGTTGGACAAAATGGTCTGTTTCCACACCGTAGGGGTTCGATTCTATTGTATGGATCACCATAGTCAAGCCTCATTATTTCATAAAAACCAAAAGAACTGCAGATGCTGTAAATCAGGAACAGAAACAGAAGTTGCTGGAAAATCTCAGCAGGTCTGGCAGCATCCCTGAAGGAAAAAAATCAGAGTTAACGTTTTGAGTCCGGTTCCGAGGAAGGGTCACCAGACCCGAAATGTTAAATCTGAATGTTTCTTCACAAATGCTGCCAGACCTGCTGAGCTTTTCCAGCAACTTCTGTTTCTGTTCCTCACTTATTCATCACGAATAAGGAGAGAATGATTACTTGAATCACTGGAAAAGGGCCCAATCTTTATTTTCTCTATTCAACCCACTGAAACGAACTGTAACAGCCATGCCACATCCCAATGTAGATCTACTAAATAAGCATAAAAAAGAAACTGAACTTTATATCATCTTCATTTGCATGCTTTTATTCTACATCACTCAGTGTATTCAGTTATTGAGTCTTAGTCCTCGTGCATAGAAAAACACACAAAGAAAAAAAAGCAAAACCTGCAAAATGCATACTGCGAGTAACATATAAACAAATCAACACAGTTGGAGACTGAGAATGAAAACCAGAAATTGAGACACAGTATACGATGATACAAAATGATTACCAGGAGAAGCAAGCCAGAAGAAATTTACTCTAAATTGGCAGCTTCATAAAATGATAAACAGAAATTCAGCTCAGTCGGAAATTTCCACATTGTCAGTTTTGACATAATGGAATGCTAGTCAAAGCGGTCTTTTCCCTGTTTAAAGTGGAAGACCGGACTATTGTATCTACTTGCCCCACTGTCTGTCGAAGAAGCACAATAGAATGACTTCATTGTAGTCTAATTGTTGGAACACTACCAGTGTATCTTGGAGGAGCTCCACACAAAATATCAGGACCTGTGATACTGAGCCAGCCTAATGATTGTTTTGGAGCTTTCCCATCCTGGGAAAATATTATGGGCTAAATTGCAGCTGGTAACATTGAAATGTAATTTAATTAGGAGTATTCAAACCATACTTCCCCTATGAGATCTGCATTGACATTGAATCTTTGATTTTGCATCCATAATACTGCCAACTTAGTACATTAACCTTTCTTCACACTCCATAATTTTAGAATGTTAGTAGGCCATTAAGCCTGTTGAACCTGCCCCACCATTCAATATGATTATGGCTGATCGAAGACTTCAAAGCCTTTTACCCATCCCATCCCTATAATCCTGTACGCCCCAAGCGCAATCAGGAATCTATCAATCTCTACCTTAATCCTTCTCAAAGGCTAAGCTTCCACAGCACTCTGTGGTACAACATTCCAAAAGTATTCAACTCTCTGAGTCTTAAAAAAAAACTTACCTCGGATTTATTTGGCATATCCCTTATTTTGAAATTTACCTCAGTTCTGAGACTCCCCAAACATGGGAAACATCTTACCTGCCCTGTCTATCCCTATAAGTATTTTGTGGATTTCGATGAGATCACCTCCCATTCTTCGAAATTCTAGATAATACAAGCCCAGTTTGCCAATCTCCCTTCACAGTATAGTTCCACCATTCATTGAACAAATCTAGTGAAGCCTCATTGCATTCCATCCACAGCAACAGTAAGAGAGACAAGATAAGGAGACCAAAATTGCAGACAGCACTCCAGACGAAGTCTAACCAAATTCCTATACAACTAAAGTAAGATTATACTACTCCTCAACTCAAACCCTCTTGCGAAGAGGCTAACATTCCATTACTAGCCTCCCCAATAGCTTTCTGAACCTGCATGTCAGCCTTCAGTGACTTATTGACAAGGACACCCAAGTCCCTTTGTTCATCCACATTTTCCAAACTCGTACCATTTCAGAAGCACTGTTCCACCTCTCAGAGCGGATGACCTTACATTTTTTCAATGATATTCCATCTCCTATGTTCTAGACTATTCATGTGGTTTGCCTAAATCCTCCTGAAGCTGCTTTACATCTTTCTCACAGCACATATTCCCACTTAGTTTTCTTTCGTCTACAAGTCTAGAATCATTACATTTGGAGCCCACATTCAAATCAATGATACCTATTGCAAAATACTGATCTTTGTGCTACTCCACCACTCATAGCCTGCCAACATGAATATGATCCAGTTATTCCTATTTTCTTTTTCTGCCTGTTATCCGATATGAATCCATGCCAATACATTACCTCCTATATCATATGCTTTAAGTTTTCTAACTAGCTTTCTTTGGAGGACTTTATCAAAAGCCTTCTAAAAATCTAAGTATACTATGCCCACTGGCTCTTCTTTATTAATTTTGTTTGCAATATCTTAAAATAAATTCCAACAAGTTCGTCAAACACTGTTTCCCATTCACAAATCGTTGCAGACTATGCCAACCA
>JAHRHZ010000139.1:43097447-43193756 GCA_024137785.1 Ginglymostoma cirratum
GCCTTGTTACCTCGGATTCTCCAGCATCTGCAGTACCTTTTATCTTTATTTAGAATACATTTGGTCAAAATGGATTTGAAAATTATGGTTTCGATGGAATGGAAAATGTAAATTATACTATTCGTAGTCTGAGTTTAAGAGTATATAATGAAGTATTAAATACAGGTCAGTTAAATTGGTGGGAGAGGTTGCAAATATGTCTATTGTAATCAATAATGCACAACGTGAAAGGATTATAATATAAAACAAGGAGTAGCTATTCAGCTGCTCCAGAAGGAAATCAGAATATTGGTTGGACAAGGGGATGAACTGGGTAACTCCCTGAATACATTTACCTCCATGTGAACAAACAGAAAAGGGACAAGTCTTCAGTACTATTGTCAAGGCCCATAGCCTTTGCAGTATCGAGTGCCTTTAATCATTTCATGATGTCACATGGAGTGAATTGAATTGGCTAAAGGCTGTGATGCTAGGGACTACTGGAGGAGGATGAGATGAAATCATACACATCATTAATCCATCCTCCAAACAAGCAAGCTGAGGCAAGGAGAAACAAAACTAAGGCCTCATAAGGAGGAACTGTGGGGCCTTTCTCTCTGGCTCTTTTAGGAAACCACCAATGCCCAAGGAAACTGTGATCCACATTAATTCTCACAATATCAATGACCAGTAACTCATTCTCTATAACTGGCAACGTCAGGTTTTGAGGTGTCAATATCAAACTCCTTCTTGAAAAGGAGTGAATCCATACCCACCGCATGTTCTGGGATTCTACTGTAAAAACTGCCTTAAGAAAAGAACACATCTTAGCATTTCTGAAGAAGGGTCAGGGCCCAAAACGTCAAGCTTTCCTGCTCCTGTGATGCTGCTCGGCCTGCTGTGTTCATCCAGCTCTACGCCTTGTTATCTCTTGATATTAAGCCAAACTCATTTTTATCCTTCTGCAGTCCCTTGAGTCCTACCATTTCTATCAAGTTTAAATAATGCACACAAACTAAATCAAATCCCTTTGATCACTAAAGAAAAACAATAATCACATTCTTCTTTGTCTGTGTTTCTCTAAAGGAAAAATCCTAACTCTTGAACTTTATTCTGATGTCAAGAGCTCAAAGTTATAATTCTCATGATCTACCACTGGACCTTCTCCATTGACTCATTACCCTGCACATGTTGTGATTAAAACTGGACACAGTTATGCCGCAATGCCAAAGCCTTATAGACGAGTACAAAATATCTTAATTTTAGATTTAATGATCCAAGCTAAATAACCCAACTCCTTTATGTGCTTTCTCTACAGCCATTTCACATTGGTTGCGAATGTTTCAGTGATCAAGAATCAGCTGCTTCCTTTCCCAAACCCATTGCCCTTACCATGAACTCTCATACAGCAAAGTCATTCCAGGAATTTCTTGCTTTGTATCTTTGTCATTAATGACTGCCACACATGGGTACTTTCCCCAAATGTATTTAGATTAACAAGCATACTGATTCAGTCAAAATGACTATTTAAAGCCTAGAATCATATTCGTGTGTTGTGTCAATTTGGGCTTTTAGGTTTCCTGATTGGGGGTAAGGTATTCAGTGAAGCCCATCTCCACTTTGAGTTCATCTACCTTTGCTTGTATCTTTTTTCCAAGTGGTGTTATAAGATTCTGACTAAAGGAGCCATGAATTCCTAATTAGTGGTCATTGTTGCATTATTATAGGCCACTTTAACAGTCCAACGTGCCACAGGTTGTGATCTCACCAAACTTTTCATAAATATGGCCATTGGGAAACATGGCCATCGAAATCAGAGGGGGTTCTTGGTGGGTTCAACTCAGCGCCTGCTCTAAAAGACCTCCATGCTGGACAGCAAGCACTATCATCCTGGGCATACTCTATGAACACTGACCATCTGCTTTCTCACCATCGGAATCAAAAATCTGCCAACCTCTACCACCCTTCTTGGCACACATCTGTTCCATTTGCAGGATATATTTGCTGGTATGTTGTTTTGGAAATGGCACATGCTAAGATGGGGCAGAAATTGGATGTGATATTTGCCAGGAGGGCTGAAATGCCAATTACGGTGGTGAGTTTGGTAAAATGCCATGAGAAAACTTGCTCAGTCTTGTTGTGACAATCACTCCACCAAACCCAACACCACTGGACACTGCAATATCTCAGGCTGTACCAGCAGCTCTCATTGAAATTCTGCTGCAAGAACATTGTGTGTTTAGGGATGCATGTCCAGATTATCATAGAATTGCAACAGTGTGGAAGCAGCAAGTCGAGTTCACACCAACCTTCTGAACAGCATCTCAGCCAGACCCATCCAACTACCCAAACTTTCCCTGTAACCCTGCATTTCCCATGGCCAATCTACTTAACCTGCACAACTTTGGACTGTGGGAGGAGGTTGGAGCACCCAGAGGTAGCCCACATAGACATGGGAAGGACGTGCACACAGACAGTTGCCCGAAGCTGGAATTGAACCCAGGTTCCTAGTGCAGTGAGGCAGCAATGTTAACCACTGAGCCACCATGTCAGCCCCAGCTCATGGACTGGAACAGGCTGCTGAGCTCTTAGCTTGCTGTCATAGTGCTCACTCACTCTGAGCCTATCTGGGTACTCACAGTATCTCAGCCTTGCCTTTGTGCAAGTTGCTTCCTCGGCAAGACAGATGGAGCTCGTATTATTACTCTCTTGTTGCGCTATTAAGTGTAGATACAAAGCCAACAGCCACAATTGTCAGCCGGCCTCTGTCTAGCCAAGGGAATGGCCTTCACTCAGGGACTGTGGCACTGTCAGCTTCTGATACCAGCTCATGCCCGGATCAGGACAGTCAAAGTCAGGATCCTTTCCTTATAAGGAGTGAGGATTTGAACAGAGGGCAGCACTCCATCCATCATGATTCTTTCTGCTCTATTTGGCCTGTTTTTGCTCCGAGAAAGAGACAGCAGCAGGTATTCCGGGAGATAAAAGTAGATGGTTCAACTGTTACTGTTGGTGCAGGTGGAGGGGTATTTTGAGTGAGCGAGTCGTCGGTGCAGGTCATTGATCTTCCAACAGGTCCCAGCATTCCTCCGGATGGTTCAGACTGTTTAAAGTTGGGTGCTAACCTCTGACCTGAGTGATAACCTCAGACCAGTCCAGCATGTTTGGGTGTTGTGGCTTCCATTGTCGGCCCTGGGATAAGAGGAAATCCCAGCTATGGAGCTCCTAGTCTAGAAGGACCTACAAGCTCCTGTCTTCAAAACAGAGTGTGATCTACCATATCTGCTCTGTCCGGGGCAATATGTCAGTCATCGTGCAGGGCAGCTGCAGACAGGCAACGCTTGTCGGGTGCACAATGGGCTTTTAAACATGGTGCTTTCACCAGGGACGTGCATAAATTTCAGGGTCTTTGGTGTGTTGCTCTGGGAATAGCACGTGCTAAAATGTGCCAGAAGCTCGATGTGATATTCGCCAGGAGGGCTGAAATGCCAATTACAGTGGTGAGTTTGGTAAGAAACAGTGAGAAACTTGCTTAGCCTTGCAGCGAGAATCACTCCAACAAATCTAACTTGCATTTAGCCAAAAATCTGTCAGATTAAGCCCGCCACGTGTCCAATGGCAGGACTTAGTGGCACCAAGGGATGCTCCCACTGGAATACCCATCCTTCACTCTTTACACCGACTCCCCTTTCCTCTCCTTCACTAAGCGTGTCTAACTGCTCCCACTGGTTTTGGGATTACCTTCTTGTGTTCTGGAACTCTTACAACAATCTTGATGCAAGAACTTGCTGCAGTACCAACAGTGGCCACCATTGCCAGTGGAGGAGCTGGTACTCACCAACTTTGAGCTGAAACATCTACCAGGTAAGTCCCAGGAATCCTGATGGATCCAACGGGATTGCCACTGACTCTCCAGCTCGCTTGACTACAATTTAGTTTATCTCAAAGATGGCTGAGTCCAATGATATGAAAAAAATGCCCACTGTATTTTTTGTTCTATTAATTTCATGCAATGTGGGCATTGCTGGCTAAGCCAGCATTTATTGTCCATCCCTAACTGCCCAGAGGGTAGTTAACAGTCAACCATATTGCTGTGGATCGGGCATCACACACACAGACCAGAAAAGGTACAGATGATAGCTTCCTTCCCTAAGGGACATCAGTGGGATTTCCCCCAACAATTGATAGTGGTTTAATGGTCATCATGAGACTCTTAATTCCAGATTTCATTGAATTCAAATTCCACCATCTGCCATGCTGGGATTTGCACCCCAGCCCCCAGAACATTTTTGGGTCTCTGGAATAATAGTCTAGTTATAATAAAATTAGGTCATCGCCTCCCCTGTATGCACTATTATTGTTCCTTAACAGTCTTTGTTAAATCAGCATTTTATGGACAAAGAACATAATTTGCACTACTGGAAATTAACATGGTATCTACTATTCTGATACCATTGATAACGACAGCAACCATAATCTGCAGATCACTGGTCTAAGCTGTTCTTAAGTGAATAAAGCTATTCTATCTCTTTTGATGCAACTGTGAAGAGCTCCTGCATTTGAAGTGAAGAGTTTGGTCACAATTGTTATTTGCCGGCATTATGTCCAACCATATTGAGGGATAACAGAGTCAATAGAGGATTTTTTACTTGTAAGTCTAACATAAAGTAATACAAAGAGTACTGGGATACCTGACATCTTATTTGGCTCTCAGAAAAGGCCAATCTCATGTTACAAATTGTTGCTCATGTGACTTTGCCCTATGTCATAAATATGTGAAAAAAAACATGCAGTCATGTGTTGGTTTTGCTTTAGATAAAGGAAATGCTGCTTTGCTTACAACATTATTCAACAAGTAGAAGTTTTCCCATTTATAATTGACTGTGTAATGGGTCTTTGGTGAAACTGAGTACAAACATGAGGAGTGAATGTCTTCTGTTACAACCAACTAGATGAAGAGAAAAACAGTACATAAACCTGCACGCACACTGCAATAGCCGGAAATGATCACAGCCTAAAAGAACATAAACTGCAAAAGACAAGGCTGAAGCATTCGCAGCAAACCTCAGCCTGAAGTACTAAGTGGATGATCCAACCCAGCCTCCCTCAGTGGTCATCAGCATCACAGTTGCCAGTTTTCAGCCAACACAATTCACTCCACTTTATATCACTTTACATTCGTGCTATACCAGTAATTATCTGCAATGATCTTTCTGACTAAAAATTTTGTGCCTGTGTACTTCCCTCCACTTCACCTGATAAAGGAGCAGCACTCCGAAAACTTGTGATTTCAAATAAACCTGTTGAACTATAACCTAGTGTCTTGTGAATTCTGACTTTATAATCAAGAGATGGTTGGAGACACTGGACACTGCGAAGCCATGGGATCCAACAACATTCCAACACTAGTACTGAAGACTTGTACTCCAGAAAATTCCATGTCCCTAGCCAAACTGATCCAGAACAGCTACAGCACGGCAACACAACCATGTGAAAAATTACTTAGGTCGACAAAAAGCAGGACAAATTCAACCCAGCCATTTACTGCACCAACAATCTATTCTTGATCATCAGTAAAGTGATGGTATGCGTCATCACCAGGGATACCAAGCAGCACCTGCTCCGCAATAACCTGCTCAGTGACGCTCAGTTTGGGTTCTGCCAAGGCCACTCAGCTCCAGACCATAATACAGCTTTGGTACAATAATGGCCAAAACAGCTGAAATCCAGAGGTGAGGTGAGAGTAAGTGCCATTGATATCAAGGCCAAGTGTGGCATCAAGACGTCCTGGCAAAACCAGAGTTGTTGGGAATCGAGGGGAAAAAAATCCCTGCTGGTTGGAGCCATACCTGGCACATTGGAAGATGGTTGTGGTTGTTGGAGGTCAGTCATCTCAGCTCCAGGACATCTCTGCAGGAGTTCCTCAGGGTAGTGTCCTTCGTCCAACCATCTTCCGCTGCTTCATTAATGACCTTCCAACCATCATCGGGCATGGGGATGTTTGCTGGTGATTACACAATATTCAGGACCATTCACAACTCAAATACTGAAGCAGTCTATGTTCAAACACATCAAGACCTGGATAACATCCAGGCTTGAACTGAAAAGTTGCCACAGGTGCTTGGCAAAAACCATCTCCAATATGACACAATCTAACCATTCGTCATGTTTAATGATGTTACCATTACTGAACCCTCACCATCAACATCCTGGGGGTTATCACTGGTGAGAAAATGAACTGGACTAGCCACATAGAAGATCAGAGGCTAGAATTTCTGCAGTGATTAACTCATCACCTGACTCCCAAAGCCTGTCCACCATCTACAATGCACAAGCCAGGAAAGTGAAGGAATACTCTCCATTTGCCTGGATTAGTGTAGTTCCAATAACATTCAACAAGCATGACACCATCCAGCACAAAGCAACCAGCTTGATCGGCAGTACATCCACAAGTATCCAGTCCCTCCACCACTGACGCTCCATAGAATCAAAATGTTCTATCTACAAGAAGCACTGCAGAAATTCACCAAAAATCCTTAGACAGCATTTTCTAAATCCAGGACCACTTCCATCTAGAAGCTCAAGGGCAGCTGATGGGAACACTATCACCTACATGTTTCTCTCCAAACTAGCATCCTGATTTGGAAAAATACTTCCGCATTAAGTGTTGTTCGGTCAAAATCCAGGAATTCCCTCCCTAACCGCATTGAAAGTCTACCTGCAGCACATGGGCTGCAATGATTCAAGTAGGCAGCTCACCACCACCTTTTCAAGGGAAACTTGGGATGAGTAATAAATGCTGGCCAAATCAGTAATGCTCACATTTCATAAGTGAATTGAAAAATGTCAACAGTTTTAAGAGGAGATTGGCCAAACTTGCTTTCAGATCCTTACTACTCCAGGAGAAATTAGCAGGGGTGGATTAGACTAATCACAGACTGTTGCTATTAGAGAATTAAGCCAATAAGAAAGTGTATATGGTGCAGAGCGTGAAGCAAGGAATCTAGTTCAGCTCACTGAACTTGGAGCTGTTGTCACTGTGAATGCAGTCAAAGGTGAAGGTAAGCGATAGCTGGTCAGCTACCAAAGTAAAGACCAGCAGAACGCAGACTGACCACCCAACTGTTTGCCTGTATCTTGGAGAAACCAAATGATTAATGCACAGGGTGAGTGTAGAATCTTAGATCTGAAATATCACTGGACTATGTACATACTGTAGTCGGCGGTCAGTAAAGTTACATCTGTTTGGGAAATTTTGGAGTTTTGAGCCACTGAACCCCAGAATAAACAACTAAACCAGATGGGGAGTACGTATTTGGTAAAAGTAGCCTGTAAAACATTACAACAAGACTCAGTAATGTAACACAGTACAAATATTACAGTCAATTCTCATATTTCCAGAGCAGGTAGAGCCAGAGCTAGATGTAGTGTTAAAGGAAAATGGAAAATTAACTTCCACGTCCCACCCATTTTTACCAAACGTGGGTCAGAAGATAATTAACATGCACTCAGGAGTTAGGCTGGTCATGAAAATCCTTAAGCAACACTGTGTAATTCTATTTAAATTAATGTTACGTTTAAATGGCTGTAGGAAGGGATTCCTAAATCTCAGGAATCCTGGTAGCTGAAAGGATTCGAGAGAGCCAGATCTGTGATGAAAGTGCTTTCATTGCACTAATTTTGAATCAGGAGATCCCAGAATCACTGATTCCTCACCAATGTACGAATGAATGCACCTGCTCTCCTGCACTACCTGCCTCCCTTCACCTCCACCACCAACACCAATTCATCTCTTCCCTCACGGTTTGCTCAACTTCCCCTAAGCACTCTTGCCCACACAGCTGCACTATCATCTCAATAAAATTGGGATAGATTAACCACGTGGGTTTGTTTATTTGAAACAGTGAAGCATATTGTAAGTAATGAAGCAAGTATTATGCCAAACTATGTGAGTTGCATGTCTTCAGCTTGCACATCCAGAGCAGGAAAAAACTGGTAGTGTCACAACATTGTATACACATAGCACATATTAAGTCCTTCAAGGTGAAAGCTGTTGAAGGCAAGGTAGAAATACAAAATCCCCCTACCCCTCCTTTCCAAGTAGCATTTAACTATTTACAATAGCAAATGAAGCTACAAGCCTCCACATTATATCAGTAATTCGCTGATAGGCTCAGGTCTCTAGTCGATCAATTTGTCTGGAGGTATTGTTAATTGCCCACAAACAGAGATATTGTCTGCGACTCCTGCTTATGTTCAGGATCCATTACGTAATGCAAAACAAATAAAAAAAAAACAGTTGGGAAACTGGAACAGTCCTCATTTGTCCTCAGTGCAATGAAGAGATGGGACCATGATGCAATGGAGGTCATTGGAGTACATTCTTGTTGACTCCACTTTGTCGTTTACCTTCTGTAAGAACATGAAGTTGTTGTCTCACTTTGGCAATCAGTACAAGCATTTTTATCACGCAAGTTGATCGTCTTACCTGATAGTTTTTTTATAGTTTCACAGGGAGCTGCAGAGCTTCTGTAAGCACTTTGGGTATGAGTCTCTAAATTGGCTAACTTCCCTGGCGATGAAATTATTGCTGTCAGACGTGTTGCTCTAAAATGTAACACTGCAGTGAATAGATCTTGCTTAGTCGTTCTATATTTGTATTTTTGATTTTTCACTCTGTCATCTTGCGTTCTCCCACTGGAGCTGAGATAAGTTGGAGTTGAAGCAGCATGATTGATACACCGTTTCTCACTTGAGATAATTGCCAATAAATGATGGGCCAGTGTCCATATGATCTCTATAGGGGCACCAAAAGAAACTAAAAATGGAGCTTAGAGTGCATGCAATAGTTGTATTTGACATATGGTGCAATTGATGAATCATGGGGCACTTGCTAAAGTAATCAATAATGATGGAGTTATTGACATGAAATTTGTCCTGATGATTCATGCTTGTTGAATGCTATTGGAACTACACTAATCCAGGCAAATGGAGAGTATTCTATCACATTCCTGACTCGTGCATTGTAGATGGTGAACAGGCTTTGGGAGTCAGGTGATAAGTTAATCACTGCAAAAATTCAAGCCTCTGATCTGCTACTGTAGCCATTATCTTTATGTGGCTCATCCAGTTCAGTTTCTAGCCAGTGATAACCCCTAGGATGTTGATAGTGGGGTTTCAGTAATGTCATGAATGGTTAGATAGTCTCATATTAGAGATAGTTGTTGCCTGGAACTTGTGGCAACTTTTCAGTTCAACTCTGGATATTGTTCAGGTCTTGATGTGTTTGAACATGGACTGCTTCAGTATTTAAGTTATGAATGGTGCTGACCATTGTGCAAGATGGGCTGGGTCTTCATCTCCAGCAATGGTTCTCGGCATATTCTCTCAACATATCTGACAGTTCTTAGCAAGGATTTTGATGTCACTGTTGAATTCTGGCGATATACTGACTCTTGTGAGTCTTCTCATTCAACCTATGATCTGATTTGATTTATTATTGTCACATGTACCTAGGTACATTGAAAACTTTTGTTTCGCATGCAGTACAGGCTGAACATAACATACAAGATCATAGGGCGGCAGAACAGAGCAAGGAAAACAACGCTTTAACTGCAAAGGAGGCTCACAAAAGCGAGATTAACATTAGATCTGAAATTTGAGAAGACCATTCAGAAGTCTAATAACAGCGGGGACGAAGCTGTTCTTGAACCTGTTGGTATGTTTGTTTAAGCTTTTGTATCTTCTACCAGATGGAAAAGTTTGGAAGAGATTATAAGCAGGGTGGACGGGGTGTTTGATGATGTTGGCTGTCTTTCTAAGGCTTTGAGAAGTTTAGGTGGAGTCATTGGACAGAAAGTCGGCTTGCATGGTGGACTGGACTGTGTTCACAACTCTCTGTAGTTTCTTATGGTCCTGGGTAGAGCAGTTACGATACCAAGCCCTGGTGCATCTGGATAGAATGCTTTCTATAGTGCATCTGTAAATGTTGGGGAGAGTCCTTATGGATATGCCAAATTTCCTTAGCCTCCTGAAGAAGAGGAGGCGTTGTGCCTTCCTGAAGATCGCATCAACATGGGTGGTCCAAAACGGATTGTTGGTGATCATCACTCCTAGGAACTTGATGCTTTTGACCATCTCCATCTCAGTTCCATTGATGTAGAAAGGGGCATGCTCTCTTCTTTGCTTCCTGAAGTGGATGATCAGCGCTTTAGTTGTGCTGATGTTGAGGGAGAGATAGTTATCTTTACACGACTCCAACAAGCACTCTCTCTTTCCTGTATTCTGTCGCATCATTGTTTGGCAATGGGCTTAAAACGGTGGCGTCATCAGCGAACTTGTAGATGGAGGTCAGATGAAATTTGGCCACGCAGTCATGAGCATGCAGGTAGTAAAGTAGGGGGCTCAGTAAGCATCCTTGCGGGCACCATTGTTGAGGAATGTCACGGAGGAGGTGCTGTTGCCTATTCTCACTAATTGTGGTCTTTGGGTCAGGAATTCAAGGATCCAGATGCAGAGGGCTGGGCAGAGACCTAGGTCTTGGGTTTGGAAATTAGTTTGGTTGGGATTTTGGTGTTGAAGGTGGAACTGTAGTCAATGAATAGAAGCCTTGTATAGGTATCCTTATTATCCAGATGTTCCAGGGATAGGTGTAGGGCCAGAAAGATGGTGTATGCCTGTTGCATCAGTAGGCAAATTGCAACGGATCGAGGAAGGCTGCAAGGCTGGGGTTGATATGACCCCCTCGAAGCACTTCATAATTATGGAGGTCAGAGCCACTGGGTGGTAGTCATTGAGACACGCTGCCCGAGTTTTCTTCAGTACCGGTTGATGGTGGTCTTCTTGAAGCAGGTGGGCACTTCAGATTGTAGCAAGGAGAAGTTAAAGATGTCAGCGAATACCTCCGCCAGCTGGTCCGCAAGGATCTGCGTGCACAGCTGGAGACTCCATCTGGGCCAGTCACTTACCATGGGTTCATTCTCAACAAGGCCAATCTGACATCTGCAGCAGTACCTGAGGGAACAGGTGCATCCGAGGCTTACGGGGCAGGTGACACAATTTCACTGACCTTCTTTACAAGTTACACACGGGCAGAAGGTCTGGTTGTGGAGATTCTGGTATGATGACCTGCCTTCTTCAAAACAATTACTCCTGAGGTGATGCCTAACTCATCCCTAAATGGCTGATATGGCCTCACATGTTGCTGAATTGAATCAGGCCAGTTTCTTTGGTGTAGTTTCTTGTTACAGCTGCTGGCATTTCTACTTGGAGAACATTTGATGTCAATGAAGTCAACTGGCAAGTTTTTATCTACTGATTGGGCCAGGTTAGGTATCCTGCTAAGTGTATCACATGTGAGTAATAATGTTTCCTGGCTTGTACCAAATCTCAGTCAGAACCTTATACCTTTTCAGGAGACCATGCAAAAATCTTGATGTTGCACTGATAAGTAGTTGTTGCAAAATCATTTTCTATTTGTTTGTGGGCAGGTTCTACCACAAATTCTTCAGCAAACAGATAGGCATGAAAACGCATGGCTTCAAAAATTAAAGCTAATGTTTCCCACTCAATGGCTGAGCCATTAGATTGCACTACAGGCAGCATATTTGAAGCAAATACAACCAGTTTGTCTTTTTGTAGTATGGATGCTCCCAGGTGTTTCCATGAGACTTTTGTCTCCAGGAAAGTTGGCCTTTTGTGTTATAAAATTGGAAATTTGATGAGTTTAAAAGTGCTTCAACGAGGCACTAGTGATCCTCAAGCCAAAAGAAAGGCACTTCCTTTAATCAATAATTTTCTTAGTGATGAAGACGTTTACATTTTCTCTGCTGTTATTCAGGATTCAAAATTTTTTTTTAAAATGGCATTAATGAAATATGATGTGCAGATAACGTTTGCATGTCACAATTCATGATGTCTTTCTGATCATAGTATCTTATAATACCACTGTCACCTGTAGCCCCGTTCTCTGTTAATGTATTATAGTCTGATCTTCAGAAATTGCAATAAGTTTAATGTTGGAATTAAAAGCATTAAAGCAAAAACATAAGGAAATTAATGTAACGCAATGGTGACAGGCAGGTGGTTTGAACCAGTCAATAGTTTGAAAAGGAAAGCTCTGTAATAGAAAGTGGTTTGCAAAGTCTTACCTGTATCTGTGAATGAGCTTTGTCCGAGTACACCGTGTACGTGTGAGTATGTGCGTGTGTGAGAGAACCACATATATTTTTGATTGATATGAAACATTGTTCAAACTGCAATTAAGTTTCTTACAGTTTGCTACCCAAATACCAAAATTGACTAAAGCACTTCAATAGATACTTTTAAGTGTTGTGCCATTATTCAGTGACTATGGTCTAATAATAACCAGAGGTAGAAAGAGAATGGGTATTAGAGAGGAGGAGGAATTATTGTTCAGAAAATCCGAATTTCTGCAGAGTTTTGGATGCAGTACCTGGTTTAAATATTTTCAGCAGGTTTCCTGCCAGACTGAGAGATGTGTTCTTTGGACAGCAGCAGGGTAGAAGTTTGCTAAGTAATGGAAATAGTGGCTTGGTGGTGATGTCACTGGATTAAGAATGTCAAAGCCCGGGCAAAACTTTGGGAACTCACATTTATATTCCACCATGTTTTTCTTTACCTTTTCACCAATGGGGCCAGTTTCTGTCTATCTACTCTGTTAAGACACCCGTTCATCCCTGGGACCACTTGTACAAATCTTTGCACAAATCTCTAGTACCTTCACAACCTTCCTAAAATGCTGGGCCAGGCTTGGACTCAATTACTCCAGCTGAGCTTTATAAAGATTTGCCATAACTCCATTGCTTTAATACTGTGTCTCTATTTATAAAGCCAGGATTCCAAATGACTTTAAAAAAAATCCACTTTCCTGAACTGCTATGCCACCTTCACAGATTCACTCATGTCCTCAGATCCCTCTGCTCCCGCACTTCTCTCACCTGTCTTTGTTCTTTCTGCAAATATGTATCACTTCACAATTCTCTTCATTAAACTTCATCTGCTTCCTGTCCACTCACACTACTAGATTGGTTATATCTTCTTGAGGTTTATATCAGTATTCCCCTCACAATACCACCAAGTATGGTGTCTTCAGCAAATTTTGAAGTGTGGCTAGTACACGCAAATTAAGAACATTTTAGGTAATTGAGAGCAAAAAGAAACTAGTCATCTCAGCACTGACTTGGGAAACCCCTCCATGAACCTTCCTTTAGTCTAAAAAAAAGCAATGACTCATCACTATTTTCTGCTTCGTGCCATTCAGTCAACTGTAACCATGCTACTGCTTCCCCTTTTTGTTCTGTGGGCTTTGGATTTGCATACATGTCCGATACATAGCATTTCATAAGACACCCATTGGAAGTTCGGGTACACCACATCACCCTCATCCTTTCTCTCTGATACCTCAAAGCATTCAATCAGGTTATTAATGAAGGGTCATCTAGACTTGAATCATTAGCTTGCTTTCTCTCCATGAACGCTGCCTGACCTGCTGTGATCTCCAGCATCTTTTGTTTGAAATCAGAGTCACCTTGAACAAATCCATGCTGATTTTCCCTAATTGGTCCACACACGTCCAAGCGGTTAGGAATTTGGCTCAGATTGGTGTTCAAGTGTTTGTCTATCACTGTGTTTAAACAGGATGATTAGTAGTTGCTGGGATGATACCTACATGCTATTTTTTTAAAATAAAAATCAAGGGTGCAATATTTACAGTTCTCCAGTCCTCTGGCACCTTTTGGCATCGACGAAGGATTTGAAGATTATTGCCAATACCTGCCTAATTTCTACCTTTACTTCCCGCAGTATCCTTGCATGTATTTCATCTGGTCTTGGTGATTAATAAACTAAGTTCAGTCAGCTCTTCAAACTTAATTATGAGCTCATCCAGGATCTCCACTGTTTTATCTTTCACTATATAACCTCTGCAGCATTCTCTTCCTTGGTAAAATTAATGCCTTAGCTCTCTGTCACCTTGCTGGTCTGTAATCACATCCTTCCCCTCCTTTTACTACCTTTGTGCTTTTAACATGCCTTGAGGAGACTTTTGAATTGCTTTTTAATGTTAGCTGTCAGCCTCTTATTTTTTTTTTGTTTAACTTAAGCTTTTCCCTCCTTGAATTTTCTATATTCAGCCATGTTCTCGCTTTAAATTATCAACCTGACATGTGTCATTCAGATTCTTTTTCTGCTTCATCTTTCACTCTATCATCTCAAGAGCTCTGATAGCTGACAGGTATTTCCCCTCAAGGATCATAATAATATATAGCTCTGTACATGCCAGTAGACCAATAATAAAAAGCTAATCTGTTTCAACAATGGAAAAACGTTTCAGGTGTCCATTCTAAAACGCCAATGTGTATTCTAAGATGGATAGCGCTAATATGGTGCTGTCATAAGTGGTTATCTTTTCTTATGAGGAGGGAACCATATGGTGCTGGCTTGCTGAATATAACATGGAAGACACATAAGTGATGATATTTAAACTTGTAGCAGTGTCAATTTTGGCAGATGGTGCATATTGTCCATTATTTTTCAGGTATATCAATTGAATAAAGTAGAGACTCCAGTTTTTCCAATGGTGCCTATGTGGTATCAAGCTGACCATATGTACTGTCTGACTGCGGTCTGTAAACTGTAATGTTGTGGTCACCTTTTGGACTTTGCTGACCTGCCATGGGCAATGTAGTGAGTGTAACAAGGTCAGCCTGTTGGACCTCACAGAACGAGTTCCCTGTTTGGGGCTGTTAATCTGGTACAATTAGGGAGCCCTGGCTGACAGATAAAAAGGGGGAGTGTCAGAGATACTGGCACTCTGGTAGCTGACTCTGAAGAGGCAGTACTAAAGTCAAGGACTGTTCATGTATAAAGGGTGACTTGGAGACAGGATACTGGCCTCGGTAGAGTTATTTCAGTTGGGTCTTTGGAATCTTCTTTGACATTATCCCTTTGTTGGTTCTTCTTCACATGTTGCTGTGGAGCATTGTATTTATTTGTGGGTCATGCACATCACGGGCTGGCCAGCATTTATTGCCTGTCCCCAGTTGCCACTGCTATCCACCAGCAGTAGGTTGACCCACAATGCCATTAGGGAGGGAATTCCAGGACTTTGACCCAGCGTCAGTGAAGGAACGGCAATATATTTCCAAGTCAGGATGGTGAGTGACTTGGAGGGGAACTTGAAGGTGGTGGTGTTGTCATGTATCTGCTGCCCTTGTCCTTCTAGATGGAAGTGCTCGTAGGTTTGGAAGGTGCTGTCCGAGGATCTTTGGTGAATTTCTGCAGTGCATCTTGTAGATTGTAAACACTGCTGCTACTAAGCGTTGGTGGTGGAGGGAATGGATGTTTGTGGATGTGGTGCCAATCAAGCGGGCTGCTTTGTCCTGGATGGTGTCAAGCTTCGAGTGTTGTTGGGGCTGCACCCATCCAGGCAAGTGGGGAGTATTCCATCACACTCCTGACTTGCGCTTGTCAATAGCAGAGAGGCTTTGGGGAGTCAGTTCCTATAGTATTCCAAGCTTCTGACCCGCTCTTGTAGCCTCTGTGTTTATGTGGTGAGTCCAGTTAAGTTTCTGGTCAGTCAATGATGTTAATAACCCAAGGATGTTGACAGTATGGGAATTCAGTGATGGTAACACCATTAAATGTCAAGGGCTGGTGGTTAGATTGTCTCTTATTGGTGATGGTCATAACCTGGCATTTGTGTGGCATGAATGTTACTTGCTATTTGTCCACCCAAGCCGAGATATTGTCCAGATTTTGTTGCATTTGGACATGGGCTGCTTCAGTATCTGAGGAGTCACGAATGATCCTGAACATCGAACAATCAGTGAACATCCCCACTTCTGACATTATGATGGAGGAAAGGTCATTGATGAAGCAGCTGAAGATGGTTGGGCTTAGGACACAACCCTGAGGAACTCCTGCAGAGATGTCCAGGAGCTGAGATGAATGACCAACAACCACAACCTCCACGCTTACTCCTTCAACCGCAGCCGCCTCCGCCTCCACGCTTACTTCTTCAACCACGAACCTAACCCTCCCTCTACTGACCCCATCTCCCGCCTCCAACACAAGACCTCCTCCTGGACACCACCCCAAGGCCTCCTACCCTCCCTCGACCTCTTCATCTCCAACTGCCGTCGAGACATCAATCGCCTCAACCTCTCCACCCCTCTCACCTACTCCAACCTCTCGCCCGCAGAGCTTGCAGCCCTCTGCTCCCTCTGGTCCAATCCCAAACTCACCACAACACCTGCGGACAAGGGAGGCGCAGTTGTAGTATGGCGCACTGACCTCTACATTGCTGAGGCCAGGCGCCAACTCTCCGACACCTCCTCCTACCGCCCCCCTGGATCATGACCCCACCCCCAAGCACCAAACCATCATCTCCCAAACCATCCACAACCTCATCACCTCAGGTGACCTCCCACCCACAGCCTCCAACCTCATCGTTCCCCAACCCCGCACCACCCGCTTCTATCTCCTCCCCAAAATCCACAAACCTGACTGTCCTGGTCAACCCATTGTCTCCGCCTGCTCCTGCCCCACCGAACTTATTTCCACCTATCTCGACTCCATTTTCTTCCCCTTGGTCCAGGAACTCCCTACCTTCGTCTGTGACATTACCCACGCCCTCCACCTCCTCCAGAACTTCTAATTCCCTGGTCCCCAACACCTCATTTTTACTATGGACGTCCAGTCCCTATACACCTGCATTCCCCATGCAGATGGCCTAAAGGCCCTCCGCTTCTTCCTGTCCCGCGGGCCTGACCAGTCCCCCTCCACTGACACCCTCATCTGCTTAGCCGAGCTTGTCTTCACCCTCAACAACTTCTCTTTCAATTCCTCCCACTTCCTACAGATAAAGGGAATGGCCATGGGTACCCGCATGGGCCCAAGCTATGCCTGCCTCTTTGTAGGTTACGTGGAACAATCCCTCTTCCGTACCTACACTGGCCCTAACCCCCACCTCTTCCTCTGTTACATAGATGGCTGTATCAGCGCTGCCTCGTGCTCCCATGAGGAGCTCGAACAGTTCATGCACTTCACCAACATCTTCCACCCCAACCTTAAGTTCACCTGGACCATCTCTAACACCTCTCTCATCTTCCTGGACCTCTCTGTCTCCATCTCGGGGAACCACCCAGAAACCAATATCCATTTCAAGCCCACCAACTCCCACAGCTACCTAGAATACACCTCCTCCCACCACATAGAACATAGAACATAGAACATTACAGCACAGTACAGGCCCTTCGGCCCTCGATGTTGCGCCGACCTGTGAAACCAATCTGAAGCCCATCTAACCTACACTATTCCATTATCATCCATATGTTTATCCAACGACCATTTAAATGCCCTTAAAGTTGGCGAGTCTATTACTGCTGCAGGCAAGGCATTCCACGCCCTTACTACTCTGAGTAAAGAATCTACCTCTGATATCTGTCCTATATCTATCACCCCTCAATTTAAAGCTATGTCCCTGCGTGCTAGCCATCACCATCTGAGGAAAAAGGCTCTCACTGTCCACCCTATCCAATCCTCTGATCATCTTGTATGTCTCTATTAAGTCACCTCTTAACCTTCTTCTCTCGAACGAAAACAGCCTCAAGTCCCTCAGCCTTTCCTCATAAGACCTTCCCTGCATACCAGGCAACATCCTGGTAAATCGCCTCTGCACCCTTTCCAATGCTTCCACATCCTTCCTATAATGCAGCAACCAGAACTGTACGCAATACTCCAAGTGCGGCCGCACCAGAGTTTTGTACAGCTGCAACATGACCTCATGGCTCCGAAACTCAATCCCTCTACCAATAAAACCTAGCACACCGTACGCCTTTTAGCAACCCTATCAACCTGGGTGGCAACTTTCAGAGATTATCAACCTGGGTGGCAACTTTCAGGGAACTTTCACCTTCCTGCAAAAATGCCATCCTCTATTCCCAATTCCTTCGCCTCCGCCGCATCTGCTCCCAGGATGAGGCATTCCATTCCCGTACATCTCAGATGTCCTCGTTCTTCAAGGACTGCAACTTCCCCCCCGCAGTGGTCGAGAATGCCCTCGACTGTGTCTCCCGCATTTCCTGCAACTCATCCCTCACACCCCGTCCCCGCAATAACAACCAAAAAAGAACCCCCCTCGTCCTCATGTACCACCCCACCAACCTCCGGATCAAACGCATCATCCTCTGACACTTCCTCCTTCTGCAACGCGACCCCACCACCAAAGACAATTTTTCCTCCCCACCCTTGTCTGCTTTCTGGAGGGACCACTCTCTCCGTGACTCCCTTGTCCGCTCCACATTCTCCTCCAGCCCCACCACACCCGGCACTTTTCCCTGTAACCGCAGGAAGTGCTACACCTGCCCCCACATCTCCTCCCTCACCCCCATCCCAGGCCCCAAGAAGACTTTCCACATCAAGCAGATGTTCACCTGCACATCTGCTAATGTGGTATAATGCATCCGCTGTACCCATGTGGCCTCCCCTACATCAGGGAAACCAAGCAGAGACTTGGGGACCGCTTTGCAGAACACCTGCGCTCGGTTCGCAATAAACAACTGCACCTCCCAGTCGTGAACCATTTCAACTCCCCCTCCCATTCCTCAGACGACATGTCCATCTTGGGCCTCCTGCAGTGCCACAATGATGCCACCTGAAGGCTGCCGGAACAGCAACTCATTTTCAGCTTGGGAACCCTGCAGCTCAATGGTATCAATGTGGATTTCACAAGCTTCAAAATCTCCCCTCCCCCTACCGCATCCCTAAACTAGCCCAGCTCATCCCCGCGTCTCTCGCCTGTTCTTCCTCTCACCTATCCCCTCCTCCCACCTCAAGCCGCACTCCCATTTCCTACCTACTAACCTCATCCCGCCCCCTTGACCTGTCTGTCCTCCCTGGACTGACCTATCTCCTCCCTACCTCCCCACCTACACTCACCTTTACTGGCTCCATCCCCGCCTCTTTGACTTGTCTGTCTCCTCTCCACCTATCCTCTCCTCTATCCATCTTCTACCCGCCTCCCCCCTCTCCTCATTTATTTCAGAATCCCCTTCCCCTCCCCCATTTCTGATGAAGGGTCTGGGCCCGAAACGTCAAGCTTTCCTGCTCCTATGATGCTGCTTGGCCTGCTGTTTTCATCCAGCTCTACACCTTGTTATTTCTGTTTTCCTTTGTGTCAGGTCTGACTCTAAAGGCTGGAGAGTTTGCCCCCGATTCCCATTGATTGCAGTTTTGCTCGGGCTCCTTGATGCCACACTCGGTCAAATGCAGCCTTGATATCAAGGGCTGTCACTCTCACTTCACCTCTGGAATTCAGCTCTTTTGTCCATGTTTGAACCAAGGCTGTAATGAGGTCAGGAGCTGAGTGGCCCTGGCAGAACCCAAACTGGGCGTCACTGAGCAGGATATTGCTGAGGATGTGCTGCTTGATAGCACTGTTACTGACACCTTCCATCACTTTACTGATGATTGACAGATTCAGAGATAGAAAGACCTGCAGATGCTGGAGTCAGAGTTGATACAGCTTGGAGCTGGAAGAACACAGCAGGTCAGGCAGCATTAGAGGAACAGGAAAGTCAATGTTTCGGGTCAGGACTCTTCATCAGGACTGGGGAGGGAAGAGGGCTGGGGATGGGGGAAGGTAGGTAGGATGGCATTAGGTGGATGCAAGTAGGAGTAGTGGGGATTGGTCAGTGGGAAGGGTGGGATGGATAGGCGGGAGAGAAGATGGGCAGGTTGTGTCAGGTCAAGGAGGCAGGAATGAGAGGGAAGGTTGGATATGGGGTGAGGTCGGGGTGGGGAGACTTTAAAACTGGTGAATTCTATGTTCAGGCCATGCGCTGTAGGCTCCCAAGGCAGAATATTGCATGTGGCACATTGTGGCACTGGAGGAGGCCCAGGATGGACATATCACCCAGGGAGTGGGAGGGGGAGTTAAAATGGTTAGCCACTGGATGTTGTTGATTATAGTGTACAGAGCGCAGGTGCTCTGCAAATCTGTCACCGAGTCTGAGCTTGGTCTCACATTGTACAGGAGGTCACATCGGGAGCAACGGATACAGGAGACCAGGTTGGAAGATGTACAGGTGAACCCCTGTCAGATATGGAAAGTTTGCTTTGGGCCTCGAATGGAGGAGAAAGGGGAGGTGTAGGGGCAGGTGTAGCATCTCGCACGGTTGCAGGAAAAGGTGCCATGTGTGGTGGGGTTAGTGGGGAGTGTGGAGCGGATGAGGGAGTATTGGAGAGAGCTATCCCTATGAAAGGCAGATAGGGATAGGGAAGGAAATATCTCTTTGGTTGTGGGATTGGATTGCAGTTGCCGGAAGTGGCGGAGAGTGATATGCTGGATGTGAAGGTTGGTGCTGTGGTATGTGAGGACCAGGGGGATTCTGTCCTTATTTTTGTTGGGGGGAGGGAGTCTGAGGACAGAACTGTGGGAATTGCAAGAGATGCAGTTGAGTGCAATTTGGATCAACGTGGGGGGGGAGCGGCGGTTGGAGGGAAGTTGCGGTCTTTGAAGTAGGAGGAAATCTGAGATGTCCTGGAGTGGAATGCTCCATCTTGAGAGCAGATGCTGCAGAGGTGGAGGAATTGGGAGAAAGGGATTGTGCCCAAGGCCCAAGCCAAACTTTCCTTATCCGACAGGGGTTCATCTGTATATCCTCCAACCTCGTCTACCATATCCATTCCTCCCAATGTGGCCTCCTCTACATCAGTGACTGATTTGCGGAGCATCTATACTCTGTGTGCTATCATCAACAACACCTTCTGGTTGCCAACCATCATTATTACCTAACCTCACCTCATTAATCTGCAGTTTTCCATTCTCCCACCTCCTGATTAGAATATAGATGCCAAAAATTCAAAACATGAAGGTCAGGGGCAATGACTGGCAATTCCAGATCACTGCATGCTCCTGCAGACTGCCATCTTAGTAATCAGGCACCAACATTTCAGGGCACACCTCATGGGCAGTGTTGTTGCAAGAACACTTTGCACACAGGGACCAGCATGTATCTCCCAAACTGCACCA
The DNA here is from genome assembly GCA_024137785.1 of Ginglymostoma cirratum. Taxonomy (NCBI): domain Eukaryota; kingdom Metazoa; phylum Chordata; class Chondrichthyes; order Orectolobiformes; family Ginglymostomatidae; genus Ginglymostoma; species Ginglymostoma cirratum. The sequence goes on from JAHRHZ010000139.1 coordinate 43,118,482, forward strand.
GGATGCATGTCAGTGTTGCTTGCCCACTCAATCAACACTGACTCACTTTGTTCCTACTTTGATGCTCATAGCATCCCTCCCCTTTTGGTAGTTTGACCCCTCAGCACACCTTATCATGGGTGCCTTTGTTAGAAGTCAAAAGGGATGGACATATTGCTGTACTGCACCATGCTATGCCAATGTTACACCTGCAATGTACGCCAAGTTTGTATGGGCCAAAGTCACTGCATGTGCTTCAAACAAACAGCCCTATCTCAAATTCTAATGGAAGTAGTCTTTAGTCCTTCAAGTAGGGAGTCCTAGCACAGTAAGTCAAGGGCAAGCTCTGACATCAGTCCAGGTGGTCAGGCACAGTCAGTTCACTGCTCGGAGCGGCCAGTGTCACGAGATCAATATGGTCTCTATTGTTTGCAGAGTGGGCCATAGTCTTCCCTGAGGGTTCAGTGGAACCAGTCCAAGGATGTCACTGGAACACAGTTGGGGAGCTGTACAGACATCAGTCAAAATTCTGGCACTCATTGTTTGGAGCTGTCACTCAAGGGAGTGAGCCATGGGATCTGTCCTAGGGATCTGTACGCAGAAGTCAAAGGGGTTTTCAGTGGACACTGCTGTGGAAGGGAAGCTGGAAATTTAATTGTGGGGGTTGGAGGCAGAATGCTGGGGTACAGGGAAGATTACAATAGTGAAGGGGCAACTCAATATGTAAGGGGTAAAGTGATGGAGCATTAAACGGAAAAAGGTTACGTAGGAACGGAGGATTAATATCTACAAGCAGCAACAACAAAAACAGTTGGAAAAATTCTGCAGCATCTGCGGACAGAAAGCAGAATTAGCAGTTCTGAAAAAGGGTCATTGGATCAGGATTATTAACTGTTTCCTCTCCATAGATGCTGCCAGACCTGCAGAGTTTCTCCAACAATTTTGGTTTCGGATTTGTAGCATTCACAGTTCTTTGTGTTATTTTCAACCCTGCCTTCCGCCCCGGTCCCTGTCTACATGCAGCATCTTGTCTTTGATTAGGGGGCACTGTATGACCAGGTCCGGCATGTTTACTTGATATGCTGGGTCTGAGGGAGGCGGGAAGCAGAAAAGGGGGCAAATCGAGATTTAGATGGGAACTTGGGGAAGTTCAAAGCCTGTGGGGTTGATAGAATGGGCTGCCAAGAAAAGAATGTTTCCACTGGGGGTCTGTCAATAAAAGGCTGAGCCTGAGACTCACTGTATGAGAAGCGAACACTTTTTCCTTCCATCATGACATGAGCAACAAACACTCAAATGGAAACAAAGTGATTGTGAATCTACCCAGTGTTGCCATGATACGTGTTCCATTCTGTGAGGGCGGTGTTTCAATTTCAAGTGATGCGAGACCTTTTAAATAGCAAAGCATTATGCAGACACGCAACGTTCCCTCTAACCTGTACACACACACACACACACACACACACACACACACACACACACACACACACACACACACACACACACACACACACAGCCAGCCACTCCAAGGGTCTATGAAGGGCAATTGGCATTGGCACGCCAAACGGGACAATCCAAATCCTTGCCCGAAGCACTCTTAATCATGTCATGCAACATTACAAATCAATCCCACTGATGATTGTGCTGCACCAGAAAGATTGACCTCAGTTGCCAAAATAGCAATCACTCGTGATTTACCTCTTGCTTCTGTGTTGCTCGCTTATCACCTTGGACCATTAAATATCATGCTATATGAAGAATGGCTAGGCCCTGTGCCTTCAGTGTTATAGTTGCAGTTAGACAGACATTCACATAAACAGCTAATGAAGCAATGTGAGCATATTTGCATATGTGAAAACATATTTACAGAGATATACAGGATTCATTAGGAGTTTGACAGAGAAAATACTGAGATGATGTTTCCCCTCCTTAAAACTGGACAAAAACAACACTTAGCCAATGTCTAGTAGAATTCAGGCTGATATGTCTGGAACATTACTTAAAGGTGCAAATAATTTTCCCAGGTGCTAACTGACCACCTTCACCATTTCAATGGAATAGATTTAAATGACAATGGCTGTTAAAATTACTGGCTTTTTGAAGACAGGACTTCAATTACATTCATTGCACCAGAGGAGCAGGAAAGCTGACATTTTGGGCCGAGACCCTTCTTCCTCTGATGCTGCTTGACCTGCTGTGTTCGTCCAGCTCTACACCTTGTTATCTATGTTGTTCAATGGTTTGTGTCAAAGGGACAATGGAATACATTGATACTGTCATCACATGACTGAAACTGACTGGAAATTAATCCACAATGGAACCCAACAAGGCAATCTGGCATCAACACCATGGGGGGAGTTGCCAAATAAGGAAAGCAAATTGCCTCAAGAAGACAGTCATCACAGGCAGTGTAACAGGGCTAACTTCTTTTAACTGCAAGAAAATCATCTTCAACCACAATTACACCCAAAACAAATCAGAAAGTTTCAAACGCCCTTTGTGTTCAAGGGCCAAAAGAGAATGTTTGAGGTCTACAATATTGTTCAAACTCAGTCTGAAAGATGAGTTAAACAATTGACTTGTTTCTTGTTACACTGTTGACAATTTAAGTGAGCATTACATCTCTAGAGGCCATCTTTTCTTGTGGGAGTAGGTGTCTGCCTATTTGGAGAATGGGTATTGTATACATTTTAGATGTGATGAAACATTAACTTAAGATAACCTGCTGATGTCTGTTCTTTACTGTAAGCATTAAAAACACTCCTTCTCAAAAATAAGTTTTGTTGCAGTGTGCCAAGTGGTGAGAAGAGAGGAAACGTTATCCCACCACCTTTATCCAAGGAGGTTCAATGAATGTTCACTAAATTGATTCCTGGGATGAAAAGGCCCTCTCAAAGACAGAGATTGAGCAGACGGGGTTTGTATTCTCTGGAATGAGAAACATTCGAGCTGATCTTATTGACATTTAAATGACTCGTCAAGGGCTTTACACAATAATCATTGAGAGGTTGTATGCTGCCGAGTCGACAACCAGGAGTCATTATCTCAGAATAAGAAACATTTCCAACTGAAATATAGAGAAATTGTTTTAATCTGTTGTGATTGTTTGATTTCTCAACTCCAGAGGGCTGCACAATTTCAATTGCTGGATATAATCAAAACTGTGATCAATAGATTTTTTGACACTAAGCAAATCAAGTGATATGAGAATATTGCAGGGAAACTGTTGTTGATGTAGAATTTTAAGCTATGATATTATTGAATGTTGGAATAGATTTCCCAGACCTTGTGGCTCTGTTCTTATAAATTACTCTCCAGTGTCAGCTTTGATTTTGTACTCGGGAAGCACAGTAGTTAGCTAGCACTGCTGCTTTACAGCACCAGAGACCTGGGTTCAATTCCAGCCTTCAGGTATAGCCGGTGTGGAGTTTGAATGTTCTCCCCATGTCTACATTGGTTTCCTCTGCTCCAGTTTCATCCCACAGTCCAAAGATGTGCAGGTTAGGTAGATTGGCTTGTCACTGGGAACTACGTGGCAGGGCCCGAACACGTGGGTTGTGTCTTGCAGCAATGGTGGTGTGAGCGAGGGCCAGTGAGGCAGTCCAAAGTGAGATGCTGGCAGTGGCATGGGGAAGACTGGAAAGCCCAGAGCAGGACTGCAGCAGTGGAAAGGAAAGTTGGACTCTTGAGTTCTCTTTTTCTTCTTATTCTAATTTAATGTGAATAGCACCATATAGGTATGGCGAAGGCACACACTTTTCGCTGCATCTTTATATTGAATACATGTAACAATAAGTGATTTAATTCAATTCAAAATTCCTTGGTGTCCAGGGATGCGCAGGCTACGTGGATTGTGGGGATAGGTTGGGATGCCCTTTGGCGGGTCAGTGCAAACTCAATGGGCCAAATAGCCTTTTTCTACACTATAAGGAGTGTCTGGAGTGGTTCTTGAACCCAAAACTCTGACTTAGGACCAACAATGTTACTGCTAAGTCACAGTTACATTAAGATTAGAGTGACTTTATACAATGTTTGATTAATTCCTGAGAAGTATGACATACTGCCTAATATTTTTAGGCAATACCACTGTGCCTTGTTGGTCTTACTTGACATTTCTTCATACAGAAGTTTTAATGGAGCATTGAATAAATTGGGAGTTGATGGGACTCAAATAATAAGTTAAAAGGAAATTTAATAAATATTGAAGACAAGGAACGTGTGATTTCTTTTAGATAAGCAGAATAGCAAAACACTGTTGAGCATAGACTACAAGATTCAAGAGCTGAAGTAGGTCATTCCGCCCATCAAATCTGCTCCACTATTTTATCATAGTTATCACATTTCTTAATCTCATTCTCCTGCCTTCTCCCAGTAACTTTTGATTCCCTTACCAACCAAAGATCTCTATCTTAAATATACTCAATGATTTGGCCTCTACAGCCCTCTGCAACAATGAATTCCACAGACACTTCACCCTTGGAAGAAATTCTTCCTCGTCTCAGTTCCAAAGGTTGACCCTTTACTGAGGCTATGCCCTCAGGTTCTAGATTCACCTACTATAGGAAACATCTCACATCCACATTATCCAGACCACTGGATCCCCCTCATCCTTCTAAACTCCATTGAATACAGATTCAGAGTCTTTAACCCTTCCTCATATGATAAGCCCTTCAGTCCTGGGATCATTCTTGTGAATCCTCTCTGGACCCCTAACTGCTTTCAACTTGCTAAATGTTGTTTGACCAGAAGGTTATACAGCCTCAGCAGTAGATCCCTGCTCTTGTATTCAAACCCTCTTCAAGTGAACATTAACATTGCATTTGCTTTCCTAACTACCAACTGAACATGCATGTTAACCTTAAGAGAATCCTGAACTAGGGTTCCCAAGTCCTTTTGTGCTTCAGATTTCCAAAGCATTTCACCATTTATAAAATAGCGCTTGCCTCTATTCTTTCTCCGCAGGGACATTATCACACATTTTCTTATTTTGTATTCTATCTGCCACTTCTTTGTCCACTCCCCTGGCCTGTCCAAATCCTTCTGCAGCCGCCCAGATTCAATTTCTGTCCTTCCACCTATCTTTGTATCATTGGCAAACTTAGCAACAATGCCTTTCATCCAGATTGTTAATATGTGACATGAATAGTTCTGGTCCCAAATTTGACCCCTGTGGAACTCCACTCGTCATTGGCTGTCATCCTGAAAAAGACCCCTACATTCCTACTCTACCTTTTGCTAGTCAGCCAATCATCTATCTGTGCCAGTACCTTACCCCTAACCCCAAGGGTTTTTATCTTGTTTAGCGGGTTCCTTTGCAGCATCTGATCAAAATCTTTCTGGAAATCCAAGTAGATCATGTCCATGAACTCCCTTTTGTCCAAATTGTTCATTACCTCCTTAAATAATTCCAACAGATTTAACTGGCATGACCGTCCCTTGATGAAGCTCCGCTGACTAAGTTCTATTCTTTATGCACTTCCAAGTACTTTGCAATCTCATCCTTAACAACAGACCGTAAAATCTTACCAAAGACTGAGGTCAAGATAACTGACCTAAAATTTCCTGTTTTCTGCCTCCCTCCCTTTTTGAACAGGGGTGTTACATTTGCCATTTCCCAGTGCTCTAGGACCCTAATTCCAGTGATTCATGAAAGATCACTACCAACATCTCTACAATCTTCACAGTTATCTCCTTCAGAACTCTAGACCAAGTCATTTATCCACCTTCAGGCCTCCCAGCTTCCCTAGTACTTTCTCATTAGTGATAGCCACTATACTCACTTCTGCCCCAACTCTCTTCGTACACATTCCACAAATTGCTTTTCTTGGGGGATCTGCTACCAGCCTGATTTTTCCAGTCGTCCCGCATATTGCAATCCCCCATGATTATTGTAACAGTGCCTTTCTTACATGGCTTTTCAGTAAAAAATTATTTTCTACTCCAAATCCTGACTATCACAAGGAGGACTACATATAACTCCCATCAGGGACTTCTTCCTTTTGTGGTTCCTCAACTCTGCCCAGAGTCTACGGACTCTATGCTTTCCATCCCATATTGCTTCTTACTATGGATTTGATTTCACTTCTTAAAGGCAAGGCAACCCCGTCCCCTCTGCCCATCCTTTTGATAAGCGTGTATCCTTGGATATTTAGTTCCCAGCCCTGATGCCCTTGCAGCCACATCTCTGTGATAGCCTTAACATCATGCCTGCCAATTTCAACCTGCACTACAAGCACATTTACCTTGTTTTGTATATAGAATGCATTTAAATATAATACTCTTGGTCCTGCATCCTCTTCCCCACCCCGTCCTTCTCATTGGTGCCCCCTCATCTGGTGTGCCTGAGGTTAGAATCCTCACCCTTTACATAGTCTGTCCTATTACTTGTTCTGGAAACTTTAACCTCTCCTGAGCCCTATCTAACTAGTCTAAAGTCCACATGACCAACCTAATTAGCCATTCCGCTATGATCCTGCTCTCACATCAGTTCAGGTGACGCCCATCCCAAAAGGTACAGTTCCTTCCTGTCCCAATACTAATGCCAGTGCCCACAAATTGGAACCTCTCTTTCCCGCACCACTCTTTTAGCCACACATTTACTGCCCTAGTTTTCGTATTTCTATGCCAATTTGCATGTGGCTCTGGGAATGATCCAGAGATTATAACCCTTCAGGTCAGTACTTCAATTTTGTTGCTCATACCGGATATTCCCCTAACATGGACCACAACAACTGGATCTTCCTCATCCCACTCCAACATCCTTTCAAGTCAACTTGAGATGTCCCTTACCTTGGTTCCAAGCATGCAACACACCAAGCAGGACACTCAAACCTACTTACAATGTATGCTATGTCTCTAATTATAGAATTCCCTTCCACTTTTCTTTGTGCTCCTCTGGCTTGAATGGCCTCCTGTAACATGGTACAGTGATCAGATTGCCCATCCTCCCTACAGTCCTTTCCTGACTCACACGGGAAGCGATGTCAGGAGCGGAGGCTCCTTCAATACTAAATTAAGGATTCTTTATTTGTAGTCACACCCTCTTTTACCTAATGACTGGCCAAAGCTGAAGTAATTAATATACAGAGTGCGACTGCCCACTGGAACACAGCATCCAGATAACTCTCTCCCTCCCTCATGTACCACTGTGTTCGAACTCAAACTCCAGATCACCAACTCTGAGCCAGAAGTCCTCAAGCAACCAACACTTACCACAAATGCAGTGACTATGAACCACAACCGGGTTCACCAGCTCCTACATCATGCAGATACAGCACATCATCTGATCCTGCATCCCCAAATATTTTAATTCATATTTTAAAATTTCTTACTGGTCCTTAGTTCTTAATCTATAAAATGTTTCTCCAACTTACCTTAAACCTGGAAGTATCCTAGAGTAGATAAACAAATTAGCAAATGATTACCACTGAAGTAATGACATTGTGTGTGATGTTACTCTTTTCTCCCCACCATTTCTTATGCTTGAGGCTCCTTCCCTGCAGGCTCCTCTCTCGCTCTCTCACCAGGCTCCCAGCCAAGCGCACAAACCTCGAGACTTGGTCTCAATTCTATTTCCTTCTCATCGCTTTCCCCTTATGCGCCAAATTCCCTGAAACCAATCCTAGATATTAAAGAGCATATATACTTACCAATGAGAGAAAAGGAAAGACGGAGCACTTCCTCACTCTTTCACCTAACTCCTTGTTTCACTAAGCTCCAGTTACACTCCAGCGCAACAAAACAGCATTCCAGTTCAGACAAGACAGCACTGAAAGAGCCTTCTTTTTATGGCCCCAATTCAAAGCCTTCTGTAACTGAATTAAACTGGTTGTGTAATTAACTTGTTTCAGTTGAGTACCTGTTTTAAAGCTGCAATTAAACTGCACGCAAAAGAGCAACTAATTGCTAAATTAAAGAACAGCCTAGACTTTAGATTGAAATTAGCCCTTAAATTAAATTATTTCTTACAACTTGCCCCTTGAGTCTCCATGTTTCACCAAACTCCAGTTACACTCAAAAGAAACATTATAGCAAATTTATGTATAAATTGGATTTAAATGTACCGCTTTCTATTTTCTGATTTTTTTAAAATTTGAAATTAAATAGGCAATGAAGATCATTTACCCCCCAGATTCATGAACTGTTAATTATTCTATTTTCCAACAGTTTTATCTGAGTAAGACCAATATACATCACTTACTTTTATTTGAACAATCACAGTCGCTAAACCTGGAGGCATGCTTCCCCCATTGTCCAGTGCCTCGACGACGAAAGTATAGCTTGCATCTGCAGTAGACAGAGATTCGTAATCCACAGTCTCTAAAATTGACAATTCTCCTGTCCCCTGATTGACAGAAAACAATTTTCTGGCCTCATCTGTTCTTATACGATAAGTTGTACTTGGACCAAGATCGGCATCTGTTGCCTGAAACAAAACAAAATGATGAAATGTAATACACACGTTGGTCAATTCACTGCACTTAATAACTGAGGTCTTAAAGAAGAAAAATAGCTTGATGTACATAATCACTGTATTTATCTATTTGAAGAACCAAAGTCAGAAATCAGAAGACGACTTGCAAATGTATAAGATATAAGAAACAAGGACCATAGAAGACAAATATAAATGAGGCTAATTGGTTGTATAAACTGAAACAATTGTTAACGTTTGTTGAGAAACAATTAAGAACCAATTTCAATAGTTTTAATAATTATCATCAAAATTGTGGTTAAGCAAAATTGAGAGGGAGGCATTGGCCTAGTGGTATTATCGCTGAACTGTTAATCCAGAGACCCAGGTAACATTCTAGGAACTTGAGTTCAAATCCTGCCTTGGCAGATGGTGAAATTTGAATTCAATAAAAAAATCTGGAATTAAGAATCTCATGATGACCATGAATCCATTGTCAATTGTTGGGGAAAAGTCCCATTTCGTTCACTAATATCCTTGAGCCTACAGGTGACTCTAGACCCACAGCAATGAGGTTGACTCTGAACCCTGAACAGTTAGGGATGGGCAATAAATGCTGCCTAGCTAGTGATGCTTACATCCTGCTAATGACTAAAGAAAATTCTGAAATGTTGGAGGATCCTTTTAAATTTGGCGGGAGTTGATTGATCAATTACACACATCAAATTCTCCTTTGCATTGATATAAAATATTCACATTGTCCCATCATAAACCCCTTTCAAAATTCAAAGTTCTGACTGCAATATAATTGACCGAGGACAGAAACTTATTCTTTCATGGTGTGCCTGAGTTACTGCCTCTTTCACGCAACTTAAGCAGTTAAATTTTAATGTAACTAATAAAATTGTTGAAAGTTTCAGTAATTGATTGTCGAGCATGGAATGTCATCCTATGTAAAGGCTTTGCTAAAACTGAGGAAATCACAATTTAAGAGTGCCTACAAAAGTGTTTTATTCTCTAGTTGGCAATTCATCTTCAAAAAAGAACTGAGTTCTTCCTTTGGAAGTCAAAGTTAGGCCGAGTAAAGGTTAATAAAAAGGAACAATTTGAGAATGTGCTCTGTAAGTAATCTCCTAAATTACCCTCATCTTATTTTATATTAAGATATAACTACAAGATTCCAACAGAACAACAGTATATTGTGTATAACGGCCAAGAAACAAAGTTGAACTTATTAAGGAAACAGCATTATAAATGTGCTTCACATTGCGAATTGATCAACTAGAATAGCAAGTTTCTTCTGACCAGAGATTCTTTAACATAGAAGCTCACTTTAATATAAGGGAGTGCAGTCAAAATTTAAATAAAGATCGCAAGGTATCAGTGTCAACAAAATACTCTGATAGTAGGATTGTAAATTTCACGTTAGTACTGATGTATATTAAAAAGCTCCACTGCACCGATCAAAAGCCATTATTTCCCTTTTATATATTTTAATATTTGGGATATATTAAATGAGATTATGTAAAAGTAATGATGCAAAGCAGCATATTTGACATTTAATTTAATCAAGCTTGATTACATTCCGTAATTTGGAAGGAAAACATACTTAAAGCATAGTTGTCTCGCCATTTTACAATTCCTATCTCATATTGAGTATCAGGGTTATGAGATTTGTACTAAACACTGATATTGTGTAAATCCCACAACGGAGAACCTCACAGAAACAAAACACATTGCTGACATGAAGCTTATTATTTGATTTTGATGATAAATTATACAAGATGATGCCAAAAGTGCTTTACAGTACAATATGCTAGTTGGGTTTAAGGTATCTAAGGAAGTCTCTTGCGATTGAGACAGGTTTACAATTTTCATGCCAATGAATCTGCACCTGGCAGATGTAGTTCTGTAGTTCCAGCTGTTTTGATTTAGGTGGATTGGGAAATTGTCCTTATGTACAGGCATTCAAGTAATCGATTTGAGACTTGAGCTCAAAGTTTGAAGTTACTCAGCCTTACTCCTCACTTTACTCATTAATTCCATCAGAAATCTATGCCTTGGAGACAGTAAGAACTGCAGATTCAGGAGTCAGGGACAACACAGTGTGGAGCTGGAGGAACACAGCAGGTCAGGCAGCATCAGAAGAAGAGTGGTCCCGACCAGAAATGTCAACTTTCCTGCTCCTCTGATGCTGCCTGACCTGCTGTGTTCCTCCAGCTCCATACTGTGTTATCTCTAATCTGTGTTCCAATGCAAATCTCAGAAGACCACAGGCAATATAAGAACATTGCTCTATTTGGGTAAGTGTCATGATTTGTTTTATGCATCATGATCTTGTGATTGCTTAGGTCAAGGACTTTTAGCAATATTCTAAGTGCCCTTACTTACTGAGTGCTGAAACTCTCTTTCTCCTTATGATCTCACTCTTAATATGTGAAGAACATATTAGCATGATACACAGTCTAGGTATATTGAGCTTAATTTTAACACCACAAGCTGGTGAGTTTTGGATGGATTAAAATTGGGCGCATAATCTCTGCTTGGAAGTGGTCTTTCAGTCAGTATTAAGAACAAAGAACAAAGAAAACTTACAGCCCAGGAACAGGCCCTTCGGCCCTCCAAGCCTGTGCCGATCCAAATCCACTGTCTAAACCTATCGCCCAATTCCTGAGGATCTGTATCCCTCTGCTCCCCGCCTACTCATGCATCTGTCCAGATGCATGAGTATTCTGCAGTATTCCCTTTCTGCTTCTGTAGGCATCCCATCAGCACCAGAAAAGGAATAGTCTGGTGATAATACCACTTGCTCATCACTTCCCCACTTGGATTAGAATACTATTTTAACCCACTGCATTTAACAATGACAATAATGTCTTAATGATGAACATTTGTATATTCTTAACTTTTGTTGCACTTACTATTTTTGGTTTTTTAAATTCAGATAGAAACAGGCACAGTATTTTAATAATCTGTACTACATAAGATCTGCCCTTCAGCAGATTGTCAGATAATGAGTTCTGATTTTGCATGGCTACATGAACTATTTTAATAATTTCCTTATTCAGTTTAAGATGAATAGATTAAGATTGTTTAAAGTGGAGGATACAGAGACAAGATATGAATGTGCCTGCATGAATTTCTTTCATACAGCAATAACATTGTTTAAATGTTGTAGAGTGTAAAATGTAACTCCCTCCCCACCCATGTGTCGTAGTTGCCAGTTGATCTATATGTGTACACGACTTAAATAGCCCAGCTGTCCAACGTGCCAGCAATTTCAAGACCTCCACGTATCCATAAGAAATATCATCACAGTTACATTCAAATCAGATAGCCCAAGAAATATGCACGAGTGAATTGCAGAGTTCGAGTGGAAAACAGCATCAAGATTTTCAAGAGAAGAGCTACTGGAAATCCATTTTGTTGTTCATTTTCTCTAGCTCTTTCTAAGTGCAGTCACTTGGCAGTTGTTCAAAAGAACCTGAATTTGTTTTTTTCCTTTATTCATTAACAGGATGAGGACGTCGCTGGCCAGGCGGCATTTATTGTCCATCACTAGTTGCCCAGAGGGAAGTTCAGAGTCAACCACATTGCTGTGGGTCTGTAGGCCAGACCAGGTAAGGATGGCAGTTTCCTTCTTTAAAGGACATTAGTGAACCAGATGGGTTTTCCCTGTTAACTGGCAACGGATTCATGTTCATCATTGGAGTCTTAATTCCAGATATTTTATTGAATTCAAATTCCACCATCTGCCGTGGTGGGATTCAAATCCAGGCTCCCAGAATGTTATCCGAGGCTCTGGATTAACAGTCCAGTGATAATACCACTAGGTCATTGCCTTCCCCTTAGACGTAGCGAGGATGCAATGCTGTTTCTCAAACAAACTGAAAGCTGTTGTAAAAGGAGGAAAGGCTTGCATTTATATAGTGCCTTTCATGACGTTAGGGTTTCCCAAAGCAGTTTGCAGGCAATAAAGGCATTGATCCTCTTTGCATGGTATAACAGGAATGCAGTGACCCACCAGATTAAGTCATGTGAGTGTTATGATTACTTTGTTTTTGCATTGTGGTATTATGATTGATTAGATCAAAGATTGTTCTTAGCTGTCAATAACCACTGTGCAGGAATTCTCCTTTGGCTCTGCTGGTATTTGTTGCACAGGAGAACAGTTTTGTTTAAAATGCATCAACGTTAGTTGGGTCAATTTTTTTTTGTTGAGCATCTTCCAAATTAATTTATAAAGTCTTTTGATAAGTTGGCAATAATTGTTGAGGGAAATTAAATCACCAGGTTGCTGCAATAATCTTCTATTCAAATTGTGTACACAGATGGATCAATGGGAACTGTGACACATTTAAACAATGGTATTTCTATATGAAAGAAATTCATGCAGGCACATTCATATCTTGTCTCTGTATCTCCACTTTAAACAATCTTAATCTTTTCATCTTAAATTGAATAAGGAAATTATTAAAATAGTTCATGTAGCCATGCAAAATCAGAACTCATTATTCGACAATCAGCAGACTGCTGAAGGGCAGATCTTATGTAGTACAGATTATTAAAATACTATGCCTGTTTCTACCTGAATTTCAAGAACAAAAATAGTAAGTGCAACAAAAGTTAAGAATATACAAATTTTCATCATTAAAACACACTTGTCATTATTAAATGCTGTGGGTTAAAATGATATTCTAATCCAAATGGGGAGGCAATGACCAAATGGTATGATCGCCAGATTTTAATCCAGACACCCAGTCAATGTTCTAGGGCTATAGGTTTGAGTTCTGCCATGGCGGATAGTGGAATTTGGATCCAATAAAAATCTGTAATTAAGTCTAATGTAGTCATAAAACCATTGTCAATTGTTGTAAAAACCCATCTGGATCACTAATGCCCCTTTAGGGAGGGAAATATGCCATTCTTACCTGGTCTGGCCTACATAGGACTTCTGACCTGCTGCAATGTTGTTAATTCTTTACAATTCTTGGCTGAGGAAGATCTTAGTTCAAGGGGCAATTAGAAATGGGGCAATAAACGCTGGCCTTGTCAGTGATGCCCACAGCCAATGAAAGGTATAGGCAGAATAGGATCTACAAGATCGAAAGCTGCAGGCAAGATGCCAGTTCAGCATTAGAAGCTTTTGCGTGCTACTGACGCATGCACAAGGTACTCACACCGACACCCACTTAAACATGGCAGTCGCATAGGTGACACCATTGGAAGAAGTGCCCCTGCATTTTCATCATCTGCTCTTTCCATAGATAGCCAAAATTTGTGGTCATTAACTACTGTTAAACCAGCATACTCCATCATGTAAAATCCATGGTATATTCTCTTAATACAAGCATTAAAGTATTATCCTGTGCAATTCTGTAAGAAACAGAGAACTAATAATTAGACTACATCCAGAACACAACCAGTGCTTCACTGATCCCCACGGAGAGACTATTCTATTAACGATTTATTGAGGAAACTTAATGTAGAATCTTATCTATCTTCAGGGCGTTGAAAATCATGAAATCCAATTAAAAGCTTTAGGAGTGTAATTGTGCTTGTTTTGTAGGCAAACCACTTGAACATAGAGAGGTCTCACAGGCAGGAAATGAGACGAAGAACAAATGAATCTATTTTTCTTTTAGTGGTATTAGTTGAGGAAGAAATGTTGGCCAGAATGCAAAGAGAACTCCCTGCTCTTCTCTTGACAATGTCATAAGACCTTTTACATCAAACTATTCAGACAAGACATTGGGTTTATGTCTTGTCCGACGGACAGTACCTAAAGCAAGGCAGCACTCCCTCAGTACTACATCGACAAATAGCAGTTTGGGTTTTATCAGCTGCTGGATGAGGACTTAAATTCACAGCCCTCTCACCAAGTAAGATAAGCCCTCTTGCAAATATACAACATTTGATTATTTTAATTTGTAAATTTTGTCCTACATTTAATCCGGAATGTGATTTAACCATGCTTATTAGGTGAGAAAGATTTCCTTTCAATAATTTGTTGACGTAAATTTATCAGAAATAACATCACACTGTAGGTTTCATAAAGCCACAGAATAACATTATTTTAATTCCATTGATTGGAAAGGCCACAGGAGTTTTATAACAGTGAGGAAGCGATCAATACATGTCAAAAGCTACGTTGAGACAGATGTTTAATGAAAAACAGTTACAAATCTGAAAAGAATCATGAAGCGCTGGTAAAGATTTAACCCTTCAATTACTTTTTCTTGAAATGAACAAAAGTGATTTTTTTTGATGTTCAGAAAATTGTATGAGCCACGCATTGTGATGGTTTGGAAAACTTCTATCTTTTTTGCAGAAGAAATTTGAATTTCTTTTGTGCAAATATTAATGCATTTTTTTTTACTGAAGACTCAACGGGAATTTGTGAAACTAGTAATTCTACAAGAGATTAAGAATGGGCACAGGTCAAGAAACACTAAATATTTCCTCACTCAGCTATTCATATTAATTGGATACTTTAAAAATGTGTATAGAAACAATGCCCCAATTCATTTGCTGAGACATGTAATGGAAAACTTGCATTACTACAATAGATCTGTTTTCTTAGGTTTAGCACTTTTTGAAAAAATGAACCTTGTTTTATTCTGCCTCATGTGATGTACATAAATGATTTTGCACTGATCGACAAAAGTGGAAAAGCGTATTCCATTGTTCGTCAATTGAATTACCAGCCTTTCTTGAGTAAAGAAATATATCACTGGAAAATACATTCTATAATATAAAGGCATATATTGGCCATATTTGGAAGCAATATGTTTCAATCTTTTAACCGTAAGCATTGATACAATTCTAGCAGCAGGTCTGTACTGAAATAATAACGTTAAGTGCAGGTTAGCACGTGGGTTGATTATGTCGTCACTCAATGTTTTCATACTGATTTCGTGCACAATCTGCCTTTGCAACTTGTTAAAACCCTCTCTCAGGGACGGTCAGCTGAAAGTTTATTCAGATGTCCAAATAGTTTCCCCCAGAAACAATATTTAAAGGCATAAATATGGGACTCCCAGGTAAGGTAATTCTTTATTAGCATATAAGAAACAAAAGCAGGATTAGGCCATTTAGCCCCGCAATCCTACCTACTTATTTAACAAGATTATAGCTCATCTCCCTGAGAAGTTAACGCAGCTTTCATGCTAGCTTGACATAGTCCTTAAGTTTTTGATATTGCAGAAATCTCTCTACTACGTCTTTAAATACTTTTAGTGATCTAAACTCCACAACTTTCTGGGGTACAGAATTCCATACATTCACTTACAGTCTGGGGATTCCTCTGCATCTCAGTTTTAAATGAATGACCCTTGTTTTGTAACTACGTCCCCTAGTTAGAGATTCGCCCACTAGTGTAAACAATCTTTGCAAATCTATTCGATCACGTCCCCGCAGAAACTTGTATGTCTCAAGAACATCACCCTTCATTCTTCTAAACTCTAATGAATAATGAATCTATTTAGCCTTTCTTGATAAGTCAACCTCTTCATCCCAGGAATGAACTCAGCGAATCTCTTTTGAACAGCCTTCAGTGCCAATATACCATTTCTTAAGTACAGGAACCAAAACTGTACAGTGCTCCATATACAGTCTCCAACACCCTGAATATTGTAACAAGACTTCCTTATTTTTAAACTCAAACCTCGAGCAAAAGATGCCAAAATTCTATTTGCCTTATTAATTATTCGCTGCACCTGAATGCTACCATTTTGTGTTTTATGCATAAAATCCCTTCAATATTTTGAGTCCCCCTCCATTTAAATAATACCCTGCTTTTGATTCTTCCTACCAAAGTGATGACCTACATAAGCTTGATCTGACAAGAACGTGCTGACTCACTCAATCAATGTATAGCCCCTTGCAGATTCCTTATGTCCTCATCAAAAGATACCCTAATGACCCTAACATTTCCTGCTTTCTGTCTCCCTTCCATCTTAAACAGAGCATCATATCAGCAGTTTGCCAATCTGCTGGAACCTTCCTGGAACCCAGTGAGGATTTTGACTAATGCCTCCATCATCTCTGCAGCGACTTTCTTCAAAACCTTTGGATGCGGGCTTGCTGGTCCCAGCGAATTGTTTGTCTTTCATCTTATTAGTTTGTTAAATCCTTTATCCCTCATGTCAGAGACTACTGTAAGATATTTTCCTCCTATTAGCATCTTGCTCGTATGTTATGTTTGAGATAGTTATAAAGTCTCCACTGTGATGACTCATGTAAAATATTTATTTAAATCAGCTGCCATTTCTCTGTCCCCCATTATCATTTCCCTGATTCCACACAAGGGTCTTACACTTACTTTAGCTACTGTCTTTTGAAAAAAAACACTTTGAAGCTCTTGCTGTTTATTTTTATATTTCTGGCCAACTAATTTTCATAATCAGTTTTTTTCCCTCTTGACTAGTCTTTTAGTCTTCTGCCTCTGGCCTACCACAAAGTTTAATTGCTTTGTATGCCTTAGTTTTTGATTGGATTCTCTCCTTGATTGCCCTTGTTAACATGAGTGGTTTATTCTTTTCATTGAGTCCTCCTTTGTGACCAAGATAGATTTTTGATAGGCATAATGAAATATCTGCTTAAATATTTGCTGCTGCTCATCTACTGACCTTCCCTTTCGTCTATTTCTCCCGCCAAAAGAGACAACGCTTTCTTTATGCTTCTGTGATTGGCCTTATTTAATTTGAGGACCCTGGTTTGAGACTGAGTTGCTCTCCCTCAACTGAAATTGAAATTTTACCTCATTGTGATCACTACCCTGTAGAGAATCCTTAACTATGAAATCTCCTATTAATCCTTCCTTATTTCTTATCAGATATGAAGTAACCTTTTCTCTGGCAGGTTCTGCAATGTACTGCTATAAGAAACATTCCCTGATGCGCTACACTAATCAGTTTTCCATGTTAACTTGCCCATCTAATTTCTCTAATTAATATGCAGTTTAAGATCAGTCATGACATTTGTAATGCCCTGCCTACATGTTTCCATTATTTCTTGATTTATACTTTGTCCTACAGTTAGCATCTCCTTGGAGACCTACAGACAACTCCCACTCATGGGTTCATTCTGTTGCTCTTTCTTATATCCACAAATGTCTGACACATTGTTGTTGCAGAGTTAGTAGAAATACAGTTTCTATGTTGTTAGAATCATAGAGAATGGGATTTTTTGACATTTGAAAGTGTCTGTGCAAAATGCCAGCATCAAACAATGGGGTTTCCTCTTGGACTGCTTGGGTGGTACGGTGGCTCAGTGGTTAGCACTGCTGCCTCACAGTACCAGTGACCCGGGTTCAATTTCAGGTCTTGTGTGACTGTCTGTACAGAGTTTGCACATTCTCCTCATGTCTGGTGGGTTCCCTCTGGGTGCTCTGGTTTCCTCTCACAGTCTAAAGATTTGCATGTTAGGTGGATTGGCCATGGGAAATGCAGGGTTCTAGGGATAGGGTAGGGCGGTGGGTCTGGTGGGATGCTCTTCACATGGTTGTTGTGGACTTGATGGGCCAAATGGTCCCTTTCGAGACTGTGGGGATTCGAGACTGTGAGACAGGGAGAGAAAACTGTGTGCAGATGGAAGAGGCACAGTGAAGTCTGTGTCCACCAAAACTATTCAGACAGAACATCTGCAACAGCAGGAGAAGAAGACACCTTAATCTATTTAATCATAATTACAAAATCTCACTATTCCACACAGCAATGTCCAAATGTCTGTCCTTTATGACATGTGTGTGAATGTCAGAAAATGAGCAGACAGCAGAATAGGTGTCTGCCCAACTATTTTTCTCCCTCTCTGGGCTCCATCTCCACCAATTATGTACTCCTCCTCCCCTCAGCCCCACCCCCACCAACCCGTGCTTTGGCACAAATACCAATCTTTTCCTAGCTACAATCAGTTCTGAAGATGGCTCACTGGATCCAAAACATTAACTTTGATTTCTCTCCACAGACACTACCAAACCTGCTGAGCTTTTCCAGCAATTTCTGATTTTGTTTCTGATTTCCAGTCTCTGCAGTTCTTTGAGTTTGTTTTGTTTGTTATTGAGAAAGGTCTTGCAATTGTTGGTTGATTTCTTCTGGTTTCTGCTTCACTCCCACAAGTTTAGGTGCTTTTATTTCTTGCTTCAAGTTGCAACGGTCTGTAGGGAATATTGCACCAGGTACTGAGAGGCTTTGCTGGATTCAGAGCTTCTGCACTAACCATTTGCTCCCTGACACTGATGCACTATTCCCTTGGAATACCAAATAAGGAGGGGAACACAGCACAGGTCGAATTTTAATAATAGTGTCAGTGTAGATTCTATCGATGAATACTGATTGTGAAGGAGCACCATATCCCCAAAGATATCTTCTGTAATGTCACATTTTATTGCACATGTAAATACCATAAGTTGTTATTAACTTTACTCAGTACTCATGGACAGCAGTAAGGCCTTCCCTGTTATTTTGAGCATAAAATCCAGGCCTTTATCTTTGAGATGGTGTGTTCAGCTCCAGGTGGTTGTAAAATATCAGTATAAATGAAGAAAAGCAGCAGTATTTGCATAGATTCTTGGCTGCAATTTAACCTTTAGTCAGCACCATAAGAAACAGATTAGCTAGTCTTTTATGTTATTGTTATTTTGGGGCCTGGTTTTGTGTAAATTGGCTGTTTTGTCAGCATACAGAATATTTGACTCTGCTTATCGTATATTTTACTGTTTCTGAACTGGTTTTGAGATAAGCAGACAATGTTAAACGTGCTATATAAATGCAAGATAATGATTTCTTTTCTTTTTAAATATTACAAGAGAATTCAAGAAGTAACCAGTAAACAAATCTTTCCTTTTGCCAATTTTAAACAAAAGTAGATTTGAACTTAAAGCAAATGTTGCTCGTTTATACTTTATACAAATATACTTCATATTTAATACTGCTGAGAGAATTTAAGTTTTGAACAATTGTGAATTTAGTTAAAGTTTTCTGGAAATATCTGAAGTGATTTGTTGAGAAGAGATTATTAAACATTCACCGTGGATATTAGAGATTTGTATTAGAACAATGCTTTCTGTAAATCACAATAATTGAATGCTTTGCTGTAGACCCCTGCTAGGACTGTGATTTGATCAGTCACTGTATGGGGTTGGGGGGGGGGGAGGGGGTGGGGGGGGGGTGGTGGTGCTTTTCTGATTAAGTTAGAGAGATGTCTGCTAAGAATGAGCTATGGAGCTGATCTCTCTCATTTCTGACAATAAAATCTTCTTACTTAGTTCACTATGAAACCTAATTGTTCTTTTGAAAGAGTGATTGAAGAACAATCTTAAGATTGTATTTTCTGAGAAAGTTGTGTCCGCAAGAGTTCAGAGACCATTTTCCATGATTAGCTTCTTGACAACACGTGCCAGAGCAGACTTTGGTACATCTGACCCTTTTTCCTTTTACTTTTATGAATAATCCACTGGTAATTTTTATTTTCAGAAATTCAACCTGCAGATAAATCTGCCTCTGTTCTTTCTTTCAGGAAAATGAATGTGAGTGCGCTTTTGGTGTTTCAGGTTTACTTCGACACATAAGCATTTATATTTCTACATTACAGACTGTGTATGTAAACCAATTATTGCATATGAACAAGGAACAAGAGTCTGTTGCCACTTGGCCCCCTGAGCCTGCTCCGTCATTCAATAAGATATCCTCATGGTTCATGTGGTTGTTAAATTTAAAAGGGTTCAGACAAGATTTACAAGGATGTTGCAGGGTTTGGAGGGTTTGAGTGACAGGGAGAGGCTGTCTTAAATAGGCAACCAATTATTATTAAGCTATGATCCCTAGTTCTAGATTTCCCACAAAACGTTCTTTTAACATCCACCTGGTCAAGTTCCCTCAGGATCTTAGACATTTCAATTACATCACCTCTGACTGTTCTAAACTCCAGAGGATACTCGCCTAGACTGCCCAGCCTCTCCTCGTAAGACAGTCCATCCATTCCAGGTATTACTCCAGTAAACCATTTCTGAACCACTTCCAATGCAAATTTTAGCAGTGCTGTACGCAATCCCCCAATGCTAACCAATGCCCTGTACAGGTGAAGCATAAACTCTCTACTCTAGCAATCAATTTCCCATGCAATAAAAAATTACTTCTATTCACTTTCCTTATTACTTGCTGTACCTGCATACTAACCTTCTATATTTCATACACAAGGGCACCCAGATTGTTTTGCATTTGAGAGCTTTACAACTTCTCACCATTGAGATTACATCTTCAGTGAATACATTTTGATAATTTTGAAAAATTTTGTGTTTATTAAGAGACTTGGTTGGTTTTAAAAGACTTGATAAAGATCAGGGGTTTGAGTGGCCACCTCGGTAACTGCGATAAAAATACTTCTAATGTATGTTGGGTAGCACGATGGCTCAGGGGTCAGCACTGCTGCCTCACAGCAACAGGGATCCGGGTTCAATTCCAGTTTCGGGCAACTGTCAGTGTGGAGTTTGCACATTCTTCCCGTGTCTGCGTGGGTTTCCTCCAGGTGCTCCAGTTTCCTCCCACAGTCCAAAGATGTGCAGGCCACGTGGATTGTCCATGCTAAAATTGCCCATATTGTCCAGAGGTAGGTGGGTTCGTCATGGGGAATGCAGGGTTACAAGGTAGCAGGGCGTGTCTGGGTGGGATGCTCTTTGGATGGTCAGTGCGGACTCGAATGGCCTGCTTCCATAGGGATTCTATGACTGCTGAAATAACGAAACTAGGGTGCCAGCGCACTCCTCTAAGCCTCAGCTGTAACAACACTCAAGTGCATTTGTATTTGGTAAAATTACACAAGGCATTGTAGATGGACCTTGAATACAGAGCTGGCTGAGCTTATGCTGACGCGATAGTGCCTGATGTTGACGTGGAGCCCTAGATGTGACATAATGCAACTTTGCCTGAAACTGTAAAACACAACTTTTGATGAAAATTTAAAGAAAAGATGTATTTCAGATTCACCAGCTAGGAAGAAGTTATTGCAAGAAAACAGCCACAGTGGCATTAAATGATAAGCTGTGAAAATCAAAAATCTAAATTTCACACACAATAACAGATGGCCTGATGTAAATTATGAGACTAACTAAGATTGGGACTGTTGTTGTGCACACAAAACCAAAACCAGCAAGGGACCCATATACATCTGTACATCAGCCCAACCATCTGTTATTTTGTGAAACCTGTATAAAACAGAGAAACTTTTTGCTCCGTCCTTGCTTCAAGTTATTAAAAAAAAAGTTGCAGTATGAGTTTGCTGCAAAGATGAGGAAATTGTTAATGAAGATTAATGGCCATATGACACCATGGAAACATTTTATTTGCTTGTAAAAATCCAAAAGATCAAATTGCTTCATTTTTTCGATGTAAATTACTATGGTATTGTGTGACTGTCATACCCTCTAAGGTCAGACATCAGAACTGTTTTGTCCATGTTCACACATCAAGAATTTTAAAAGTCCTAAGTTTTAATTTTTATTGACTTAGTTAGCTGCTCAATAAATAGAGTGATGATACAGCACCTCAGTGTCGGAAGTGTCATCTGCCAAGGGAGTCCAAACGCCAGGTTTCAGAGCTGGAGTAGAACTGGTATCAATGCAGGGTACCTGAGAGACTAAGATTTCATGGGCAGCACATTTTAGGTGTGGTCAAACTAGCTTAAGAAATGCAAAGGTTAGGTATCCACCAAACAATTATACAAGGTCGGCCAGGTAGTGCCAGAGACACCTCAGTGTATCTTACTCTCCAACCATTGTTCAGTTCTGAACACTGGCAAAGGTCTTTTTTCCTTTTATTCATTCTCAGGATGAGGGCATCCCTGTCCAGGCAGCATTTATTGCCAATCCTTAATTGCCCAGAGGGTGGTTAAGAGTCAACCACATTGCTGTGGGTCTGGAGTCACACGTAGGCCAGACCAGGTAAGGGTGGCAGTTTCCTTCCCTGAAGGACATTAGTGAACTAGATGGGTTTTTCCAACAATTGACAATGGATTCATGGTCATCATTAGACTCCTAATTCTAGATATTTATTGAATTCAAATTCCACCATCTGCCATCGTGGGATTTGAACCCAGGTCCCTGGAACATTATTGGGTCTCTGGATTAACAGTCCAGTGATAACACCACTAGGCCATCACTTCCCTGATGGCGATGGAACCTGTAGGAAGTGCAGCCATAGCTAGGTCCATGGCAGTACTTGAGGCTCAGCCAAGCAGGGACCAGGGACAACACCGGGAAAAACAATGACGGAAGGATTTCTATAGCTAGGGGAACAGTCAGCCATTGCTGTTGCTGCTGATGTGATTGCAAGGCAGTGTTTTGTCCTTCTGGTGCCATCTTCTTGGTCATCACTGAACAGAGGCAAAGCCCTCCGAGGGGAGATAGATGTTGAACAGTCAATGCTCATGGTCCTGATTTGTTTCAACAATATAGGTAGAAAGGTGGACAATGTCCTGCAAGGAGATTTTAGGGAGTAAGAAAGGGACTAGCAAGCAGGATCTCAAAGGTAGGTATCACTCATGACTATTAATGCCATGCACTAATGCACACAGGAATTGGAGAATTGAGCAGATGAAGAGACTATGAGATCATAGAGATTGTACACAAGAGTGACCTTTAGATTGGGACATTGGACCAAATTCCAGGAGAAAGAGAAATTGCACAAGCCTGACAGCTTGTATATAAACAGAGTCAGAACCAACAGTCTTACAGGAAAGTTTACTGGCGTGTTTGGGGATGAGAACGGGGATGTAATATTAGAAAGGAAATATAAGTATTCAAAGGAATGGAAGAAATAGAAAACATTAGATTAAAAATAAACAAAAGGTATCAGTGGAGTCACAGTAAGAAATACTGCAAAAAGGTTTAAATTGGATTTACAGTCCATGTAAACAAACACAAAATGTGTACTAAATAAGGTTGGTGAGCTGCAGGCATAAATTGTTACATGACAATATGTCTTATCAGTAACAGTTTGGCTCAAAAGTAGGTAGGACTAGTGCTAAATAATCTTGGATTCAAAGTGTTTAGAAAAAATAAGAGAAAAAAATAGAAGTGGTGTTGCTGTAATGGTGAAGGAGAATATTGTAGCACTGGGAAAAGTGAGTGTCCTTCAGAATACAACTTGACGAGAGATAAGGAGCATTAGAGTTATCATTACACTATTGGATATAGTCAATAGGTTACCAGCCACTGGGAAAGATGTAATGGGCCAAATTAGAAATAGATGAAAAAGCTGCAGCACAGTGCTAATGAGTGATTATAAATACTCATATGTAGATGAGTAAAGTAACATTGCAGAGAGCAGATAGGGATAAGATTTTTAATCCTTTCACAGGACAGGGGCATCACTGGCATGGCCAGCATTTGTTTCTCTTCCACAATTGCCATTAAGAAGTATCTTTGAAGTGTTTTTTTTATTGTCCTCACTAGAAGTTGGCCTTTTGACGGTTGAGAAAACAGGACTTGGATGGGTTGATGCCTTTTGGCTTCTGGCGATGGTGTGTGCTCCATTATAGTTGATATCGCTGCAGTTTTGCCCGAATGGTGAAGAAGCTGGCGTTGAGAAGGACTTAGAATTTTGCTTGACGGTCCTGCCAATGAATGTGCAGGATGCAGTAGAGGTATTGTTGATAGAATTTCTCTCACGTTCCTATGCGTTGCTTTTAGACAGACCAGGGGTGTTAAGACAACAGCTACTCCGTACACTGCGACCTTGTCATACACTCGCTGCAGTAGGTTGCGTTATGAGAAGTGCTCACTTTCAGAGTCTCTGCTTCAATGTATATGGGAGGTGGAATATTTTGGGTGATCAGGTGTAGTTTGATAGGAGCTTTGTTCTGGCCACACTCAATAATAGGCCAAGTTTCTTTTCTGCAGAATCCAAGTTCAAGAGTGGCTTGCAAGCCTGTTCCAGAGTGCGCAATGATTGCAGTCATTTACAAACTGTAGTCTGTGTACGTTTAACATGATCAATTTAGTTTGAAGTACATATAACTGAGGTTAAACAGTTTTCCATGTAGGAGTTGTTTGATATTGAGATGAGAAGGCAGGTGGTCTTTGATAAACTGAACAGTCACTGTCAATAGTACAGATGGGGAAGATGATGGACTAGTAGTGTCAGGTCAAGGAGTGGGGATGAGAGGGATGTTTGGACATGGGGTGAGGCTGCGGAGTGAGGAGATTTTGAAACTGGTAAATTCTATGTTCTGGCCATTGGGCTGTAGGGTCCCGAGGTGGAATATGAGGTGTTTCTCCTCCAGTTTGTGTGTGGCATCATTGTGGCACTGGTAGAGGCCCAGGATGGATATGTCACCCAGGGAGTGGGAGGGGGAGTTAACATAGTCAGTGACAGGAAGATGTTGTCATTTGTCATGTACGGAGTGCAGATGCTCCACGAAGCGATGCCTGGGTCTGCGCTTGGTCCCACCGATGTAGAGGAGGCCACATCAGGAGCTTTCACCCCAACCTCAAATTCAAATGGACCATCTCCAATACCTCTCTCTCCTTCCTGGACCTCTCAGTGTCCATCTCTGGTAACCACTTCAACGCTGACATCTATTTCAAACCCACCGACTCCCATAGCTACCTGGACTACACCTCCTCTCACCCACCTTCCTGCCAGAATGTGATCCCCTCCTCCCAATTCCTCTGCCTCTGCCGTGTTTGCTGCCAAGATGGGGCGTTCCACTCCCAGACATCCCAGATGTCGTCCTATATCCAACTTCCCCACTTCAGTGATGAAAAATGCCCTCAACCGCATCTCTTGTATTTCCCACAATTCTGTCCTCAAAGCCCTCCCACCATCAAAAATAAAGACAGAATCCCCCGGTCCTCACATAGCATCCCACCAACCTTCGCATCCAGTGTAACATTCTCCGTCACTTCCGCCACCTACAATCCAACCCCACGACCAAAGAGATATTTCCGTCATCACCCCTAACTGTTTTTCGTAGGGACCGCTCACTCTGTGACTCCCTTATCCACTCCACACACGCCACTAACCCCACCGCCCCGGCACCTTTCCTTGCAACCGCAGGAAGTGCTACACCTGCCCCTACACCTCCCCCGTCACCTCCATCCACGGCCCAAAGCAAATCTTGCATATCCGACAGGGGTTCACCTGTACATCCTCTAATTTGGTCTACTGTATCCGTTGCTCCTGATGTGGCCTCCTCTACATCGGTGGGACCAAGCACAGACCCAGGCATCGCTTCGTGGAGCATCTGCACTCCGTACATGACAAATGACAACATCTTCCTGTCACTGACTATGTTAACTCCCCCTCCCACTCCCTGGGTGACATATCCATCCTGGGCCTCTACCAGTGCCACAATAATGCCACACACAAACTGGAAGAGCAACACCTCATATTCCACCTCGGGACCCTACAGCCCAATGGCCAGAACATAGAATTTACCAGTTTCAAAATCTACCCACCCCCAGCCTCACCCCATGTCCAAACATCCCTCTCATCCCCACTCCTTGACCTGACAGTAAAGTTGATGAACTATCCAAGCTCCTCGTGGGAGCATGAGGCCACACCAATACAGCCATCAATGTAGCGGAGGAAGAGGTGAGGGATAGTGCCACGGTAATAGCAGAAAAGGGGCTGTTCCATGTATCTTACAAAGAGGCAGGCATAGTTCTGACCCATGATGATGCCCATGGCCACCCCCTTAGTCTGTAGGAAGTGGGAGGAGTTAAAGGAGAAGTTGTTCAGGGTAAGGACAAGTTGCGTTAAGCGGATGAGGGTGTTGGTGGATGGGGGGGTCTGGTTGGGCCTGAAGGAGAGGAAGAAACAGAAGCTTTTAGGCCATCATGTGGGGGATACAAGTGTACAGGGACTGGATGTCCATAGTGAAGATGAGGTGATGGGGCCAGGGAATTGGAAGTCTTGGAGGAGGTGAGGGTGTGGGTGGTGACCAGGACGCAGATGGGGAGTTCCTGCACCATGGGGGAAAAGACAGAGTCAAGGTAAGTGGAGATGAGTTCGTGGGGCAGGAGCAGGCGGAGACAATGGGTCAGCCAGGACAGTCAGGTTTGCGGATTTTGGGAAGGAGATAGAAACGGGCGGTGCGGGGTTGGGGAATGATAAGGTTGGAGGCTGTGGGTGGGAGGTCACCTGAGGTGATGAGGTTGTGGATGGTCTGAAAGACAATGAGTTGGTGGTCAGGGGTGGGGTCATAACTGAGGGGGCGGTAGGAGGAGGTGTCAGAGAGTTGGCGCCTGGCCTCAGCAATGTAGAGGTCAGTGTGCCAAACCACAACTGTGCCTCCCTTATCTGCGGGCTTCAGAGTTACGGTTGGAGTGGAGGGCTGCACGTTCTGTGGGACAGAGTTGGAGTGAGTGAAAGTGTTGCAAAGATTGAGGCAATCAATGTCGTAATGGCAGTGAGAAATGAAGAGGTTGAGGGAGAGTAGGAGGCTGTGGGTCGGTGTCCAGCAGGATGGGGTGTGTTGGAGGCAGGATATGGGGTCTGTAGAGGGTGGGTTAGACTTGCACTTATAGAAATGGGCACAGGGTGCAGGCGGTGGAAGAAGAGTTTGATATCCAGACGTGAATGGGATTCATTGATGTGTGGGCGCAGGGGGGTGAACGTGAGTCCATTGCTCCTCAGTGAGGGGAAAGACTGAGGAGGCGGGGATGGTGAAGACCTGGCAGGGTTTGGGGCTGGGGTTGGCTGCAGAGCTGGTAGCTGGGTGTGGGGGTGGATTCTGTCTCAGGAGTGGAAGTGACATCGTTGGCGCCAACAGTGATGGCAGTGGTGAGATTGGCAGCAGCAGAAGTGATGTGAACTGTGTCAGCAGAAGTGACGTAGCTGGCAGTGTCAGCGGGAGAGGCCATAGCAGCCACATGGTTAATAGTGCCGGCCATATTGAGGGGGAGGTCCTGGATAGGGTTGGGTCGTGGGGTGGTGGTGGAGGCCTGTGTTTGGTGGTAAGCATGAGCATGTTTAGTGTAATTACGGTTTTTGATGGCAGATAGGGTAGAGAAAAGGCATTGGTTGAGAGTGAACAACGGAACACTGAACAACATCTCCATTAACTCCTCCCACTTCCTACAAACTAAGGGGGTGGCCATGGACACCTGTATTGGTCCGAGCTATGCCTGCCTCTTCGTAGCATACATGGAACAGTCCTTCTTTCGCTGTTCTGGCACCATCCCTCACCTCTTCCTCCGCAACATTGATGACTGTATCGGCACTGTCTTGTGCTCCTGCGAGGAGATTGAACAGTTCATCAACTTTACCAACACCTTTCACCCCAACCTCAAGTTCACCTGGACCATCTCCAATACTTCCCTCCCCTGCCTGTACTTTTCTGTCTACATCTCTGGTAACTGCCACAACACTGACATCTATTTCAAGCCCACCAATTCCCACACCTAACTGGACTACACCTCCTCTCACCCACCCTCCTGCAAGAATGCGATTCCATACTCCCAATTCCTCTGCCTCCGCTGCATCTGCTCCCAAGATGGAGCATTCCACTCCCAGACATCCCAGCTGTCCTCCTATTTCAACGACCACAACTTCACCCCCACCCCGTTGTTCGGAAATGCCGTCAACCACATCTCTTGCACTTCTCACACTTCTGCCCTCAAAATCCCTCCATCCAACAAAAATAAAGACAGAGTGCCTGGTCCTGACATACCACCTCACCAACCTCTGTATCCAGTGTATCATCCTCCGCCACTTCCGCCACCTACAATCCAAGCCCATGACCAAAGAGATATTTCCCTCCCCACCCCTATCTGCCTTTCATAGGGACCGCTTTCTCCACGACACCCTTGTCCGCTCCTCACTCCCCACTAACCCCACCACCTCCGGCACCTTTCCCTGCAACCGCGGAAAGTGCTACACTTGCTCCTACACCTCCCCCCTCACCTCCATCTAAGGCCCAAAGCAGATCTTTCACATCTGACAGGGGTTCACCTGTACATCCTCCAACTTGGTCTACTGTATCTGTTGCTCCTGATGTGGCCTCCCCTACATCGGTGAGACCAAATGCAAAACCAGGGACCGTTTTGTGGAGCATCTGCGTTCTATACGCAACAATCGACAACACCTTCCAGTCACCAACTATTTTAACTCCCCCTCCCACTCCCTGGGTGACATATCCATCCTGAGTCTCCTCCAGTGCCACAATGACACCACACACAAACTGGAGGAGTAGCACCTCATATTCCGCCTCATGAGCCTATAGCCCGATGGCCTTTACATGGAATTCATCAGTTTTAAAAGCTCCCCACCCCCGCCTCATCCCACGTCCAAACATCCTTCTCATCAACGCCTCCATAACCTGACACAACCTGTCCATCATCTTCCCCACCTATCCACCCTACCCTTCCCACCGACCAATCCCCAATACCCGCTACCAGCATCCAACCTATGACCATCCCACCTACCTGTCCCCAGCCCCATACATCCTCCATTTTGCCTCCTTGACCTGACACAACCTGTCCATCTTCTCTCCTACCTATCCATCCCACCCATCCCACTGATCAATTCCCACCTCGCCCTACCTGCACTCACCTAACACCATCCCACCTACCTTCCCCAGCCCCATCCCTCCTCTCTCTACTTATTTCCCAGCTCCCTTCCCCCTCCCAATTTCTGAAGAAGGATCCCGACCCGAAACATCAACTTTCCTGCTCCTCCGATGCTGCCTGGCCTGCCGTGTTCCTCCAGCTCCACACTGTGTTGTCTCTGAATATTGAAGGTGCCCACCTTAAGTCCCCCACTCAAGTCAGTCGCAGAATTGTGAATACGGTTCTTGGATATTCAAATCTTTGAAGCACAATTCACAAAGCTAAATTAAACTTAAAACTTAAAAAGCTGAGTGAAATGCTTTGGACAGGTCAATTAATGCAATGAAGACTGGTGCTGTTCTCAATATTAGTCTAGGATTTGAGGGGTAACAAAAACACCATGTCAGGGGTTCCTTTGAAAAGTCTAAAGTCACACCCTCTCTCCGAGAGGATTTCCTCAGCCACAGCAAGAAGGCACTATAGGAGAATGCTGGTCAGCATCTTCCCTGCTATGAACATCACGTGATTTAGTTGTCTTCATGAAAGTAGTTACAATTGTTACATCCTGAAATCAGGGGTAAATTTCTTTTCCTTCCAAATCAATAGGATGTATGCATGAAGTCTTGAGGCAAGCAAAGGTCCACCAGCTTTGAAGACCTCAACTGAATGAGATTGAGGGACACGGGTCATATTGCTTTGTATCTATTTGGTTGCAGCTCTCCTAATGCTGGCAGTTCACTCATGGATTCCATTCCAGGGGAATAGCCTGGAGAGTATCAGTTGCAATTCTGGATTTATGGTTGAGGAATTGTTGAAGGTGTTCTTTCCAGAATTGTGGAATGGCATTGTCATCATTGTGAGATGGTTTTTGTCCATGTCACCTTTTGTTCTACAGATGGGCTTGGTGGCTTTAAAAGCACTTCCCATGTCATGACGGCAAGCTTAACTTTGGAACTCTCAGGCTTTCTCGTCCCACCATGTCTTTTGTTCTCCACATATGTATTTGAGCATCAACTGTGAGCTATTGTAATGCTGCCCTTTTGACTCACAAATTGCCAAGCAATGAAGGCTTCTCATTTTCAGCATTGTTTCCACTGAACCAGATCTGGTGACGGTGGTGCTTGAACCCGATGGTTTGGCCAAGGAATCTCGTGCAGATGACTTCATTTGATCCCACCTGTCAGGAGCAGAGATATGGGTCTGAAGGTTTTCCTGGATGGTATGAATTGCACTTAAAGAATTCCTCTCTTCATTCGAGTTACAGTAAGGCTGAGAGATTGATATTCCTACTCTTGAAACTTCCGCCTTGTTATGTCTTGCTGTTAGATGGATGTTCGTCACCAGTTGAACAAGTCAATGATCTCCCAGCCTCAGCACATGCATCAGTTGGGTGATTCAGATATCTGACCTGAACAATAGGTGTGAGTGCTATGATCCAAGATGCTTCCTCATGATTATGTATTTGGCAGAAGACAATTTTTTCTAGGATGAGGACATGCTGAATCCACTTTGTCAACAGGAAGACACCTTTGCATTTGCTTTTCTTACTCTGTTATTCCTAAATGATCCATTCCACTGGCCTACGACACTGGGGTCACTGAAACACTGTCATTTAAGATCCTCAAGAAGATAATCTTTTCAGTCAATGGGATGGCATTGAGGATTTCAACTGCAACTCATCAGGAATACTGAGGCAATTTTTAAAATATTCATTTACAGGATGTGGGCATCGCTGGCTAGGGCATCTTTTATTGCCCATTCTGAAATGCCCAGCGTTAAGAGTCAATGACATTGCTATGGGTCTGGAGACATATGTAGACCAGGTAAGGATGGCAGTTTCCTTCCCTAAAGGACATGAGTGAGACAAAGGAGCTTTTTGACAATCTACAACATTGGACATTGGACAGGAAGAGTTTCTTTGGTCAAACTGACAAGCTGGGGAGGCCAATGACCAGTTTAGAGGAGCTCCAGCCGTAGCCAATGAGACATTACCGCTCAAAGAACTTCATCTCTCAAAGCAATGCTAGCATTGTTTGACAAGTGACTTCTAACTTCTTGGAAGGCATATTCAGCAGTAATCACCCATGGTCAACTTTCAACACAAAATGGGTGCAGCGAATGCAGCTCTAACTTTACCTCTACCTAGGGCCACAGGTAGAGGCAATACCACCCCAATATGCTTCAGTAGCAACAGCGACAGCAGGAGCAATGTCAGCTGTTTCTCCCCCACCTGGTAGATCTCCATATAACAGATAAAACAGGTCCCGAGATCCCCATTGGGAGGGAGGTGAAACCACCCCCATCACCCAGAAGAAGCATAGGTCAGCAGGTGAAGTATCAGTTCTCACTACATGACTGAACACAAATACTTCAGGAGGTTTAGGCTTGCACAGAAATCTAGATCCCGCAGAAGAACCTCCAGGTGATAGGAAGAGACTCACCTCTCCAGTCTTCTGTCCATTATTGTGATTTCTCCAGCTCAAAAACATTGAACAAATGGACCCCTTTCGTGATCTTCTCATTAGAAATGCTTCCTTTGACAGAGCAGCTCTATCATACCACCCGGTCAGTCTAATTGGTCGGGGAGCCAAGTGGTGGAATGACAATTAGCTTGCTTTGAGACAGAACGGTGGCTGAGTGCTCAGTTCAATGAATCAGGTTCCCAACCTGAAAATGCTACTGTTGTTCAATGAGGGACCAAGAAGAAAAGAGTCTGCCCATAGCATCCACCTTAAATAGTATATGCATTCAGTGTTGATAATGATTTACCTACTACAGTGGAGGCCTAGTCTTATTATCACCAGACTATTAATCCAGACACCCAGGGGATCAAATCCTGCACAGGCAGATTACGGAATTTGAATTCAATAATATTCTGGGATGACCATGAAACCCTTGCTGATTGTCAAGAAAAACACATGTGGATTGCTAACATCCTTTTGGAAGGGAAATCTGCCATCCTTACATGGTCTAGCCTACATGTGAATCCAGACTCTCAGTGATGTGATTCACTCTCAACCACTCTCTGGGCATTTGGGGATGGTCAATAAATACAGACCTTTTAAAGTTTTGGCAAAATTCTGTAGCTCAGGTTGTGGATGAGGTTGTTGACTTTCTCGCCGAGCTGGCTTGTTCTTGTTCAGACGTTCCATCACCATGCCAGGTGACATCATCAGTGGAGCCTCCGATGGAGCGATGTTATTCTACTCCGCTTGGAATTTATACTGTCCGATCCGTTACGGTGAGTACTGTCATTTCCGGTTTTGATCTGTATGGGTTTGTATATGGGGTCCAGTACTCAATATAGTAGTCCAAGCCAAACATAGACGTGCACGAGAATTCCTAGAGGCATGGTTCTCCACCCGTAATGCAATCAACAAACATAGAGAATTGGGCCCTATGTACAAACCCCTACAGTTAAAAACCGGAAATGCCACAACTCACCACAATGGTTCAGACAGTATAAATTCCAAGTGAAGTTGAACAACATCGCTTCATCGGAGGCCTCACTGACGACGGCAGCTGGCATGGTGATGAAACGCCAGAATGAGAACAAGCCAGCTCAGCGAACAAGTCAACATCCTCAAATACAGGCCTAGCCAGCGATGCCCACGTCTTGTGAATGAATCAAAGAAAGAAATAGATACCAAGTCATGAGAACACATCTTTGAGCTAATGTTTGTTATTTATAATTAAAATATAAGTTTCTTAAGTCACTCATGGGATGTGGGTGTCCTTAGCTAGCCAGCATTTATTGTCCATCCCTAACTGCCCAAAAGGCACTTATGAGTCAATCACATTGCTGTGGGTCTGGAGTCACATGTAGGCCAGATTAGGTAAGACAATCAACAATGGTCATCATTAGACCCTTAATTCCAGATACTTTACTGAATTCAAATTCCACCATATGTCATGGTGGGATTTGAACTCGTTCCCCAAGACATTTGTTAAGTTTCTAGCTTTTGTGTCTAGCAATAGTAGCACGAAGCCATTGCCTCCGCATGCATATAAACTGAAAAAAACATGAAATTATTTGTTAAAATTGATCCCACTAATTCTGCCTATTCCACAGGAAAAGAGTGTGCAGTGCAGTGATCTCAGAAATTTGCTGAGAAGTGCACATTTTAATAGCATCATCCGGAAAACTGATGATGACTTGTGAACATTAATATCGGAATGTTTTCACCTCTCATATCTCATCTCCGGTCACAGACACTAGTCACTGGCACCACTTGCCAGCTGTAAGTGGCTGCCCATGTTAAGTATGGATGGTATACTTACTGGAGATTGCAGTCTAAAATTGCCAAATGAAAACTAAAGATAAGCAAAGGTAAGAAGTGATGCATTACAGTTAGAGGTTGATGAATGCCAACTAACAACATCTTAACAGAAGTGACAGAAGGGTTGCTCTCTCAACAAGAGGAAAGTAAATTCTATCCCCAGGGCTTTTGATAACTACATCTAGTCCTCTCACTCAGCTTTGTAATTTCCCTGCTTTACTGCTGATTGCAGTAGCTTAAAGGGATATGTGAATTATGTAGCATTGGAAAGGAGAGAGAATAAGGTGAAAACAAAGAATAACAACAAATCCGACCAACCACACAAAACTGAAACTGACTGCTTTAGAGTCAAGAGTTCTTTGTGTATTACGTATGCTGTTTAAGCTCACGTAAGCACAGTTTTACTGCTGTTCTTCAGAACAAGAAGCTGCGTGCTGCACTAATTATATAAGAGGCAGTCAATGAGACGTAAACTGCAGCAATAATGTCCGGCATTTATTTAAGGCACCAAGTAGTCACTAAAGACTTTGAAATAGTGAATGCCAGAACATTATTGCTTTTTGCTGATGAATGTCACTCTTGGAATCCATCATAAAAGACAGCAAAAGCCCCTTAAGTTAAAAGGAAAAGAAAGAACTTTAATGCACATGAAGGAAGATCAACCAGGGCAAACCCTTCAATGTTTATTACTTCTCCATTAAAAACCCCAATTAGAGAGTTAATCAATGCAGCAATATCATGAGATAACTAGGGCATCAAATTATATACTTGAAGGAAAATACTTGGAATAATGGAAAGCATTAATGAAATGTTACATCAGAAGTGCTTCATAAATGTGTGTGTTGACCAGAAATTCTAATTCCACAAATCAAAAAAGGACGCAAAAGAGTGAAACTATTTCAAAGGAAATAAAATCTAATGTCTTAATTGTTAGCACTGCTGCCTTACAGTGCCAGGGACCGGGGTTCAATCCCACTCTCGGGCAACATCTGTGTGGAGTTTGCACATTCTCCCCGTTCCCTACAGGTGCCCTCGTTTCCTCTCACAGTCCAAAGATGCGCGTAGGTGGACTGGCCATGCTAACTTGCCCATAGTGTCCAGTGATATGCAGTGATATGGGAAATGCAGGGTTACAGGGATAGAGTAGGTATGTGGGTCTGAGTGGGTTGCTTTTTGAAGGGTTGGTGTGGACTCAGTGGGCTGAATGGCCTGCTTCCACACTGTAAGGATGCTCCGAATAAGTGTTGTGTAAACTTTCAACATATTAATGCTGTTTTTAATAAACATGACAACCAGTACAAAAAGTGATGCACTGGCAATGGAAGAGCCGATGCAAATCCAACGTCCCATTTATGGAGGACTCAGTGAAAAGGATTGGCAGGAAGAGCAGAGAAGAATCGAGGGACAGGAAGACAGATGCTGTTCCCAAATTGTTACCATAGCCTACTGCTATGTTCATGACAAGTAAAATAATCCGACTGAACACAGTCACTTGGACTTGAATAATATCAGTAATAAAACCATGCGTGGCTTGTGACTTGCAGCCTGCTTAGCTGAGGCAGAAATGTGACATTGTTATCTTTCTTGGCTGAAATAGAATAACAGGGTCAATCAATATAGTTTATGTGAACAAGTCAACCCAGTACCACTATCATCAACTTACTCAAACATAAACATAGCAATACATCGCAGATGTGTTTAGGTGGACTGGCCATGCTAAGTTGCCCATAGTGTCAAGTGATATGCAGGCTGGGGGATTAGTAATGGGAAATGCAGGGTTACAGGGATAGAGTAGGTGCGTACTTCGCAGATGATGTGGGTGTTGGAGTGGGGACAAAGGGTTTAGAAAACCAAACAGTGCTGGGTACAGGAATTTGGTGAGCAAAAGATCAGCTTAAATTCTAGCAGAAGCTAGGTTCAGGTTTCACAAATCTATCTTTATGAAAAAACATATTTTAAACAACCTTCAAGGAATCCACAAGCTGAATTTTACGTAGTCATGGATACGTGCATACACACATTGGGGTGGAGCATTTAACAATCAATGCGGCACCTTCACTGCAAATAATTTCTCTCATATGTATATTAAACATCATTAAGATTGCAACTGTCTTATTGCAAGTTAGTTCCCTGTAAAGCAAAACTCAAGGGTACTCAGCCTATTACAATAGGAGTCATAACCCTCCAATTCTTAAGTTACACTATTTCCCAGTGCCAACAGGCTTGGTGAAAATATACAGACAACCTTGAATCAGGGAGTTGCAGGCTTCAAAAGTCCTGAATGATATGGGTCAATAGACTAAGCTGTTCTGCAGTAGTGGCACACATGCAATATTCCAGGATCATACAATATTGTCAGGGCATGCTGCAATAGGACTATCAAGCATCTCTACACAAGGGATAATACACTTACTAAACAACATATTGTTCTGGGTGGTCAGGACAACATTGGAAGCATCTGAATCAGCTGTAACTGCTGCCACATTTACAGTATGTGGCAGTCCCACCTGCAGTGAGATCTCACATCCAACAAGTCCACCTATTCTGTTCATTATGGAGTCACTAATTGCAAGGCATTAGAAGTAAAAATCACACCATTTGAACCGAGTACTATGCTGAGTATTTCTATATAAACGCTTAAAATAAAGAATAACAGAAAAAGGCTGGAATAATTAATATGTGAGGATTAATGCAGTAATTGTGGGAGAAGGTGGTACAGAAGAAAATAAATCATGTCTGAATTGAAGTTTTTTTTTAAAATGAGTCACCTCTATTACTTTTATGGTACATCTTGGATTAGTACCTGTGATATTAAATCTTCCTTTTCGTACTGCAGATTACTTCCCATTATTATCCTCAGCCTCCTGCTCCGCAAAATCTTTTGTGTTCTGTTGTTCTTTCTCTTTGACTCTTTTGTGAACTGGATGATATGTAGTAGATGTAACTATCATATTTAAATCTTTGATACAATTTTACTGTACGACTCTCCTGATTAATCCGGATTTCGGAGTCTGTTTATTCTACGAACATCTTTGTTGCAGTATATGCTTTACTTGCATTATGTTCTGTCTGTACCTGTCACAAAGATATCATGACTGATGGGGTGCAGAGCGTAACCTTGGTTGCCTGGAGGCTAACCACATTTGATGGCATTCTTTTCTTTGAGTTTGGAGATTATGTGCTAAAACTGCATGTCAAGATTTAAATATATAATCTAGGTTTACACTAAGACAGTGTACACTTTATATTAAAAGAGGCACTGCACCAAGGACAGAATTTACCTTTGCCCCTTAAGCCCGTACCAGCAGCAGATGAGCCCATGTCTTCGTCGGACAGGTCAGTGTAGCCATGTGGGTACTGAAATGTATCAGCAATGTCCCTTGGGGTATTCATAGGGAATGAGAATCCAAGCCCAGTGCACAGAAGTAGTTACAAAACCAGGGCTACAGGATGGAGTAAATATTAAAATTTCAAGAAATCGAACACTCCTGCGGTGCAAACAAGTTATAGCAGATGTCTGGCGATGATTGAGGTTAAAAACTGAAAGAACTGCGGATGCTGTAAATCAGGAGCAAAAACCGAAGTTGCTGGAAAAGCTCAGCAGGTCTGGCAGCATCTGTGAAGAAGAAAATCACAGTTAACGTTTCCGGTCTGGTGATACTTCCTCAGACGATTGAGGTTGTTGGATTGGAAATAGTAAACAGGGATACATCCAGTGGGGTAGACAAGCTGGGTTTAGAATGATCCTGGTTAGTGGTGACTATTTCTGCTCTGTTTGTTATGATTTTCACTTTTGATTGGTTGCTTAATTACAAAAGGTATCATATGCAAACACTACTAGCTGTAACTTACAACCTTATGTTTTCCATGCAAACATATTTGCACATTATTCACTCTAAATGTAGTGCATTCATAGCCAGCATTATTTGTGCTTTATTTACCTGTAACTGCAGAATAATTATTCCAGCTTCATTGTTTTCTGGTACAGAAACTACATAGGTTGATTGTGAGAATACAGGGCTGTTGTCATCAACATCAAGAATTCTGATTGGTACAGTCACAGTTGAGCGACGAGGATCCACTGCTCCATCTGAAGCCTCTACAAGTAGATCATACTTATCTTCTGTTTCTCTGTCCAATGATGTCAATGTGTAAATGCTGCCGTTTGATGTGATTCTGAACAGGTTATTGAAGTTTGCTAAGCTGTATCGAATTTGCCCGTTGACACCAGCATCTGGATCAGTAGCCTGAGAAGACATAATATCAGTGTGCTAATGTGGTCACAAATTTCTGAAAACATTTCAAAATGCATCATACACATTTAACAATATGACATTTAGTGCATCATATTGAAGGTCTTGGCTGTAAAAGCATTCATACTCATTCATACATTCTGAATCCAGATCAGTCATAGTAGCAATTTAAAACATTTTCAAAGCAGGATCACATCCTTATACTTGTCAAAGGTGCTTTTTCTCAAAATGCAAGATATGAAAAGCCACATTCAGCACATTTCCCCCCTTGTTCAATAAGTAACAGGATTGCAGAGCAGGGAAAGGAGCCATTTGTTTTGGTGAAAAGATTATACGGCACTTAAAGATTGAACAGAAGATGTCCAAAAAATCTTGCAAAAACAAAAATGCAACTCAGCTTCAACATTAGAAAAGTAAATCTACTATGCCAATGCAATACTTACAATATTTTAGTGATATGATCAATTCATGTCATTAATATCATCATCACACATTGGTTATGATAAATCAGTTAGCCCTTATATTCACTTTGTGTCTGTGCACCTTTACTCAATACATTTTGGTGAATTTGGGGGTACAAACAGCTAGCATGCAGCTGTTGCTGCCTGCAATGATTGGCTGAATTTGAAGGAGACCAGAACACCAGTACTCGTTGTGAAAAATTACTAGGTAAAAATGAAGCAGAAGAAAACTAAAATGTAGAGCCTCAAACAAGAGTTGTTAGCTCTCTCAGTTGGATGTAAATATCTTGTGGCTCTTTTCACAGATTAATCAGTCCTTTAAAATGCACTGTAAATGAAGGGGAAAAAAAAACCGAGCAAAGTTTGGTTCTTATTTAAAAATTCCATTGCACATGAAGTTCTTCCATCTAATCATTTCAAAGTAAGCATGATAGAAAAAAATTCTAATCCTGCTGAAAAATTGAAAAAACAGTTGTCAGATATTTAAATATTTCATTGGCATTCTGCAGCCTTGTTGAAGCAAAGACACAAATTACATAAAGGCACCGTGGCACATGTAGCTAGCGTATTTAAAATAAAAAGGAATGGGTGCAAAATCTTTTAAATATCCACTGATCCTGTTGTGTAAGGGCTTCAGGACAACAGATGAAACTTGAGATGATGTCAAGGTACTGCCCATCACTGAACATAGATAGCGCAATCTTAGTTTCCTAATTTCCTAACATCCATTCCATATTGCACACCAGGGCAGATAATCCAAAAAGGCACCTTCACAGCTCTACGATGTTATTGAATGAAAGTTTCAACATGGACATAAAATTACTGCATCCCTTGATCCTGTTAAGTCCAAATACAGCTATTTAGATCATGTTTGGTCTGATTTGCAATCTTCATTATCATTTTTGTTAGTCAGATACATTAGGGACATTTAAGCAACTCTTGGATAGGCACATGGATGACAGTAAAATGAAAGGTATGCAGGTTAATTTTGATCTTAGAGTAGGATAATAGGTGGGCACAACATCGTGGGCCGCAGGGCCTGTACTGTGCTGTACTGTTCTATGTTCTATGTTATGGACCAGACCAAATCCCATCAAAATATATTTAGGAAATAGTCTGGACCCTAACGTTTTTCATATTTTAAAGTTAAGTGGAAGGAGCTGCATTCCAGATGCAATTCCATTGGTCAAACCAATGCAAAACACACTTTATCTTTACACTACAGTTAAAATACAGACAAAATAAAAATGGAAGAATTGGTTTAATTGTAACTCTATTGAAATGCTCGACAAAGTTACATACATATAATATTTGTTAACTCTTCTAACATAATAACAACACATAAACACATCCTTAGCAATGGCAAATTCAGTAAAATAGATTGTCTCACATGCAATTCCAGCAGAGGAAGAGAACCTCAAATTTTGGCTTTAACAAAGAGAGGAATAAGTGCTTCCATACCCAGCTTCAAGACCCCAGCAAATGCAGAAAGCTAAAGCTGAAAATTCTGCTTCTGTGGGAGACTGACCCCACCCATTCAGTCTGCTTCTGTTGTTCCAACTTTAAAAGAAAGCCCCAGGGCCTCACAAGCTGTTTACTTTATTGGATTTGAGCAGACTGCTCGCTACCTCTGTCCCAACCTTTCCTTATGAAAATAACCAGGACAAAGTACACTTCTTAAAGCCATAGAATCGTCACATTTCAATGGAAGGCACAGGGACTGAAACAATGGTCATTAATTGACGTTAATATTTTCATGCCTGTAGTAATTTGGGTTGCATTGCTGTTTTCCGTATCACAAATAGTTGTCTTGGCATTTTATTCTACATTCACAAGAATTGACAATTCCACAAGAATTGCCACAAGATAGCGGCAAGCTGACCATTCTTATATCTGTAACTTGAGTCTTAGAAACTAATTTTCTTTCAGTCAAAAATCAGCTTGATTGAAGCTAAGACGCAGCTGATGTGGAATATTAAAAAGGGAGTGATTTCATGGTTCACCAAATAACATTTCTCTGTTTGAAACGGTCTTTTGGCTATAATTCAACAACTGCTTTGGAATATTGGTCAGTTACTACACTGAAATATATGAATAACATTCAGCCATTAATGCTAAATATGCTGAAGTGAAAGTATTATTGCATAAGTTCTCAGCATTCTCCTGAGGTTTTGTACATTAATGGATGCGTACATATAATGATGCCTTTCTGTTACTGAACATATTGGGGTTTTATTTAGCCCAAGTAACAGAAACTTTGGTGTCTTGGAATTTTTAAGGCAGCAATTTCTTTTTTGGTAACTGTTAATGTGAAAAGGAAACATTGATTATTTTCTTTCCCTGGAGATCTTAATGCTTCAGACAAATATGTTTTACATATTAATTTCTTTGTTATTCAAAACTTGATGTTATTTTGTTTTGTTCAGCTTGGTATGCAGGGTCAACCATGGTGCACTTTCCAACCAATGACCTGTGAAAGTGATGTGTCTCCCTCACACATGCCTTTTGTATAACTATTTCATTCTCACATCTATTTTTTACTATTAAGATTCATAGTTTGGTTCAGACCAACAAACGTGGCCCTTTTTTGAATTTTTTTTCATGTCGTGTTTTGTGCTTTTCATAGTCATATTTCCAACATTTTGTTATTATTTATTTTAATTATTTATTTGAATTAGACTCCACTTTATTAATGGGAAATTATTTTTCTAATTTGTACCTCAGTAAAATAAGAATCCAGCCAAACAATTCTCTTAATCAAACCAAAATCAGCTTTGGTTTCTTACCAAGATTCTATCATTGGTAATTCCACTAAAATTGTTACTTTCAGCATTTATGTCCTTCTTTCTTGTTACACATTTTGAAAGAGTGGGAAGTCTATGCAGACCGATGTTAGGTTTGGAGCACAGTCCAGAACCAAAAAATCTTCATCCATTTTGGCTTTTTGTACTTTGTCTACGGTCTTAGGGTCAAACTTGCAAAGAAAAGCCAGGCAGCATCAGCACTTTGGGTCACAGTGGAAGTGCGTTAGGACTAATCATCGACCTATTCAGCTCTTCAAAAAAAAGCACTGATTTAAGATGTATTATTTATCTTATATAATAGGAGACAAGCCTTGTAGTTTTCTTTTTGACCTTCTTTATTCTACGTTTTGGGCTTCCATGTATCAACTCTGTAAATCTCTATTCCCTGTGCCTTTGGGAGCATCTAAAATACCTTTCTTAACTAGGCAGACTTTTGGCAATGTGGTCAGGATTACAAAAATAACTATTAAGAAAAATACTTAACAACAAATGAACAGCTTAATAACGAACGGTACGTATACAGTCAAGGTAGAAATATTTCTGAATATTTGAAAGGAAAATAATAACTGGTAGCAATCAAGATGTAAAGCTATTCTCTTGTAAAAAAAAACTCAGTTTTCTTTCACTTTTTTCCTTATCACTGTGAGAGTTCACATAGTCTGATCTCTATATTTTAGTTCTGGTCAAGGAAACAAAGTTTTTGCAGCTTCTGTGATTGGGCGGGGTACAGGTTTATTGAAAATTTAGAACCTAAATTATCTCTGTTTGCTTGTGGACTAATGTTTATCATAGTTATAGGCTTTGGTCCTCGTTAGTAATTACAAAGGACTCTGAATTCCTGCACCTACAGGGTCTGGCCAATCCAATCCTTAGGCCGACTCGTTTAGCTGAAAAGTTAAGTACATGAAGCTTCAGCTGTTGCCAGTTGAGAATGGAACATTTCAGTTTCAGTTAACATCCTCTCATCCAAGTACAGAAATTGATTCTAATTTGGAAATCCTTTAGGTTCTAGGAGATGGGTGAGGGGAAGTACCGTGAGATCTTGAGAGTAACTTCATCTCCAGATTTTAGAGCCTTTGCAGCTAGGCAAGACTCATTTTGTGGAGTTATGGGGTCACTTGCCCACTCGGCCTGTTGCCATAAAAATATAAGCCTCGATTAAA
This sequence comes from Ginglymostoma cirratum, assembly GCA_024137785.1. Taxonomy (NCBI): domain Eukaryota; kingdom Metazoa; phylum Chordata; class Chondrichthyes; order Orectolobiformes; family Ginglymostomatidae; genus Ginglymostoma; species Ginglymostoma cirratum. Next base: position 43,160,380 of record JAHRHZ010000139.1, read on the forward strand.
AAAAAAACACACTTGATCCCAACTTTATATTTACCTACTTGGCACAGTCTGGATTGGAGGATTGGGCACTTAACATGAGGGAAGTCAGAGACTCTTTCGCACAGAGTTCAGGCAGTAACATATACTTCAAAGCACATGAAAGGCAAACACCCCTCTTGAATATATTTAAACATGCAGATCACACCTGGTCATGTCAGGGGAACCTAATCTGCAATTCAAGGATGATCTCCTGACTGGCCAAAAGAATCCAACCAACAAATTTTTTTATGACTTTACGTATACCTTTCTTTAGGAGAAAGGAGTAGCTGAAGTCTTCCCCAAGATCTCACAAGGAGTTGTTGACCACCTTAATTCCAGCCAGAGACTCTCTCACCAGCTAAGTGATTGCAGACCAACAGTCCCAATCATGCCAACTGGACAAGTGTAGGTTTGACCAGTTCAGGTGGGTCATGACGTAAATTTATGGTAATGATTTATCGAATGTTCCCAGATTTAGCACCCATGCTGAAACTCATAAACAACTTAACCAGAACCCCTTTATAATTCGGATCATTTTTAATCAGTGCCAATGCTTCTTATACCTTTTACAACACTATTATAAAAATATAAATACTGGAAAGGCAAGTATACAATTTAGGAGCAGTAGTAGGCCATTTGCCTCTTGAGCCTGCTCCACCACTCAATATGATCATAGCTAATCTATTAGTGTTTTGAACTCCATATTCCCATCTGTGCCGAATAACCTTTGATTCCACTGCCAAACAAGAATCTGTTGGCTGCTGCCTTAAAAATATTCAACGACTCCACTTCCTGAGGCAGAAAGTACAAAAGGTGAACTACGCTGAAACAGAAGAAAAGTCTCTTCTTTTCTGCCTTAAAAGGGCAGCTCCTAATTTTTAAACTATGTCCCCACAGAAACCAATAGAAATACTCAACAGGTAGGTGTTTCAATGCTTTCTGTTTTTATTTCTTTTGCCACATTGACAAGCCTCTAACAGGGAACTACTCTTTTTTTTAGGATGTGCAACTGATGTTTTGAAAAAAAATTGCAACACATATTTCACAGCAGTCATTTTACGCTGTGTACTGCACCGAATTTGACAATTCATTTCAGTTTACCCTGCAAGGTACCAGCAGAGGTGTCCAATCATCGGAAATATAGTTCAACACACGCCAAAATCTCATCAACTCAGAATCTTTCCTGCTGGGTTGAAGATCTGTTGTGTTAAAGCAAACAATTCATCTCGAAAAAGTCAACTTTGTATTCTTTCATCACTGTAGAACAGTTTATAAATGCTGAGCTTCTTCAAACATTGTACATTTTGAGTTTGCTTAGAAAATGGCCAATTGTAGTGATTGTAACAAGGTTAGTCAGGTGGACCTCATAGAATACGAGTTCCCAGATTGGGGCTGTTAACCTGGTCCAACCAGGGAGCCCTGGCTGACTGGTAAGAACAGGAGGGTCAGACATCCTGTTCACTCTGAGGGCTGGCTAAGGGAGCTGGATCAGTGTCAAAGACTTTCCACGTGTAAATAAAGGGTGACTTAGCAAGGGGATACCGGCCTTGGTGGAGTCATTTCAGCAATAAACGAAGCTGATAGCCCCATGCAGTACTGAGAGATTGCTTCCCTCTTTGAGGGGTCATCTTTTGGAAGAGATTTTAAACCAAAGCTATACTTACCTGCTCAGTTCAATGTAAAAATTCTCACGCTTTTATTTTAAAGATAGCTGCGGAGTTATCCATGGTGTCTCAGCTAAAATGTAACAATGTCCTGAGCAATGTTTATCACTCAATCAGCATTACGCACATTGATTATCTGCTCATTACCACATTGCTATTGTGAGACATTGTATTATGACTCTCTTTATTAACTCACTCACAAGCACACTATATTGACTATACCATGTTTCCATTCACTCATTCATAAAACTGCATTTTTGTACTACATTTTCCTCTTACAAGATAAGCTAAATTTCCAACTCATTACTGCTTAACGACCACATGCTACAAGCAGTGTTTCAACCTGTTTCTGTATCAAAGATTACCCCAGAATAAGTGTTAATACTGTAACCTATTCAGAACAATGCAATCGCCACCAGCATGTCTCCATAATTCACTTAAAACTATGGAAATATTATAATATTAATTAGCCCTTAGCAACCGTCTCTAGGGTCATGAATAGGTTTGAGAACATCAAACAATTTCCTCACTAGTATGTACTTTTTAAATACGTATTAAATAGGGCCACTACCCCATTTAAGAAACTTACGTTCAAAACATGCCTCTGCGAAAGTGCATGAATGAATGTCATGCATAAGAATTGTCAAAACTGGCAATCGTAAATGACATCTCATGACCCAACTGTGGGAGATCAGTTTAATATCCTCTATACTTTTATTTAGTATACATATAATTTCTCACTTATTTAGATCATACAGCTCTAGTGTTTTTACTGACTGTAAAGACAAAATTATGCAAGCTCGGACCGGTCAGACATTCTAATCCCATCAGGAGTAACAGCCAGCATTTAGCAAGTGCTTAAACCATCTCCTGCTTCCCCAGGACAGATGTCATACAATAGATACAACTATGTGACACCACAGTGCAACAATTTTAATACATGTAAAAACTGTGAATAGAAGAGGCTACTGTAAAACTGTACTTGGGATTCCATAACTGCGTTGAACTGTGCCACTGCAGATGCTCAATGAAGAAGCTATTTTCACCACTCACCGATCTCAGTCATTACTGGACACAATCTAACACTATTTCTGGTAGTTTGCTGTGCATACTTTGCCTGTTTTGTGCCCTACATTCTTATATCAGTTACTAAGAAGTACTTCTTTGGGTATAACGTGCTTTAGCATGATTGGTAGTCACGAAAAATGCCAAATGACAAAAAACCTCTTGTCTGTCTTTCTGTAAAATAATTAATGAAAGTTTACTTTCAGGGAATGGTTCACAACTGATAAAAGTGGACCTAGTGTTGTATATTCATCTACAGTGAAAAGAAAGTACTCGGGCAATGGAGCAGTGAACAGGAAAAGTTCATTCAGCTCTTTGTCCATGCACATCATTCAGACTGTGGCTGATCTGCACCTCACCTCCATTTACTTGTCATAGCTCTGCACCCTTTAGTGCCATTATCATAGCTTTCCCTCAGTGATACAAGTGAATTGGACTCTAACAGACTCAAGGGTTGCCGGCTGTTGGAACCTGATTTCATTCATTGAGACTGAGAGTGATTGCATTTGTCACTTTTAATCCCTCAAAATGTGGAATCAAGGTATAATTTGTGTATCCACAGTGAACCATCAAATCCCTACAGTGTGGAAACAGTCCCTTCAGCCCAACAAATCCACACCAAACCTTGGAGAGCCCTCCCAGACCTACCTGCCTATAACCCACCTAATCTACACATCCCTGAACACTACAGGCAATTTAGCATGGCCAATCCACCAAGCCTGCACATCTTTGGACTGCAGGAAGAAACCAGAGTACCCAGAAGAAACCCAAGTAGACATGGGGAGAATGTACAAACTCCACACAGACAGTCACCCAAGGGCGGAATCGAACACAGGGTCCCTGATGCTGAGAGGCATCAATGCTAACCACTGAGCCACCATGCCGCCCACTGTTCCTAAAGAGAGTAGGACCAATTCCTTTGTGGGGTAATGTACTTGTGCTACTGGGGAGGGCTTAACCTAACTTGGGAGGAGTATAGGAACCAGGTGGTAATACAAATGTGAAGAATACTGGGAGAAACAGCTAAAATTAGAAAAGAGTGAGGTATTAAGTGTGTTCAGGCTAATAGGGAAAATAATAAAGTCTATTGTGATGTATATGAAAAATAATATTTGCTAAAGTACAGGTTCAGATAGCCACATGGAAATATGATGTTGTGGCGAAAGCAGTGACTGTGTTCAAAGAAAGACAGGACTTGATATTGAATATTCCTGGATGCAAATGTTTGGGTTTTCACTACGAAGACAGGTAGCTGCAGTTGGGAAGCTTCCAAACTCAGCAGACCTGACTAAGTTTAAACAGTCTTAATTCAGACAATTTCCACCCCAGACATTTGAAGGTAGTTTGGAATCAGATCTGACCCTGGAAGCTAATCCAAGACAGAAAATGTTGATGTAGACTCAATAGAAGCCCAACTTGGTTCTTTGAGACCTTGTATCAGTCATGGAACAAAAGGTTCAGCACCACTGGCCTTCACCCTACAAACTCTCTCACTGTTCGAGCTCTTCACCCCTTACAGCCACTCCTCATTGCTCTTCATTACCTTCTTGCCAACACATGACCATTCCATGCCCATTCACCAAGTACACAATCAATGAGTCATGTAATAACAAATACAAGGGTGGAACCATACAATAGTCTCAATCAAACAGACCATGAATGTATTGATAACAAGATTAAAATAGTTCACACCTCTTTGTCTTAACCAAACAGACATTGGGATATTGATGAAAGAATCACAGAATCTCCACAGTATGGAAAGACCCCATCATATCTGCACTACCCTCCAAAGAGCATCCCACCCAAACTCAGCCCTCTACCCTTTCTCCGTAACTCTGCATGTACCACAGCTAATCTACTTAACCAGGGCGGCACAATGGCTCAGTGTTTAGCACTGCTATCTCACAGCGCCAGGGACCTGGGTTCAATTCCACCCTCAGGTGACTGTCACTGTGGAGTTTGCACGTTCTCTCCATGTCTGCGTGGGTTTCCTTCAGGTGCTCTGGTTTCATTCTGCAGTCCAAAAATGTGCAGGCTAGGTGGATTGGCCACACTAAATTATCTGCAGTGTTCAGGGGTGTGTAGATTAGGTGGGTTATGTGGGACGGGTCTGGATGGGATGCTTCAAGGTTTGGTGTGGACTTGTTGGGTCAATGGGCCTGTTTCCACACTGTAGGGATTCTATGCACATCTTTAGACAGTGGGAGGAAACAGGAAACCCACACAGACAGAGGGAGAACATGCAAACTCCACACAGACAATCAGCCCAGGCTGGAATTGAACCTGGATCCCTGGCACTGTGACACAGAAGTGCTAACCACTGAGTCACCATGCCGCCCAAGAGGTCACAGAAAGAGCAACTTATTAAAATATTTCAAGTATGTTAATCTGGCAAAGTTAACAATTCACATGTCAAAACCAAATCCTGGTTGAGATAACAAGCATGGGGCTGGATGATAGCAGCATCATAGGAGCAGGAAAACTTGACGTTTCGGGCCTAAACCCTTCATCAGGTTGAGATCATGCTTTCATTATGCTGGGTTCTCTTCTTAGACTTCAGGGTAGTGGCAAAGGACTGGAAAATTGCCAAAGTTACCCTTGTTCGAAAAGAGATGTAATTACCAACACAGCAACTATAGGCCAATCAATCAGCTTAACCTCAATGTATGGGGGCAGAGAAATTTGAGAACCGATTATTCAGGAGAAAACTAATAGTTATTTGGACATATGAGGAGTGTTTAAGGAAAATCAGTGGGGATTTGTTAAGGGCAAATTGTGTTTCACTAACACGATGAGGGGAACACAGCTAATGTGCTGTACCTGGACTGCCTCACAACAGACCTGCAAGCAAATTTAGGGATCATGGAATAAGAGGGACAGGAGCAACATTGATGTGAAATTGACTAACTGACAGGAAACAGAGGGTGAATGCATCTTTGGGCAAAATGAAGATTTATCAGAGAGTTCCGAGGAAGTCTTCGTGAGGAATCCAGCTTTCCCTGGTATTTATTAATAACCTAGACCTTTGTGTAAAGGGCATGATTTCCAAATTTGCAAATGATATGAAACTTAAAAATATTGCTTGCTCTGGTCTCTTGCAGAAATATATTAATGGGGAGATGTAAAGGCCCAAAAGGTGCATGTAATGCTCTAAGATCTATCTTCTGATCTTAACAAGAATACTTATCTCCACATTTCTTTTGCAGTTAACTTGTAGTATTTCTTTTAGCTCAGGGTAGCATGGTGGTTAGCACTGCTGCCTCATAGCGCCAGGGACCTGGGTTCAAACTCTACCCTCAGGTGACTGCCTGTGAGGAGTTTGCATGTTCTACTCGTCTCTGCGTGAATTTCCTCTGGGTGCTCCGGTTTCTTCCCACAGACTAAAGGTGTGGAGGTTAGGTGGATTGGCCATTCTAAATTGCCCGTAGTGTCTAGAAATGTGCGGGCTAGGTGGGCTAGCCATGGGAAATGCAGGGTTATAGGGCTAGGGTAGAGGTTGGATCTGGGTGGGATGCTCTTTGAAGAGTCAATGTGTATTCAATGGGCCAAGCGACCTGCTCCTACACTGTGGGGATTCCTTGATTCTATAGTACATTGGTAGTCAGTTCAGAAACTTCTGCATAGAATGAATTGTAGCAAAAATAAGGAGGCAATGGCCTAGTGGTATTATCGCTGGACTGTTAATCCAGAGACCCAGGTAATGTTCTGGGCACCAGGCTTCAAATCCTGCCATGGCAGATACTGGAATTTAAATTCAATAAAATATCTGGATTTAAGAATCTAATGATGGCCATGAATCCATTGTGGATTGTCGGAAAAACCGATCTGGTTCACTAATGTCCTTGAGGGAAGGAAACTGCCATCCTTATCTGGTCTGGCCTACATGTGACTCCAGACCCACAGCAATGTGGTTGACTCTGAACTGCACTGTGGGTAATTAGTGATGGGCAATAAATGCTGCCTCGCCAGCAATGCCTTCATACCATTAATGAATAAAAAACAAGTGAAATGACTAAATGGGGAGAAATGATAAATGGAATAAGACAATAAATATTGAAAGAGAAGGAATGAAATCCAAAGAAAAAGCTAAGCAGAGAGTAAATAACTCAAAGAAGATTGTGATAAAGTGTAAAATGTAAGTTGTAAAGGGAAAAATAAGCATTTTAAATACCACTTAAAATGTACACTCAGTTAATATTGTTCAATTTAAAAATGAGTATCACATTTCACTTCAATTTATTCAGAAATTGAACCCCACGATCCAAAATATACGGATTTAAATGGTCACTAATTTAATCAAGGTTTGAAGCCATTTGTTAAAAACCCTACATCACCATTTTCACATTCTATGATTATATTTTCAAAGCTTTAACTTCCAGCGAAAGCCTCCCTGTTGGTTAGGACAAGATCAAAAATGAAGGCTTTGGTATCTCCACCCACACACCTGCCTAATGAGGTCTGTACAGAGAACGCAGCCAAGGAATTTTGGAATTCATAGTTAACAGATTAAAATGCAATATGCAATTTTTGCCATCTGTTCTCTGAAAGACTGAGCAAGATTATGTGTTTTTATCTAAACTTGCTACATCTATATAGTGGCATGAATAGTGACACTTAATTAGAAACTGATTTTACCCAGATGAGTCTCTGTGCTGGGTTTACCCACAGTGGAGTAAATTTTATTTTTATCTCTCACATATAAATTATGTAGATTGAAAATTATAAGTTCATTGTGTGGTGCTGTAAATGAAAATGAAATAATCCCAATATTGATGCAATAACGCTCCTTCTTTTCAACATTCCCATTTTAAAATTTGAACATCGAACAAATAAGACTATTTGGCCCAGGATCAGTTTGGAATTTCTCAGGGAAATGAAAATACCTCAAGAAAGATGTCTCAAATGAATAACTTTGCATCATCTACAATTCACTGTTTCAAAATTTAGATAATGCAGCAAATGAGACACAGTAGCTTGTCTCCTTTCACCATTCTAAAAGCTACACCTGGTGGAAACTTTGATAAGGGAAGATAACAGACCATGTTGTTGAGTAGGACTCTATTCTTGTTCCAAAGTACAACAATTGCTCTTACTAATGAGTGTTGGACTGTCTACATAACATAAGGAGGCGCATGGAGGGTGAATGGAAATCATGAGATGTACTCTGAACTAGCTGCAACAATTTAGGAGCAAATTACTGCAGATGTCGGAATCTATACTGAAAACAAAAAAGGCTGGAGATCACAGTGGGTCAGGCAACATCCTTGGAGAGAAAGCAAGCTAATGCTTCCAGTTACAACCAGTTAAACTGAACTACCAACTTACTGTCTTCCCCAACACTCCAAACTCCACCACCCCGACTACTGCATAAATGCCGTCCTCTCCACACTTAATGTCAGCTCTCGATGAAGGGTCATCTAGACTCAAAACGTTAGCTAGCTTTCTCTCCATGGATGCTGCCCGACCTGCTGTGACTTCCAGGACTTTTGTTTTCAGCAGCTGCAACAATGAACTATCAGTGCTCCACAGGATATACATTTGGTTTGCAGCTGCAAGCTATGTTGAACTTGAAGGAAGGCAGTTCCACAATGAAGCTGGGATAAAATAGGATCATACATCGTTGATAATGAGAGAATTTAGTAGCTTTGCAACACTTGCTTTACGTATTCATTCATTTAAATATGGCAAAATGCAATGTTAGTATACAGTAATCATGAGTTAAACTCACTGAATTAATCTTCCTCTGCAAAGCATATCTGTCATATTTAAAAGTAATTCTATTCACAATGTTTGTTTACAAATCTTAACTAAATCCCCTTGACTGTTGAAATTCCATAGTACAATATTTAGAACATATTGATTAATGTGCTTCAATTAAAGAGTTCTTTGTGTATTATTTTAACAAAATAAAATATACTAAAACAATAAGTAGAAAATACTTATGCAATTGCATTAACTACATAAAAAATCTCTCACTATGAAAATTCAGTCTACTAGAGATTGCATGCAGTATTACATACATATTTGTTGCAGGCTACATCATCCCATTTTGATCACAAGTGAAATAAAAATTACTGAAGTTTTTCTGCAGAAGTTATAGAGGAGGAGCTTTGCAAACTAGTTTTAATCATTTCAAAGATAGTAGGAACTGCCAATGCTGGAGAATCTGAGATAACAAGGTGGAGAGCTGGATGAGCACAGCAGGCCAAGCAGTATCAGAGGAGCAGGAAAGCTGACATTTCGGGTCTAGGCCTTTCTTCAGAAGAGTCTAAACCCGAAACGTCAGCTTTCCCTCTCCTCTGAAGTTGCTTGGCCTGCTGTGTTCATCCAGCTCTACACCTTGTTATCTTTAATCATTTCAACATTTCTTTGAGAAACAGTTCAAATTGTCTTACTCTGACTTGGCCCACATAGATATTCGCTTCTTCTTCCAACACAGTGAAGTTCTTAAGAAGGATGGTGTCAAAGTTTGGATCATTGTCGTTCACGTCAGTAACCACAATGTTGACAGTTGTAGTTGAAGTCTAATGAAAAAAAAAGTCTCAGTTGGACAATGCTCATTTTCAACAGGTCACCACCAAAGGTACATATAACTTGTGGGAAACATATATGAATCCTACTACATCTTAGCAATTACGATATAATTAGTGATTAATTTGAAAGATATGAGCAACAATTATTTTCCTGAAATTTTTTAGCAAGACAAAGCCGATGTCAGCAAGGTGATTTATGAAATCGTTTATAACGCACTTTTGGAAATGTGCATATACCTTTCAACGTAATCACAAGCAAAAAGCATTTTAACATAATTAATCTATATCATATCTAGGCTCCTAGTGAATTATATCAATGTCAAATTATTCAGAGCTGATTGAAATAATGTCTGCAATTTTAAAACAATCCTCATAAATTTATTATAAAAATATGCATAGCTTTACGGTTCATTAATCATCTCAATGTTACTCACAGAGTATTAATGTATTATAACCTGTTATAAATGAGGAATAACTTCCTCTGTTGTTTCTTTCAGCCAATCATCAACTCTGAGAAATCTTGGCAAATGCTTAAACACTCTTCCAATTTGCCCCCCTTTGCTTTGTTAACTTGCATAAATGTGATTATAAGTTTCTCAAGTTACTGCTTTTTGTAATGAATCCAGCAAGAAATGCACCAGAAATTTAACTTGGAAAGCATACTGCATCTCAGGATATTTCAGAAGAAGCACCAGATGACAGATTTTGATTAATTCAGATATATTTGTCTTCAGTAAAAGCAATTCCTGAATGGTACCATTCTGGATTTAACAGAAAGCAGATCACTGTGGCAAGTCTAATTCTTCCTCCCTAAAGTAGGTACATATCCTCTCCACTTGGAATTTCCTCCTCATGCCCAGCTGAAATCAGGAACCTGACAGTCGAGTCTTGGCACTCAGCCCTGGTTTGTCACAACTACCTTTGCAATAATCAGCAACTGTTTGATTTGTTTTATTTGGCAGAAGTAAACACTTCTGGTCTGGTCTACATCGGCTGCTCAGCTGCAACCGTTGTCACTTAATTTACATAGAATTTTACCGCAGTGAAGAGGCCATCCAGCCCACCAGTTTTGTGCTGTCCACAATAGCAGCTGCACCCAAATTCTACTCTGGGTTGAATTTTATATATTTTATCGAAATTCAAGTTGCATTGTTTCTTTTTTGGAGGATTTGTTGGCAGGAGTCCCAGAAGGTTCTCTCACCATATCTTGGCAACACAGCCATATTAATTACCTACCATGCCCCAGTGGTGTCCCTCAACTTCGATTTCTCCCACACATGATCATTCATTGTACCCAGAACAACTCCTGACTCAGCAGCTACCTGTCAAAAGACCAGCATCTTTGTGCCCATGTCACCTTTGAAAGTCCGTGAGGCATTCAGATGAGTACTGTCAGTCTGGGGCTGCCTTGCTCAGTTCCTGAAATCTGCCCTGGACATGGCAGACATGGGGAAATCTATTTTGAGGTCAGGTTCCTGCTTGTGGGTGGGGTAGGGCTGGGGGTAGCTAAGACACAGGAACTCTTCTTCCCCGTGGAGCTGAAGAGGCCATGACTTCAGATAGCCTGCTCCAAAGTTACCACTGAGTTTCAAGTAGTCTTGGTCATCTGGAGGAAGTGTGCCAATGACTTTCTTCACTCCATCAGGGAAAGGGTCTTGGTCCTCCCTCTGATACCTCACATTCACACTTTGTCTATGGCTGCATCCACGAAGGCTCATCCTCTACCACTGTCACTATTGCCTGGAACACCTTCTCTCATTTGCTCTCATCCACCCCAAACCACAACACCACGAACGCTGCATGCCCTCTGTGCTGCCTACTCACTCACTCAGGATACTCCCAACCTACACCAAGTGACAGCTGTACCATCCATTTTCATCTTCAGTAATTCCTGCCTCTTTTTCATTCCAGAAGGAAAACAGCCCCCAGCAGAATGAAGACAGCTAGTGGGCTACCTGGCATTCAGGTCTTCACTCCTAATGTGGAGAGTATCTCCTCAAACAGGGGCTGAACTGGTACAGGAGATTGCCCTTGACTTACTGTGCTAGTCATCCTCTTGATCTTAATGAGGCCTGCTGACAACAATGACGAGATTCCTGGCTTTACGTCTGCACTAAACAGAATGGCAAAACAGTCTCAATACGAGCCTGTATCTCTGGCTGAGTGTGCAAAAGGGCAAAGGGGGAAGGCAAGGCAGGAATCCCACAAGCATCCAGGTAGGCTCAGAGTGACTAACAGAGCATGTGAAGAGCCTGGAGATGAAGCCTGGTCCAGCCAAGGAATTAGGTCCATGTCCCTAAGTGTCGTTGCTGCAGCACTTTTTTTTTAATTCACTCATGAGACATGGACATTTATTGCCCATCCTTAGTTGCCTTTGAGAAAATGGTGGTGAGCTGATTTTTTGAACGATAGCGTTCTATTTGCTGAAGATAGATCCACATTACTGTTAGGGAGGAAACTCCAGCAACACTGAAAGGCCAGTGATAGATTTCAAAGTCAGGATGGCGAGTGTCTTGAAGGGGAATTTTAGGTGTATCTGCTGTCCTTGTCCTTCTAGATGGAAGTGGTCACAGGATGGAAGGTGCCATCTGAGGAAGTCTGGTGAATTTCTGCTGAATCCTGTAGCTGGTACACACTAGTGCTTCTCAGCACCAGTGCAAAGTGACTGAATGTTTGTGAAAGTATTGCCAATCAAGCGGGCTGCTTTGTCCTGGATGGCGTTAAGTTTCTTGTTGGAGCTACTCCCGCCCAGGCAAATGGGAGTATTCTATCACACTCCTGACCTGTGCCTTTTAGATGGTGGACAGGTTCTGGGGAGTCAGGAGATCATTTACTTGCTGTGGTATTCCTATCCTCTGATCTGCAGCGTTAAGTCCAGTTGAGTTCCTGATCAATGGTAACCCTCAGGATGGTGATAGTGGTGGGAGCACAATTGAATGTCAAGGGGCAGTGGTCTCTTATTGGTGATTGTTATTGATTGGCATTTATGTGGAAACATGTTATTTGTCACTTTTTAGCCCAAGCTTGGATATTGTCCAGGTCTTGTTGCATTTGCACATGGATTGCTTCAGTTTCTGAGGATTGGCGAACCATGCTGAGTATTGCACAATCATCAACAAACATTGCCACTTCGATGTTATGATGGAGGGAAGGTCGTTGATGAAGCTGCTGAAGATGGTTGGGCCTCCAGCATTAACCTGGATGACTGACCTCGAACAAGCATAACCATCATCCTCTGTGCCAGATATGACTCCAACCATCAGAGAGCTTCCCCCATTTCCCATTGATTCCAGTTTTGCTAGGTGTCCTTGACACCACACTCAGTCAAATGTGGCTTTGATGTCAAGGGCTATCACTTTCACCTCTCCTTGATGATTACAATGATTATTACTGTTACATCCCAAGGTGGGGCATTAAGGTGCAGAAGTGCCCCTGCAAGTGGATCGGGTGCGCCCCAAGGTAGTTCTTAGAGGCTGGCATATATTTGATGCCAATGTCCACGGATATGGGGTGTGTATGGAGCTTGCCCTGAGTATAGTTGCTGGGTTTCAAACATGGAGGTCACATACAGTACGTGGTGAGCTGTATTTACCAGATGCAAGCTTGAGATTCCATGTTGTGTTTTCCGATGTCCCACTGTGTAGCAAGTTTGTTAAAATGGAAAGGTGGATAGTAACACAATGAGTTGGGCCATCAACAAGGTGTTGAACAATTTATAATCCCCTTAATTGGCAACTCAGTGACGCCTGGTGAGAAATGCTGCAGTGAAAAGTATAGGAGATGGAATGAAATGTTCCTGATATCAAAACGGGCCTCACTGCACTTGTCATCCAATATTACTACAGATCTCACCATAGCCCCCTTTGCTCAAACATCTATAAGGTTCTGTCCTGTGTTTCTTTGCTTTGTACCTTGAAACTGAGAATTTGATAATTGTAGGGAGGACAGGTTCTTACTCCATTGTAATTCTCTGCATATTAATGGTGCAAAGTATTTCCTGTTTGATGCTTGTGGGAAATTTTACCTGGGGATGAGTTTCAAGTTGCTGAGCAAAATGAGCATCAAATCTGTTCAAGACTGTTAGTTAGAGACATTGGATTTTAATGAGCAGCCCTCATTTACCTCCCATTGATTAGCTGTAAGTCTGATATGAATTGATGAAGATAGGCTGTGGCTGTGGTGGGGCAAGTAGAGAAGATACAGAGAAAACAGAAGTAGGAATAGTCTATTTGGTTCTTTGAGTCTGCTCTGCAATTCAGCATGATCATGGTTGATCCTCCACCTCAACGTTACACACTCCCACTCTCTGCCCATACCCCTCGACTGCTAATAATCTATTTCTCCACAGTCTTTTGTGGCCGATAATTCCATAGGGTTACCAATCCTTTGACCGACAAAATTTCTCATCTTGGTATGAAATGGATCTCTATATATCCTGAGACCACTCGCTCTGGAATCTCAGGCCAGGGGAGTGTTATCCCTGATTCCAGGGGATTGTTACAGTCCACAACACTGCCTGCTCCAGCCAATATGTAATAGAAACGAGGAGCCAAATGTTGGGGTTGGCTCAAACAGCCAGCAGAAATCTGAGCTCTGCCAACAGATCTTCATAAGGGACCATCCTTACTTCACATTTCTGGGGAAGTTGGGGGGGGGGGGGGGGGGCAGAAGGCCAGGAAGGCTGGATTCATAGTCAGGCTAGGCAACCCAGGAAGTGGAGAGGAGGATCCTGAAAGCCTGCACTGAGACTCTGGGATTATGCTGAAACTCTTAAAGCATATAACAGTCCTCCTGTTCTGAAACCATGCTTGTTCCCCTCATTCTCCATGCTTCATTCAGACCATGCCACCTAATGTCCTTTACCCCCACTCCCCATGTTGCCAGCTGGGCCATACTGCAGTGGCTATGTTGACAGAAAAATCAAGTTATCTCTCTATCGTCAATGCCACTATTGAAACAAAATCCACTCTCACTTCAAAAAATATACTGAAATTCCTTAAACATTTCATGTAACTGCTCAATGAGAAGACTGGGTGCTGAATTTTCAGAGATCCTGATCAGCATAAGACATCGGGAAAACAAGGCGTGATGAAAAAAATCAGTTACTCAAAATTGAGAGAAAAAGAACTTGGTTTCTTGCCAAAGTTTTTCGAGGGATAGGAGAGAATCTCAATACTGAGTGGTGCGGGACCTTTTTGCATGGATTAACATTTCATTATTACTGAATCTTACCTCATTTATCTGCAGGTCGATGAATCCCCGTGCACTGGAGAGAATATAAACAGTATCTATCACCTACATGAGAGTCTGACCATATAACTACGGCTGCCACTGAATGGCGTTTCCTCTGGGTATTCATCTCAGTTAGTATTCCCCAACATCTCAGGCCCACGCTTCAGAGGGCAGTAATCTCTGCCCTATCCACAGAGGCTGGTATTGGCCAAGAAACTGCCTTAACACATCTCCCACACACTCATAACACAGTTATACACTTTGATACTATCTTTGGAGCTCCACAATACATTTTGTTGCAATGGTGCTGCCTAGTCACATTGGGTGCAGGGAAACACATGTCACATGCACCTGATCAGGACACTTCCTAAGAGCTTTTGGCTTTATTCTCAGAAGTCATCCACTCACTCCTGTTTCTTTGCCTTGCCTTTTTTGCTCATTGCCGCCTCATTCAGAACTTACAGCCTCATAGCACCTTTTTGTGTCTCACCTTTTAGTTCAAGCTGGGCTGGCTTCAGTCAGGGTGTACTGCCACTGTCAATCAAGGCATTGCCTGATCGCTGTCCAGAAGCTTGGAGACTGTCAGTCAGCTGCTTGGACCTTTCAGGGCCAGAGGTTGCCTATCATTATAGCCCAGGAAATGCATTAATATTCCCGAAGTACGTTCATTGGAATTTTCCCCAGGCTTAGCAAGTGCTATTATCCCTTTGGCCGATGCACAACTATAGTACAGAGAAGTTGAGGTGGAGCAAATGTCACTGCCCTGCATGGACCTCAGAGGCCCACAAGCAAAGTTAGACAGCATGTATATGAGAGCCATTGAGTGAAGATACTGCATGTATTAGTGAGAATGCTGAACAATGTGACCTGGTGAGAGCTGTATTCAGTGACAGAGTTTAGAATGAGTGAGAGGCAGCAAAGAGATGATGGTTGCAATTCCCCTGGCAGAGCCGAGAAGGTTATTAACCTTCTTGCTGCGTTTCAGTGCATTCTTTCAAACTGTGGGCATCGGGTTATAACTTCAGAACTGGCTGTATGGTCAGGGCCAGGGTATCCTCTAATTATCCTGAGAAAACAGGAAGGCCTCCCTGTTCACCACTCGATCCACGAGGATGTCCTTGTCCTCAAAGCAAGGTGTCAGCTTGCTTTCATCAGTCATCTCTGTGAAAACTGCTCACACATTATAAATGTGAAGAGTTATTCTCGCCTGCAGCACTTGAACTGGTGCACAGCTGGAGTTTAAATACGTATGAGTTACTAGAAACCCAGAAGGTCCTGAGTAGCACTGCGCAGGCATGGTGCGTTCTTAATGAGGTGAGCAGCGTGCAATTATGGGAGATAACTTGCTAGAGGTCATGGAGAGAAACTCTTTATGAAATTCCCCAAAGTTGACTCTTCACAAAGTTATAGGTCAGAAATCACACAACACCAGGTTATAGTCCAACAGATTTATTTGAAAACACAAGCTTTCGGGGTCTTACTCCTTCTTCAGGTGTTAGTGACAGAGGTAGGATCAGACACAGAATTTATAAGTAAAAGACCACTGATGAGGAGGATGTATTGAACAAACCGAAGATGCTGTCGAAGCTTTACAGGTTTAAATTGATGAATATGTATTTGTAAATCCCTGAATTCCTTTCAAGTCACGGTCCTGAGGGAACTAAAGGTTTTATCAGTGTAAAGAAGAAGTGACATTTTAAGTCGGGCAATGTATGTTAGGTACGAGGCCTTGTTTAGAATTTGTTTGTGTTTTGGTTCAGAGTCAGACTGGTTTTATTTCTAAAGTAAGAGTTTATAAAATGCCACATTGACTGAATGTCTATAATTGTGTGCATTTTGAACAAAGTAGAATGTATCTGCAAGTACCAATTCACCCCATAGATTTATGTGTGTGTCTGTGTGTGAGTGAGAGAGAGAGAGAGACTGCATGCATGTGTGTGCTTGAGAGACAGTGTGTGTGTGAGAAAGGATCTGTACGAGAGTTTGTGTGTGCGGCGTGTGTGTGTGTGTGTGTGTGTGTGTGCTCGCGCGCGCGCGTGTGTGAGAGTGTATGCAGGTGTCTGTGTGCGTGTGTGAGGGAGAGATACTGTGTGTGTGTATATGCTTGCGTGTGTGAGAGTGTATAGTGTAGTGGGGCTACCTGTAGTGTGACATGAACCCAAGATGCCGGTTGAGGGCGACCTCATGGGGACTGAACTTGGCTATCAGCCTCTGCTCGGCGACTCTGCGTTGTTGTATATCCCGAAGTCCGCCTTGGAGGAAGTTTACCTGAAGATCCGAGGCCGAATGTCCTTGACCGCTGAAGTGTTCCCCCACTGGAAGGGAACACCCCTGTCTGGCGATTGGTGCGCGGCGTCCATTCACCTGTTGTTGCAGCTTCTGTGTGGTTTCACCAATGTACCATGCCTTGAGGCATCCATGCCTGTAGCGTATGAGATAGACAACGTTGGCCGAGTCACCTGAGTATCTACCTTGCATATGGTAGGTGGTGTTCCCACATGTGATGGTGGTACCCATGCTGAAGATCTGACACGTCTTACAGAGGTTACCATGACAGGGTTGTATCGTGTTGCGGTCGCTGTTGTACTGAAGGCTGGGTAGTTTGCTGCGAACAATGGTCTGTTTAAGATTTGGCGGTTGTTTGAAGGCGAGAAGTGGAGGTGTGGGGAAGATCTTGGCAAGGTGCTCATCGTCGTCGATAATGTGTTGAAGGCTGCGAGAAGCACGTAGTTTCTCCGCTCCCGGGAAGTACTGGATGACAAAGGGCACTCTGTCGGATGTATACCATGTCTGTCTTCTGAGGAGGTCATTATGGTTTTTCGCTGTGGCACATTGGAATTGGCAATCGATGAGTTGAGCATCGTATCCCGTTCTTACAAGGGAGTCCTTCAACACCTTCAGGTGTCCCTCATGTTCCTCCTCATTTAAACAGATTCTGTGTATCCGTAGGGGATGGCTGCTTTAAAGTGTTTAGGGTGGAAGTTAAAGAAGCGCAGCATTGTGAGGTTATCGATGGGTTTGCAGTGCAGTGACGTATTGATGTGTCTGTCCTTGATGGAGATGCATGACTCTAAAAATGAGACTGATTCTAAACAGCAGTCCATGGTAAGTCTGATGGTGGGATGAAACTTGTTGATATCACTATGTAGTTGTTTCAGTCATTCCTCGCCATGAGTCCAAAGGAAGAAAATGTCATCAATGTATCTGGTGTATAACATTGGTTGGTGGTTCTGTGAAGCAAAGAAGTCTTGTTTGAACCTGTGCATGAAAATGTTGGCATAATGGGGAGCTAGTCTGGTCTCCATGGCTATTCCATGTGTCTGGATGAAGAGTGGGTTGTTGAAGGTAAAGACATTGTGGTCAAGGATGAAGCGAATGAGTTGTAGGGTGGCATCTGGAAATTGGCAGTTGGTGGTACTGAGCACTGAGGCTGTTGCGACGATGCCGTCGTCATGGGGGATTCTGGCGTAGAGTGCCGAAACATCCATTATGGTGAGGAAAGTTTCCTCTGGTGTGTGGGTGCTGAGTTTCTGTAAGAAGTCTGTAGTGTTGTAACAGGAGCTTGGGGTTCCTGTACAATGGGTTTCAAAATGTTCTCGAAATAACGAGGGAGGTTCTCACACAGGGTCCCATCGCCTGGTCCAATAGGACATCCATGTCTGTTAGTTTTGTGTATCTTTGGAAGGCAGTAGAAGTCCCCTACGCAGGATGAGAGCGTGTTGGGTACTCTAAAGGACAGGATCAAATGTCTTGACTTGTCTGCTCCATTGACGGGTGCTTTCTTTAGTCGGATTGGCAGGTAGTTGTCTATAGTGTTCCTGGTTGTTCAGTTGTCAGTATATTTCTTTGCAGTAGTCAGAGACCTTTCACATCAGACAGAGGTTCACCTGTACATCCGTCAATGATCTATTTCTCCAGCATCAGCAGTTCTTATATCTATGAGTGAGTAACAACCCCACTCCTTTGCAGTATTCTGTCCTATTCTGTATGACGATGGCTCCTCCTTTGTCTGCTGGTTTGATGACAATATTGAGATTGGTCTTGAGAGCTCAGATGGTGTTGCATTGTGCCTGAGTGATGTTTTGCACTACTTTGTGAGCACTGCTGTTAAATCTGGCTTTAACACATTCTCTGATGGCTTGAGCATACCTGTGAAGCCCAGAGCAACAACCTGCTGGAGAGGGTCAAATTCAACTCTCTCACACACACACACACACACACACACACAAATTTATGGGGTGAATTTGTATTTGCAAATACAAGGTTTAACAGCATCTTAGGTTTGCTTACTATATCCACATCAGTGGTGTGACCCTTTGATCTTTTACTTATAAACTGTGTGTGTGATACTACCTCCCTCACTAACATCTGAAGAAGGAGTGAGGTTCCGAAAGTTTGTGTTTTCAAATAAACCTGTTGGAGTATAACCTGGTATTGTGTGATTTCTGACCTTGTTTACCCCAGTCCAACACCGGCATCTCCACATCACAAAGTTATAGAATCATAGAATCCCTGCAGTGTGGAAGCAGGCCGTTTGGCTCATCAAGTCTACACCGACCCTCCGAACAGCATCCCACCCAGACCCACTGCCCTACCCTGACCCTGTAACCCTTCATTTCCGATGGCTAACCCACAAAGCACACACATCCCCAGACACCGAGGGCAATTTAGCATGGCCAATTCACCTAACGTGCACATCTTTAGACTGTGGGAGGAAACCAGTGCAGCCAGAAAAAGCCCATGCAGACACAGGGAGAACGTACAAACTCCACACAGACAGTTGCCCGAGACTGCAATCGAACCCAGGTCCCTATGAGGCAGCAGTGCTAACTACTGAGCTGCTAAGCTGCCCCTGAGGGCTGCTTTTACTGCCTTAGACTGGTCTGCTCTCATAACCTTATTTGAATCTTCTCCTCCAATACTTTTAGTGATGTTTTTGTATATAGGTGAATCTATACCTACTTCAGAATGAATATTTATGATTATTTGAAGGATCTTAACTAAAACCTTACATCGTAATTGATTGATTCACTAAGTAAATGTAGTACAAAATGTTCTTACCTATGTCTTCTGTATAAACAACTGCAGTTGCATATTCTAGCTCAGTTTTACAGAGTTACTATTGCTCTACTTGTGAAGACTACATTAAGCATTTCTCAAGCTCTCCAACTAATGTCAGTCATGTTCTGCTCCCAGTTCTGGGAAAATTCTGCCCAGGCAGTAGCATACAGCTTGATTCACTGGAACGGATCGGAATTGTTTCTTGAGATAATGTAGAGAAAGGAGTTTGGTGAATCTCTGATGAGTGGCTAATGTATTTCTATTCTTAATTTTTAATATAACCAACAAATTTATGGTAAAGTCAAAAATAGATAAAAACAACAGAATTGAGTAACAGACTTAAAATGACAGAACAAGTGATGTGTCAAGGCTGCAGCATATGGGAGCTCCTGGATACCATTGTCCAGCAAATGTTTGAAGTATAAGTAGCTTTGGCTCAGAGGTTATAACTGCAGGCTGAACCACAGACACTGTGAAGCTTCAGGGAGGAGGACAGTTACCAGAATTCTTTGTAGCAGGACCCAGTCATACCACTTACAACAGTGTCTTCTCGTTTGGTCAGGGTTTCTGGACAAGGGACAGAGACTGCAAGACAGCAAATTATGGGGGGGCCAGAGTGCAGGATTGCAGTAGAGTCTGCATCTGCAATTGTTCAATGGGTTTGAAGTTGGTGCTGGTTTAGCGGTACCATTGCTAGACTATTAATCCAGAAACTCAGCTAATGTTCTGGGGACCCTGGTTTGAATTCTCTCTCCCACACACTCCCTTCCCAAAGCAGATAGAATTTGAATTCAATTAAAAAATTTGGAAATAAGCATCTACTGATGACCATGAAACCATTACCAATTATCCAAAAAGCCCATCGGGCTCACTAATGTCCTTTAGGGAAGGAAATCTGCCATCCTCACTTGGTCTGGACTACATGTGACTCCAGACCCACAGCAATGTGACTGACTCTCAATTGCCCTCTTAAATGGCCAAGCAAGCTATTCAGTTCTACCAATTGCTCGGAAGTCTTAACAAAAAATGAAACTGGACAGACCAGCTGGCATTGACTGAGACACCAGAAACGGCAATGGCAGAAACAGCCCTGTCAAACCTGAAAAGTCCTCCTTACTAACATTTGGTGACTGGTAACAAAATTGGGAGAGCTGTCTCACGGGCTAGTCAAGCAACAGCCTGACACAGTCATACTCTCAGAATCATACCTTACAGACAATGCTCCAGACACCACCATCACCATCACCATCACCATCCCTGATATTTCCTCTCCTACAGACAGGACAGACCCAGCAGAGGTGGGGAACAGTGGTACACATACAGGAGGGAGCTGGCCTGGGAGCACTCAACATTGACTCCAGACCTAATGAAGTCTCATGGCTTCAGGTGAAACATGGGCAAGGAAACCTCCTGCTGATTACGACATACCATCCTCCCTCAGCTGATGAATTGGTTCTTCTCCCTGTTGAACAACACTTAGAGGAAGCACTGTAGGTGAAAAGGTCGCAAAATGTACTCTGGGTGGGGGATTTCAATGTCCACCATGAAGAGTGGCTCGACAGCAGTACTACTAATTGAGCCGATTGGGTCCTACAGGACATAGCTGCGAGACTGGGTCTGCAGCAAGTGGTGAGGAAACCAACAACAGGGAAAAATCACGCCTGACCCTATCCTTACCAATCTGTCGGCTGCAGTTGTACCTGTCCAGGACAGTATCAGTAAGAGTGACCACCGCACAGTCTTTGTGGAGACAAAGTTCTGCCTTTCCATTGAGAATACCCTCCATTATGTTGTATGGCAATGATCACCATGCTAAATAGGACAGACTTCGAACAGATCTAGCAACTCAAGACTGGCCGTCCCATCAACAGCAGCAATATAGTATTCCAGAGCAATCTGCAACTTACGGCTCAGCATATTGCAAAGATAACAAAAAGACAAAATTAAAGACTCTGTATCTGAATATGCATAGTATTCATAGCAAAGTAAATGAATCAACAGTGTACATTGAAGGAAATCAAGTTGTCTGATTGCCATTATGGCGATGATACCACTGAATGACAATGATTGGGTCCTGCTTATTAAGGGATATGCACCATTCATGAAGCTAGGCAAAGTGAAAGCACTGTTAATCATGATGACATTGGCACAATAGTTAGAGATGATCATGGGTTCATGAGATGAGGATTTAGAATCAGTTTAGGTGGAGATGAGGAATAGTACAGGAAGGAAGTAACTAGTTGGTGTAGTCTACAAGCCGCTAACACTAACCATAATGTGAGACAATGTACACAAAAAGAAACATTGGATGCTTATGATAAAGGGAGGGCAATAGTCAGGAGTGATTACAATGAACATATAAACTTGAACATCAGATTGGGAAGGTAAGCTGAGATCAGGAGTTCACAGAGTACTTTCAAAATGGCTTCCTAGAGCAAAAGTTTTGGAACTAATCAGAGAGTAGGTAATTATTAGACTTAGTATTATGTAATGGGAAAGAATTAATGATGACTTCCGATTAAAGGCACCATTAGATAGTGGTGAGCTCAATATGACTGAATTTTGCATTGTTTGAAATGGAAAAGGGTGGGTCTAAAACTAATACTTTAAGCCTAAATAAGGGAAAATATGTGAACATGAAACTAAGCTATCTGAGGTGAACTGCAAACTAGGCTAGGGATAAGATTGTTGACTTGCTCGCCAAGCTGGCTTGTTTTCGTTCAAACATCTTATCACCATGCCAGATGACATCATCAGTGGAGCCCCCGATGAAGCGATGTTATTCTACTCCGCTTGGAACTTATACTCTCCGGTCTGTTATGGTGAGCAGTGTCATTTCCGGTTTTGATCTGTACATATGGGGTCCAATTCTATATGTTTGTTGATTGCATTATGGGTGGAGAACCATGCCTCTAGGAATTCCCGTGTGTGTGTTTATGTTTGGCTTGGGCTACTATGGTTACCTTGTCCCAGTTAAACTGATGACCTTCATTGTCCGAGTGTACTGATTTTAGGGAAGGTTCTTCGTGCCGTTTTGCTGCTAGCTGATGTTCATGTATCCTGACGGCTAGTTTCCTTCCTGTCTGTCCGATGTAATGTTTGTGGCACTTGTTCCGTGGTATTTTGTAAACCACGTTGGTTCTGCATGTTGTGGAATGGTGTCTTTAACCCTTGTAAGTGTTTGTCGTAGAGTGGCTGTGGGCTTGTGGGCCACCATGATTCTTAGTGGTCGTAGGAGTCTCTTTGTCAATTCTGGTATGTTCTTGATGTAGGGCAGTGTGGCCAGTGTGTTAGGGTGCACCGTATCCTCCTGTTGTTGTCTATTTAGGAGGCATCTATGGATGAAGTTGCGGGGATATCCGTTCAAAGCGAAGATTTTGTATAGGTGCTCTTCCACTTTCCTGTATAGTTCTGATGTGTTGCAGTGAGTGGTGGCCAGTTTAAACAGAGTCCCAATGCAGCTTTATTTGTGGATGTTGGGGTAGTTACAGTGGAAGTTGAGGATTTGATCAGTGTGTGTTGCTTTCCTATATACTGAGGTTTGGAACTCCCTGTTGGTCATACTCTCAACTCTGATGTCCAGAAACGGAAGCTGATTGTTGTTTTCTTCTTCTCTCATGTATTTAATCCCGGTGAATACATTGTGGATGAGGTGGTGGATCTCTTCTAGTTTGGTGATGGTGTTTAATGATGGCAAATGTGTTGTCTACATACCCGATCCACAGTTTAGGTTGAATGCGGGGGAAGGTGGTGTGTTCTAGTCTTTGCATGACTGCTTTTGCTCTGAGCCCTAAGATGGGTGACCCCAGTGGGTGTGCCATTGCTACCCCCAACGTCCACAAACAAAGCTGCATTAGGACACTATTTAAATGGGCCACCACTCGCTGCAACACGCCAGAACTATGCAGGAAAGAGAGAAAACACCTATACAAAATCTTCGCCATGAACGGATATCCCTGCTACTTCATCCACAGATGCCCACTAAATAGACAACAACAAGAGGACACTGTACGCCCTGACACACTGACCACACTGCCCTACATCAAGAACATATCAGAATAGACAATGAGACTCCTACGACCACTAGGTATCATCGTAGCATACAAGCCGACAGCCACGCCATGACAAACACTCACAAGGATTAAAGATCCCATTCCCACAACATGCAGAACCAACGTAGTTTACAAAATACCATGCAACGACTGCCACAAGCATTACATTGGACAGACAGGAAGCAAACTAGGGGAGGCAATGGCCTAGTGGTATTATCACTGGACAGTTAATCCAGAGACCCAAATAACGTTCTGGGTACTGGGGTTCAAATTCCTCCACAGCAGTTGGTGGAATTTGTATTCAATAAATATCTGGAATTAAGAATCTACTAATGTCTACGATCTCATTGTCAATTGTTGCAAAAATCCATCTGGCTCACTAATATCATTCAGGTAAGGAAACTGTCATCCTTACCTGGTCTGGCCTACATGTGACTCCAGATCCACAGTAACGTGGTTGACTCTGAACTGCCCTCTGGGCAATTAGGGATGGGTGATAAATGCTGCCTGGTCAGTGGTGCCCTCATCCCATAAATGAATAAAGAAAAAAATAGCCATCAGAATACATGAACATCTGCTGGCAGCAAAACAGCACGATGAACTTTCCTTAATTTCAGTACATTCAGACGATGAGGGCCATCAATTTAACTGGGACAAGGTAACCATAGTAGCCCAAGCCAAACATAGACATGCAAGGAAATGCCTAGAGGCACGGTTCTCAACCCATAATGCAATCAACAAACATAGAAATTTGCACCCCATATACAAACTCATATAGAACATAATCGGAAATGACACAACTCACCATAACAGGCTGGACAGTATAAATTCCAAGCGGAGTAAAACAACATCACTTCATCAGACGCCTCACTGATGATGTCACCTAGCATGGTGACAAAATGTCTGAATGAAAACAAGCCAGCTCGGTGAGCAAGTCAACAACCTCACCCACAACTCAAGCTACAAATCTTTGCAAAAACCTCAAATAGATCTTGGATAAATTGATAGAGTTGGGCTGGTAGACATTTAAGGGGATATTTCAGAATATTCTGAATAATTATGTTCATACTCTAAAGAGATATCCTAAAGGGAGCATTCACCATCTGTGGTCAACTAAATTAATTTCGAAAAGCATCAAATTTGAGGAATTGTGCAAAGGTGAATGATAGGTGAGACAATTTGGTTAGAATATAAAAAGGTGATTGGGACGGTTTTTGTCAAAGAGAAATCACGTTTAATCAATTTATTGGAATGCTTTGAAGGAATAACAAGGGGAGCCAATTGATAAACTGAACCTGGATTTCTATGAGGCATTTGAGGAGTGTCACATCAAAGGTTCTTGTGAAAATAAAAGCTTATGACATACAGCTGGTAATGTATTAGCAAATATAGAAGATCACCTGGCTGTCAGAAAAAAAGCAAGCATTAATAGGTCTGAAGAAGGGTCCAAACCCGAAATGTCAGCTTTCCTGCTCCTCTGATGTTGCTTGGCCTGCTGAGTTCATCCAGCTCTACACCTTATTATCTCAGATTCTCCAGCGTCGGCAGTTCCTACTATCTCATAAATAGGCCTTTGGCTGGTTGAGAGGATGTGGCGAGTAGATTCCTGCTAGGCTCTGTGCTGGCACCTCAACTCTTTACAAATTTCATCAGTGACTTAATGAGAAGAAAGGGATGTTGGCTGAATTCACAGATGATACCAAAATTTTAAGGCAAACATACTGCAAGAAAGACGTAATGAGGCTCCAAATTAATATACGTCGATTAAGTGGGTGGGCAAAAATCTGACAAATGGAATATAATGTCAAATTTTTCATTTTGTTTGAAAAACAATGAAAAATGAGAGTATTACTTAAATTAAGAATAACTGCAGAATTCCATGGTGTAAAGGGATTTGGGTGTGCAAGTGCATGAATCACAGTAAGTTAGTGTACAAATACAGTTTGTAAATCAAAAAGGCTAATAGGATCTTAGATAACACAGCGTGGAGCTGGAGAAACACAGCAGGCCAGGCAGAATCAGAGGAGCAGGAAAATTGATGTTTCGGGTCGAGACCCTTCTTCCTGCTCCTCTGGTGCTGCCTGGCCTGCTGCGTTCCTCCAGCTCCACTCTGTGTTATCTCTAACTCCAGCATCTGCAGTTCTTGCTACCTCTAATGGGATCTTATCCTTTATTATGAGACCAATTGAATATAAAAGTAAGGATGTTATGTTTCAACTAAGCAGGGCATTGGTGAGACGGCATCTTGAATATTATGTACTTATATGGTTTCCTTATTTATGGAACAACAGGAATTCATTGCTGATGAAGGGTTTAGGCCCGAAATGTCAAGTTTTCCTGCTCCTATGATGCTGCTTGACCTGCTGTGTTCATCCAGCCCCATGCTTGTTATCAGGAATTCATTGCTGGTGGTTCAGAAGAGATTCATTAGATTGATACCTGAAATAAGCATGTTGCCTTTGTGTGATAGCTTGGATATTTCCCCTGCAGTTTAAAAAAGTGAGGGTGACTTGATTGAAGTAAGTAAGATCCTGAGTGGTTTTAATAAGGTGGATTTGGTAAGAATGTCTCCCATTGTAGGTCAGAATCGTGGGCACTGTTTTCATACGAGGGGTCACCCTTTCAGGTCAGAGATGAGAATTTTTTTTCTTTCAGAGAATTGTCCGATTTTGGAACTCTGCTTCAGAAGGCAGTTGAATCAGACTGTTGAATATTTTACCTAAGTAGATAGCTTCACATTAGCCAATAGAATTGAGGGTTGTCAGGATCATGTAGAGTTAGAAACACAAAAAGATTAGCTATTATCTTACTGAATGGTAGTGCAGGCTTGAGTCACCATTAGTCCACTTTGCTCCTATTTAATACATTCATATCCCTTGTGCAAATGAGCATTTCACTTGAGTGCTCACTTTCTTACATAAATAAACATTTCCATTCCAAAAGCAGTTGGAGCTATTGAAATCTTCACTTAAAATTCACCCTATTGTGCATATAATTATTTCAGAAAACAGTCATACAGTACAAATAGTATAATCATTTACATTTACATGAACAGGAATGCTGAAATACCTTGTACGTTTTCTAAAACTCCGTACAGTTTTTTTTTTGCACAACTCATTGACAGCTTTGGCAGTTCTTTGACAATGTTCACAGTCCCAAATTACCATTCCAGTCATCAGCAAGGTGATAGAAATTGTAAGCGTTATTCAGTGGCACTTATTCAGCAAGAACCTGCTCGCTGATCATCAGTTTGTGTTCAGCCACTCAACTCCTGTCTTAATTACAGCCTTGATCCAAACATGGACAAAGAAAGCTGAACTCCACAAAGTGAGATGAGAGTAATTGCACTTGACATCAAGGCAGCATTAAACAGAGTATAGCACTATGGAGAGCTTTAGCAAAACTGGAGTCAATGGAAATCAGGGTAAACATTCTCTGTTGGTTGGAGTCATAACCAGAACAAAGAAAGATGTTAAAGGTCAATCATCTCAGCCCCAGGACGTCATTCATAGTAGAATTTTTAAAAAATCAAACCGTTCAGTGATGTTGTGTCACACCTCTGGAGCAGGTGGGACTTGAACCTGGGCCTCCTGGCTCAGTGGTATGGACACGACATTTGCACTACATGAGCCCCAAAGCACTCAGGGTAGATATTTTCCAAACAACCTATTCAGAGATGTTATTATGCACCCCTGGAGCAGATAGGGCTTAAACTCAGGCCGCCTAGACAGAAGTAGGGACACTACCACTACAACCCTACAACTCAGGGTATGTTTCCATCACCAAACCAGCAGTTTTATACATATATACGTAATATATAGACGCTACCAGTAAAATATTTTCCAATTGATTATTTACATGCAAGCCCCTTAGGGACAAATTTCACTTACGGAAAGACCCTAGATCTAACCATCTTTAACAACTTTATCAAAAATCCTCCCTCAATTATAAGGTCAGTAGTGAGAATGTCATCTGATAGAATTTGCAACTCCTCAGTTACTGAAGTAGCCTATGCCTATGTGTAGTAAGACCCGGTCAACATCAGGTACACACTGACAAGTGGCAAGTAACATTTGCACCTCACAAATGCCAAGCAAAGACCATCTCCAACAAGAGATAACATAACCATCACCACTTAATGTTCAATGGTACTTCTATCACTGAATTGCTCAATATCACTACATTTGGTGATGGTTACTATTGACCAGAAACTGAAATGGACCAGCTACACAAGCAATTGAGAGGCTCAGAACTTTATAATGAATAACTTACTTTCTATTGCCCCAAGCCTGCCAACCATCCACAAAGCACAGGTCAAGAATATGATGCAAGATGTCCCAATTGCCTAAATGCATATCGTTCTGACAATGCTCAAAATGTTTGATATCATGCAGGGTAAAGCAGCCCAGTTAATTAGCATCCCAACCACAACTTTCAAAATTCAGTTCCCTCACAGCCAACAGACAGTGGCAATAGTTTATACCATCTACAAGATCTATTCATCGAACCTCCTCTGATAGTATTTTCCAACCCCACAACAGACTGCCTCAAAGAGGGGCAGTAGATTCATGGGAACACAACTACAGCAGGTTCCTCTCCAAGTCACACACAATCCTGAAACACGCTTGACCTAAGGACTGCCACCAATTCCACCCCTGTGAAACTGACAAATGCCAAGTTTAGAGGACAAAAATTGGAATTCCTTACTTCTTCAGGGATTCTCACATGGCAGAGGTGTTCTCCATCCTGGGGTGAAAATCTGGGTCAAATTGTTTAAGGAACAGTTTAAATCACTGTGATCTGATATGAAACAAATTGCAACCAGAACTGATGTAGCCGCAAAAATACCGAGATAGATTTCACTTTCAGTGATGACAGAAACTGGAATAGCAAATTGCTGTTCCTTTTGACCTGCCTGATGCTTCTTTTTATTGAATCAAAGTGAAAAGTGACTGGAGCACTGGGCACCGTATTGGTAGGCAATAAGTCACATAACTTATATACAAAGAGAACGCTTGGGCTGGACTCAACGTTATCAAAATAAAAAGGTTGAGTAGTGTGTCCAAATGTAAAAAGGCCAAATATGGTGTTGTAAATTGGAAGCAATAAAAATGTGACAATAGAAGAAATTGAATGAAAGATAAACAATGGTTAAAAAAAATGCAGGGAAACCAACTGCATGTTGAAAGGATGGTTATCTCAAAGGAACAACAATTCTGTCATGCCAGGATAGATTCGCTTATCCATGAAGAATAATAAATAAATCCGACTGTGCAAGTGTGGTTCTCAGTGGGGTAGAAAGAGAGACAGATTTATGTAAATTAGGATTGTGTGAACTAGTCTAAAAATAAGCTATATAATCTTTTCCCAGAGAAAATATTTGAAAAAGACTTTTAAAATACATCATGCTTACTCCTAATTCATGTTTCAATTATGTATTGTACCCTGATATGCTCAGAAACACAAGTCATGTTTACTTCAACTGCGTATAAACTACTTCACGCATAATAGACTGATGAACAAAATTATGTTACAATTAGTCCTATTTTATAAAATTACTGATCCAGACATTAGTTACAAAAAAATTAATTCAAGCATGAAATGTTGCCACTTATTCAATTGTTTATATTCGGCATGAAGTGCAAGGAATCCACAGGGAGGATGACAAGGCAGTTTAGATTCAGTTTATGCAGTGGTTGGCAAACGTGTAGAATATACAGCCAAGACAAGCACCGGGAGTTGGTTGCGTCAGCAAATTCAGAAGAGAATAGGTTGAGTGCTTACAGAAAAAAAAAATGTTGGAAGAGTAAGTGGTATATGGTCTTATATTTCTTTGATTTGCACTGCAACCAGTCAGAGTCACCACGATAATCTTTCCCATTCCTGGACTTTCCTATGTTTTTATTCACTACTGGCTGTTTTATGTGTCAGACAGAGACCTTGTCTTTAAAGGAAGAAATGCTGTTAAAAAACAGCCTTCACTTTCTCCCATGATTATTTAATTGGCAATTTAATGAGATGCTTGAAGTGAAGTAGCCATTTTCACTAGGCTAATGACAAAGTCTACAAACTTGTGTTAATTTGCAATTTATTGAATATCTCTCCCTCTCAACAAATTGCTGGGGGAATTAGTAATGTGGGCAATAGAAGCAGGAATAGGCCATTTAATTAAGCAGTGCTTTCAAACACTAAGGTCTTCAACAATAACTTTAGACAAAAAACGTGCCTTTACTGTGACTCAACTGTAGTACCTTCAGTTGCCCATAAAAAGAATTAGTCATTGAGCAAAGAATGTCTACAAGATACACATCTTAGCTTAAAACAGAACTATTATTCTACTTTTAATGACCAGTTGGTAATTGCCGAGGAAGTAATTTTGAAATGAACTTCATAGAAAAGCTTATTCAACCTGTCAAAAAATCTTATGGCATTCCTCTTTAAAGTTCTCTCCCATAGTGTGTCACTTGGCTGTTGTCTTTGAAATAACACCAGAGAGACTGGTATCCCATCACCAAGTCACCCTTTATTTACATGTGGAGAGTACTTGACACTGATCTAGCTCCCTCAGAGCCAGCTCTCAAATGAACAGAACCTCTGACACTCCGATTTGTATCTTCAATCCTTGTACAAGTGTGATAAAGCTCACTATCTCTTAGTTACAAACGATTGCAACATCTTAACAGCCAAATTTTAGAACATACGCCTTTCCAAATGTCACGTTAAGGCAACAGAACATCTAATAATGAACTAATCGCTTCGCGGATTCTTGCGGTGCCTGTGCATGTTCTAACGCTCCTAATTCCAGTGGCTGCAGCATTATTGATGGATGTCCTCCAGTGTTCAATGGAAGAGAATGCAGACGTCCTCGTAGGATTCCCTCAAGCCACTCTGGGTGGAAAAAGCTCGCCTGCAGTCTGCACTATCTCAACATGGGGAGCAGCAATAGGTGCTGACTGACTGGTAAATAGCAAGGGCTCTACAGATTGAGAGTACGGTGTGTTTACGCTGAAATCTTGAGCAAGACAGACAGTTCAGGCTCAACGAAAGCACTGTTCATTTGCCAAAGAGGTATCTATGTAAATGTACTTATCAGTTGGAGCGCAGTTTGATACACTGCTGAAAGATCCAAAAAGACTGTTTAAGTACGAGCACCACTAACCATGGCAGGTAACTTAGAGCTATAATGACCTTAGCCCACAGTTTCACTCCAACACTCAGACACTGGGTGTTTTCGGCCTGTGCTGTGAAGGATACAGACACCAGTCAACAGGCACAACATCACGGTTGGATCCATAAGCACTTCCATGTAATTAGTCCCACTGAAAAGGATGGTTGCAAGCTTTAATGAAGCCACATGCCAAGTTGGGGCCAAAGCCCTCTGTGTTCCCTGACAGTGACTGCAGGCCTTCTGGCAGGGCTCGGCCAATCAGAGAGGGCTGGCAGGTTTATGTAGCCATTTTAGCAGAGGGATAATTTCTGCCTAAATGGACCACAGCATCTCGCAGAAAAACTCACTTGCTGTTGAATTTACTTATGTGGCTGTGGAAATCATAAGAACGAAAGGCAGGCTTAGGAAGGCTGGTCCTGGGTCTCCAGGGGATCCAGCTGTGAAAGTTGAGAGGTCACAACCAGGTTGCTGTTCTAAAGAAGGAATGGAGAGGGCAACATGGAATTATGAGCAATAGAGGCCAGTGACACAGGCACCATGACAATCTGGGGAGGTGATTAGTTCATTATTAGATGTTCTGTTGCAGCCTGCTTCATCTCCCTCTCCAAAATCAAACTGCTCAAAATTGTACACATGCACACATCTCTTTGAAACATTTATACTCTATGGACTGGATTGTCATCCATGAGGCAAGAAGTTCTGGTCACCCTGTTATAGGAAGGATATTATTAAGCTAAAGAGAGTTCAGAAGAGATTTACTGGGATGTTGCTGGGTATGGAAGGTTTGGGATATAAAGAAAGGCTGTAGGATGGGAGTTTTCTCACAGGAGCATAGGTTTGGAGGTGACCTTATAGTGGTTTATAAAATTGTGAGGGTTATTGATAGTGTTAATGGTAAGCGTCTTTTCCCTAAAATGGGGGATTTCAAGACTAGGGAAGGATATTTTTAAGATGAGAAGAAAGAGATTTAAAAAAAAGAGGCGACAGGCCAATTTTTCATACAGAAGGTGGTTTGTGTATGGAGTGAACTTCCTGAGGAAGTGGTAGATGTGGGCACGGTCACGTTTAAAAGACACTTACTTAAATATATGAAGAGGAGAGGTTTGGTGAGATATGGGCCAGGAGCAGGCAGGTGGTATTATTTTAGCTTGGGGTTATGGTCAGCATGGACTGGTTGGACCGAAGGGTCTGCTTCCATGCTGTGTGACTTTATGAGTCCAAGACCAATGGGAAAAACCGCAGCTTGGTCCATCTACCCCTATCCACTGAAGGTGTCCACAAGAAAGGGACATTCATTGGTGGGGGGAGGCACCACCTATAGTACACGCAGACGATGATTTATGACACCGATGGTGACAACTCGTTACAAAGCAGACCCAATTCCATAACAAAGTATGGAGGAATAGGACATACCTATCTCCAAAGGAAGCAGTCCAAATTAAGAATGCCTAGTGTCGGGGTTGTGACGTGAAACAGACTGGTAAACTTAAAAAGCTCTGGTGAAAACTAAAATCCATAGGATTGGGTCTGGAATCCTGAAATTGGGACCCATGCCTTTTACTAAAGTTGTAAGTCAACCGGGCTTGACAAAAATGCAGACTCAAATAGTTCCTTCCCTTTCTTCAGGCACCTGTTTCAGAACCCAGCATGATATATAGGTCATACTGTACATTAAGCTAACACTGGGGTGAATGGTACTCTCCATTACTTATGCATTAATAGTGCAGCAGTGTCAACCGAGGAACACAGAACATTACTGCAGATGCTGGAAATCTGGAAAAACAAACTCAGAAAACCCTGGAACTGCTTGGCAGCTCTTGCCTGCATGTTTGAAGAGAAAAACAGAGCTCATGTTTCAGCTCAATGATATTTCTGCTTGTTGTCTTTAGTCATTACTTGAACTTCAGATGCATTTAACGATAATCTGTTATCGCTAGTTCACCTCTCCAATTTGATACAAAGGATTGAACACAAGTAATTGATCAATTTGCTGAAGCGACAACAATGGGTAGCTGCTAGACTTTTGTGATTTTGATGTTTCAAGCAGCTCTTATACATTAAGGCTCTCTAGAGCTTTGAAATGCAAGAATTCTTTGTTTGTTCTTACTGGGACTTAATTATGATTTCTTTCTGCATGTTGCAAAGTCTTAGATGCCATTCTTTCAAATGGAACAGCATCACCGCATAGGGTCAACATTTCATGAGAATGTAACAACCCAATAAGCTTAATTGAGATCACAGACAGAGAAATTAATCTGTCCCTTTACCTAATACAAAGGAGACTGCGACGTAACCACTGTTTCCTTGCCATTCCCAATGATGACAGAGTAAGGTACAATGAAAAGAATGCTCTTACAAGCAACACTTATGAAATTATCTTGATTTTTTTAGTCAGATAAACAAAAATGTGCTCAATAATAGTTGGCATGTGGTAAACTTCAGCTAAAATGATCTAATAAAAATCGAAAGAACTGTGGATGCTGTAAATCAGGAACAAAAACAAAGTTACTGGAAAAGCTCAGCAGGTCTGGCAGCAACTGTGAGGGAGAAAACAGAGTTAACATTTCGGGTCTGGTGACCCTTC
>JAHRHZ010000139.1:43194156-43243551 GCA_024137785.1 Ginglymostoma cirratum
TCCAGTTCTGAGGAAGGGTCACTGGACCCGAAATGTTAACTCTGTTTTTTCCTTCACAGATGCTGCCAGACCTGCTGAGCTTTTCCAGCAACTTTGTTTTTGAGCCAAAATGACCTTTCTGACCACTGCAAGTTATTCATTCCAATTGAACACAAAGTGATTTATTATAAACCTGCCTTTCCCAGGTTTATTATCAGGCCAGTTGCAAATAAGACTAAAAAAAATGGGTGCGGATCTGTTCTTTTCCTTCATGACATCATCAAAGTTTTAATAAGTGAACTTAGCACCAATTGTTGTTGTAGTGCTGGTGGTATATAATTATTTGGCTCAGTGGTTAGCACTGCTGCCTCACAGCACCAGGGACCTGGGTTCAATTCCAGCCTTGGTTGACTGTCTGTGTGGAGTTTATATATTCTCCCTGTCTGTGTGGGTTTCCTCCCACAATCCAGGGATGAGAAGGTTAGGTGGCTCTGCCATGCTTAAATTGCCCATGTGGTCCATGGATGTGAGGGCTAGGTGGGTTAGCCATGGGAAATGCAAGATTATAGGGTAGGGGATGGGTCTGGGTGGGATGCTATTTGGAGGATCAGTGTGGACTTGATGGGCCACATGGCCAAATTCCTTCCACTACTGTAGGGATTCTATGACTATTTGTCTATTCCATCATATCCACTCTGAAGTTACCTGTCCATGGTATCATTTATCCCTTCTCTTTTGCTGGAACTTATTTATCAAATTTGAAACAAAATAGAATTTGTGGGGACTTGTTAGGGTAGATAAAGAAAGGTTGTTTTCCCTTGTTGGTGATTCGAGGATCAGAGGGCACGTGTTCAGAATAAGAGGTCACGCATTTAAGAGATGCGAGGATGAATTTGTTCTTTCAGAGAATTGTGAATCTGTGGAAATCCTTACCACAGAAGGCTGTTGAAGTTGGGTCATTAAGTTTATTCAAGGCTGAGATGGATAGATTTTGAATTATCAAGAGGATCAAGGGTTATGGGGAATGTGTAGACAGTGGAGTTGAGAATTATTGGATCAGCCATGATCTTATTAAATAGCGGAGCAGACTCAATTTGCTGAATGGTCTACTTCTACCCTATGTTTTATGGTAAATTTAGCAGCACCTCTATCAACCCTCTTCAAAAGTTGTGGGGAGATCTGCGCACGCACACACAAGATTGGCAAGGATATGGTATTGATAACAAAAGTGAGAGGGTGGCACAGAACACAGAAACATAAGGGTCAAAGTATGCATAGATGGTAGAATTAAAACACAAAATTAGGAAGGCAAACAGATCTCAGGAGTGAATATTCCACACAGTAAGTGCTGCTGGCCAACCAGTGGCTGTGTTAGCTCTTTTACCTAGTCGTGCCATAGAGGAGGCACACACACACACACACAGTCCTTTCCCGGGGATCAGACATCAGGTAAGAAATTAATGCAACGTATTAGTATAGGCTGGATGTTAAACTGAGCCAAACATTGCTTTCAGACTCAACGTGAACTGTGTTTCTCTCTCCACAGATGCTGTCAAACCTGCTGAGTTTCTCTAGCTTTTTCCATTCTTTCTTTTCAGATTTCCAGCAGCCATAGAGTTGGAAGACAAGCTTGTAGAATGAGGGCAGCAGTGAAGGTGAGACAGGGGAATTAGAAAGAACCATTTTTGCTGATATTTCCATCCATTCTCCCCAATAGATTCACTAGTCTTTTTTAATCACTTTGCTGACTTAAACCTGGGATGAATTGGCTGTAAGGATTGTACGTAAAAATCCATGCAAGTTATGGGAAAACAGGAAACCTCTCAAACTCATGGCAGACCCACCAAGTGGATCTTCTGAAGCTCATAGAGGCACATCACAATTTATGGGTTACAGTTTAAATCCTGCTGTTGGAAGTTACAGTACTGTTGCATCTCTCAGTAGCAGTGAACCTCTCATCATTACTGCTAGAGAGAAAGGGAAGTCCAGACTTACAACTACAATTATGTTAGAGTCTATGCCTCTAAATGATCATTCTCTAGTGTCCTGCCTTGCCATTTTTAGATGGTTGCACAACCTAATTAACTTGTGCTTCCACATTATGATATGAAATATTAATTAATTTGTTTGAAACACGTTAATAACTAATTTTAAATAAATTTCCTACAAATGTCTTAAAATTTCAATCAATATTAATTTGATTCAGATCTCTGTGTGAAAGAAAAAGTGATTAAAAAAAGCAGTCAGAATTGTGTGAAGTGACCTGAAAGCAAATCTAAGAGAGAAGGATGGAATACCTGCTGGTAGTTGCAGTTTGATAGCTCTGTTCTGACATTTTGATGATTAAAGTAAAGCAGTGAACTTCTCTAAGGTTTATGCTCGTAATTTGCTCAATCACCAACTATTGCCAACCAGTGGATATAAAAGAACTGATTTTTAAAAATCTTGTCAAGCCACAGAACAAACTAAGGCTATGATTAAGTAGAGGGGAAACCTTTGAGAAGCCAGGGAAAGGGCTATTGTTTCTCTTGGTCCACAAGGAATGCTATTAACCTTTTGAGGTCAACAGCTCCCATGTTAATTTGGCTGCCGGGTTTCTCGAGCTCTGGGAAGCTGAAGCAGGGCAGCAAATAGAATTAAACTAAGCTCCCAGCTGTATGGTATGGGTCTGATTTTAATATGCCAATTACAAGGCTTATCTCTGCAAGGTAGGAAACTGCTACTTCACGTAACTGGGCGATATGACAATGATGGCCAGTATGGACACCTTGGGTTTGGATCATACTTTTCACAATTGTGAAGCAGGGATTTCAATCCAATTTTGTACATTTACACGTACTTGGAATTTCAGTGAATGGTACCTTTATAACAAAATTAACTCTATCCTGTGTAACAAGCCTTCTATCTGATTGTGACCATGGGAAAAAAGTACCTCGATCCTTAAACTGTTGCAACAGTGATGCATGCGTCTTTTGGTGGTAGGTCTACAGAAGTGACAACACAGTTTTATCTCCAGAAAGAAATAATTACATTTACAACCTCAGGGCAGCTCCAAGTGCTTTATAGCAGTAATGCACTTTGGAAGTGTCATCACTGTTGTAATGAAGGAAACACAGCAGCTAATTTAAACACAGCAAGCTTCCACAAACAACAACATGATAATGATTAGATAATTCATTTTTTGGTGATGCTGAGTGAGGGATAAATGTTGTCCAGAACATCTGCTCTCTCTCGTGATCCCCTTCAACATAGCGTCGGGGATCTTTAACATGTAGCAGAGAGAGGTGATGGGATCCTCACTTTTGTCTGAAATATGGCATCTTTGACAGTACAGCATTCCTCAGTACAGCACTAAAATATCAGCCTACATTTTTGTGTTTGTATGTCTAAAATGGAACATAGACTCACAACAATTGTTATCATCAAAAACAGGTTGGCAGGGAAGCCTGAGATCAAATGCAATGAAGGAATTGATTATAGTCATATGTTCATGGAGGGATTTGTGATGAGAATTCGACTGTTAAGGGGATCAGGTAATCAGTGTGTTATACGTTGGTGATGCGTAAGTTGACGTAAAGCTCTCTCACTAGAAAAATAACTATATGCCTGGACTCTGTTTGACCAACAGTTAATCTCAGGCATGTAACAACTTTCTGAGATGGGAGTACTCTCATAGAACAGAGAACATAGAACATTACGGTGCAGTACAGGCCCTTCGGCCCTCGATGTTGCGCCGACCTGTGAAACCAGTCTGAAGCCCATCTAACCTACACTCTTCCATTATCATCCATATGTTTATCCAATCTCAATTGAGCCACAGCTGTCACAGTATCTATATTAAATCAAGAGGGTCAAATCGTGGTGTTGTCAATACAGTGAAGGACATAACTTTACACATAAGCTGACTTCAGCATTCTTTAAATCCAGGCAATCACTTCAAAAACAAAATTAAATTATATACTGTGGGCAGAATTCATTAAGCAACAATTCTAATAACTCAGAACTGTAATTATAACAAGTTGGGCTAAAAAAAAGCTCTCTCTCATGAACATAAAAAAAATTTTAAAAATTAAAGTTATATAGAAAATCAAGTCAATAATACACCGAATTAAACCGCATTCAACTAATTAATGAGTAATGATTTTTCCAACAAATGACGGATTTCTGAAAGCACATTAAATAGTTAATGCTTGTGATGTGCAGCTGTATACATTGAGACAAATATGCAATATGCAGAGTAACCTAGGATGAGATGTCTGAAAGCCTCGTAGAAAATAGATGACAGGGTGATTGATTACTCACTATAACATCTAGAAATCCTGGTTAGAAATGTGAAAGCTAATGCCACACATGTGGAAAGGAAGATTTCTCCAAGAAGTTACGGAACCACATTTCAACAGATTACCCTTGTATGGCTCATCACTCCAAATTTTGCATTCAACATTATGGTCCTTTCAGTGGTCCTTTGAATGGTTATGTTGTACCATCATGGAATGGCACAGCAGACAACTAAGCTGCAACCTACATTTGAAATGTTCACACTAAAATGTTAACAGGTATATTGTGAAGCCATCAACAACTCCTTAGATTCATGCTGATTTACCAGTACAGGATGAGCTACAAGCTGAACCCCTCCCTTCTGGAAAGGTTCAGCAGGCCTGGCAACGTTTGTCAACAGAGAAACAGATTCGACATTTCAAGGTCAAAATGATGTTCTTCGTAATCAATACATTTGTCACTCCTTTCAACCAACTAACAGCCACGCCTTCAACAATCTCAGCCTTAGGCTTTCAATCCACTCCGTAAACCTCCAAATCTCTGTGCGTCCTTCTTAAGATTTATTGTCTTCAGCACAAAAAATAGTGATTGCACTTCAAGGGCTGTAAAGTGCATTGGGACATCCAGAGGCTGTGAAGCTCTGTGTGTATGCGAGTGATTGTCATCATCTATCCTAATATATCTCTTTTAATTTATATGAGACATGGTAATGTAGTGACAAATTAACTGCTCCATTAATCCAGAGCCCCACACTAATATTCTGAGATGGGTTCAAAATTTGAAATTCATTAAAAAATTCTGGCTTAAAGGTATAGTTTAAAAGTGACCACGTGTTTAGGGTTCTTGTGGCACAGTGATAGTTGTCCATATCCCTGAGTTAGGAGACCTGGGTTCAAATTCCACCAACTCCAGAGGGGTGTCATAACATCAATCATCAGGTTGATTAGGACAAAAAAAACTTTCAATTAGGGATCTTGTGGTGAAGTGGTAGTGTCGATACCTCTGGGTCCGAAGACCAAATCCTGCCTACTCAACATGTGTGTCATAACTTGTCTGAACTGGTTGATTAAAAATATCTCTCCTTCAATTGGTATTGACGCTGTGGAAGTGAATTTCGAAAAATTCTGAAATTTGCATATGTTTCAAAATTGCATATTTGAATCTGCTTCAGGCTTGTTGTTAGGCAGATATTAACAGTTAAAGATTGGGTTTGGCTTAACCATGAGCTGAACTACATAAATAGACTCAGAGCATATAACATAGAACCGTACAGCACACAATGTTGTTCCAAACATGACACCAATGAAACTAATCCCTTCTGCCTGCCCAAGGTTCATGCCCCTCCATTCCTTGCAAATTCATGTGCTTATCTAAAAGTTCCTTAAACGCCCCTATTGAATCTGCTTCAGCCTCCACCCCTAGCTGTGCATTCCAGACTCCTACCACTCTCTGTGTAAAAAACTTGCCCCTCACGTCTCCTTTGAGCTTTCCCCCCTCACCTTAAATGCATGCCCCCTAGTATGAGACATTTCAACTCTGGGAAAAAGATTCTGGCCATCAACCCTATCAATGCATCTCATAATTTTATAGGCTTCTATCAAGTCCCCCCTCAGCCTCCAAGACACCAAGAACTGCTGATGCTGGAGTCAGACACAACACAGTGCGGAGCTGGAGGAACACAGCAGGCCAGGCAGCATCAGAGGAGCAGGAAAGCTGACGTTTCGGGTTGGGACCCTTCTTCAGAAATGGGGGAGGGGAAGGGGGCTCGGAAATAAATAGAGAGGGGGTGGTGATAGCAGGTGGATAGTGGAGCGCATAGGGTGGGAGAGATGATGAACAGGTGAAGGAGGCAGGGATGAAGCTAGTAAAGGTGAGTGTAGGTATGTAGTGGTGGGGATTGGTCAGTGAGAAGGGAGGGGCGGATAGGTGGGAGAGAAGACGGACAGGTCAAGGAGGCGGGGATGAGCGGAGGTACTGGTCTTGGGATAAGGTCGGGGGTAGGGAGATTTAAAGTCCACGTTGAGACCATTGGGTTGTAGGCTTCCAAGGTGGAATATGATTCCTCCACCTCCACCGCATCTGCTCCCAAGATGAGGCATTCCACTCCTGAACATCCCAGATGTCCTCAGACTGCAACATCGTCCCCTCAGTGGTCGAAAAAGCCCACAACTGCATCCCTTGCATTTCCCGCACCTCAGCCCTCACACCCCCTCCCCGCAATAAAAACAAAGACAGAATTCCCCTTGTCCTCATGTATCACTGCATTAACCTCCAGATTCAACACACCATTCTCTGCCACTTCTGCCACCTGCAATCTGACCCCACTATGAAGGATATATTTCCCTCGCCACCCTTATCTGGCTTCCGGAGGGACCGCTCTCTCAGCGACTCCCTCGTCTACTCCACACTCCCCACCAGCCCCACCATCCCTATGACCGCAGGAAGTGCTACACCTGCCCCTACACCTCCCCCCTCACCCCCATCCCAGGCCCCAAAAAAACCGCGACATCAAACAGATGTTCACCTGCACATCCGGTAATGTGGTCTATTGTATCCGCTGTTCCTGATGTGGCCTCCTCTACATCGGGGAGACCAAGCTGAGGCTCGGAGACTGCTTTGTAGAGCACCTGCGCTCGGTTCGCAACAAACGACAATATCTTCCAGTCGCGAACCACTTCAACTCTCTCCCCCCACTCCCTGGACGACATGTCCATCCTGGGCATCCTCCAGTGTCACAACGATGCCACCCGGAAACTGGAGGAACAGCACCTCATATTCTGCCTTGGAAGCCTACAGCCCAATGGTTTCAATGTCGACTCTACTAGCTTCAAAATCTCCCCACGCCCGACCTCATCCCGAGACCAGCCCCCCTTTCATACCCACCTCCTTGACCTGTCTGTCTTTTCTCCCACCTATCCGCTCCACTATATCCCTGCTATCACCACCCCACCAACTCTCTATTCATTTCAGAGCCCCCTTCCCCTCCCCCATTTCTGAAGAAGGGTCCCAACCCAAAACGTCAGCTTTCCTGTTCCTCTGTTGCTGCCCGGCCTGCTGTGTTCCTCCAGCTCCACACTGTGTTATCCCCTCAGCCTCCGCAACTCAAGACAAAACAACCCGAAGTTTTCCAGCTGTTTCTTATAGCTCATACCCTCTAACGCAGGCAGCATCCTGGTAAACCTCTTCTGCACCCTTGCCAAAGCCTCCACATCCTACCTGTAATGTGGCGACCAGAATTGAATACCATACTCTAAATATGGCCTAACCAAAATCTTATAAAGCTGCAACATGACATCCTGACTCTTGTGCTCAATTCCCCGATCAACAAAGGCAATCATGCCATAGGCCTTCTCTACCACCCTACCTACTTGCATGGCCACTTTCAAGGAGTTCTGGATTTGAACCCCTAAGATCCTTCTGTACATCAATACTGTTCAGAGTCTTGCCATTAACTGTATACTTTTCCTTAGCATTTGACCTCCAAAATTGCAGGACCTCACACTTACCCGAATTAAACTCCATCTGCCATTTCTCCGCCCATATCTGCAACTGATCTGGATCCCGCTCTATCTTTTGACAACCTTCTACACTATCCACAAGTCTACCAGTCTTTGTACCATCTGCAAACTTACTAAACCACCCACCTACAATTTCTTCTAAGTCATTTATATAAATCACAAACAGCAGAGGTCCCAGTACGGATTCCTGTGGAACACCATTAGTCACAACCTCCAGCCTGACAAACACCCTTCCGCCAATACCCTCTGTCTTCTATGGGCAAGCCAATACTGAATGCACATGGCTAAATCACCTTGGATCTCATGCATATTAATCTTCTGGACGAGCCTACCATGAGAGACCTTGTCGAAAGCCTTACTAAAATCCATGTAAACAACATCCACTGCTCTACCCTCATTGATCACCTTTGTCACCTCCTTGAAAAATTCAATCAAGTTAGTAAAACATGACCTGCCCTGCACAAAGCCGTGCTGACTGTCCCTGATTAGTCTATGCATTTCCAAATGTGCATAAATCCTATCCCTAAGAATTCTCTCCACTAGCTTCCCAACGACTGACGTGAGACTCACTGGTCTATAGTTTCCTGGATTATCTGTATTTCCCTTTTTGAACAAAGAAACAACATTAGCTACTCACCAGTCCTCCAGGACTCTCCAGTGGTTGGTGAGGATACAAAGGTCTTGGTTAAGGTCTCAGCAATCTCTTCTTTTGCCTCTATCAGTAACCTGGGGCAGGTACTGTCAGATCGTGAGGATCTATCCACCTTAATGCTCTTCAAGAGATCCAACACCATTTCCTCCTTGTTCTCAAAATGCCCGAGCCTACTGGCATGCTCCACACTAATCTCACTATCCTCTATATCCATCTCCTGGGTGAATACCCATGCAAAGTGCTCATTTAGGATCTCACCTACATCATCCGCCTCCAAGCACAAGTTCCCTCCTTTATCCTTGAGTGATCCTACCTGGTCAACAGTGACTAAAACGAAACATCTCAGATACTTGTATTTTGTCACAACATCAAAGCAGGAATCAAAATAATTTGTTCTGCAACCTAGTAAATGATGAGTAAAGAACTTTTTCTTCTGCTCAATGTGTGTTCTCATTAAGCTAACACATGATGAATGCTGTTCCACTGGTATTCAAAAAGAAAGATATTTTGTTGAAGTTTTTGTTTTGCTTTCAGCAGGACATTTGGAAAAGTATGAATATAAAGTGGGTAACATTTTATACAGTTTGGGAAAAGACTGCTGATTGACTGACAGGTGGACTCTGATTGATAGACATCACTGTGGAGAATGCACGAGTTAGGTGATGACTTACAGTTACTACCATTCTTGTTTGGTTAAAGCCTTGCCCTGAGGAGTGACAAGAGAATGGGTTTTGCTCAATTTGTTAAGTTGAAACATGCACAATGTGTGTATATGCTCCTTCTGTTTGAAAAGAACATGACCCTGTGTATTCATGCATCGTCTCTAGCACATGCAAGCGTGCCACACTGAAAG
Source organism: Ginglymostoma cirratum (assembly GCA_024137785.1). NCBI lineage: Eukaryota > Metazoa > Chordata > Chondrichthyes > Orectolobiformes > Ginglymostomatidae > Ginglymostoma > Ginglymostoma cirratum. The sequence continues at coordinate 43,203,437 of JAHRHZ010000139.1, forward strand.
CCTGACTGACAGTCTTAAAGTGGTTGTCAGTGTAGCACTTAGGTCTTTCAGGGTTACTTAGCAAACGTTGTCCAACCACAACGTCACATCTTACAAAACTAGCATGTTGATAACAATGACAAACCAAAACAGAAATTGCTTGAAAATCTCAGCAGGTCCAGCAGCATCTGTGGAGAGAAATCAGAGTTGATGTTTCAGGTCCCGTGACCCTCCCTCAGGAGTCAGAGTTCTGATGAAGGGTCACTGGACCGAAAATGTTAACTCTGATTTCTCTCCACAGATGCTGCCAGGCCTGCTGAGGTTTTATGGAAATTTCTATTTTTGTTTTAGATTTCCAGGTTTTTTTGTCTAATGCTGATAGAAATATCGTGTCCCTGTGCTCATCATACATTGCGAGCCCATTCACCTATGTATCACTTAAAGAAGCCATAAACATTTCTACTGCAGCATTGTACTGTGCTGATCGAGTTCCCTGACCATTACACAAATCAGTGGTCATTAAACTCATGAAATTAGCAATGCATGCCATTGATTTCAATTTTTAACAATGTCATGTATGCCCATTTTGTTGGTATTGTCATGAGATCCCAACCCTCCTAAACATCTCTGTGGGTTCCTGGAGAAATGTGACTTTGACGGAATAATACATGACCTCACGCTCCACGCATATTTCCAAATGTGGATGATATATCTACAATATTTAGATTTGTAGCTAAATGTATGAATGTCGTTAAAAGGCTTTATCTTGTGCTCAAATTCACCTTTGAAGTGAAGTAGTCAGTCCTTGACATCCTAGTAGAGCAATTAGCCAGGATGTTCTCTACTTTTATAAAACAAAGAACTCTGGATGCTACACAACCTCAGGAAGTCTGGCAGGACCTGTGAAGAGAAAAGAAAGTTAAAGTTAACTCTCTTTTCTCTTCGCAGGCGTTGGCAGATCTGCTGAGTTTCTCCAGCAGTTTCTGTTTTGTTTGTTGGTTCTCGACTATTGTTTACATTCCCTGGTCAATATATTGATTGGGATTCCTATATATCCATGCATTGAATTAACCTTATCAGTAAACTCATGACTAGGGTCTGAACCATTTGTTCAACATGCAAGCTTGATTCTGAAAGAGGAAGCATCAAAGCTATTCCAAGATTTAATCGCTATCCTGATAAGGTGATTTCTTACTACATCATGTAAACTCATGAAGAGGTCTCAGTCTACTATGACCATCACTTTCAGACCTGAAAAATTCCCAGTCTGCATCAGATTACACTGTAAAAGTAATTGATCTCGAAGAAATTGAGGAACAGATGAAGGGTATGGATGGCATACTTCTTAAAGACAGGCAGACCCCTTCAGGTATTTGTCACAGGCAAGGTACTGATAGCCAAATCAACAGGCGCTTTCAAAACCTAAAACAGCATCTGACATTTGGCGTGATTGAGACTGGACAGCATTTGCTAAATATTTGCTAAATAATCTCCAGACATTCGGAAATATGTCTGCAGTGTGACACAATTGTGTACACTGGAAGCTGCATATATTAATACACAGGGTCCCATTCTTTGCAAATAGAAACAACGTGTACACACATTGTGCTCGTTTCAACTTAACAAAACATCTACCAGTCCATTCTTTGGTTCATTTCTCAGGGTAATGTCCCCGTCTAATCATACTCCACTTGCCAACCAATCAGCACTCTTGTTCTATACAGTATAAAATGTTGTTTGTTGTTACGGTGGTAGTATTTCAAATGTCCTGATGAACGCAAGACAAAATGCCTCAATGAAATGTGCATTTTTTCAGCATTATTCAACTGACAAGACAAAACAGAAGCTGCATTATTTTTTCTTTCAGAAGAGGGATTCACCATTTCACAAAACACTAGTGAAACCTTCTTTAGGTGAGGCAGTATAAGTCACATACAAGGTAAATTTGGCGATTATATTTTCTTCCTCTTGTACCACTAGACAAAAGCATAGATTACACTACAAGACTACTTGTTTGACCTGCACTCCTAACTAATGGGATCCAAGAACCTGGTAGAGTTGAATTTGACCATTTGTCCTATCTAAGGTAGAAATCGGTAGCTGGTGTGGCACAAAGTCATAGCAGAATAGAAGAGAACAGAACAGAACAGAAGAAGAAAACTTCCCAGTCATGAATTGTGTTTTATACATATTGAGAAACAACAATGTTCAAATTAAATTAATAAAGACAATTAATGAATATACAAACTTTCTAACATAGATGTCAAATTACCAGAATAATCCTTTTCAATTCCAGTGTAAAGGAATAGAACAGAACAACTGCAAACAGTAGAAAAATAAGCTACTAATCAAATGATTTAACTGACTTACCGAATCAGGCTTGCCATCAGATGCTGTGACAATAAGAATATATCGATCTGTACTTTCTCTGTCTAAAGATTTTTCTAAGACTAAGAGTCCACTGCTAGAAAAAATATAGAATTACAAAAAAAATGTTTAAATGAATTCTTATGGACATACATGCTGCAAAGCTTTCACTTACAAAATATTTATCCAGAACAGTGGAAAACACACTCATTTTATATTGTAACAACATATGTGGGGGCAATGGATTAAACATTTAGACTGACAGATAGCATTCTTTATAAGCAAATTGAAACTCCAATGTAGCATGGTGCCACGGAAAGCAGCATTTCAAACCCACTCGAAAAGAAATTGGAATTGGAGGAGGCAATTCTTTCGTTGCATCTTTGACAGGACCAACAGAATGTTGGAAAGTGTAATTTGGAGAGAAATAAGAATTAGGAACTAAATTGAAGATCAGCATCTCAAAGATAATAATGCCTGGATCCTTATCTGAGTGACATGCAAACTGGACGAATGAAGGAAGACAGACTAGAGAAATGAAATTGTGGATAAAGGAGTCAGGTCACAGGGCAGGGGGTGTGTTACAAATAAGTATTATTCATTCTTGCAAACAGTGTATAGGAAACTATTGAATGAATTGAAGGTTTAAATTACATATGGTAGAGATCACATTGTAGCCATAACATACACAAGCCTGGTGTGGGAGCAGTGTATGTAATTCCTTATTGTAGTTGTCAAAGGGCGAGAATGTAGCAAAGGCAGTTCTGTTTTCATGGGCAGCTGTAAATTCCATATACTTTGGGATAGGACTAGTTCTCCTCAGAATAATTATGAATTCCAATGTGTGTTTCTGATAGCTTTCTTCAACAACATAGCACATATCCAAAAAAGGGGCAGGTGTATAATATTTAGCAATGGATAATGAGGCATAGTTAGTCAGAGTCCAATGGTGCATGAATATTTTATCTAATAGTGATCATATTCTGATTAAGTGCAATTGAATATTTGGAAGGGAGAAACACAGATCACCTTCTAAGATTTAGGTCGGGCTAACTTCAGACTTCGAAATGAGGCTGAGACTTCTAGAGTCATAGAATTATACAGCATGGAAACACACATTCTGCAGTCCAATTCATCTGTGCCAATAAGACATCCGAACCTGATCTAGTTCCATGTGCCAGCATTTGGCCTATATCTCTCTAAACCCTTCCTATTCGTATACTCATCCAGATGCCTTTCAAATGTTGCAACTACACCTGCTTCCACCTCTTCCTCTGATAGCTCGTTCCATACACTCATCGCCCTCTGTGTGAAAAAGTTACCCCTTAAGTCCTTTTTAAATCTATCCCCCCGTCAACTTAAACCTATGTCTTCTAGTTTCAGAGTCCCCTACCATGGGGGAAAATGATCTTAGCTAATCACTCTATCCACGTCCCTCATGATTTTATAAACCTCTATAAGGTCACCCTCAGCCTCCGACACGCCAGGGAAAACAGCCCCAGCATATTCAGCATCTCCCTTACAGCTCAAACCCTCCAGTCTTGACAACATCCTTGTAAATCTTTGCTGCACCTCTCAAGTTTAACATCTTTCCCATAGAAGGGCAACCAAAATTGTACGCAGTATTCCATAGTATACACAGCACAATGACAACAGATCAGGGCAACATGTTTGAAGAGTATTCAATGGGATACAGAATCTGCTTAGAAATAAAGGGTCAGCATCACCACGTCCCAACAAACAGTCACAGTCCACTAATTAGGTGAGAGGTATAAAATTCAAAGGAAAATACAAAATCCAAGTAACTGAGGGAGATAAGGCCAAAAAATACTTAGGAAGTGCTAAAAGTATGAAAAGCAATTTGCATTTTTATCAACGTAAGATATTTTTTGCAATTAAGCTAGGAAAATGAGGACGATCAGAAAGAATGCGGGCCTCTTGAAAATCACACACAGTGATATTGTCAATGAAAATAAAGGCATAGCGAACATGTTTAATAATTCATTTACAACAGTATTTATGGTAGAAAAAGAAGATAACCTAGCTGCCTGCCCATTGAACAGAGGCAGGCATACACCAAAATTAACTTAGGAAAATAACGGTAAAGATAAAAACATGACGCTAAAGAGATATAAATGCCCAACATCAGATGACCTCCATTCCAAGATTTGAAAGGAAGTCGTTGAGAACATTGCAGATGCCCTAAATATAATCTCCCAAATATCTCTTGTTTGGGAATTGTTTTTTGGGATGGAAAAATTGTGCACGTGAATTCATTATTTAAGAAAGGCGAGAGTCGGAAGCTGAGAATTACAGATAACAAGGTGTAGAGCTGGATGAACACAGCAGGCCAAGCAGCATCATAGGAGCAGGAAAGCTTGACGTTTCGGGCCTAGACCCTTCATCAGAAAGCTGAGAATTACAGACCAGTTAACCTATCATATGCTTGTTTTTAACTATTCATGTAGGGCATAGGAGTGATGCTGGAATGGTTACCATTTATTGTGCTAATTATCCCTGAGGTGGTGAGAATGAGATTCTTCCCTGAGCTGCAGCAGTTCATGTTGTGTAGGTACAGCATCATCAGCAAGGGCATTTCAGGATGTTGACACAGCGATTGTGAAGGAATGGTAATATAGTCCCAAGTCAGGATGTGGTATGACTTAGTGGGGTACTTAGATTTGGTGGTCTTCCACTGCATCCGACGTTGGGAAATTACATGAGCTATCTATTGTTAGGATCAGAATTAATGAAAACCTTGAAAATTTTCAGCTGCTGTCAGAGAGCCAGCAGAGGTGGCAGATCACACGATGTACCTGACTGATATTTGAAGGGATGATTAAAGTACTGGATAGGGGAATGCCTGTGGATATCATTAATATACATTTCCAAAAAACACTCACATAATTGAGTGCAAGCTAAAGTCAAAGTTATGGAATTAAACGTAAATTATTGAGCCAGCTAGGATGTTGGCTGAGGACATGAGACAGAGAATTTGATTGTAATGCTGTAGAAATGAACGCTGTAGGAAAGATGTTAAAGATGTGCCATATTGTCAACAACTGTTATACATTCCTTTTAGGAACAAAAAACAAATGGAAAAGGTAAATCAACTGTAGCTAACATAATAAGTTAAAAATTGTTTCAGAGATTCCTACAAAGAATAAAAAACAGGAGAGGTCCCTGAAGAGTCTAGGCCTGAAATGTCAGGCTTCCTGCGAAGGGTTGAGGCCTGAAACGTCAGCCTTCCTGCTGATGGGTCTCAGCCCGAAATGTCAGTCTTCCTGCAACTCTGATGCTGCTTGGCCTGTTGTATCCATCCAGCTCTACACCTTGTCATCCAAGTTAAAAATTGCATTAGATTAAAGGAAGTGGCTTACAAGGATGCCAGAATACATGATAAACATGATGATTAGAAGCAGTTTGGAATCCAGAAAATGATGATCAAGTAACTGACAAAGAAAGGGAAAAGAGAGCATGAATGCAAGCTGGCAAGAAATACAAAAGCAGACCGGAAATGCTGCTTTAGGTATATGAACAGAAGTTTAGCTTGGATAAATGCGGGCCCATTGCAGGTAGAAGCAGGAGAATTGATATTGGAGAACGGGGGAAAAGCAAAGAAACTAAACAATTACTTTGTGTTTGTCTTTACAGAAGAAAATACAGAAGTGTGTGTGTCCAAAGAACCTGTGTGCTTATCCATGAGTCTTTAAAAGTTAGCACGCAAATGCAACGATCAATAAAGAAAGCAAATCTTCGGTTGGCTTTCATTGCAAATGGAGTATAGATTCAGCCTTTGTGATATTGCAAACTGGAGCACCGTGTACATAATAATATTTACTATTTTATTACTCTGAACTAATAGAGTGAATTTGGGGGGGGGGGTGGGGGGGGAATTTAATTCTAGGGAGAAACATCTACAAATTAGAAATAAGCCTTTCAGTTTTGAGATTAGGAAACAGTTTTACATGCAAAGGGTGTTAGGGATAGGAACTTTTCTGCAATAAGAATTCTTGTTATATGAAGTACTTAATTGATGTTGGTCTCCTCATTTAGGGGAGGAGATACTCACCACAGAAGGAGTGCAACAGAGGTTCAACGGATTAATCCCTGGGATGATGGGGCATTTTGTAAAACGAGATTGAGGAAATTGAGCCTGCATTCTTTAGAGTTTTACAGAATGAGAGGTGATCTGATTTAAATGTCCAAAATTCTTACGGAGTATGAAGGGATGGATGTTGACAAGATGTTTCCTCAGATAGAGTGTCTAAACCAAGGGACAAAGTCTCATAAGGAGAGATAGGTCACTTAAGACCAAACTGAGGAGGCATTTTCCGCTAAAAGGGTGGTTAGTCTTTGAAATTTTAAAACCCAGAGAGATGTGAGTACTCAATCATTGAGCATGTTTGCCATGGAAATGAGTAGATTTCTGGAGTCCAATGGCATGGAAATAGTGGCATTGGGGTTAATGATCAGCCATGATATAACTGAATGGTAGAGGAGGATTGACAAATTGAATGGACTACTCTTGATCCGATATTCCTAATGCTGGTCTGAATACCTAAAAGAGTGGAATTTAAGCATGTAGAAAATAAGTCACAGTTGGATAGAACTCTGGTTATGTCACATCTTATTAAATGATGTCAGTACTCAAGATTAAATTATATGGAAATGTGACACAAACTACAGTATTATTCAAAATTTCCTCTAAGCTGCTTGATCCGTTGTATAAGATATTGGGCTCTGAGAACGTCAATGCTGAGGCATACATTAAGCACTGCCCAATCTGATGATGTCCTATGGACTTGGGTGGGAGAATAGCAGTGAATCTTGAAGGAGGCATACCTATCACCAAGGTTTCCCTCACAGACACTGTAACAATGTCTATCATATCAGTATAACTTGGGCCTGATTACTATTGTAGAATAATTTACAGTGTTTAAGACCAGAGCCTCTTCTCGTTAGACTACATAGTGGTTCTACTCACAAGATAGACCAAACAGGCTCTGTAGATTTCAAACTAAAAAGGAGCAATTCTATCTCATGGTGGCCTGAGATTCCAGATGACATGGTCTTCCAGCAGTTCACAACTTGCAACACATGGATCAATGCAAAAGAACAAGTTCCCTTAAGATATAGGAGGAATGATTAGTACATTTGTAGATGTGAGGTGTTGCATTTTGGTAAAGCAAACCAGGGCAGGACTTACACAGTAAATGGCAGGGCCCTGGGGAATGTTGCCAAACAAAGAGACCTAGGGGTGCAGGTGCATTGTTCCTTGAAAAGTGGAGTTGCAGGTAAACAAGATGGCGAAGAAGGCACTTGGCACATTTGCCTTCATTGGTCAGAACATTAAATATAGGAGTTGGGATGTTATGTGGCTGTACAGGACATTGGTGAGGCCACTTTTGGAATACTGTGTACAATTCTTATGGCCGTGCTATATGAAAGATGTTGTTAACTTGAGAGGGTGCAGAAAATATTTATGAGGATGTTGCAGGGACTGGAAGGTTTGAGCTTTTGGGACAGGCTGAATAGGCTTGGGCTATTTTCCTTCGAGCATTTGAACTTTATAGAGGTTTATAAAATCATAAGAGGTACAGAAAAGATAAATAGCCAAGATCTTTTTCCTAGGGTGGGAGAGTCCAAAACTAGAGGGCATAGGTTTATGGTGAAAGGGGAAAGATTTAGAAAGGATCTAAAGGTAACTTTTTCACACAGAGGGTGGTGTGTGTTTGGAATGAGCTTCCAGAGGAAGTGGTGGAGGCTGGTACAATTACAACATTTAAAAGACATCTGGATGGATACATGAATAGGAAGGGTTTAGAGGGATATGGGCCAAATGCTGGCAAATGATACTAGGTCAGATTGGGATGTCTGGTCAGTGCAATGTGTCAGACTGAAGTGTCTGTTTGCTTGTGGTATGACTCTTTGTGCAAACTTAACAGAATCACACAGGGCAATAAAAGGGCCAATGGAGAGAAATAAGAAATTAGAGGGAAGATTGATGCTATTCTCAAGAACTCAGAATGTTAAGGGGTGATTATATTTTTAAGGAATAAAAAGAGATGAGGGTTGGGAGGAATCTATTTCCACTGTTTGGAGAGTCTAAAACTAGGGAACCATCTCTTAAAAAAAATAGAGACAGGCCTATCAGGATTGAGATTAAGAAATACTTCATGCAAAATGTACTAAAGCTTTAAAATGTTTTTGCAACAACAACTCTTGCTATAGATGGATTGCTATTTGATTGATATTTTTATAAATAAAGATATTAAGGAATATGGAGCAACATGTGGTCACAAGCCAGCTAGGATTTCATTAAGTATTGAAAAGGACTAAAAATTCAAAAGCAAAATTCAAATGTTCTTAGGCTCTTGTGATGGAAAACTGGATTTTTAAGCAATTCGTTTAAATTTCATTGCATGATACATTCAGATAAATGTGTTTCATTGTTTTTGATACTATAGCCCAGGTAACATTTATTCTTAATTCTAGGTAAACTCAATTTCTGTTCTAAAAATGATACTAAAAGTATCAGTGTTGAAAATAAGTCTGTAATCTTTATGTATTGCCTGATATGTTACAAGCATGTACAAAATAAAATTACAACTTATTCCTCCGAAAAGTAGAATTCAATGCCCTGGAAGGAAATGAACTACTTTTGCTTAGCTATAAAAAGCATCTCAGGCCTGAAGATAGTCAGTTTATTTCTGCTCACTGGTAGCTGCAAGCTGGGACTTTTAATTAATGTGTCTTTGACCTTTCTAAGTGTGAACTCGTCACCCTATGCCTCCTAAGAACAAGTGAAAGTACCTGGAGACAAAAGATCAAGAAGCAGCATTCTGATCAGCGAAAGCAAACCCTCAGGGACCACTGAACTGCCCTCTCAGTTTCTCCCTCTGCCCATAACACTCATATCTTACTTTATACTTGTCTGCACGTGTGTTGTGTAGATGGAGAGTTTTATAAGTGATATTTTAACTAGTAATGGTTCATAATAGTTTATCTATAGTTAGTGTTTTATTTTATTCATTTATAGGATGGAGGCATTGCTGGCTAGGCCAGTATTTATTGTCCATCCCTAATTAGACAGAGGGCAATTAAGAGCTAACCACATTGCTGTGAGTCTGGAGTCACATGTTGACCAGACCAGGTAAGGACAACAGTGTCTTTCCCTAGAGGACATCAGTGAACCAGATGGGTTTTTCCGCCAGTCGACAATGGCTCCATGGTCAGTATTAAACTCTTCCAGATTTTTATTGAATTCAAATTCCATCGTCTGCTGTGGCAGGATTTGAACCTGGGTCTCCAGCATATGATGTCTGTCTCTGTAGCAATAATACCACTTGGCCCTCACCTCCCCTTTGTGTTTATTTTTACAAATAAATAGATTCTAATTCTTGATAAATAGAAAATCCAGGAAACCTGGCTCTTTCTGTCAATGTGGGCTGAAAATACGTTTACACTAGGGAATTTTGTGTACTTTTTGAGGTCTAACTTTTGTGCCGCATTTGAGAATAGTGGGGCTTGATTTCAAGTGAGCTATCCCAGTGAGGCATAAGACTATCCCATCTAAATATTGGAAAGGCTGGCGCTATTGTCTTTAGGCTATGACACAAACAGTGTTCCTTAGCCACTGATTCCATCCTGCTCCCTTGAAATTGTTTCAGATTGAACCACACTGCACAACACCATGGCATCATATTTGATGGAAATGAATATCCAACAATTTATCCAAGCCATGAGTAAAGTTATTTATTTAGACTTCTGCGTTATCACCCAAGTCCACCCAGCCTCAGCGCATTGGTTATTAAGCTCACCATTAAGTCTGATGATTTCTCCACACTTGACTATTTGAAACGCTCCTGGCCCATGTAAACATAACGTCATCTAAAACTCAGAATTTTATAATTCCCTCATGCCATGTGCTCCCGGCACCCTTGGGCTGACTGATTTACGTTGACTCTTGTTTAGCAATCCTCAAGTTTAAATTCCTCGTCTTTGTTTAAAGATCTCTCCCTAACTCTATCAGCTATAACAGTGCTACAAACCTGATACCTGCAATCCTTCAATGTTGGTCTCAAAAATTCTCAATGTTAATTGTTCTATCACTAGTGGTTGTATATTTCAGGTGTTGGGACCCCAAAGATCTAGAATTCCCTCCATGAGATCCTCCACCTTTGATCCTCACTTTCTGTCTTTAAGGCTCTTCCTAAAGCCTCTTTCTATAACTAAGCTTTTGGCCATCTGTCTTAATATCTCAACTATAGTTAAGTGTGAAAGCTTATCTGATAATGATCTTGAAAACTGCTTTAGAACATTTTATGGTGTTAGTAGCTCTATATGAATAGAAGCTAGAGGTCATTATTCCTTTTAGAATAGAAAATCATGGAGTGTACAATTTGCCAAATCAGAAGCAAAACTTTGATTTATGTACAAACAAAACTATAAGATGAGAATCTTAACAGTTTTTGAATTTAATATGCTTACTTTTGCTCCTAAGACTCAATCTCAATTGGACTCTTAATTCTACATCAACAAAGAAAGAAACTGCAGTGCTTTTTAAAGCAGTGAAGACACACGAGATGTAAAACCAAAATTATGGTCCTGAAAAATATTCGAAAGAGAAAGGAATCTAACATTATTTTACATGATACTATCGCAGCTTTTGCTGTTGAAATTTCAAAACTTTATGCTGAAATGTGCAAATGATGCAGCAGCCCCAGGAGATGTAGAGTTGTGCAAGTAAATGTCCAGAGGTTTACTACAAGAATTGCATCACTGTCTGGTTCACCATTGCTATGCATTGAATGGTATGAAGTTTATCTATTTGCGTGAAAGAGGTGTTAAGTCAAATTATTTCAAGTCGAAGAATGCTTTTAAAGGTTGTGGTAAGTGTTAATTACTGCCAATAAACATCTAGATCATTAAATATTAATAATTATAAACAGATGTGTCATCTTATTCACTCTAAAAATATCTTTTTACTTTATCCATTTAAATTTTTTCATTCCAATCTTTTGATCCTTCCCTTTGTTTTCCCCCGTACCTCATTTTGACATTGAATTCATCAACACGCATTTACACTTCCTCAATTCTTTTACTTTATGTTGTTCATTGTACAATCCTTCAAGATGATTGGTTAAGGTGACACTTAACTGATTACTCTGTTCACTCAGGATCTAGCTGCCAATATTCCCTTGGTACCACATCATCTGGTCATTTCAACTATTGCAGAAAGAAATTTAAACCCTAATTCTACAAGAGCATGTTATCCAGGCGCAGACACACTGTTAGACTAAAATTTGGCCGATTGTATCCCCTTTCCATTGTTTCAATTGTAATGCATTTCACAAACCAAAATGAATAACAGTGATAATCATTAATGTTGTGATATATGTTTCAGTTTATTCTATCCATTCTTTGGTCTAAGAAAGATGATGGACACAGAATGAACAATCCATTTTAGGTGGTATGGCTTTATGTGGTGCATCTTTGTTGATAAACTAAAGATAACTTAATCCTTGTGAGCCAGGCTCTGCCACAAACGCTGCACACATAGCTACAAAATGGCAATGTAGATTATTTGCAGCGTAAGAGTCTGTTGCCAAACTGCTGTTCTGTCATTTTACTTTGCTGTCAGCTAGTGACTCCTGGGGGCTATAATTTATGTTTAGGATCTTCATGTCAAGCTTGCAAGCACTCTTGTAGCGGAGCATTGGGCATCCTACCAGCTGCCTGTTTCTGGCTACCTCACTATAATTAAGTCCTCAGCTATGCAGTGGTCTTTCAATGTGTGGACATGCAACTGTGCTATCAGAACTATCTTTGTCTGTTGGGCACAAACTTACTTGGGAACTATACGTTTGAGAGGCAATTAATCATTAATCATACGAAACAGATTGTTCAGCAACCTTCCACCTATGGAAGTGCCATGGCCTAACTTCTTCCGGCTCTAATTTGTTAGATTATTGAATGGTGAAAACATGGTGCATTTTGTTGATGCATCACCTGTCATCAAAGCTGTCTGCTTTACTAAGTAGTAGAGGAGGAGTCAAAGAGATAATCAAACAAATAAGTGAAAGCAGACCCAACACAGAGACACACAATGCGATCTGTGGGCTTATAGTGAGAGAAGTCTTCATTGAAGGTTGGATAAATGGAGGTGCTTTTACCCAAGACTGGTGACAAGAGAATTAACTAATTTCGCAGTGGTGTCTAGCCAACACAATTCATAGGAGCTACAGAGCTAGAGAACTGATGTAGAAGAAAGAAGCAAACTTCAATTCAGCAATAATGGCACCATGGGCCCTGTAAATGGCCAAAACTGTGTAATATCTATGTTATTTGTCAACGTATTAAACATTTATTGCTCTTGAAGTTATTATCTCAACATTTAGCTGTATCTTATGTATAAATGAACACTTTAGCAGGGCCTCATCCATTCAGAATCATACCTTTGGAAAAAAACACTATTGTGTCTCAAAGGCTTCAGACATCAAATTGTTATTACTTAATAGAGAGAAAAAGTATTGGCAGTGAATCAGGTATGCCAATAGCTGCTTATGCCCAAATTTCCCACTGTGCACAGTCATAAAATTTATATAATGACTTGTACAAACATAGGAGAAAAGAATAATATAGGGCACTCAGTCCTCCGAGCCTGCTCTGTTATTCAATGAAATCTGATAGCTGATCTGATGTTAACCTCAACTCTACATTTCTGCATACCCCCTAATAATCTTAATTCCCCCGGTCATCAAGAAAATATCTACCTCTGCCTCAAACATATTTAAAGATGCTGCACCCACTGCCTTTTTGAGGAAAGGAATTCCAAAGACTCGCAACCCTCTGGAAGAGAAAATATGTTTCAAATATTATCTATTTCCTCTTACTTTTGAGTAATTTTGAAAACGTGCTGTGGATCTCCATTTTGAATGTGATAGGTGATCGGGTCCCTTTCACGATCTGTTGCCTAAAAATATAGAAAAGGATGTTTAGTTATAATAGACAGTTTAAAGTTAGTCAAGCACAATGGATTCTCCCATGATTACAGTAATATGTTGCATGTTATAGGCTTATGCTAACAGCTATGGAAGCAAAACTATTTTTTTCAATTGTGGAATATTGCATGTCATTGTCACATCCTTTTTTTGGGAGAAGCACAGTTTAACACTAAAGAAATGATGAAAATGCACACGTAAGAATTAAGCATTCATTTATTTATGAACCTTGTACAATATAATTTGAGATCTCTACTGCTAGAATTAAAAATGGTTCTTATAATTTCACCCAATACATAATTATGGCTATTAAATGAAAACTTCAAAGTTAATTCATATTCAAGTGCTTCTGGCGAGGACTACCATTTACATAGGCACTAAGAAAATGATTGACTTGCAGTGGCTACTTTTCCAATTTAAAGATTCAAAGAAAATTCAGGACTGCAGGCTTGTGATTTTCTAACTACAATTCTTGCTTGCAATTCTTGCAAAAAATATTAGGTGAGGTGGTTTAGGGATGAAAGTTTGCAAGGGTTCATGTGGCATAGTGGTAGTGTCCCTGCCTCTGGCCTGTGATCAAGTCCCATCTACTCCTGAGGCGTGTCATAATACCTCTAAACAGGTTGATTAGAAAATCTCTGTTACAACTGCTAGGATCTCTTGCGGTGCAGTGGTAGTGCCCACACCTTTGGGCCAGAAGGCCTGTGTTCAAGTCCCACCTGACTCAGATGCGTGTCATAGCATGTCTGAACAGGTGGATTAAAATATCTACTGAGAGCTCAGATAACAAATCAGATTAGTGCAAAAACTTACACTGGACTGTGACTGACTGACAAATGTCCCTAAAGGAACTATTACAATTGCCAGTGTCTCTTCTGGTGCACTGGTACTGTCCCTACCTCTGGTTCAGAAGGATTCGGATTCAAGTTCTACCTGCTGTTCCATAGAATTGTTACAGCTACTAAACAGAGGACCACTGTCCATCAATAGTAACAGCTGCCATGTGGCAACAATGCAAAACTTAGTTCACCAAATTGCCTTAAAGCCTTCAGTAATCCATGTGTGTATGGCTGTGCAGATAACACAGTCAGAAAGCCTGACAAGCAGACAATATGATCATGTCAATGCTGGACTAGACTTTCCTTGGTTTACAAGCTATATTAGTTACAATTTCATTAGTAAATAGTAGGAAGGCATGAAAGAAAAATTAGTATATTGTCCAGCCAGGAGAATTTACCAATTTCCTCTATTCCCATGTAGCTTCCAACTAATCAATAATTTGCATCTGCAACATTGATATCCATGTGCAATGAATGAGCAAAACACAACAACTTCCTTTCCACAACACCAAGAGCCTCTGCATTACAATAAAATTTGAGATGTTGTTAAACTTGAAAGATTTCAGAAAAAATTTACAAGGATGTTGCCAGGGTTGGAGGGTTTGAGCTATAGGGAGAGGCTGAATAGGTTGGAGCTATTTTCCCTGGAAAGTCAGAGGCTGAGAGGTGACCTTATTGGGGTTTATAAGATAATGGGAGGCTTGAATGGGAGGGTGAACAGTCAAGGTCTTTTTCCCAGGGTGGGTAAATCAAAAACTAAAGGGCACAGTTTTAAGGCGAGTGGGGCAAGATTTAAAAGGGACCTAAGGGGCAACTTTTACAAGCAGAGGGTTGTGCACGTATGGAATGAGCTGCCAGAGGAAGTGGAGGAGGCTGGTACAATTACAACATTTAAAAGGCATCTGGATGGGTACATGAATAGGAAGGGTTTAGACCGATATGGGCCAAATGCTGGCAAATGGGACTGGATTTATTTAGGATAACTGGTCGGCATGAACGAGTTGGACTGAAGGGTCAGTTTCTGTGCTGTACATCTCTATGACTTTAAGTCTAAGCTCCTAGAAAGAGAAGTGTAATTTAGTGATCGCTGTGGTAAGCTGAGGTTTTATTCATCCAGTTGCTGAATTACAAGTGTTGAAATGAGGCAAGGTTGCTGGGATAGAATTTGCACTGCTGTGATCTTTAGTGCAGGTAGTCTTACAATGCACTGGCAGCTTCCAACTGAGGTAGAAGCCCTAGATTTGAGTCCAATTCCTGGACTTTATGGCCGCAAAAGATGCATTTGTAACATAGCCAAACAGGTTGATATCACTCTGTAAATCCACCTGTGATATGCCTACACAAATGATAAAAGCAGGAGTGTCTCCTGGTCAGCCATTTTTGTTGTAGAGTAGCAATTCTTAAGATACAGCCTGTGGACACAGATGAGCAACCTGTTCCAGAAAAAAAAAACTACCCATATGCCATTAGGTGAGAAAAGAAAAATAATCTTTAGAGCCCTGTAAAACAAAGAAATGGAGTACTTATGTAATTAATGATAGGGCCTCAGGTAGTGCTGCTGAGCAGAGAGAGTTAGGGGTTCAGATACTTATTTCTTTGAAAGTTGCATCATAGGTAGACAGGGTGGATAAGAAGGAGTTTAGCACGCTTGCCTTCATTGCTCAGACCATTGACTATAAGAGTTGGGACTTTGTGTTGAGGTTGTACAGGACAATGGTGGGGCATCTTTTGGATTACTGTGTACAGTTCTGGTCACCCTGCTACAGGAAGGATATTGTTGAACTGGAGAGAGTTCAGAAAAGATTTACCAGGATGTTGCTGGGACTGGAGGGTTTGAATCACAGGGAGACACTGGATACGCTGGGGCTTTCAAGAAATTCCAGCCAGTCAGAGACAGGCTCAGTAGACACAGGCTGAAGATCTATTTCCAGGAGGAGGGGGCATGAGTTGCTGGGGCCAGTCAAGGAGGGAGATCTTTCAACATGGTGAATCTTGCCATGGGTAGGTCTCTCTGTTGGCACAAGCTGCCCAAGCATGAGGGTTATCTCCCCACCGCCCCCATCAACCCCAATACTCTGCCAGGGTTTACCCCTTTGCCATGGCAAGACCCCTGTCCATCACTAGTCCAACGTCAATGGGGATAGGGGGATGGTTAAAGGCCTCCAGTTGGGAAGGCAATCGCTGACCATTCCCACCCTAGAAGGAAAAACCTGTGAACTGTGAGTTATTATTGTTAGCAGTCACTCCCTAATGAGTTTGATTGTCCACTGAGGGAATTCCGTGTCACTGGTCATGGGTTCTGTGGGCCCTAGCGTAGCCGATGAGCTCAATCCTAGATCGGCATCTTTGACCACACATTTGGGGGTAGGTGTTTCTGGAAGGCGGCAAACATTCCAGGTTCTGGGAATGAGTTTGATTTAGGTTTTTGGACTGCAGATAGATGACCCTGCTGGATGCAGTTTTCTAGTCAGGTTGATGATGGAACAGACTATTTTGAGCATATCTTTTCTTGGCCCTTGCCAAAGTGAGGCGAGCAGAGTGAGTCCTGAAGAGGGTTGCTCAGTTGTGAAGAAAGCAGCTAAATCACTCTCCTGTTCCTATTCCAAGGGCGAATTGTAACTCCACTGCCTACGTGCCGATCCAGCTTCCTCCACCATGTTTATCCAATATGAAGAAACAGGCTCACGGAACCCAACTGCATCAAATTCCAATTCTCTTTTCATTGCACTGAAGCACTGATTACTGAGCAGTTTTAAATTTATTCTCCTGTCTCTAGCTCTAAAGTCATAAATGGTTCCAGCTTGTGACTCTATAATCTATGCAGCCTTCAGCCATATATTTTCACTTGAAGCAAAAAAACTGCATATTCTATCCATTGAATTAGAAATTGCTCACTTTCTCCTTTTTTGTACACTCAGGTTTTGGAAGGTCTCACTTCTTTTCCTCAGGGAGTCATCTGAGTGAGGGAGAAGAGGGAAAGAAACAAGAAGTGTAGCTGCAGCAGAGGAGAGCAGAATTTGAGGAATAGATACTGTTTCCTGTAGCTGACTGCACAAACTCTGAAAGTTGTAGTGGTTGCCTGTTTCCAGTATATCTCTTCAGATTAGTGTGGGATAGTAAGAATCCAACTGTTTTGGTTCGCATTACTAACAGTGGCATAAGATAAGACTGAGAATATCTTCTAAAGCAGTATGAGGAGCTAAAAACTAAAATAAAAAGCAGAACAGCAAAGATAATAATTTTTGGATTACTACTTGAGACCAAAGGAAATTAACATATGATAAGATCAGACAACTAAGTATGTTGATCAAAGACTGCTGCAGGGAAATGGGTTTCAATTCATGGACTACCAGTACTAAGAAAAGAGGAAGTGTACTGTGCAAAAGTCTTCATCTGATCAGTGCTCTGAAGAGAAACTGATGAACAGCAAGTCCTGACAAGCCAAAAGAATTATCTCACTGTAGCCTGTGGACAGGATCCCTTGAACTGCCTTCCTGGATAATCCCTACACACACAGCACCAAGTAGTTTTGTTTGTCTGTGTCTATGTTGCGTTGTGCAAGTGATATTAACAGGAATGATATAATTGAGATTATAGAGACGTGGCTGCAGTGTGACCAGGGATGGGAATTGAATATCCAGAAGTATTCAACTTTTAGGAAGGACAGACAATGAGCAAAATGAGGTAGGGTAGAATTGCTTGTTTAAAGAGGACATTAATACAATAGTGAGGATGGACATTAGTTTAAGTAGAATCTGTATTGTTAGATTTTAGAAACACTAAGGGGCAGGAAATGATAGTGGGGATCATATAGAGACCCAAAACCTTCGTGGTATCACTAAAATAGTGAAATGAGACAGGAAGGAAGACTAAAGCTGACATGTCTGGGAGCCAATATGAGGTGATACAAAATTATGGTAATCTGGAGTGTAGCAAAGAGTCAATGACAGCAGAAAAATGACTTCGGCACCTGCTTCTATATTTTGGGACAATATTAACAAATATATGTCTTCCTGCCTATCACAAATAATGTTTCAGTTTTTCTCATTATATCAGAATACTCTTTTGAAACCCAGTACATGACTCTCTCTCATATTAACCTCCAGAAGCATTCCTCAACACAAAGGTACTACACCATAAAATTGCAGAAAGTAAACCCAAA
Organism: Ginglymostoma cirratum; assembly: GCA_024137785.1. Classification (NCBI taxonomy): domain Eukaryota; kingdom Metazoa; phylum Chordata; class Chondrichthyes; order Orectolobiformes; family Ginglymostomatidae; genus Ginglymostoma; species Ginglymostoma cirratum. Next base: position 43,221,790 of record JAHRHZ010000139.1, read on the forward strand.
GATTTTGTTTAAGTGCTAGAAGCATGTAAATCATCCAGTCTTCAAACTGTCCGTGCAGAGGTCCTGACACAGACACTTTCCTGGGAATTTCTGAGGCAATTTAAACTTCTGACTGATCCTGAATGAATTTTTTGTTTTTGACTCTGAACTGGAGTATCTATGAAACTTACATTATAGTTACACAGGAAAATGTTAGGTAGTTTAAAGCCAAGTCTAACACCTCATCCAATTAACATACTTGCACTCTGACCAACCCAACTATACCTTGATTGTCCTGTCTACCCCAAACATAAAAACAAACTGATCCACTGCCCCTCTGCTCAATGACACACTGTACCCACCTAGCCAGCTCACCAACTGCCTTTCTTTACTCACTCGCCAGCTCAGTGACCTACTCATACATTCAATAACTCACAAGGATGCCAACTTTAAACTTAACTGAGCCTGGCAACCAGTACCAAACCTCCTCCAACACTACTGCAAACTGATGGATTTTCCTGTGAGATGTTGCGCTGTCCATTTCTGCTACAGCCAGGATTGGAAGAAATGGGCAGGAGCATTGGTTCAGGAAAATGTTCACAGCACAATGTGTGCTGCATTGCCACTGGCCAGAAGATTCAGGCCACGGCCTCCCCTTTGGCCCTTCCTACTTGCAATATGATTGGGCAATGTTTCCAGCAACAACTGCCAAAAGATCAGTTAAGATGTAGCCCAGCTTCAGGTAGATGTAAATTTGCCATTGGTGGAAATAAGGATATGTTCTCGGAATTGGTGCGGCAGTAGGGAAAATCCAATACCACTTCTGACTTAAATTTCATCAGAATAAACATCCTATCTGGTTCTGTTACAGTTGCCAAAATAGTGCATCTGAAGTGCAAAAGACATTGTGAAGTGCAGGGTTCCTGCTGTCCATGTGCTTGGTTTGCAGCTTCACTGGAAAAATAGAAAACTAAAGTAACACGCATGTCCAAGATTTCTTTTGCTTATTTATCGTTGAAAAATGCAGTACAGAAAGAAACCATTCAGTCGACTATGACTGTTCCACCTCTTTGGAAGAGGTAACCAATTAGTTCCATTCCCTATTCTCCACATTTCCCTTTTACTACTTATCCAATTCTCTTTTGGAAACTATTATAGATGTTGCTCCCGTGACCCTTCCACTGCATCACTACCTGGGTATTCAGGGTGACATCTCGTATCTTTGTCAAGTTGCCATTCACAGAAAGAAATACCCCTTCCTGCTATCCAGTTGCTAGGAAGTGCTATTCCGATGACTGCATTTGAAAACATTGTCTGTCACATTTGTGGACAGCAAAATAGCTTATGTCAGACATATTTCCACAAGGGCAGTAGAGAGGTTGTGCTGAATAGAAGTTCAATATTGCTGTGAGTTTGACCAACAGTCTTCATTGCTCACTGTGTCTTTAGGTCTTATCGCAACAGCTGGCATACGTCAGTGATAAGCTCCCAGCGTAGTCTGAGTTCTTTCAGACACGTTGACCCTCGAGTGGTATTCTATTGTAATTATGATGGGGCCATTTTCTGTCTCCCTTTCTGCAACAGCCTCTGGAATTAGATGCTCAATGCTTCTGTCAGCTGCAGCGTTTCAAGGAGATTGATGTTTGCTGCTCCTCTAATATCCACATTCATTCACAACTGTTTAACTATTTCATAGCTGGTCAACAAGCACAAATAGTTTGTATATGAGAATCAAAGCACTGGGACAAGATAATTCAATGATTTCAATTCAAGCACAACAAGTGTACAAATTTCACATGTTCACAAATTCCCACTAGTATGCACCATATCAGACTAAACAGTGTGACTGGAAGTTATTTTTTCTTAGTTCAAAAGATGAGGATAATTTTGGGCCACAATTCAATTGCTACAAAACTTGTAGCAGAATTTCCAGTTTTTTGTGAATGGTCAGTAAATTTCGATAACTGATAAAGCTCACCTCTGAGATTGCAATTTATTGCATTTGTCAATACGTTCACGCCACTGCTCACTTCTACTGCAATTTCACCCTTAATTCGGCAAGGTGTCTCAGTGGTTAGCACTGTAGCCCCACAGCACCCAGGACCTGGGTTCAATTCCACCCTCAAGCGACCGTCTGTGTGGAGTTTGCATATTCCCCCTCTGTCTGCATGGGTTATCCTCCCAGTGCTCCGGTTTCAGCCCACAGTCCAAAAATGTGCAGGTGCGGTGGACTGGCCATGCCAGGGATGTGTAGGCTAGGTGAATTAGCCGTGAGAATTGCAGGGTTACAGAATAGGGTACGGGGTGAGTCTGGGTGGGATGTCCTTCTGAGGGTCGATGTGGACTCGATGCGTTGAATGGCCTGCTTCCACATTGTGGGGATTCTCCAAATTCCCAGCAGTCTGGCATTTTCCCTACCATCAAAACTGAGACAACTTCAGTCAAGTCATACCAATGATAGCTCCTGATTCTGACTGTGATAATATTGTTCCGTGATCTAATAGCATTCATCTAGAAAATGTTCTGTCCTTCTCCAAAATCTCTACTTTTGGGATCATTCTCTGTGGGAAGGTATTCAAATGTTTCTATTATTACTCATCTCAATGTAAAGACCTTATGTTTGACCTCCTTTTCTTTCCCTAGGTATTGTGCCCTGACATTAACCATTGGTAAAATGCCAGTTTGCCAGTTGCAACATATAAACTGATGACACCCAGCTCTACCATTGCACAAAACATTAGAACAGAGTTGAGGAAAAACTTCTTCACCCAGAGAGTGGTGGATATATGGAATGCTCTGCCCCAGAAGGCAGTGGAGGCCAAGTCTCTGGATACTTTCAAGAAAGAGATGGATAGAGCTCTTATAGATAATGGAATCAAGGGTTATGGGGATAAGGCAGGAACAGGAGACTGATTGTGGATGATCAGCCATGATCATAATGAATGGTGGTGCTAGCTCGAAGGGCCGAATGGCCTACTCTTGAACCTATTGTCTATTGTCTAAGACGTTGAATAATTTGGAATTGTCAAAGTGCTTGCCCTCAGTAGATGAGGAAGAATGTTTTTCAACTGAATATTGGTTTCATCAATTGCATCTTGTTCATCTATTAGTTACCAATATCTCTTGCCTCTTACCTTTGTTCTCACAGACTGCACCTGATGGAGTCCAACTTCAATGGCCTGTTAGCATCCTGACTGAGCTTTCTGAACCTATTTATTCACCGATATTTGTGCATCATTATCTTCTACAATTTCATTTCATTTTAACAATGTTGAAACATTAACCTCCCTTTTATCACAAGAGGTGACTTCTCCAACAACCCGCATGCAGCAACACAAATTATGATTAATTCAAAACTCTGTGACTTCAGATGCATATGTGCTGTTCACCCTCCACACTAATTTTCCCAAGCTACATTGGTTCTAAACCTAAAGTATTAATTCGAATATTCTTCTATTTCTTTACAAGTTGTTCCATGGCTTTTACCCATCCCACCAGAGCTGTGTAATTTCACAGCCAGTCCAAATCTATTAGGTCTCTGATTCAGCTCTCAGAGGGCATATTGCCATGGGTCTGGAATCATACGTAGGCCAGACCAAATCTGTCATAAAGATGGCAGATTTCCTTCCTTAAAAAAAGAACATTGGTGAACCAGAAGAGTTTTTCTGACAATCGACAATGGTTTCGGTTTTTGTAATGCTGTAGTTCATATATAACCATTTAATTTTGTTTAAATCATTCAACAGTACATAGTTTTAAAATTTTTCACAATACCTTTAAGGAAATAAAATGAACTTTAGATGAAAAGTACATTTTAAAGAATGTAAATATTTCATGAATTAATACACTGTCCACTATATCATCATTAGCACCTTTTATTTTATAAAGTGAGCATTTAAAAGATGATTATAACATATGTCTCTGTATCTGGGTTTTCATTCATTTTCTCTTAAAAAGTTTGCTTAGAAAGAAGTAAGTTATAGGCTGGGGCTATCTTAACAGAGCAATATTAATTAGTATATAGTTGGGGCCAAAAAACAGATAGCTTAACACACATCTCACTAAATTGTTATTACAATAGACTTTGCATTCACTGGATCATGTTCTGCTGTTTCCATCCTCCACGCGTAAGGGAGTGTGAGGGAGCATTTACCCGAGTGAGCCGGTGGCTAAGTGAATTTTTCTTTGATGCACTCAAGGATGTGAGCATCATTGGATGGACCAGCATTTATTGGGCATACCTGGACATATGATTCAGAGTAAAAATTTGGTCCCCAGGGGAAAGTGGCACTTTACGTCAGCTACGCTACAAGAATGAAGGTTTGCTGCATGGAAAGTTCGATGCAGGATGGGTGGAAGGAGGGTTTTTCTTTCCCCCAGGCTCCTGCATTTGACGTGCAATTTGGTATTGCAGAAGAAGCAGGTAAATCAGTAACTGATTTTCTATAACTATCAGCTTTATCAGCATTGCAAGTACTGCTTGTTTCAGTGTTGTAAAGCTCCCTGGAAGTGCAAAAATGTGTTGAGATGTGTAGACATTTTCTAATCAGCTTGTTCAGAGATTTTATTATATACCTCTGGAGCAGGTGAGACTTGAACCTGGGACTCCTGGCCTGTTGGCTACCACTGCAGTGCAAGGGCCCTAACGAAGTGTGTGCTGTATAAAAACTGAGATAACTGCGGACGCTGGAAATCAGAAACAAAGATAGAAATTGCTGAAAAAGCTCATCAGGCCTGTCAGCATCTATGAAGGGAAATCACAGTTAAAGTTTCAGATCCAGTGACCCTTCCTCAGAACTGATGGTAGCTAGAAGCTAGGTAGTTACAAGGCATAGGCTGTGTGAATTATAAATAAATCAGTAAGTAATTACCAATTAATTAACACAAATTAGAGGTAGGTGGACAGGGGAAGTGCTTCATTTACAGAATATGGGCATTCCTGGATGCTGGTGCAATCCAAAACAAACATAATATTCTGTAAGTGTTTGAGGCTGCAGGAACTTCAATTTATTGAACCCAAACAGCAGACTTGGTGGCACATCAGAGAAGGGGTAAGTTCCCTGGACACTTTATTCCAGAAGACGGTCACACCCCTTAGAACAGGGTCTTCTGATTTGGCTAGCGGTCAGGGACAAGTAGGTGTGAATATAAGTGAAGTAAGGAAGGTGGCTTAGAGGGCAGGAGCTCAAGTGCCTCCACATTTGCAATTGTACAACAGGTTTGAGGTTTTCTCAGTTTGTTTGGACGAGAGGGAGTGTTGCAGGGTGGACAGCTGGTTCTGGCACCATGCTACAGAAAGCAAGGATGTAGTGTTAGTAATGGACAGTGTAGTGAGGGCAATTGACATTATTCTCTGCAGCAAACAGTGAGAGTCCAGACTGCATGTTGTCTGTCTAGTGCCACAGTCCATTACTACGACTCTGGGCTGACGTGGAACTTCCAGTGGGAAGGGGAGAATCCAGCGGTCATGGTCCACGTCGGTACCAATGACCTAAGTACATCCAGGAAGGTGGTTCTATAAATGGAGTACGAGAATTTAGATGCTAAGTTAGAAAGCAGAATCTCAAAGGTAATAATCTCTGGAGTACAATTTGAGCCACATGCAAATGGTTGTAGGATGAATGAAACGAGAGAAGCAAAGGCAAGGCTCAGAGATTGACAGGGGAGATAAAGCTTCCAGTTTATGAACCACTGACACCAGTAGTAGGAAAAGTAGGAATAGTCTATGTCACACTCTGAAGATATTCAAACAGAACTCAAGTTCACATTTTTATGTGAGAGGCTTATTTCAGTTTAGCCACACTCTACAAAACTCACACTCCACTGATTCCAAGCTTCCTGTATTTATAAATATTTTCTAATCAACCTGTTCAGATATGTTATGACTCATTTCAGGAGCAAATGGGACTCGAAATCAGGTCCTCTAGACCAGAGGTAGGAACTCTACCACTGCACCACAAGAACTCTCACAACTCATATTTGTACAACTAATTCAAACTAATCAACTCTTTGTAATACGTCTGTCACCTATTCCCTCATTCCCTTCAGTCCTCGACATTCCGTCAGAACATAAAATATGTTAACAGTCTGCACCTGAACAATGCTGGGGCTCGTTCTCACAAGCCACATAATTAGTGCTGTAGAGAAGATTATAAACTAAACAGAAGGTGATGGAAAGAGCTTGGGTAAATGTAATAAGGGATAAAGTCGAGGGATGAACATCAGATAATGTGGGAAGTGAAGGCGGGAGAATGGCAGGAAGTGACAGAGAGAAAAAATCCTGATGCTCCAAAGGTAACAAAAAAAAAGGCTCTGCGCCTGAATGCATGTAACAAAGTAAAAAAAGTAAGTGAATTGATTGTGCACATTGAGGTGAATAATTATAATCTGACGGCCATCACATCCCATTATCTCTGCCTCTCATGCTCTCTATCTTGGTGTAACTGCAGGATCGCAAGGATTTGGGTCTGAATACAAAGGGATACATGACATTCAGGAGTGCTAAGTAGGTAGGTAGCACTCCTAATCAAAGATAGTATAGGTAAGATATTTAGAGATGACTTTGCTTCAGGAGATCAGGATGTAAAATCAGTTTGGCAGGAGATAAGCAATAGGAGCAGAAAGAAATCATTAGAGGAGTGATCCACAGGCCCCCAAACAGTAACCACAATATGGGATGAAGTATACGTAAGGAAATATTGGGTGCTTCTGATAAAGGGACGACAATAATTATGGGTGATTTTAACTTACAGACAAACCAGAGAACTTGCATCAATAATAGTAGCCTAAATAAGGGATTTGTGGTATGCTATGAAAATAATTTCTTAGAGCAGCATCTTCTGGAGCCAACCAGACAACAGGCTACACTGGACTTGTGCTGCGTAACATCACGGTATTAATTCATGTCCTTGGAGCAAAGCTACTTCTGGATAAGTAGCAATCACAATATGATTGGCATCCAGCTTAAAAGGGAGAAGAGCATGTCTAACATTAATATTTCATTTTAAATCAGGGCAACTGTATGGGCATGAAAGCCGAGCTAGCTGAAGTGAACTGGGATTTTAGGCTTGGAAATAGGTTAGTAGAGAAGCAGAGGCAGAGATTTAAAGGGATATTTCACAATAAGTACATTCCTACTGTAAAATAAAAATTCCAAAAGGAGGTGCAAACATTTGTAGTTAATTAACATAGTTAAGGAGAACATCAAACATAAGGAAATAATTATAACTGTACAAAGGTGAGTGACAGGTCAGATGGCCAATCAGAATTTTGATCACCACTCTGCATCCTTACTTTTCAATTCCTCCGTCCCACTGTTCTCCCTCTCTCCATATCCCTTCCTACCACTTGTCCTCTACTCAACGTTTCTCATTTTCCCTCTACTTGAGTCCCACTACCAGCATTTCTGAGTCATTTGACCTTAAAGCTGTTGATAACCTGTGTACAATACCTTGAGAGATTGACTCGTATCAGCAATAAGAATCTGATAGCTTCTCTGTGCCTACAACATGGAAGTTATTTTTGAGCCTGACCAACATTATGCATGATTTGTTATGATCATCAGCACAGCTGGTCATCCAAGCTTTCCTGCAAATGTTCACAGTTCATACCGGTCTGCTGTACACATTATTAAATGCTGCAGTTCAGTGAAGAAATGCAAATTAAAATCGAAGGCATATTGTTTGATTGCCTCAATTGGTGTATTTTTTTGTAATATTTAGAAATTCTGGACTTACAAAAATAAATGAACCAATAAGTGAATTTGCAAAAGTTCTTCAAGATTATCCAAGTTGTGTCATACCTGTCATCAAGCAATATTTTTAAATAAGGTTCTCTGAAACAATGAAGTGTACAAATGCAATCGTAGCCACTTTAAGATAACGTTCTTTATGAGAGATCACACCACCAACCCACAATAATATTGTTATCATACGGTATATGAAAAAGACAAAGAAAACAATGGCTTGACAGTTACGTAGATCAGTAGCAATAAAAAAGTCAAATTAACTTTACCAAAGGCACAAGCCATTAACCAAGAATGTTCAACTAGTCTTCATAATTCCCAAAAAAAAACTCCTTTAGACTCTTAAAACTCAAAGGAGAAATTAAGTAAGCAAATAATAAAAGACATAAAGACACAAAAAAAACTTACATTTGTATCATTTTAAAATATATATTTGTTGATCATAGCTCCCTACGTTGCTGGTTCCCATCTATACTTCTTTATGAAACCAGTGACTTTAAACAAATACTTGTGTCTAAGTTAAATATTAATGTGATCTTGACATATACTAAGAGAAGTACAGGATGCAAGTGTACTAGGGATCAGAATTTACACATAGCTGAAGTGGTAATATAGCAAAACTGCTCTGCGTTAAAATAGGTTGAGTTTTGCAGTTAGCTAACCCCAAAGAAAGTAGACATAAAACTATAGCAGACCCTGTCACATGGATTTCCTATTTCATTATTTTAATTTGATTCAAATGACAGGTCAACAAGATCCCAATAAAAGTGATGCTATCATTCAACTGAACAGCTAATCACATTGAAGAATTTGCAAAGACAGCAACTAGAAGGTTAAAGGCATTATCATTATACATTTTACAGAATTTACAGACAGAAAAATTATGGCACACAAAGGAACAAGATAGAAGCTGAATTATCAAGAAATTATGAAACAATTCAACTTATTATTTTTAAATCAAAGGAATATGTCATCCTGTAGATGTTTGACAATGTTCTACGAAGCATAAAATCAGTTCTCAAGGCTGGAGAGCAATTAAAGATTGGTAACAAATGTTGTAACAAATGTTGGTCTTGTGAGTGACATTCCTAGCCCGTGGAGGAATAAAAATAAACAGTTGTGTTGTTGGACACCACTGAAAACCTTGTTACACCTCATTCTACAAGGTATCACCTTTTCAGGGTATTTTTTTAAAGTAGCGGGTACTATGCTGTAAAAGGGAAGTTTCATGTCAGTTCAACTAATTCATAAAGGTTGCTATGTGGGTAGTTTGGATGCACAACCATTAGAGGAACTGAAGATCACTGGCAGTAAATTGTGAAAGCCAGAAGGTGCTGTCAGCTTCACATTTCTGATGACAGCGAATGCCTTTAGCAATGATGACAAAATTGAACAGTAGCAGTTTTGCCACCATTATACCCACAAAACATGGGTAATTTCTTGTTTAGACTTTGTTCAGCATTAAAATCATTACCTTCAATTCATCTTCTGAAAAGAAACAATGACAGAGACAGAGCCTTAGATAACAAGCATGGGGCTGGATGAACACAGCAGGTCAAGCAGCATCATAGGAGCAGGAAAACTTGACGTTTCGGGCCTAAACCCTTCATCAGAAATCTTCAGAATTCATTTATGATCATTGTTTCTTGTAAAAAGCAAACATTTGATGAGGGCACGTTTGAGAAATGACTAAACCACCTTTCCCAGCTGACTAATAGCCACAGCTAAAAGATCCAGCACAGGATATATTCAACCTAGCCATAATGACCCATGATGAATTTGGAGCAAGTTCACTGCATCTCATTTAAAGGCAGCTGCAGAAAGAACAGAAGTGTACAATATAGATCAAGAACCTGTACCAATCAAGGCATTATGGATCGTAATGGCATGACCTCTAAGACTGAAATATAATTATACCGTTTCCTTTTCTGACATCTTTTGCTAAGTTAACACTGATACTGAATCATCAGTATAAAGGTTATCAATTGCTATCCTTCTGTTATTTTCAACGGCTGTTTAAATAGCCATGTGTGATCCGGGAGCAAAAACGATTGGTTGGGTGAGACCCCATCTGTCCATATACTGAAGAATTACCCAGTTTTGCGTTATTTATAGAGTTAAAAAATTATGCCATCGGCAGCCAATGAATTTCAAATCCTCTGTACGAAATGATCCAACAAAACGTTCATTGTTTTAAACAGCGGGGCAAACAACAGAGAAAAATAAGTAGCTTAGAAACATATATTTACCCTCAAATTCAGTAAAGTTGCCCCTGTTCTCATAGCTTCACTCACTTCAACGTTGTACAGCATTTGTGGAAACCTTGGAGGACTCTGGTTGTTTGGTGGGAGAACCTCAATATAGACAGTAGTAATTGAGCTTCTGCAAAAAACAGAATTGCAGCATCAAAAACTGCATGATATACATATCCAATATTTTGAAATACTCTACAGGAAGTCTGAGTAAATGAGGTAAGGCAAAATAAAATTTTGCATTGAGATTGTGACAAAATTGCTTTGTTTGAATTTGGAGGACTATAAAATTAACAATTCAGTTCCAGAAAATGGCAATAAAACATAACATTAATCTGTAATACAATCCTCTTAAAATACAATAACTACATTGACAAGCAACTCAAAAAAATCATAGAAGAGATCACTCGGTGTGTCAAAGCTCCTTTTTCAGCAGATTTTCTGCATTTATGACTTTAAAGATGTATTCACACCTGTGACGACGCTATGGCTTTAAGTGGTATATTTTGTCCTGGTTTATTTAAGATAGAGATTGAACGAGAAGTGGAAAGCAGTCTGTGGTAATGTAAACAGCTTGAGAGGCCTTGGGTCTTTTTTTAAAGTTAGAACAATAGAAGCAGACTGGCTAGGTGTAGTCAGTTCTCACAGACCAGATTTTCGAGGTTTTTAAGCTTCTAGATTCAGCAGAAGCTGCTGGAGTCTTAAAGAAGTAGAAGCTATTTTTCCCCTCTCTCAGTTACAGCTAAAAGCTGGGGTTTCTCTTCCTACTGTGGGCATTGTTTGTGAAAAAATCTGTTTTCTGAATTTGCCTTCGTGCCAAGGGGTGTATTTATGGGATGTTACTATATTGGAACAGTTAATTAGAAACTAGTACTGCATCTATGTTATGCCATCAAGTTTTCCGATAGGGTTAAGTCATTCTAAATTCTCCTTTCTTTTATTGTATTTTAACTATAGTGTTTTGAATAAATTGTTTTTGCTTAATGCTGAGTAGTTTGACCAGTCCAATTACATCTGAAACACAGCACTTTACGTTTACCTTTAAAATAAGAAATGCTAGGGTTTAGGCTACCTCCTTATAATATTTTGAGGGGGTCTGGCCTGGTCTGTAACACACCATAATGTCAATGAGTTGTGGTTTTATGCTGTACTGGTGTCACAGTTACAATGCAAATTTAGCTTCAATCTCGAGACAGAGCCTGACTTGAAACTGTAGGAGACTGGTCAAACACGCCCTGGAGTCAAGTTATGCTTTCACTTGTGAATAATATATCACAAGTTGAACATCTGTGCAAAGTCAAAACAGCTATCTCCTATAATGATGTTTAAAAGTGCCTTCCTTGCTAAATTAGTACAAGCATATGTGGTCTTGGAGTATGGCCGATTCTACCGTAAACTTTATTTTCCTTTCCAAAGTTCACCCCACACTAAACTATTACCGCAGAAGGCGTCCAAAAGTGCATTATAAACAGTGACGTTCCATGTGGGATGGCTACTGAGGGGGAATTTTCACAACATTATGTCAACAGAGGTCAAAGATTAAGCTATTCTGCAGCAAGTAACATCAGTGAAATAGTCTCTTACAATAAACATCATATCATCCATACATTTAATGCGATATTTCACAACCTTTATTAATGAAAAACTTCATTGAGAAAGAAAGACTCTATGAGAAGGATGAATTATTTGTGGCCAACCAAGGACATTAAGGATGGTACAAAATTGAAATAAAAGATAAACAAATGTCCTGAAGATTGTGGAAGGCTCGAAACAGATGAGTCATTTTGGAATTTGTATACTGAACCACAGTGATGACATGAGTCAGTGCCGGAGCTTCAACTATTTACAATATACAGTGTAAAAGTTTACTATTTATTTCACCTGACAAAGGAGCAGCACTTCGAAAGCTTGTGATTTCAAATAAACCTGTTGGACTGTAACCTGGTGTTGTGTGACTCCTGACCTTATTTACAATACATGTTTTGAATGAAAGGACAAAGTATAATTTTGTCAAACTTTCTAATAAAACACATAAATGTGGGAAACAAGTCAAAAGCAGGATAAAAAAAATGTTTGCCATAGGATATGGGCAAGTTAAGGCAAAAATGTGGCAGATGGAACATGTGAGAATAATCCATTTTCACAGAACAAAACATTAAAGCATTGTTTAAATTCAAAGAGATTACAGGAGCTTGTGATATAGAAGGATCTGGATATCCTCATACATGAATCACCATAAGTTGGATGCAGATACTGCAAATAATTAGGAAGGTAAATTGATGGTCGACATTTATTGTCATTTGTGACATATCAATGTAGAAAGTCTTGCTGGAAGTGTAGAAGGTATTACTGTCTCATGGCTACTGTCTACAGTTTTTGGTCTTATTTAAAGAGGACATAGATGCACTGAAAGTACATCAGAGAAGCCTCACTAGATTGATTCCTGAAGAGGTCATCTTATAAGGGACAGGTTGAGCCTATATACATTGGGGTTTAGCAGAGTCACAAATAGTCTTATTGGTTCTGAAGAGGTTTGCAAGGTGGATGCTGGGAGGATGTTTCAGGCAAAATTTAGCAGGGGCAGTGGGGTGACTGTTTGAGAACGAAGGGTCACTTATTTAAGACAGGTGAAGAGAAAAGTTTTCTTTCAGAGCATTCTGGGTCTATGGAATATTCTTAAGAAGAGCTGAGAATTAAGTAATTGAACGTATTCAAGGCATGTGAACACATTTTTGAACGTTAGGGAAGTTAAGGGGTATGGGAAAGAGAGAGAAAAGTGGAGTTCACGTCAAGATCAAGTCAGACATGATCATCCAATTTGGTGCAGTATGCTCAAGGGAGTATGTGGCTTTCTCCTGCTACCACTCCTTCTGTTCTTATATTACATGTAATTTATTTTTGTAACACGTACCTCCTTTCAGCCAGCCTGGCATTATCTGTTGCTTTGACAGTAAGGGCATAAATCCGACCAACATTTAAACTAACTCCAGGAGCAATGGTAATCAGTCCACTGCTGCTATTCATTACAAAGTCACCACCATCACCAGTCACAATTTCATAAATAATTTGTCCATTCTTCTCTTCATCGGCATCAGATGCAGTAAGCTGAAACGCAGACAAATCAAAGAGAATATTAATATACTGATAAATTTTAGCGCTACAAAAAAATCTGCCCGAGTACAAGTAAATTAAAGCACCAACAATATTGTCCTGTAATCAAATTAATAATAAACAGATCAAATTTTAACATGATTACAAATTTGCTCAAAAAATTACTTGAGATCTGTCATGGTCATTACTTCTTAATCCAAGTGGAGGGAAGAGTTTAATTCAGGTGTTGGGGAATGCCTACCGGCTGGAAAACTGGGAAGGTTCCGTGTCACGTCCTCAGAGGGTGATGTACCTGTCAGTCAATTCGGTGGCCTTTAGTGGGTCATTTACAGGATCAAGGACACAAGGGCAGAAATCCCAACACCATTATTGCTGCCAGTCAATCAGAGGCTGGTTGTTCCTCATTCCTGTCAGCACCAATGGTAGATGGGTGGCAGTTGCCATCAACATCCCAGAGACCAAGGCTTAGTGAAGGATCCGGATTGCAGGTTAGTGAGAGTGCTACTCGGGACTGGGGTAATGGTAATGATGGAGTCACTGGCTAAGATGGTGAAGGGGAGTTGGCAGAAAGACAAGAGCCCTGTTTGAACAGCTGACAACAAGGACCCTCCCCAAGACCTGTTCACAGACCACAAGGGTTTATTTTTCGGGTATGCTGTATGGGAATGGCTCCACCCATTTTCTAATTGAACACCAATTGTGCAAGAAGAAGCTTTTAAATAGGCATGAATTGCTCACTTCAGCACCTCAGTTAGTGGCAAGATGTGAAAACTGTCAATACATAGAACAGAATTGTAGAATTGTTTACAGTCCAGAAGGAGGCCATTCGACCCACTGCCCCTATACCGGTGCTTCAAATGGGCATCGTTACCTGATGCCAATCTCCTGTTTCTTCTTCCCCATACACTTGCACATTATTTCCATCCAAATAATAATCCAATACCAGCTCAAATGTCTTAATGAACCTGCCACCACTGCATTTCCAGCTAGTGCATTCTATATCGTGACCACTGATTGAGTGAAAATGTTTCTTTTGTCCTGGGCTTGAACCTAATTGAGACAGAGGCAGGAAGATGGCAGAATTTGCATCTGACATCCTCCTGCACACTTTGTCCTCAAACTCATTTCACAGGAGAGCAATAGAATCTGCCTCTAGGCTTGTAGTTCTCAGGTATGGGTTTAAATCCCGCATTCCAGATGAAGAGGTCTGAATTCAGTGGAATTGAGAATTGAAAGCAAACATAATGGCAACTGTGTAGCTACTGGTAATGGTCATAAGATTGTCCAAGACAGTAATGTCCTTTAGAAAAGAAATTCTGGTTCTGACCGCAGATCCATGGCAGTGGTTTTGACTCTTAACTGCCCTCCGGGCAATAAATGCTGGGAAATGAATCGAAAGGTGTAAACCAGTATCTGTGCTAAACTGTACACCCACAATAGTACAACAGTAAACCCTAAAGGTTTGTTGCTGTCTCATTCAAAATGTAGATTTCAGACAAGTCAACATTTTGTCGACAAAGTAAATACTGTGAAAACAAAGTTTTAAATGTTTATTGTTTATTGTTGTACTTAATGACACTTCTTAACCAACATTCCAAGCTTTATTCCTTGATGGCTGCTTAATCAGAAAGACTCAATGACGGTAAAACATTGATGTGGTATACATGAATTCCCAGGAAGGGTTTCATACAGTATGACACGACAGACGGGTGAGGAAAGTCTTTTCTTATTTTCTTGAGGGACCATGGCTAAGTTAGCATTTATTGTCCATCCTTAGTTGCCCTTGAGAAAGTGGTGGTGATCTATCTTCTTGAATCACTGCAGTCCATGTGCTGTAGATCGATCCACAATACCTCAGGGAGGGAATGCCAGGATTTTGACCCAGTGACAGTAAAGGAACGACGATATATTTCCAAGTCAGGATGGTGAGTCACTTTGGAGGGGAGCTTGCACGTGGTAATGTTCCCATATATCTGCTGGCCTTGTCCTTTTAGATGGAAGTGGTCATGGGTTTGGAAGGTGCTAAGGATCTTTGATGAATTTCTACAGTGCATACTGTAGACGGTACACACTGCTGCTACTGAGCATCAGTGGTGTTGGGAATGGATACATGTGGAAGTAGTGCCAATCAAGTTGCGGTGTCAATCCATTTCTGGTCTAACACTGCTGTGATTCTGTAATCAGGTTAAACTTAATGGTATTGTGTATAGCTCTGAACTAACCTTCAACTCTCACATCGTAAACCAAAACTGCATAATTTCATATCCATAACATTACCTAATTCCTACCTTACTAGCTTTGCCATTCAAACTCCACAACTTTAATCTCCTGCAAACTCAATTTACTTAAGTTTACCTGCCCAAGCTCCATCAGAACAATGGAGAAGGTTTCAAGAAATATTGCCTTACTTGATGTTGACACTACCGGTCCAGACATAAGGATTTTAACAAGGCTTTTGACAAAGGCTCGGTGGTCAATTAGCGAGATTCCAGCCTTCGATTTCAAGGAAAAGTGAGTAAATTTGATCCAGAATTGGTTTTGCTTTTAATGATTGGATGATTTATGTGAGTTTTTGCAGGTCTCAGTGCTTGGTGCCCCGCTTTTCACGGTATAATGCATTGATTTGGATGCTAAATGTAGATAGCATGATCAAAACATTTGCAGATTATCTAACAATTGGGCGCAGGTTGATTGTGATGAAGGAAGCTGAGGACTTCAGAACCCATGAATGGACCCATCTGGTGGACAGAAAAATTGCAACTAGAATTCAAAATAGAGAATGTGAGCTAATTAATTTGGGAACAACAAACAAGGCAAGGGAAATGCAACAAAAAGTCTAGGATACTGAGAAGTTTAGAGGAGCTTTGGAGTGCCTGTTACACATATCTGAAGTAGACGCGACATAAATAACATACTTTCCTTTATTAGTGTAGACATAAAACAAGGGCAATTATTTTAGAACTGTATAAATAGTTGTACAAGCCACTTGATACAGTCCTAGTCACTGACAAAAAGACGTAATTACATTGGAGAGATGACAGAAGGATGTTGACAGGACCGTAGAATTTGGCTATAAGGAAAAAAAATGAGTAAAACAGGATTGTTTTAAAATAGATGAAGTTGACAGAGCTTCAACTGAGGTGTGTAAGATTATGACAAGTTGGGAAACAGTAACTGGGAAAGATCTATTTCTCAGAGCAAAGAGGTGATTACAGGCAAGATGGTTTTAAAATAATTGGCCAGGAAATCAGAGGGTAGATAAGGAGAGATTATTTTATCGAGTGGGCTATGAAAATCACATTTAAAATATACTTAGATATGCACTTAAAGTACCATAACCTACAAGACCATAGACTGAGGAATCGGAGATTAAATTGAATAACTTTTGTTTGTCAGTGCAAACAGCATGGAGTAAATGGCCTCCCATCAATGCAAATGCATTCTGAGGAAGGGTCACTGAACCCGAAACATTAACTCTGATTTCTCTCCACAAATGATGCCAGACCTGCTGAGCTTCTCCAGCAATTTCTATTTTCGTTCCTACCAAAGCCATCTGTTTCCAGGATTCTTCCATTGTCATTATGTAGACTGGTTTTATTTCTAAGTATCAAAGTGGAGAAAGATGAGCTAATGCCCATTGAAAACAGCGCTCGTCATGATCAGTACAGTATAATGCATGACTAATATCACAGCACTAAAGAGGCACAAGAAAACATTGCTGACTGAAAAAGAGATCACCTTCAATTATTTGTTACATGAAAAAAAATGCAGCGAACCTTGTAGCTTGGACACACAGCCTTGTAGATAGTGGACAAGCTTTGGGGAGTCAGGAGGAACAAAGAACAAAGAACAAAGAAAATTACAGCACAGGAACAGGCTCTTCGGCCCTCCAAGCCTGCGCTGATCCAAATCCTCTATCTCAACCTGTCGCCTATTTTCCAAGGATCTGTATCCTTCTGCTCCCTGCCCATTCATGTATCTGTCTAGATGCTATCGTGCCTGCCTCTACCACATCCGCTGGCAACGCGTTCCAGGCACCCACCACCCTCTGCGTAAAGAACTTTCCACGCATATCTCCCTTAAACTTTTCCCCTCTCACCTTGAAATCGTGACCCCTAGTAATTGAGTCCCCCACTCTGGGAAAACGCTTCTTGCTATCCACCCTGTCTATACCTCTCATGATTTTGTAGACTTCAATCAGGTCCCCCCTCAACCTCCATCTTTCTAATGTAAATAATCCTAATCTACTCAACCTCCCTTCATAGTTAGCGCCCACCATACCAGGCAACATCCTGGTGAACCTCCTCTGCAGAGAAGAGTTGCCTAGCTGCAGGATTCCTAGACTTTGATGTGAATTTGTAGCTACTGTTTTTATATGTGTACTTCAGTCAGTTTCTGGTCAATGGTGACCCACAAGATGTTGACAACAGGGCATTCAGTGATGGTAACTTCACTGAACATCAAAGGGTGATGTTAAGACTCTCAGTTGGTGGAGATGGCTGGTGCCTGGCACTATGTGGCATAAATACAACATGCCAACTATCACTCCAAGTGTGGGTATTGTCTCGATATTGCTGCATTTAGATACGGACTGCTTCAGTATCTGATGACCTCCAAATAGTGCTGAACATTGTGCAGTCATCAACGAACATCCCTGCTTCTGACTTTATATTAGAAAGAAGGTCATAGATGAAGGAGCTGATGACAGTTGGACCTAAGGAACTCTAACAGAGATGCCCTCGAGTTGAGATGTCTGGCCTCCAACAATGCCAACCATTTTCCTTTGTGCGAGACTTGATTCAAATCAGCAGAGAGTTTTCACCCCAGGTTCTCATTGACTCTAGTTTTGCTGGGACTCCTTGATGCCACATTGGTCAAATGTGATCCTGATATTAAAGGCAGTCACTCTCACTTCCCTGCGGAAGTGAAATTTCCAGTGGAATTTAGCTCTTCTGCCCATGTTTAAATCTAGACTTGTATTTAGGTCAGTAATTGAATGGCCCTGGAAGAGCCTGAACTGAGTGTTGGAGAACAGGTCAGTCCACTGTAAATGCTGCTTCATAACACAGTTGATTGCATCTTCTATCATTTTATTGATGATTGAATACAGAGTGATGGTGGTTACTGGCCAGATTGGATTTGTCTTACTTTTCTGCTGCTCAGAACTGAGGAAGGGTCACCGGGCCCGAAACGTTAACTCTATTTTCTCCTCCACAGATGCTGCCAGACCTGCAGAGCTTTCCCGCAACTTTGTTTTTGTTTCCACATTGCCAAGCAGATTCTGGTGTTGTAGACATACTGGAACAGCTTGGCTAGGGGCGCAAAAGTTCTGAGCACAAGTTTTCAGCACTATTGTTGAACTGCTGTCAGAAATCAAGGCTTTTACAGTATTCCTTCAATCCGTTCTTGATATTACATGGAGTGCACTGAAGTGGCAGAAGACTGGCATCAGTGATGTGGGGACATTTGGAAGAGGCCAAGGTGGATCACCCATTTGGCACTTTGGGGTGAAGACTGTTCCAAATTCTTCATGCTTTTTTTTTTGCATTGATGGGCTTGACTAATACATTATGGAGGATGAGGAACTTTATGGAGTCTCCTGCTCTAGGCAATTGCTTACCTGTACATAACCATTCAAAACTGGATGTGCCAGGACTGCAAAGCTTAAATCTGACTTGTTGATTATAGGGGGCCCTGGCTTTGCCCATCACTTGCTGCTTATGCTGTTTGGCACACGGTAGTCCTGTTTTGTAGCTTCACCGGGGTGACCCCTCATTGTAGGTATAGGTGCTGCTCCTGGCATGCCTTCCTGCACTCTTTATTGAAGCAGGGTTGATTCCCTTGCTTGATTATAATGGTAGAGTGAAGGATATGTTGAGCCATGAGGTTACAGATTGTGTTGGAGTACAATTATGCTGCTGCTGATAGTCAACAGCACTTTATGAATGCTCAGTCTGGAGTCGTTAGATCTGTTTAACATCTATCCTGTTTAGCAGGATGGTAGCCGTACAACATGATGGAGGGGATTCTCAATGCAAAGGTGGGACTTCATCTCCAGAAAGACTGTGTGGTGGGCACTCCTACTGATATTGTCATGGACAAATGCAAACAGATGGTCAGGATGAAATCAAGTATGTTTTTCCATCACTACCTGCCACAGAACTAAGTCTAGCAGCTATGTCTTTTAGGACTCAACTAGGAACCCTGCAGCCAAGCCACACTTGGTGGTGGCCATTGACATCGGAATGAGAATGCATTTTGCACCCTTGCCACCCTCAGCACTTCCTCCAAATGGTGTTCAACTTGGAGGTGTACTAATTCATCAACTGAGACTGGGGCAGTAGACAGCAGCAGGTTTCTTTGCCCAAATTCGACTTGATTCTATAAGAATTCATGGGGTCTAGCGTTAATCTTGACGACTGTCAGGGTAACTGTCTTCTGACAGTATACCGCTGTGTCATGACCCCTGGTGGGTTTGTCCTGATGAGGCAGAACATAGGAATGGTGGTGTCTGGGACATTGTAAGATATGATTCCATGAGCATGACTATGTTGCTGAACTAATCTGTGAAATCTTAATTTGGCCCTCATGTCCAGATGTTTCTAAGGAGGGCCGTTCAAGTTTGACAAGGCTGAGTTTGCCACTGTTTTTTTATTGCCTCAGTCAGCACTAGCGATCCATCTGGTTTATTTCCTTTGGAAATTTTTAACAGTTTTGATACCTAAATGGCTCGTTCGGCCATTTTAGAGGTTAGTTAAGAGGCAACCACATTGCTGTGGGTCTGAGTCACATGTCGACCGGACTAGCTAAGGATAGCAGATTAATTAAAAGCAAAATATTGCAGATTCTGGAAATCTGAAACAAACACAGCGAATGCTGGAGAAACTCAGCAAGTTTGGCAGCATCTGTGGTGAGAGAAACAGTGTTAACATTTCAAATCCAGTATGAATTTTCTTAGAATAGAAAAGACAGTAGAGTTTCTTCCCTAAAAGAAATCAGTGAACCAGATGGGTTTTTTAATGACAATCAACAATGGTAGCGCTGAATTATTTAATGGAACTAATAAATCAGCATGAAAGTTCTGTTGGTATCAAAGCTAATACTTATGACTGAAACAACACATTAATGACAAATCATTCGGTCGTTTGTCGTATTGTTGCATAATGTACCTAAATTCGCTGACTTTTCTTTATGTTACATCAAGAACTACATTTGCGAATTATATCATTGATTCTAAAGCATTTTGGGATAGTCTGAGGATATGGAAGACATTGCAATAAGTTTTTCATTTGTCATACGAAAAAGCCAAGTGATTGTTCTATCTTTATCATGGGAGTTAACTGCCAGCTGAAAGTTACAAAAATGTACACATTCAAATGTATTCAACCAAAAGGTAACGTCCAATATATGAAATCTCAGGTTAAAAATCCGTTCTGTATTCAAGAATTTTTACATCAATCATCAGGGTTTCAGCAATTTTTTTCAGATCTGGACATAAACTGATACATTGCTGAGAACTCATCATCTTGTCTGAAGAAACAATGCTATTTTCAGAGTTCTTGCTATTCAATTCACATTCAAGATGCATGCTTTTCACATGATTGGCTCACAATTCTGTTGTTTAAAATTTCAGTGATAATACTGGTTTTGATTGTATGCAGGGAGGCATATGGAGGAAGGACGTTTTAACTCTGAAATTTAAGTCATATCTAGATTTCTGACCTATATGTTTTTTTTTCCAAAGTAAATGTCAGGAATATCTCCTTATTTTTTGAGCAGACATCTGATTTTTAACTTTATACATTTCATAATGAAGGTGGTGCTTCATCTGTTTTGGTAATAACTCTTGTGACATTGAAAATTCTTCATTAACGTCCACTGTGCCTTTCCACCTCTAAAAATTCAATAAGTAAGCATTTGTGCAGCCTTTCTCTTTTGAAAGCAACAAAATCTTGACAAGCAACATCAGCTTATGAACACAGCCCACATCTGGACTGTAATAGTAGTTACCTGCAAGCAGATGACAAGCTGTAAAAGCCCTGTTGAGCTGCTAAGAGCTAATTAATTAGGAATGCAGAGCTTACTGACAAGGATAATGGTGTATTTTGTTTGCAATATGTATCATCGCTTTAGCCATAAGCGCAATAGGTACTGGCCATTTTCATTAACAATGTTTTTGTTTCTTGTTCAACTTTGGGGGTAAATAATGCAAATTTGGATCAACGAAATATTAAGTGACAAACATCACTTCTAAATTCCATTTTATTTATTTGTGTCATCTAATTTATTATGCGTGTGGTATTCTTCAAAAGGCTGCACATTCAAATTTGTTCAAGTCCAGTAATTATTGATGGGCTAAATAATATGGTCACTATAATGTTTACCTATCTTCTGTTTGGAAATGAAAAGATAATATTATAAATCATTAAGCTTGCATTTCTATGTTACCGTGGCGCTTGAACAGATCATTGCCAAAGAATGTAATCCATAATGTATGGCAAAAGGTCAAATTCATTCAAATATTTATTTTAAAAAGATTTAGCAATTCATATTGTGTGAAAGAGATAGTAGGAACTGCTGATGCTGGAGAATCTGAGATAACAAGGTGTAGAGCTGGATGAACACAGCAGGCCAAGCAGCATCAGAGGAGCAGGAAGGCTGATGTTTCGGACCTAG
>JAHRHZ010000139.1:43243951-43265678 GCA_024137785.1 Ginglymostoma cirratum
GTCTCGACCCGAAACGTCAACTTTTCTGCTCCTCTGATGCTGCTTGGCCTGCTGTGTTCATCCAGCTCCACAACGTTTTATCTTCTGCAAATTATGTTGCTTTCCAAAGGTTTATTAAATTCCCTTTTCAAAGTTCATACTGATTGTTTTTCCCATCGTATTAAACTCATGTCCACGGGTTAGGTGTTGTATTTTCGCAGCATGCAACTGTTGCATGTTCGCAACATGCATGACACTACAGATGTAGGGAGGAGAAGGAGTGACACCCCCCAAAGATGGCAGAAAGTTCACAAATTAAACATGACCACTGTCAGGTCACCACTGTGGAGAGGGAGCTGCAGTCACAGTTGTGTCCCTCAGGCTATGGGGAAAAGGAGGAGAAATGAGGTGTTGCTATGCTCTGGCCTGATTTCCATCCAATCAACTGGGATGGGGCTGGAAGGGAGGGTGCAATCTGAGGTGGTGGAGGGGTTTATGTTGTTTAAAAAATCCAGATGACATATGTCTCACTAAAAACTTTTTGTAACTTATTCCAATATTGATAGTCGGGTATTCCTCACCCCCTGCCCTATATAAAACTGGCTGGAAGTGGGTACATGCTGGTAGAGAAAGTTACTGCATGTCTGCTTCTGAAACCCCTCCCTTCACTGGAACAAAATGCATTATTCTATTTGCTGAATTAAGATGATGCAGGCTAAATAAGCCAATAGATTATTTTCTCAGGATGCGTCACCATCGTTCAAACAGTTGTATCAATGCAGAGCTTTCATTAGATTCCAACATTTTTTGCTCAGTCACTTTCTTTCAAATGATTTTGATTAAAAAGCAGAATAATTTCAAAATCTCAAAGGTAAAGTTCAGAGTATTGTGGCTGAAACTCAACAACTGGGTGTGCACTTGAGACAGAAATGAACAAATAACTGATTCTGCCACTGACAAATATTTTGTAGCTTTCATTCCATAACCAGAACTTTTATTAGAATCATAGAATCCCTACAGTGTGGAAGCAGGTCATTCAGCCCTTACCGACCTTCCAAAGAGCATCCCACACTGACCGATCCCCCCCTTTCTAACCCTGTAACCCTGCATTTCTAATGGATAGCCCGTCTAACCTGCACATCGCTGGACACTATGGACAATTTAGTACGACCAAGTCACCTAACCTGCTTGTCTTTGGACTGTGGGAGGAAACTGGAGCACCTGAAGGAAACCCATGCAGACACAAGGACAATGTACAAACTCCACACAGATGTTGCCTGAGGCTGGAATTGAACCTGGGTCCCTGGTGCCGTGAGGCAGCAGCGCTAACCACTGAGCCACCCTGCTGCCCCTAATATTAATAAATTTGGTGACAGAAAGCACTTAGATTTAGTGGAAGAGAGGGAGATAAAACACAATGAGATTGGCTGTAGTGGTGGTGTACATGTGTGTGTGCACGTATGTGTGTGTGTGTAAGAGACAGGGTCTTCAGTAATAATACTTCAATCCTTTGATAAAGCAATTATACATTTTGAAGACAACTGATTATACTCTTTATGTCTTGTTGACAGATTAATTTCAATGCTAATTTTGTATACTGGTGAGAAGAAAACCATGCCTGCATCAATGAAAACATACAAAGCTGACAGGAAAACCAATCTGATTTAATAAAGCTCTTTCGGAATGGAAGTCTTCCCTCCTTACCCAGCTCGACCTATACCTGACTCTAGATTCAAAACAGCGTGCCTTCAGAAGCGCAAGTCGTTCAGTTGTACCAAACTGCAACAGAGAAACTGAAAAGGAATAAAACCAGGAGGCCACTCAGCATTGATACAGGCACCAGAAACATCAAAAGCTCTCCTCTCCAGTCTTCTGCAAAGTCCTACAATCTAACTTCTAGGAACTTGCCAAAATTGTGAGACCTGACACACAGACTAGTTATGCAAGAAAAATACACCCAGAGAATTTTAAATAATAGCCAATGTCCCAGAGGCTTCCATCATCATCCTTTGGTATAGCCTTTTTCACTGGCAAAACAGATCCACCAGACCACTCCTGACTATTCAATCTCGACCCCATCAAGGTTCCTGGCATAAAGTCAAACGTAGGAAGGAAAATTGCTTCTGATTATTATCTATTGCTCTCCTTTCAATTGTTGGAACAGTGCTTCTCCATGATCAACAATACTTGGAAGAAGCATTGAGGGCTAGCAAGGTCACAGACTGAACTCTGGGTAGGGGACTTTGATGTCCATCATAAAAAGTGGCTCAATGGCAAACTGCTGAAGTCCCCACCATCACAAATTCCAGTCTTCAGACAATTATAGAAATAGTAGGAACTGCCAATGCTGGACTCTGAGATAACAAGGTGTAGAGCTAGATGAACACAGCGGGCCGAGCAGCATCAAAGGAGCAGGAAAGCTAATGTTTCGGGTCTGGACCCTTCTTCAGAAATGGGGGAGGGGAAAGGACCTCCAAAATAAATAGAGAGAGAGGGGGAGGCAATGATGGAAGGTGTATTGAGGAGCAGATAGGTAGAGAGAAGACGGACAGGTCAAGGAGACGGGGATGAAGCCAGTAAAGGTGAGTGTAGGTAGGGAGTTGGGATGGGGGTTGGTCAGTGAGGAGGGAGGGGTGGGTAGTATCCACTTTCCATCATCACCTCCCCCTCTATTTATTTCTGAGACTCCTTCCCCTCCCCCATTTCTGAAAAAGGGTCCAGACCCAAAACGTTAGCTTTCCTGCTCCTCTGATGCTGCCTGGCCTGCTGTGTTCATCCAGCTCTACACCTTGTTATTTCAGACAATTATACTTATGTTATAGTCTGAAAGCACATCAATATTTATTGGCCTAGGCAACACCAAAGCCATAGTTCTGAAGACTATGTTCATGGACTAGTCACATTTTGAGCCATTCCAGTACAGTTATAACGGTATCATCTACCCAGTAAAGTAGAAATTTTCCCAGGAATCTCCTATCTATGAAAATCAGGACAAATCCAATTCACCCAACTACTGTCTCATCAGTCTTCTGTCAGTTAGAAGCCAAGTGATGGAAAATGCCACCTACAATAATATTTATCAGAATTTACTCACCCTAATACCTGCTTCCATATTCTTATTGGGTTTCACCTGGGCCATTCAACTCCTGATCATATTATAACCTTGATCCAAAGACAGCCAAAAGAGCTGAATTTCAATGTTGAGGTAAGGGTAACTTTCTCAACTCATTGACATTATCCTTAGCTGATTCTGGAATTTTGGTAGGTATTTCACATGCTACCCTTTCAAACCTAATGTTGAACTCAATCATGTAATGTTTGACAAATTATCATGTACCATTAGGCAGTTAAATAAATCTGGCCCCTTAGTTAACCTTTAACTGTTCCAGGCAACTTCGTATCTTTTTGACATGTGCTAGTGCGCCCATCCTGATCTATACAAATGTTAAAATTCTCCAATAAAACCACTTTGCTTTCACTACATGCTTGACTAACCTAAGCAAGTTACTACGTCACAGTTGCTACCACAGGGTCTAATACACAATTCCCACGACAGTCTTAAATCCTTATCTTTCTTTATTTTATCCATGCCTCTTACCTCTTGTAAATCCTCTCTTATCATTGAAGGGATTTTATTTCTAATCATTCAGGCTACTCCACTCCTCCACAATTTCTCCTATCTTTCCTGTGAAGATTACAACCTGGTATTTTTACTACCTGGTCCTGAAAATTTTTCAGCCATGTCTTAGTAATCAAAGTTATATTTATGACTGCAATTCATTCCATGTGTCCCTTATACTCTGTGTGTTCATACAAAGAATGGTTTTGAGCCATAAGCCACAATGTATCCTCCTATTCTAATGTTTTACTCACACATTTCCTGTTTCTCCCTATCAGTTTATTCTTTTAAATCTTTCAATTTTCTCTTCACCTGCAGTGTTTGAAGCACCATTTCTGACTGTTGTTCCCGTCTTTCACCTTTTGATTGTTCTGAAACTATTATCTACATTTCCCACCTGAGTCTTCCCAAAGCACCACCAACACCCCTAATTTACTAGTTTAAAGTTTCTATTACCATTCTTCTATGAACCTGGTCCCAGCCCAATTGAGGTTCAGCACATCCGAACGGTATAGTTCCTTCCTGTTTCGATATTGTTGCCAGTGTCCCATGAAATCAAACTCATCTCTCCCAAGCATTCCTTTAGACACATGTTCGTTTCTCTGATTTGCTTATTATGGCACCAGTTTGAACAAGATTTGAGTAATAATCCAGAGATTACAATCCTTAAAGCCCCTGTCCTTTAATCTAGCCTCCACTTCCTGATACTTCTTAAAGGGGACTTCTTCCCTAATGCTGCAATCCAAATTGTGCATTGAACAACCAAATTAATGCAGAAAATGCTGGAGAAACTCTGCAAGACTAGCAGCATCTGTAGGATGAAAGCAGAATTAACAATTTCAGGTCAATTGACCCTTCATCATTACTGACTATCTAGCATCCACAGTTCTCTGTTTTATTACAACAAAATTAATTCCTCAGGTCCAATGTGAAATAAATTTCTTTCAGACAGGCACACAAAAGTATGTGCAATGTGCTGGTTGGATGCCATCAGTTTCTGTGGTGCCTCGTTTTCTATCCCACCGGTTCCTCTTCGTCTACAAACTGTGTTACGCCAACCCTGTTCCGAAGCTGTGCCTCTCCACAAAGCTGTGACTGAAGCATGAAGAAAACTGTGTAGATACTGCTACCTCTCCCTATGCATTGGAGTGTCTTGAACTCACCCTCCATCTCAATGACTCAGAGCTGCAGAGTTTTGTGATAGAGACGTCAAAAGAAATTGAATTCAATTGGAACAGTCGCACTGTGCCACACACTTCCATTGAGACATGCAACTTGCTCATTCATTTATATATGTATATCCAGCTTGTGGTCTGTTTCTTTCTACACATTAATTTGCACTAAACAATGGATAAAGTAATCAGAGATAAAAGGTACTGCAGATGCTGGAGAATCCGAGATAACAAGCGTGGGGCTGGATGAACACAGCAGGTCAAGCAGCATCATAGGAGCAGGAAAACTTGACGTTTCGGGCCCAAACCCTTCATCAGAAATGGGTAATCTAAGTACTGCCTCAGAGTTACAGATACCATGACAATTATGGTGATAAAAGGAAAAAGAACCCAAAAGCAGCAACTGATTTGCTCTCTGTGTGGAATTCTTACTCGAACAAAATTCCAGTTTCAGTACTCTGATAACAGTGTGCTATTTTCACAGTCAAGCTTGATTGGTTTGCGTACTTCATTAATTGGTGTTATTTTATTCTTCAATTGGCTGTGGGCATCACTGGTTGTGCCGACATTTATTGCCCATCTCTAGTTTCCCTTGAGAAGGTGGTGGTAGTGAGCTGCCTTCTACAATCACTGGCAGTCCATGTGATGTAAGTATATTCCAACGTCATTAGGTAGGGAGTTCCAGGATTTTCACCCACTGACACTGAAGGATCGGCAATATATTTCCAACGAAGGATGGCAAGTGGCTTGGCGGTGAATTTGCAGTACTCTCATGTAACTGCTACCTGTGTCATTTGAGATGGTAGTGGTCATGGGTTTGGAAGGTGCTATTGAAGAAACCTCAGTGAATCTCTGCAGCCCATCTTCTAGATTGTACATGCTGCTAGACCGCATCATCGATGGAGGGAATAAATGATTGCAGATGTAGTGCCAGTCAAATGAGCTGCTATGTATCCTGTTAATTATTCGCTTACAATGTGTATATCTACTTTGTTGAAAACACTTGTGAGAATCTTGGGCGTGAATTAAGCCATAATCGAAAAGGTAACACGACAGTACGGTACAGAATTTTATTTCAAGACCATAACAACTTATCCAGAATTGGAGTCAAGAATCACTGAGTAATCAAGAACTTGAGAGTATCAAAACAAAACAGAGAGCAAATGTTGCTTCTTTTAATGGTAAACAGTGATAGTTGACAAATTAAACATGAAAGCGTGTCAAAACTGAGGAGGTGGAACCAATTCAGGGCTCATATAAGGTGGAAATTATTACTAATCAACTTATTTGATAAAGTAAATTCATTATCATATGACATGTTAAACAGAATAGTGAAATTATGTGGCAAATTATCCTTGAGATTCAACTGTGCACTGTTTGTCTGTCAGGTGTTAAATGACTTCCTATGCCAGGAAGGATGAGTGTGTTCATTATAACATATCACAGGTAAAAATAAACAGGGCATCCAGACTCTGTGCAGGCACTGACCCTGTTGCTAATTCAACTATTAGCAACAAGTCAACCACAACAGTTCAAGTCAGCCTTGTTGACCTTGATGATCACTTATTTGAAGCACCCTCTATGAAATTGGGTTCCCCTGATCGAAGGTGGCACCATGTCACCTAAAAGCAGTCCTTTAAGGAACGAATATATGCTGCAACTGAGAAAGTTACCATTTAAAATACTATTACCTGATTTCATAGAATCCCTATAGTGTGGAAAGAGGCCATTTGGCTTATCAAACCTATGCCACCCCTCAAAGACCATCCCAACAAGACCCAGCCCCCATCCTATTCCATTCATCCAATGGCTAACCCAACTAGCCTGTACACCCCTGGACACCATGGGGCAATTCAGCATGACCAACCCACCTAACCTGTGCATCTTTGGAATGTGGGGGGAAACTGGAGCACCTTTCAGAAACCCATGCAGACACAAGGAGCGTACGCAAAGTGCACACGGGCAGTTGCCCAAGCCGGGAATCAAACCCAGATTCCCAGCGCTGTGAGACAGCAGTACTTCTTTTTTCTTTATTCATTCATGAGATGAGGACGTTGCTGACCAGTCAGCATTTATTGCCCGTCCCTAATTGCCTAGAGGGCAGTTCAACCACATTGCTGTGGTTCTGGAGTCACATGGAAGCCAGTTTCCTTCCCTGAAGGACATTAGTGAACCAGATGGATTTTTAACTAACCACTGAGCCACTGTGCCGCACCTGAAAATGGAGTTGGCAGGTTCCTGCAGACCTTAAAGGGACACAGGACTTCTGTTGGACACGACCTTGGACCCAGTCCTCTGCATGATCACATATGTCAACCCCCAACCCCCACCCTTCCCCCTGACCCACAATAACCAAAACTATTTCGACTCTTTTTGATGCTGCCCGTGTCCTACCAAACAGCTACTAATGCCCCTGCCAGGAACTTACAACCCAACAGCTCAATGAATCAGGCAACTTGGGCCCATCCTTTTAGATGCTGAGATTATTCCCCATGCAGCTATACTTCTCAGGCTTATAGATTCTTTCCTTAAAATATAGCACCAAAGAAGAATATGTGGTCAAGCTCAACAGCAGTAAACATCAGCATGATTTCTTTTTACATCTGACAGCAGAAGCAAGTGAAGAAATTTATCTGCATGTTAAAGGTAATAAACTACAGCCAGTTGGACACATCTTTTTTAATGCATAAGTCCAAATCACATTCTTTTTGGCTAAATAACTCAATAAACTGGAAGGATTATTGCTCTCTGCTTCCTAACCCAGAAAGAAAGCTGATAAATCTAGGAAACAGTCTTGTACCCAAAGATACTGCGAACCTAATGGCTGCAGAATGACTGTTGTTTTGTACACCTGAAACAACATCAGCTGTTCCTTTGCATATGCTGGAGAGCTCCTGACACACAGTGGTAGAAATTATCGGGCATCAGCTGTTCCTAGAGGACTACAGCTCTCCTTAAACTCTGCTTTGTGGAAGATAAGAATGATAAATTACACACTTCCACGCAGGATGGTCCTTTGGAAACAGTGTCACAGCATTCTCTTCTAGAGGATAGTACAAGAGAAGCTATACTGGGAGTAGCAAATAATGAATAATTTGTGTCACACCTGAAGCCAGATTTTGGGAAAAAAGAAGTGCCAGACTTCAAATTAATTTTACAACAAAACTTCACAAAGCATCTCAATATTTCTTCGTTGTATGATTGATGGACCATCACAAAGCGATAACACACATCATAGAATCATAGTGTGGAAGCAGGCCATTCAGCTCATCAAGTTCACACCGACCCTCTGAAGAGCATCCCACCCAGATCCACCCCCTTATTCTATCCCTATAACCATGGATAATTCACCTAGCCTGCACATCTTTGAACTGTGGGAGGAATCTAGAGCACCTGGAGAAAACCCACATAGACACAGGAACAATGTGCAAACTCCAAACAGACAGTCACCTGAGGCTGGGATCAAACCCAGAGTCCCTGGTGCTGTGAGGCAGTAATGCTAAACAATGAGCCACCGTACTGTCTTGTGCCATCATGATCTATTACAAAACAAAAACCTCTTCACACTGAGAGGAACATAGGACTTAGGAACAGAAGTAGACAATTTAGCCTGCTTCATCATTTAATAAGATCATAGCTGATCTACTTGTCGTATCAGATCAATTTCCCCATCTGCTTCCGAAACACTTGCTTCGTTTATCTACCAAAAATCTAACTCAGCCTTGAATAAATTAGAAGTCCCAGCCTACACTACTATCTGGGGAAGAGAATTGCACACTCCAATAACCCTCGGAGAGAAAATAAAAATTATCCTCATCTCGGTTTAAGAGGTCTCACTTTTAAAACAATGTCCCTTCATTGTTGTCTCTCCTACAAGGGGAAGCGTTCTTTGGGTAGCCACCCTATCCAATGCCTCAAGTATTTTATGTTTCAGTAAGATCACTGCTTGGTCTACTAAATTCTAATTGATATAGGCCTAACTTGTTCAACCATTCTTTATAAGATAGGCCCTCTATTCCAGGAATGAGTCAGGTGAACCTTTCTCTGAACTGTTTCTAATGCAGATCATTCATCTAAACCCACTGAGCTAGCTTAATGGTGGTTCAGGAATTTTCCAGTACCTCTGCAATTTGACACTATTTCTTTCTCTATCTTAGACTCTTGTTGCACGTTTTTATTTTGTTCACTTTTTTTTGTTGCAAGCATAGAAAAGGAAAGGGAGTGGATGGTGTTGCAGAACAGAGGACCTAGGGGTTCAGGTACATAATTCTTTGAAGTTTGCGTCACATATAGACAGGGTCATTAAAAAGGCCTTTTAACACGCTTTTGCCTTCATTGCTCAATCCTTTGAGTACAGGAGTTGAGAACTCATATTGAAATTGTACAGGATATTGGTGAGGACTCTTCAAGAATACTGAGTCCAGTTCTGGTTACCCAGTTATAGGAAAGATACTAATAAGCTTGAGAGGATTCAGAAGAGATTTGCCAGCATGTTGCCAGGCATAGAAGGTTTAAGTCATAAAGAAAGGCTGGATAGGCTGGGATTTGTTTCGCTGCAGTGTAGGAGGTTGAGAAATGACCCTATAGAAGTTTATAAAGTCATGAGGAGTATAAATAAAGTTAATGGCAATTGTCTTTACCCTAGGATGGGAGATTTCAAGACTAGGGGGCACATTTTTAAGGTGAGGGGAGAAAGATTTGGAAAGGACACAAGAGGCAAGATTTTTTACACAGAGGGTGGTTTGCATGTGGAATTGACTTCCTGAAGAAGTGGTGGATGTGGGTACAGTTACAACATTTAAAAGTCTTTTGGATAAGTTCATGAATAGGAAAGGTTTGGAGGGATATGGGCTAGCAGCAGGCAGGTGGGACTACTTTAGTTTGGAATTGTGTTCGTCACAGACTGGTTGGACCGAAGGGTCTGTTTCTGTGCTGTATGACTCTACAATTCTGTGAAGGTATTTTAAGTTCCAAATGAAAATCAGAAACAAAAAAAATGAAACACACATATATCATGAACTGACCCAAAGTCTTGCTACAACTTCGTGAGAGAGGTGAGATGTAAACTTTCCAGACAATTCAGGGAAAGCACCATTGACTTAAAGTGCAAAAAAACTTGTTGTGAAATAATTAAGTACACAAAAAATGCAAGAGGTACAAGCAGGCAAGAATCAAACAGCTGGTTGAAACTGCTCCACTATTCAATATAATCATTGTCCATCTTGAGTATCAACTCTACTTTCCATTGCCTTGATTTCCTGCGAGACCAGATGTCTAACTATCAACTATGAACCACCAAGAAAGCAGAGATGCAGTCAGTGCTACAATTATTCCATTAAGTCTGCCCAAACTGAATATTTACATTGACATTGCTGTCATGAATGTAGAACAAAAAGATCAAAAGTAAAAACGTGAAAGGACGTGAAGTGTACACAAACTGCACTTGCTCAAAATAACCTTGAATTGATTTGAACAATGACTGTATATGGTATTAAATGAACTTCATTTTGCAATACAGCGGTTTCATATTGATTACCTGTATGACAGATTCTCCAGGCTTCATGTCAGTGTAAACATTTACTTTGTAAGAAATATTCTGAAAAATTGGAGTGTTGTCATTTGCATCGATCACGAAGACGTTGACAGTGACTGAAGTACTTTCTTGAACACCATCAGAAGCCGTCATCTTCAAGAAATAAAGAAAGAACGTCTTTAGGTGAGCATTCTAATATTTCGGCAAAGAAAGGGCCTACAAAGTGTTTCTTTTTAAAACAGCTGTCACTTTACGTGCATAAATGTAACACAACAGCAATCACTAAGATCCAGTGAATACTATCAAAGTGAATACAATCAAAACCAAATTACCATTTGATTAGATGAAAAGAAACAAAAAAATCACAGCACCTAGTCTTCACTGACTATTTTGATTAGCTGTCTGTCCAATCACTTTTGGCATGGTCTGAGTTAAAGGCCAATGCGAAGTGGAGAATAGGTGCCAGTTTGGTCTGGATTGGAAGGTCTGTTATTCTGAACTTTTTATTTCTTTATTTTTCAAACTCATTTATTACTGTATCCGTGATGCTGGACTTTTTATTTGTTTATTTTCTAATGTTTTTCTTCCTTAAGAATTTGTACTTAAGGATCTGACCCCTGGTACCTTTATACCTAAGATGGCGCCGTAAGCGGCAACTTGTAAACTTTTCACTGCACTCATTTGTGTACTTATGACAATAAAGCTCATTCTGATTCGAATTTCCATTCAAGGTGCTTGTTGTATGGTATGAGGTGTCTACAAAGAAACATGCAGTATACCGTAAAAGTGTAATTCTGCTGACGTTCCCGGTCAACTGGCTCACGTAAAGTCAGATAGCGGGTTATTCCGAAAGGAGTTACGGTAAATGCTGTAACAAAGTCACTCAGCGAAATTCGCAGCTTTGGGTCTTTCGCCTGGAGAGGAGCAAAAGTGAATGAGAATTAAAGTGAACATCAGAAATGTTATTTCTCTTAGAAAGTTTTATGTTCTGATTACCAGTGTTGGAATGCACAACATTAACTGTGAATATTTTATTAACACAGCTAATGGTGTCGCATTATTTTGCACCTCTGTGCAGCTTGCTGTGCAGCAATGAATCTTCAGCTATTATTATCTGGTTTGTTTCTTTCTGGTCCAATTCTTTAATATGGGTATTTTACCCTGATAAAGCAAACATAATGAGCAACAGCACGGGAAGGAAAGACTTGATTTGAATTATTTCAGTGTAGCTGTTTCCATAACATGTACTCATTCCCATTCAATCAGTTGCAAGTGACTGATTATAAAATTAAACAAGCCATCACCAACAATGAATTGATCAGAATAAGTAAGCAGATTTAACACTCGTGGGGTAATTTGCTAAGTTTCGATAGTCAATGACCAAGGTACACAGACTTAGAAGTTTCCAGTGTGCCTCCTTGGCTGAGTTAGTCACTGAAGGCACCATAGTGGGAGATACCACCTTGGGTGAGGCAGCATAATACTCAGTCAGAGATCTGATTCTGACTGTTACTTGAAATTGAAATGTGGATAAATAGAAGTCTGGTAAGGGCAGGATTTGGCTTGATTGTGAATGCTGCTTGGTCAACTGTTGACTAGCAAGGCTGACATATGAATGAAGGTCAATGAAAAGGCAGCAGAGAACAGTTAGTGCCTATAGACTATCAAGTGAACAAGACTTTTAAAAGAAGGAGGATTAGCAGGAAATGGGCCCTTAGAAAAATAAGACCTTAAACAAAAACTGTCTGGTGAATTTACTGGAATTTGCAGAAGTAGCAAAATGCATTTCATCTCTTTAAAGCACCTGGACACTCTTTATCCAGTAGCTGCTCAGTTACAAATACTGTTTAAGAGCCAGGCATGGAAAGTAATAATTCTAATGTAAATGATTCTTACAAACAACCATTATTACTTTAAGGGTGTACAGGCAGGATATCAATAATGTTTCCATTAAAAAGCTGCTCATTAACTGGTTACAGAGTTCTGGAGATCCTTTGAAAAGAGACCAGAATAATTTTTCTGAAAGAAAGACACTACATAATGGGGTCAAAAGAATTGGACTCGATAAATCAGAACAGGTTATACATCCTGAATAAATGTTTAGAGCGAACATGACTGATTCAAATGCGCAGCACTTGAAAGCACTCAACCACTTTAACAACTATAAACATCACTCCAATTATCTGCCTTTTCACTTCTGCTGAAGACAGTGTTTCACCTCAGGGAACAATTCCTTGACCATTCTCAATTGGTAAGCAACCAGTTCTTGTGTGTCAGCTTAAACAGGGCCTGTCAACTGGGATCTCAATCATCGAAAGTGTAAAAGCGTGTCTGATTCTATCTTCATCTGATATCTGCAAATGTTAAGGGCCACTGACTCGCAATGTAAAGAAGAAACTGTGTCTTACTTTATCTTTGCTTCTCCTGAAGCTGAAAGACACTATTGCTTTTTCGGTTCACCATAATCCAGGATTATTCACCTCTCCCTCTAGTGGTGCTCAAGAGTGATACTGACATTATCTCGGTAGATTGGTATCCATGACTTACAACAAATTCACTCATCCAATATTTAAGGAAACTAATATTTCAAAGGAACTATTCATATCTTACGAAGTGAGTTGCACTCTTACTCCATGTTACATAATTTCACACTTAGTTATTTTGTTGAAATTTCTCACCCTGCACTCATGAGGACAATGCAGGAGAAATATCATTTCAAAGGGAAGCCCGACAATTATACTGCATGGAAGGACAGAGCTGATTGGTTGACAAATGGACTCTCATTGGTAGAGGCATTGCCATGGAGAGTATACGCATTAATAAACTGAGCCCAACACTACAAGCAGCATTAGAAATGAGTCCATACAGTGTGGAGCTGGAGGAACACAGCAGGTCGGGCAGCATCAGAGGAGCAGGAGAGCTGATGTTTCAGGTCTAGAACCTTCGTCAGGACTAGGGAGGGGGAAAGGAGCTGGGAAATAAATAGAGGAAAGAGAGGTGCAATTGGGGGAACTTAGGTGGGATAGCGATAGCTGGATATAGGTAGGGGTAGTGGGGATTGATCAGTGGGAAGGGTGGGGTGGATAAGTGGGAGAGAAGATGGACAGGTAGTATCAGGTCAAGGAGCTGGGGATGAGAGGGAGGGTTGGACATGGGATGAGGCCGGGGATGGGAAGATTTTAATACTGTTGAATTCTATGTTCAGGCCATGCGCTGGAGGCTCCCGAGGCAGAATATGAGTGTTGTTCCTCCAGTTTGTGAGTGGCGTTATTATGACACTGCAGGATGTCCAGGATGGACATGTCACCCAGGGAGTGGGAGTGGGGTTAAAATAGTTTGGAACTGGAAGCTGTCATTGATTATAACGTAAGGAGAGCAGGTGCTCCGCAAATCGGTCATCGAGTCTGTGCTTGGTCTCACAGATATAGAGGACGCCACATCGGAAGCAACGGATACAGTATACCAGGTTGGAGGATGCACAGGTAAACCCGATTACAGCGTACAGGTTCACCCATACATCTTCCAGCCTGGTATACCGTATCCAGTGTGGCATCCTCTACATCAGTGAGACCAAACACAGACTCGATGACTAATTTGCGGAGCATCGGCACTTTGTATGGGATAATCAACACCACCTCTCGGCCGCTAACCATTTTAACTCCCCTTCCCACTCCCTGGGTGACATGTCCATCCTGGGCCTCCTCCAGTGCCACAGTGAGGTCACGCACAAACTGGAGGAGCAGCACCTCATATTCCACGTCGGAAGCCTACAGCCTGGTGGCCTGAACATAGTATTCACCAGTTTTAAAATCTCCCCGTCCCCGGCCTTATCCCACATCCAACCCTCCCTCTCATCCCCGCCTCCTTGACCGGACACAGCCTGCCCATCTCCTTCCCCAACTATCTGCCCTATCCTTCCCACTGACCAATCCCCACTATCCCTACCTGCATCCAGCTATCGCCATCCCAAAGACCTTCCCCTAGCCCCACCTCGCTTTCCTCTATTTATTTTCCAGCTCCCTTCCCCCTCCCCAGTCCTGATGAAGGTCTAAGCCCGAATCCTCGACTCCCCTGCTCCTCTAATGCTGCCTGGCCTGCTGTGTTCCTCCAGCTCCACACTGTACCGACTCTGACTCCAGCAACTGCAGTTCTTGCTATCTCCGAATGTTAGAAATGAGTCACTTCGTATCAAATCCAACAGGAGTCCCATCGGTCCCCTGGAGATATATGCTGCCAGTTCTCGGGAGAAGCCACCAAACCACACACCAATCAGATGGGTGAGGTGGCTGACGCGCCCTTCCCTGAAATCAAAACAGGCCTGTGCCAGAAGAGCTGCTGACCAATCAGACGAAGTTGTGGCTGCTGACTGAAGATTCACCCCTTGTGTTCCAGGGAAGCAAGGACAGAGGTAAGTAATGAGTGTGTGGATAATTCAGAAGCAAAGGACAGCAAGCCTTTGGAGTAGAGACTGTTTGCCTTTGACTGTGGAAACCCCCCAACACTCCCCTGCTCCCAGTCAAAGTAAGAAACTTCCCACAATGTAGTAGCTATTGGGAAGACTGTATGATTGTAGCTGGGTTAATTCCACCGGGGCTCCTAATTGTCTACTTAAGGGCTGCAAAGGGATGGTAGCATATTGGTAACGTTAAGACATCAATAACCCAGAAACACAGGCAAATGTTCTGGGCACTTTGTTTCAAATCCCACCATGCCAGATTGAGAAGTCTGAATTCAAAATGATCTGGAATAAATAAAAACTAGCCTAAATGGCAACCATCATTGTTTAAAAACAAAAATCATGAATGTCCCTTAGGGAAGGAAATTTGCTATCCTTACCTAGTCTGGCCTACACGTGACACCAAACCCACAACAATGTGGTTGACTCTTGACTGCCCCATGGACAAGAGCCACATTGCATTAATGAATGGAGAAGAAAATTGTGGTAAGACAGTAATTACTTCCCATTCTACCTCCAAGCTTGCCACCTTTAGAACTAATTACAGAATGTTCTGTCTCTAACAGAACAATTATAGCAACCGTACTTGTGCTTTGCCTAAAAATAACATTTTCTTGAAGTTCTTCAACTTTCATCATTGTCCTAATGAGTGCAACATAAAAGGCTTCAACAAAATATGCTTTTTTTTCAATAATAGTTAAGTTCTATACTACCCGACCACTACTTGCACAGCAACAGTCTTTAATGATATTTTCAAATCCCTTAAAAAGATAGTTAACAAAACATATTAACATGATAAATAAAGACCCAGAAAATCATAGCAAAAGGTACAGGGGTGGCATTTGATGTAAATGGGAGCAGAGAGCTCCTGCATCACTGCACACATTTCAGCTACGCATCACTCTTATTCCAGTAGAAATTGTTCTGTCTATTTTCACCTCTGGAGAGGTGTGAAGTAAGAGGAAGTAAAGAAGAGGGTGAGAGTGAAGAAGAGGATGACGGCCGAAGAATAGGACAAGGGTAAAGAAGATATCACCATTTAAGTGGTGATATGGTTTAAGTTCAAAAACTTAACACTACATGAGAATTTGAATAGCAGATTAAAAATACTTTAAAATTGATTTTTTGATACCAAGCAATAACACTGAGCATTGATTAATGAAGTACACAGCACTAGTCAATTTATTATATTAGATAAACTGTTTCATATTTAGTGACAGACATTGTTCATGGGCTTTCCCAGCAAACTTCCCAGAGAGTCTAACTGTAGTTCAGGTCTAGCTTCTTGCAGGCACAGATTTCTTCAATTATTATTGAGGGAGTTGTGAATTGAATGAAATACAGTGCAATCACCAGCGAACATCGCACTTCTGGTCTTCTCATTGGAGGGAAGATCATGAGGAAGCAGAAAAAGATGTCCGAGTCTCAGTCACTATCCTGAGGAACTTAATTCTGCTTTGGCATCCGAGAGCTGAGGTGACTGGCCTGTTATAACCATAGCCATATTCCTTTCTATGTCTCCTTCAGTCTTAAGAAGAGGGCCAGCATTTATTTTACTTTTATCCATGATATTCAAGTGTTTCCATTGGGACTCACTTGCATCCTTCTAGAGATGAGAACACCTATTCTGACGCAGCCTAACTGCCTCTTAACTTACACTGGTACCCACTTCGGACACTTAGAACTGGAAAACGCCAAATATAGTGCATTCTGACCTTTTGACCTCATCCTACCTACACAATTGGTAGATAGACAGTCTGGTAGGAATACACAGATTAACCTGGGTACCTGCTTGATTCCAAGATGTTCTGCTCAATTCCTGCCTGAGTTAACAGCAGCAATCTGCCATTCATGGAAAACTCAACTTCTACACGTGATAAACCCTACAAGGCCCATGGGGAATTATTAATTAATCTCTTCATGGAGTTCCTGGAGTATGAGTTCCTCTGGAAGTGGGCTGCCTCGCTAGAACTCATATGAGGCCTTTATAAGGCAGACAGGGGGCCTTCTTATGGTGCAGTGATAGTGTTTGTACTCCTGGATTAGGAGGCCCGGGTTCAAGACCCACCTGCTCCATAGGTGTGTAAAGACATCTCTGAACCAACTGGTCAGAAAAAAAAGGTCTATACGAAAAAAAAAACTGCACTTGCCTGAGGCTTCTGAAAAGGGGATCTCTTGTGGTGCAGTGGTAGTGTCCCTACCCTTGGACAGGGAGGCCTGGGTTCAAGTCCCACCTGCTTCAGAGGTGTGTGATTATGTCTCTGAACAGGTTGATTAGTAACATAGGTTATTAAAAAAAAACAAAGATAAAGTAGATCCAGTCGGGCTCTTGTGGCACAGTGATAGTGTCTCAGCCTTTGGGTAAGAAAACCTGGGTTCAACCCCTACCTGCTCCAGAAATGTGTAGCATAACATCTCTGAACAAGTTGACTAGGTGGAGATATACTCTCTCATCAGAGAGAGGGACGATTTTATTTTATTTATTATTGTCACATATACCGAGATATCATGAAAAGTATTGTTTTGCGTGCTATCCAGGCAAATCATACCTGACATAAGTTCATCAGGGTAATAGAACAGAATGCAGAATATAGTGTTAGAGCTACAGAGATGGTATAGAGAAAGATCAATTCTAATATATGAGAGGTCCGTTTACAAGTCTGATAACAGCGAGGAAGAAGTAGTTCTTGAATCTGCTGGTACGTGTTTTCAAAATTTATATCTTCTGCCTGATGGAAGAAGGCGGAAAAGAGTATAACTGGGGTGGGAGGAGTCTTTGATTATGTTGACTGCTTTCCGAGGCAGAGAGAAGTGCAGATTGATTCAATGGAAGAAAAGTTGCTTTACATGATGGCTGTGTTCACAACTCTAATTTCTTGCAGTCAGGGACACAACAGTTGCCACTCCAAGTCGTGATGCATGGGATAGGATGCTTTCCATGGTGTATCGATAAAAATTGATAAGAATCATTGTGGACATGCTGAATTTCCTTAGCCTCCTGAGGAAGTAGAGGCGTTGATGTGCTTTCTTGACAGCTGAGGGACATCATCCCTCAGGTGAAGGACAAGGTTGTGAAAGTGGATCCTCCATGGTGACTTCAGCCAGGTACAGGGCACTACGGATAGCAGTGTATGTCTCATGTAGCAAATCAAATGGTGATGTGCATTTTCAAAATCAGCACCTCATTTTAAAAGTCCAATGAATGAACCAAACGGAGTCATGGTACTTTCATTCTTTGCCAGTCTGGTGTACTAGTTGCATCTGAGTTATCCAAGCGTCACTACTGGGCAAGAAAAGCTAACTGTAATCACATAGTCAATGACTCATAGCCAGAACCTCACAGCATGCTTTCAATGAAAGCTGTATTCCCCCACAAAATGTATCACAACAACTCGTTGGTGTGCAGAAATAATGTCTCCACTCTGCAGCTGTCCTGTACTAAGCAGCAGAGCATGTAGCAATATAAAGTGGTCTGCATCATGCTAATTTCACCTTCGTGAAAGAACTGCAAACATCACCATTGTGGGGAATAGCCCAGGAATAGGAAGATGGGGAAGTTGAGCAGGAGAAGGAAAAGGAAGATGTCACTGTCAGTTTATTTCTGACTGGACAGTCCACAAAGAAATCCTCCAAATTTTATTACACAGACCAATTATCCATGCCACATTTTACCTTTACACGATTATTGACCATCACAACATTTGCTTGGTCAGAATGCAAAAATTAAAGCCACTTCAAAATAAATATTCCAAACTGAATAAATAAATCAAGCCATTCCCTATTGCAGAGAATATTCAACCATCCTTGTGCATTCCTCAGTGATTGTCTTTTGTGTGCCTTTCAGCTTGCCTAGTTGCGCTCATGACTGTAGCCAGGACGGTGGAAGCTTGCTGATTTTCAATGGAGGACCCTTTGAATAGCCTTTATGGATGATTAGGAGCAACTTTGGGCATAGATGGCAGGGCATCGGTTTGCATGACTGGCTGATGTGGCTGTCATGGCCGAATAGCTAGCAGCTGGAAAAAATGTAAGATATGGGTGTGAGGTTTGCAACATTTGCTAAGTGTGTGAGGTACAGTATATGAATGTGTGATTTGAGTCCTGAGTAATAGAGACTGTTGGTAAATGATGAGAATGTAGTGAACTGAGGTTCGTGATGCAGTCTGTAGGGTACGGCATTTTAATTATGAATTCACTGATCTAAAGCACTCAGGTGAGGTCCTTCAACTGCTTGTGATACTGCACCTAAGATTTTGGGGCTTGTTTTGATTTCTATTGGTCACCGTTCCAATTGCCTTTTTCAAGCATGCGTCTGGAGGGCCTCCTGGGGATAGAGGTCATCTCTCCTCCTTTACACCTTCCCATCAAGGCCTCTGGTGCAACACTGCAAATCCTTGAAATCCGTTCTCTAGCTGAGACGTCATGTTTTTGCCTTTTCCAGGTCAGTTTTTTTGAAGAAGTAACAAAGAGGATTGTTCAGGACA
The DNA here is from genome assembly GCA_024137785.1 of Ginglymostoma cirratum. Lineage (NCBI taxonomy): Eukaryota > Metazoa > Chordata > Chondrichthyes > Orectolobiformes > Ginglymostomatidae > Ginglymostoma > Ginglymostoma cirratum. The sequence continues at coordinate 43,263,195 of JAHRHZ010000139.1, forward strand.
GAGCGTGATCTATATGGACTTCAGTAAGACGTCCAACAAGGTTCCTCATGGTAGACCAATTAGCAAGGTTAGATCACATGGAGTACTGGGAGATCTAGCCACTTGGATACAGAACTCGCTCAAGGGTAGAATACCAAAGGTGGTGATGGAGGGTTGCATTTCAGACTGGAGGCCTGTGACCAGCAGTGTGCCACTAGGTTTGGTGCTGGGTCCACTGCTTTTCTTCATTTATATCAATGATTTGGATGTGAACATAGGAGGTATAGTTGGTAAGTTTGCCGATGACACCGATCTCGGAGGTGTGGAGGACAGTGAAGAAGGTTACCTCAGACTACAACTGAATCTTGATCAGATGGGCCAATAGGCCGAGGAGTGGCAGATGGACTTTAATTTAGATAAATGTAAGGTGCTGCATTTTTGAAAGGCAAATCAGAGCAGGACTTATACAATTAATGATAAAGTCCTGGGGAACGTTGCTTGACAAAGGAACCTTAGAGTGCAGGTTCATAGTTCCTTGAAAGTTGAGTCGCAGGTAGATAGGATAGTGAAGAAGGCGTTTGGTATGCTTGCCTATATTGGTCAGTGCATTGAGTAAAAGAGTTGGGAGGTCATGTTGCATTGGATAGGCCACTTTTGGAATACTGCATGAAATCCTACTATAGGAAGGATGTTGTGAAACTTGAAAGAGTTCCGAAAAGATTTACAAGGATGTTGCCAGGATTGGAGGGTTTGAGCTATAGGAAGAGGCTGAATAGGCTGGGGCTATTTTCTCCGGAGCATCAGAGGCTGAAAGGTGACCTTATAGAGGTTTATAAAATCATGGGGGGCACGGTTAGGGTAAATAGACAAAGTCTTTTCCCCAGGGTGGGGGAGTCAAAAACTGGACAGCACAGTTTTAAGGTTGAGAGGGGCAAGATTTAAAAAGGACCTGAGGGGCAACATTTTCATACAGAGGGTGGTGCATGTATGGAATGAGCTGCCAGAGGAAATGGTGGAGGCTGGTACAATTACAATATTGAAAAGGTGGAGGCTGAGTATATGAATAGGAAGGGTTTAAAGTGATGTGGGCCAAATGCTTGCAAATGGGACAAGATTAACGTAGTATATCTGGTAAGCATGGACAAGTTGGACCAAAGGTTCTGTTTCCGTGCCATACATCTTTATGACTCTACGAGATTTCTCTCCTGAAATACCTGCTTCAAGCAAAATGCCTTTAAAAAGGAACATGCCAGTTTCGTAGCAGTACAAACTAACTTTTCTTTTGGTCCATCACTTAGAATCCCTGCTGATATTTCAACCAACTAGTAGAATAATTTGTACTGGTTGGACAGAGCAAATGTAAAACAGTAGGAAACACAGATATCACATTCATCCTGCACTGCACTCAACAGGCACAGAGTCACTGCATTTAACAATCCTTGCGCCTGACTTTGGGGGCTATCCAATTTTTTCCCCAATGTTCACATCATTTGAACTAAACTAGGTAGGAGTACATTTAAGAATGCTGCTGGGTGGAGAAAAAGATTGCTGGATAAGTTCAGCATGACGTATAAAGTATGTCAACTATCCATCAGGATTTGTTAAAATGACATTCGTGAAGGCCAGACTCTCTGATCAAGAATCCAGATCAATCTTTTAGTTTAATCTGTGGCCGTTTTCACAGGCAATGAGGACAGCCAGTTAGTCCCTATCAATAGTAACATTTTATTATCTGTTATTCAGCATGCGTTTTCTCAATCAGTCATGATTATCTTCAATTGAGCTTTCAGAAAATTTTCTACCTATTAGAAAGCAGGATTTTGAAAAATGTGATTGAACAATATCTGAGATTACAATCAAATACTGAAAGGCAACAATTACCATCCGTCATGACCCAGGGAAAAAAGGTGAACTGAAAAACTTGGCCTGACATCTCATTCGTCAAATTACCTCGCCTGTCCTTAGTTGCCTGGTCCAGGATAATGGTCATCCATTATTATTTAATTAAAAAGCAAGGTCTTACAATGTCAGCAATTTACCAGGACAGATATATACATATGTACCATAAAGATTCATGCAGGCAATGCACGCAACACAGTAGGATCTTCAGAGGAGAAGGTTAGGTATTGGACAAAATTTAGACTCAACATGACCTTTAAAACTGCAAAACCAATCACTTAGCTATCAGAGAAATAATAAGAAGCATTGACTTGACAAGGAGCAAAAACGTACAACAGATAAAATATTTGATACACAGCACACAGATAAAAACAACAATAAATACATACAGGAGTAGCACCTGATGGTACCTAAAAATAAACAGAAAAGAAGATTCACATAAATGAAAAACAGATGCCATGGAGATGAAATTTAAGTATGTATCCTCAACATCATCAAATCATCTTGAAGTGTAATAAATGGAATAGGTTCTGCAGTCCTTGGAAGCTATAAAGACGGTTCACCGTTCAATATTTCATCAACAACATTATATAATACAACAAAAAA
>JAHRHZ010000139.1:43270678-43359994 GCA_024137785.1 Ginglymostoma cirratum
GGCCTGCCGTGTTCATCCAGCTCCACACCTTGTTATCTCGGATTCTCCAGCATCTGCAGTACCTATTATCTCTGGACTATAACCTGGTGTTGGGTGATTTTTGACCTTGTCCACCCTAGTCCAACAACGGCACCTCCACATTATTTTTAAATTGATTTAATTTCCTGTTACCAGCTGTGCCTTTGAAACATGATTCCAGTATCTACCAGATACAGAACCATACAGCTAGATAATAGAAATGGATTAAAATAAAAGGAGACAAAAGAAGTTTTGAAGAAAATTCACCTTCTTGTGAAGTGGTCAATTAAACAAACCCTCACAGAAGAAACCGTAATGTTGTTGAAATAAACACACAAGCATTGAGAAAAAAACACTTCAAAGAATTTTCGAATTCCTACAAGGGAGGAACTTTTCACTATATCTCCCAAGGTATATATGACAACAAATCATTTATTCAGGTAATAAAGCAGTTGATCAGATAATGCTACCAGTCCTCTTTCCAGCTTTGGAAACAAACCACCAATGAATTGAGTCCAATAGTTAATTTTGAGGCTTAGGAAAGCATTGATATTGAGACCACCTGGCAAAATAGACGTCTGAATATCTTTCAGGTTTGTTTCTGTTGATATAATTGCCAAGTTGATGCAGTTTTATTAAATTCATATGCATTTCAAAGACTTGGCAGTGTTTGACTCATTGATTCAGTACTTAGTGGAATCTGGGTTAATGGGTATGGAGAATGCATGGTAGCATGGAGCGGGGCATTGGATATCGGATAAGGGGCATTGAAGCCATAAGGTGTTAACGGGGAAATGGGTGGATGGGGGTGTGAGTGTGCATAAGGAGTGAGGGTGGAAGTCTTAAGCAACCATGAATTGAACTGGGCTCAAATCACAGCAAATGGAACATGCCTTCTAGCCTACCAGATCTGCCACATGGCTGCCAATATTGCCACCTCATAGCTGCCTGCAGGAGATGGTTGAGGCTGCTCTCAAGAGGTGATGTCAACGCCAGCCTGCACCCAACAATAAACTGGGTGAGTGGCTGAACAGAAACACTGGGACCCCTGTGTTTAAAAATGGCCCAACTCTCAGTTCCCAAAACGAACATAAAAATTCCAGCTATAGAGTTCAGAAGTTTGAAACTTAAGTGCAACACAATTAGCTCTACAATTCCAGATGAAGGAAGTGCAGTGGAGTGAGATTCTCCATAGTTTGAAGGCCAAGATGACGTTAACCTGGTCCCGAACTGTGCCAGGGCGAATCTATTTTTAAACACTAGGGCAGCCACAAATTCTAAAGTGCAAATCTAGAGACACCTTCTCGTCACTAGCTCTCTTCCTGAGCATCTCACTTCTCGAAGTCTTTTAAAACTTTAAAGAGTGAATTAAGGCCAATCTTCAAATACAGTGGATTCACATGTATTTCATTCTAAAATGCGCTTTAGAGTGAAATATACAACATGTCGACAGATTTCTCTTAAATACAAGGACCATCACAACATTGTATTAGTGTAATGGAATGTTACAAGTACATGACAGAAAACACTTAAACATCTAAGAATGTAATCTAATGTTAACCCATGTGGCAAAATATCTACTGAACCACACAAATCAAATAGCATGCTGGTATACATTTAGAAAATAATTAATCCCAAATAACATCATTAAACAATGCATGTAAAATGAGGAAATCGTAAAAAAAACTACAATAGTTCGAGATGGCTGAGCAGGAAATGAGAAAATGATTATTGATTGGCCAAGATTACTAACTAATCTGGCCACGAGCTGTAAAAGAACATGACTGATGAGCTGAAACAACGAGAGGCAGATTTGTTGATCGGTCTTGCATTGTATCAGCATCTGTTTTAAAGTTAATTAACTACATAGGTTCAGGTAGCTGTGCCATTTGTTAATAAATGACTATGTATGGTTACATTGGAAGCATCACAAGACATCCTCAAAATTATTCTTTTTCTATTTGTGTTTTCATTACCATTGTACATATGAATACCAATCCAGTTATTTTAACCAATGCTAAAAATGTGACATTATTTTCAACTTTACATCAGCATTTGTTTGATTATATAGTATGTAAAAACATCAGATCTTCTTTATTTGATCCGAATGAAATATCAAAGGAAGACCAAGTTAAATTATAGTTCTTTCTATTATTGCCCTTGAAAATACAATCGGCTGGATTTTCTCATGAGTTGTAACCTCAAATAGATTGCTACTCTGGCCCTACTTTTTTTTGTGAAAGGGAGCTCCGCATTTCTGACAGAAGAGATTGTTCAGGTCTCCCTCGGAGACGTAGAGCTGTAATTCCATTCTGACAGTTCTTTTGTAGCAAAGATCTAACAGAGGTAGGCAAATCATGCCCTATTTCACAGCAGTAAGCTGCTGTATTCCGAAGTTTAATGATTGTGACAACCACTCTGATGCTACTGTCGAAGGGTAAGTGGATAAGCTAAGTGTGATGTTAGGGTATTGGGATGGTAGCATGCCAAATGGGTCAGGGTATAGGGTGCCAGGTAAGTAGATTGTCAGGTGCATGGGGCACCAAGGTGCAAGTTGGCAAGGTAAGTGATGCAGTGTTTTTGGATAGGTTGAAGTTAGACAATGCATTTAATAGTCCAAATTTTCTTCAGTAACTATTTTACATAATTTCATTGGAAGCACCTGTAAGTCTCCAATTTAAGTGGATATTTTTGGAAGGCTCCAGTTATACAGGAATTCCCCAATGGAAAATTCAGTTTCCCAAGCAACCCCTTAGGAGTGTGCGACAATTTGGATCCTGCAAGATCCTACAATGGAACTCCCGGCATAATGACTGTCTGGACAGTGGACAACCTGGACCTCTCTCTTACTCTTACAGCTTCTGGTTTCCATCATGTCTGCTCTACAACTCAATATTCTTCCACAGTTTTTTAAATGTCCTGTTTTCCTGCATACAATGGGTTTTCTGTCTGTGCTGTTTACAAGCTCTGTTCAATTTGGGGATTTCCATTCTTACATTTTTTTGTTCCCTTCACAAGATGATGGCTCCATTGTCCACACTTTCTATTCCACCAACCATCACCTCCTACAGATCATCTTTAGCCATCTCTACCATCTTTAACTTGATCCTGGTACCAAATATATCTTTCCTTCACCTTCCCATTCTCCAAAATGGATGAGATAGTAGGAACTGCCGATGCTGGAGTCTGAGATAACAAGGTGTAGAGCTTGATGAACATAGCAGACCAGACTGTATCAGAGGAGCAAGAAAGCTGAAGAAGGGTCCAGACCTGAAACGTCAGCTTTCCTGCTCCTCTGATGCTGCCTGGCCTGCTGTGTTCATCTAGCTCTACACCTTGCTATCTCCACTCTAGAGGATTGTTTTCAATCATTCTTTAGGGTGTGGGCATGGCTAACAAGGCCAGCATTTATTTCTCATTCTCAACTTTCCTTGAGGAGACATTGGTGAGCAGGGTACAATTGAATGGCAAGTTAGACTATTTCAAATGGCAGTTAACTCCTAACCATATCTGTCTTGGTCTGGAGCCACGTGTAGAGCAGAACAGTTGAGGACAACAAGTCTTCTCCTTGAAGGAAAAGAGTGAACTAGATGGATTTATATGACAAACAATGGCTTCATGATCATTCTTAATTTTATTCATGATTAGTTCATTAGTTCATTAGCTGTTATGATGGAATGTGAGCCTTTATTTCTAAAACATTAATCTAACCCTCTGAGTTAACCAGTAACATTGTCGCTGTGAGACCACTCTTAATCCGCTCTTCTCTCCTTCATTATCACCTCTACAATATGAATTGCATTCCCAAATGGCTATTCTTGGATGTGGAATGAATATCTGTGTTTAAAAAATGAACATATTCAATAAAACAACGTTTTTTTATTGCTCATGGGATGTATTCATAGCATTTATTACATATTCTTGATTTATCTTGAGAAGGTGGTGAGCAGTCTTCATCAACTGCTCCAGTACATGAAGTATATGTATACAGTTTAGTTAGGTAGGAAACTCCAGGTTTTGACCAAGTGAGGGCAAAAGAATTACAAAATAGCTCCAAGTCAGGCTACAGTGTGAATTTGAGGGTAACTTACAGATTGTGGTGCTAATTTACAAAGTCCTTTTGAAAAAATGCTGCCAACTTTTTGCATTGCATCTTGTAGATGTTCCACATTGTTGCCATAAACAATATTGATGACGGGAGTGAATATTTAAGGTCAGGGACGGGGTGCCAATCAAGCAGGCTGCTTTGGTTGGACGGTGTTGAAATCAGATATAATTTTAGACTAATTACAGAATCTGATGAGGCAGGCAAGGAATTGCAGAAAGACTTGGACAAAAATTGTAAGAAGAGCAATGATGTATGAAATTTATTGAGGATAATATAACGGATGGAAAAATCAAAGACAAATCTGTTCACGAAAGTGAGATGAACCAGAAATGGAAGTGTTTGAAAGAGACTTGAGAGTGATAATAGATTAAGTCATTTGGAGCCTTGATCTAAAGTCAAAGGGCTGAGTTATATTGGAACACAGTAGTCTTGTACTATCATGCAGTGGTCTCGACTGGCTCCAAAGTGAAGATTGCATAAACCTCAGTCATTAAGAACCAACAAACTCACGTAAGAACAACAGGCAGTAAGAGATTGGCCTTCAGTTCTAAAGAGGCTAAGTTATCAAGAGTAAAAAACAGAAAAAAATAAAATTCTTCAGTTTTGAAAGGAAATGGATGAGATGGATCCTGATAGAAATATATGATATTAAGTAAAACTAAAAGATCTATCTGAAATCCTATTATAGATTAAACTACACTGCGAGATGAAAAGATTAGAGATAGAAGCTGTTGACTGATTGTTGGGTACATTTGTTTTTGCAAGTAATTATTAATATTGAGAATCATCTTCTTAGCAAAGAAGGAGATATTAAAAGAAAGAAAGTCTTCCTGTAATCAAATGTAATCATTTCTGTGGATTTGAGTTTGAAGAATTAGGGAGATAACTGGACTGTTCTATTTTTTTTAAAAGAAGCTCACCGAAAAGGCATCGAATTTTCTTTCAACAAGACATTTCATGCAAGATACGTATAATTGGTTAATTAGTCTTGTTTGCTTGAAGTCATTCCAGGGAAAGTAGTCCTGAGGAAGGTTCACTGGACCCAAAATGTTAACTCTAATTTCTCTCCACGGATGCTGCCAGACTTACTGAGCTTTTCCAGCAACTTCTGTTTCTGTGTCCAGGGAAAAACCTGACTGTTTCTAAAATTTGGTTTTATGTTTATTTTAAGTGAACAGTGTTTAGTCACCTGGTGGTTGTGTTTGGTTTTGCAGTTGCAGGAAATCTTCCCGGAAGAAAGAGTCTGCCAGTTCAGCTCTCCTACTTCTGAAAAGATTTTTGGTGCGAAATTGATGAAAACTTGTTTGCCATCTCAAAGAGCGCCCTGACGAATCCTCAATTTTGTGTTTCCTGAGAAAGCTACGTTTGCAAAGATCCCAGAGACATCTGCTGATCAAGAACTAAGACTTGATAGCCAAAGTGTATTTTTCTTTTCTCAAAGTAAATCGCTGGAGAGAGAAATCCATATCCCCACCTTCCTATTGTGAATGGGTGCATGTTTGCATATGTGTGTTTTGAACAAAAACAGAAATTGCTGGAGAAACTCAGCAGGTCTGGCAGCATCTGTGTAGAGAAGGCAGAGTTAATGTTTCGAGTTATTGAATCATAGAATCTACTGACTCTTCTTCAGTACTGAAGAATCATTAAAAAGAAGGGTCACTAGACTCGAAACGCTAACTCTGCCTTTCCTCAACAGATGCTGCCAGAGTTGCCGAGTTTCTCCAGCAACGTCTGTTTTTGTTTCAGATTTCTAGCATCCACAGTTTGTTTTATTTTTGTGTGTGTTTGTAGTTATTTTAGACAGGCAAACTATTATATTCTCACATCATAAACTCTGTGCGCTAACTAATTCTACATTTTGATGGAGTGAGTTTTATTTCATAATGAGTCAATTGTTTTGTATTATTAAAGAGATTTAATTGATTTTTTCCCCAGTCTAATCGAAAACTTTCAATAGGCTACACCAAGAAATGGACAAAATAAATTAAACTTATGCTTTTTGACTCAGAGAGTAGAGAGACTAAAGAAAGAGTTTAGTCATCTCTCTCTCGTCTTAGGCAGTACCTGAGGATTGAGGATGACTTTTTCCCACTCTGGTGTTAGGGGTTCAAAGGTGACTAGGTACTCTGATACTGGACCTGCAAAACCTATGACAGGTGGGGTGTTTGCTGATGCAGGTCTGTAGGTAGCTCTGGTTTTCACATGCTCTTTGTGTTGTTTGTGCTTGCCATCTATCTGATCTGTTTGAGACTTTCAAAACAGTTGAGGAGCTAGAGATTCCCATGAATCAATGGCAATACTCCACTTTTTTTTCAGTGAGGCTTCAAGCAAGTGACGACAGATTCGTAATCCTTTCTTCACATCTAAGAAATGAGAGACCACCCTTGTAACTCTTCTCTGCACTGTCTCGAGCATCCCCATAGAGTTGAAGCAGGCCCTTTGGCCCATCAAGTCCATGCCGACCCTCCAACGATCATCCCACCAAGACCCACCCCACTACCCTTCCCTGTAACCCTGCATTTCCATAGCTAATCCACCTAGCGTACATATCCCTGGACACAATGGGCAATTTAGCATGGCCAATTCACCTAACCTGCTCATCTTTGGACTGTGGGAGGAAACCGGATGTTACTATTGTTCCTCAATTATCTGAACCGAACACAGTACTCAAGATGTAGTCTAAGCTGTACTGTTTGATCATGTAAAACTGACTGGCTTATATCCTACTCTTTCGCTATTTACATCAGCATTCTACTGATTTTGTTGGCCAAGGGTGGATATGCTGAGTGTTAAATGTAATAGGGCTGCATGGTCTCTTTCAACTTCGTTCTTAGCAATTTTAGCATTATTCACTTAGTATGGATGATACCTGATTATTACCATTCTGCAAAACATAGCAAAGATTCACTGCAATCTAATCACTGGAGCGTTGATCTGCCAAACATTAGAGTTGAAGCTTTTGAAGTTGAACATTCTTGATCAAACAATTCCATTTACATCACTGGCATTGCACTTAGTTCTATGCTTAGAGAAACTATACACAATTGGCTGACTTTTAACTTAACCCGCTCTTCAAAATCCTTCACTTATTTGGGTCTTGAACTATTATTGCTGCTTTCATTCGAAGATATTTACTTTTTTTTAAATCTAAAGGACATTCCCTAAGGATATAGAAATAGCAACATTAACTTTATTGAGATTCGAAACCACCAGTGAAAGAAGAATGATCTAAATATGCAGAATACATACATAATGGAAATGGTTAACATTAAATTTTTATGGCACAACCTGCTTCTATAGTGTACAGCATTCACTTCTTTGTATCTACTAATCTCTGTTAAGAGAGATATTTTTATAGTGGAATGGATAAATATCAATTGTATGTTATCCCTTTCTGCCAATACATAAATACCACACCACACAAAACAACAATTAATTTGAATTTACCTTAATAACCAAATCAAATTTCTGATGAAAATCCCTGTTTATTGGCCTTAGGAGATAGAGCTCAGCAGTGATATTATTCAGGGAAAAGTACTTAGCATAATCCTCTGGTGTACCTTAAACAAAACAGTACAGTTGTCAAAAATTAATTTCTTGAATATGATTGGCATAGCATTTAATATGATCAAATAATTTATCGGGTAAATATACTGCAATGATTAAACGACTTCTAACATTACAAGCCAATGTTTCGATGCATAAAATTATACTTGCAGATAATAAATCGTGACAATGCAAAGTTACCAACCAATAAGAATACTGTAGACAATTCCTGGTTGATCATCAGTTGGTTTAATGTTTATATCTTGGTCAACAGCTAGAATTCGAGGTGTCACATTCACCGGGTTTATCCTTGCCTGAAAGAAGACAGCAAAACACATATTAACCTTAATTTTCCCAAAAATTATCTTAAAATTTAACAATGCTTTTACCTTACTGTTACAGTTAATAATTGTTTATTCATCTTCATTTATATTTTTTTCTGTAAATGTGTCATCAACACTGTCTAATCTTTCATCAAAGCACTCTTGATAAATCATAGGATGGTGGTGAAAGAGTAATTTGTAACTCAATAAATGTCAAACAAATATGTTTCTTCATTGACTATCAAGTCAAACATGTAAAATGGTGTTGGAGTCTCTCCTAGATCTCTTTTCAGGTCATTTTCTAATGTTAAAAATTGTACCGAACTTGGTCCGAACCCTTAAAGAACTTCATGAAAATGAAGCTCTAATTATATTTACTAACATGTGTGTGCGTGTTTTGAGATTGCTGTAAATGCTTCTTTCCTAGGTTTTGCACTAGGCAAACATCATTATTGCTTTATAATAGAATTGTACAGCACAGAACAGGCCCAATGGCCCATTAAGTTTTTACCAACAAAATATACTGCCACCCATGCTAGTCCCACTTTCCTGTATTAGGCCTATATCATTGAATGCTATGAAACTCCAAGTGCTCATCCAAGTACTTTTCAAAGGTTGTGAGATTACCCACCTTTATTACCTCCCCAGGCCATTTCAGGCCCCACCACCTCTGGTTATAAAAGTTTTTCCTCAACCCCCTCTAAACTTTCTCCCTTTCACTTTAAAATTATGCCCCCATGTTACCGACTCTTCCACTAAGGGGAATAGCTGCTTTCTATTCAACCGGGCTATGCCCCTCATAACCTTACACACTTATATCAGTACCCCCATCTTTCCAAACTTCGCTGCTCTAAAGAAAATAATTCAAGCTTATCCAGCCTCTCTTCATAGCTGAAATGTTCCATCCCAGGCAACATCCTGGTAAATCTCCTCTGCACACCCTCCAGTGAAATCACATCATCTTATAGTGTGGTGACAAAATTGCATATAGTATTCTAGCTGCAGCCTAACTAAAGTTCTGTACCACTCCAGAATGATCTCCTACCCCTTACAATGTATGCCACAACTGATGAGGCAAACAGCCCATATGCTTCCTTACTTCCCCATCAACCTGTCCTGCCACCTTCACAAATGTGTGGACAGGTTGCCCAAGATCCCTATAAGCTTCCTAGTGTCTTGCCAGTCAGTGATTACTCCCTTGTCTTGTTCCTTCTTCCAAAGTGCATCACCTCAAATTTATCAGATTAAATGCCATCTGTCACTGATCTATCCATCTGACCAAACCATGTATATCCTTCTGCAACTTAACACCTTTTCTCTCAGTGTTAACCAAGCAGCAACTTTTGTGCCCTGCACAAACTTACTTATCATCCACACTCTTCAACAACAACCCCGCAACCCTGCCAAACTACATGATTTATGAACGCCACAAACAGTTAGGGACATGGCACCGATCCCTGTGGTACATCACTGCACACCAGGCTCCAGTCGCAGAAACAGCCTTCTACCACCATCCTCTGTCACCTGTCACTAAGCACTATAGGTGGTGAAAGTGTCTTTTATTCTGAATAGCAGTACTGAAGGGGAATAATTAACCATTTTGAAAAGTGAATTAAAAAAACACTTTTGTACTCATTGCTTGATTACCAGCTCATTGCTCCCACTTTAACTGCAAGAGTAAACAGATCAAAGCTCTAGGTCTGGTCTCACCAATGTCCTGGACAGTTGTGTGTAAAGATCCCTTTAATACTTCATGCCTTGCAATAAAGGCCAACATTTGCCTTTAATTTTGCCATACCAAGATAAATTTTGTGACTCGTGTAGAGGAACACCCAGATCCATCTGCAGACAGCCTCCATTTCACCAACAGCCTACTTTTCTATTGTTCCCACCGAACTTTTTCCCACATTATAGCCCATGTCTGTCAAGTTTCTCATCTACTCACATCCCTTTGCAAACTTTGTATTCTCCTCACTTGCTTTTGGATCTTTGTAATGTCAGCAAACTAGGTTACAATCCAGTTAGTCCCTTCATCCTAATCAGTGGTGAAGGTTGCAGACTGTTGTGTTCCTAATGGTCTCTGTGGCACACCACGAATTTACAAATGTGAAGGTACTCCATTTATTCCAATTGTTATTTAATTAGACATTCCTCTATCCATGCTTTTATACTAACCCCAACACCGTAAGCTCTTTTCTTGTATGGTAACATTTTTAGAGAAACCTTGTTGAAAGACTTTTGAAAATCCAAACACATTACAACTACTGGTTTGCTTCTATCCATACTAATTATTACACCCTTAAAGAACTCAAATGTTTGCAAGGTCATAAAGAAGATTACAATTGCTGAAGAGACTGGTTTTGTCTGACACTCATCAGGACAAATGCAAGAATGCTAAATTTCAAACTAACACAACAATTTATACCATAGAAAACAGGCTACTGATTGAGTGGTAAGTAAAGTCTTACTGAACACATATTTCTCTAGCAATATTCCAATAAATTTGTCACAATCAACTTCCCTTCCATGCACCATGTTGACACTGCTTAACTATGTTATGATTTTCTAAGTTCCGTGCCTTTATTTTTAATGGATTTGAGCATTTTCCCAATGGCAGACGAAGCTGAGAGGCCTATAGCTCCCTATGTCACGACTCCCTCTTTCCTGAAGGGGAAGTCTTACATTTTTCTTTATTCATTCATCGGATGTAGGCATCACTGTCAAGACCAGCGTTTATTGTCCATCTCTAATCTCAGTGGGGTCTCTAAATTAACAGTCCAGTGATAATACCAGTAGGCCATTGTCTCCCCCAATCTGCTCTTTTCCTCTCCACATGGTCTTTTGAGAGTTTAAGGAAGGTTGCAACATTATAACCAATGCAGCCACTTTATTTGAGACCATAGGATTGTTCAATGTTGGAAATAAAAAGCTAAAGAGCTGAATAAAGTCACAAATAATTGTAGAAATTAAAGTTTAGCGAGTTTAACTTTGATTCAAATGAGGCATCGACGTAGCAGAATTCTTTTCTCCATATCTGAAAATTAAAGAAGAAGATCTTCCATTTGTATTGTCATGTTTCAGACAACAGAATGGCCCAAAGTGCTTTACAGTTAGCTAAATATTTCTGAAGTGTGAGCAGACCTCGGAACACAGCAACCAATTTGCAGACAGCTAACAGTAATGTTAATGATGTCTGGATAATTTGTGATGATGACTGAGGGATAAATATTGGTCGGGACATTCGGGATATATTTCCTGCTCTGAGAGTCATAGAACAGTACAAAATGGAAACAAATCCTTCAGTCCAACTTGCCCATGCCGACCAGATATCCGAAATCAATCTAGTCGCATTTGCCAACATTTGGCCCATATCCCTCTAATCCCTTCCTATTCATGAAACCATCCAGATGCGTTTTATGTGTTGTAATTGTACCAACTTCCACCACTTCCTTGGCAGCTCATTCCACACACGCACCACTTTCTGCATGAAAAAGTTGCCCCTCGGGTCCCATTTATATCTTTCCCCTCTCACCTTAAACCTATGTCCTCTAGTTCTGGACTCCCCTACCCTGGGAAAAAGACCTTAGCTATTCACCCTGTCCATGCCTCTCATGATTTTATAAACCTCTATAAGGTCATCCCTCAGCCTCCAACATTCCAAGGAAAATAGCCCCAGCCTATTCATTGTCCCCTAATGCTCAACCCTCTAACCCTAGTAACATCTTTGTAAATCTCTTCTGCACCCTTTCAAGTTTCACAACGTCTTTCCCATAGCAGGGAAACCAGAACTGAATGCACCATTCCACTTTTCTTCATAATATTATTACCATGATGCTAATTTTTAGAAAAGAAGTTTCCTCTGTGTATAAATATTTAGTATAGCTTGAGAAAACTTATGGATAACTAGAGTAAAATTTCTTGGCTTCCCCCATCACCTTTCGTAAATAGCACGGTAGTGTATGCAATTTTCCAATATACCGGAACCAATTCACAATTTGAGAGAACTTTAGAATGATTGTAGTTTGGAAATCTACACACTTCTCATCCAATCATTCTGAAGGGGTTGATATTTGGATTATATTATCTTTACCCATTCTACTGATGTCAGCCTCAATATGAAGGTGGAAACACTGAGTGGAATTTTTTTCATTTTTTTTTGTCAATTGAGATTCACGTCTGCTGGTCTACCCTGGCTTGTTGCCTCATACAATTTTCTGCTCCTCACCTAACTAATGTTTGCATAACTTTCTCAAGGAATCAAAGAGGGCAGGAGGGCTCGTCACATCTCGAGTTCACGCTGCTTTAGCATCATACTTGAAGTTCAACTTTGTATCACTTCAGCTGCTTCGAGTGAGGATCTGGCCCTCACACTGTGCAGCATCAGCCTCTGTGTTCAGGACATGGTCATGAGGAAAGTTCCCTCCTCATTTCATTGACAGGGAATTTGAGGTGTCGGTGGTTGGGGAATGGAAGGCAGACCATTTTCCAGTTGACTGCTACTGGAGACCACACCACCAGCCTGGACAGAAATTGGAGCCTGGGTCAGTGCTGGGTTATGGGTGAAGTGGGATGCTCAGCAGTGCAAGATGAAGGTCAATGAACTTCTCTCCTTTGTATAAGTAAATGCCAGCGTTTTTCTCTCTCTTTACCTCCCACTCCTACGGCTGGCACACACTGTATCTCTGTTCCTGCATGTGCTTCTCACCAACACTCATAACTACAACTGCAGGAAAATAAATGGCCCAACCTGGCGTGATGTCTCAACAGCCTGTCCTGAGGAAGGGTCCCGAAACATTAACTTTGATTTCTCTCCACAGATGCTGCCGGAGCTGTTGAGATTTTCCAGCACTTTCTGTTTTTGACTCACAGCACCATGGCTGACCTATAAGCAATCCCTATGCTGGCTATACTGGGTTTACAGGACTGACCATGACCCGATCCCCAACTGCAAGGACTCTGATCTCCAGGTAGGAAGGACTAAGTGCCTGTCTAACCATGGCCAATCCCTTTGAATGACTGTGGTATTACCTCTTGACTGACTATAGGTCTCCTGACCCACTGTGGACTATTCCCTTTAATTTTCACAGAGATCATTTGCTTGAAACACGTGCAGTATATTTGCCATGTAAGCTGCTGGCACATGCTGCCGCTATGACATTCGTAGTGCCACACAGCAGTATGCCCACCACTTCAAATGTTCTTCTCACCATGACGTGCTGCTTGCTTCTCCATCTCTGTTCATAAACACACAATGCAGGCCACAGAGGCTGGCAGGCTGTAACTGAGCACAAGACCATGTGAACTAAGAAAGAAACGTGAGGCACACAGAGGCTGGCAGTCATTGGGGTAGTGCTGATGTTAGTGAGCACTAAGAAAGCAATAGACAGGAGGTGGCAGCCTCCAGGTAAGGCAGTCAGGGTGAGGGGCTGAATATCAGGCAGTCCACCACTTGTCTTGGCTCTTTATGCCTTGAATGAGAGAAAGGGAAGGACTGAGAGAGATGAAAGGAGGTGGCACAGCTGTTAATGTAATTATATAGATTATATATAGAATCCCTACAGTGTGGAAACAGGCCCTTCTGCCCAACAAGTCCACACCAACCCTCAGAGCATCCCACCCAGACCCCTCCCTCTATAAACCCACCTAACCTACACATCCCTGAACATTACGGGCAATTTAGCATGGCCAATCCACCCAGCCTGCACATCTTTGGACTGTGGAAGAAAACCGGAGCACCCAGAGGAAACCCACGCAGACACAGGGAGGATGTGCAAACTCCACATAGACAGTTGCCCGAGGCTGGAATCAAACCCAGGTCCCTGGCGCCGTGAGGCAGAAGTGCTAACTACTGAGCCACTGTGTTGTAATTGGGGGAATGTAAAAAAAGACTGAGTGAGTAGGCAATGTGGAAGGCATGGAGGGTTTGCGATGTCAGTTGGTGAGGTGGGTGACAGAGTGAGGAAGGATGCTGCCTGTTGTAGTGACAGTGATGGAGCATGAGTCTTGGTGAGAGGTTTGTGCAGTAGCAGAGATGGAGTGAGTGTGAGGTAGCAGAGAGAAAATGGTAGCACTTACCAGGGAGGAATGGTAAAGGTCATTGACCTTCTTCCCAGGCAGCTAGCAATTCCTCCAGACAGCTGTGAGCACACTGGCCCAGGTGGCAATCTTAGACCAGACTGACAGGGATGATGTTGTGGCCTCTTCTGCCAAACCTGAGGAAGAGAATGACAATCCTCTGCCTCACCACATCTACCAGGACCTCTAGGTTCCTGTCCACAAGTAAAGTGTTGATTTCATCTAATCTGCCGTATGTGGGACAAAGGTCAGTCACTATGCAAGGCAGCTCTGGACTGATTGTGTTTGTCTGGGTGCACAACGGCCTTTAAAAGATGTCACTAGTACCAGAGACGTTTGTCTGCTCTGGATATCCTGGAAATGATGTTTGTCCGAATGGAAAACATAGCAAACGGTAGAATTGGGTTAGCATCGGATGAGAGTACCATTATCGGGTTAAGGTAGGCAGCTAGTGATGTGTGCCTGGGGGGGATATCTCACTGGGCATGGCAGACAGAAACCCTACAGGAATGTCAAAACAATTGACACAGGCAAAATATGATTAGATTCTGCCCTATATGTACATCACTGTTTAAAAAGATCTGAATGCAACAGTGGCATAATAGGTAATGAAGACATTAGGCTTAATCAGCAAGATACAAATGGTGAGAGTCTGATGGTCCACGTCATCACTTAACTCCAACAAGGTCAGGGGCACGTGCTAATTGAATAAAATCTCCAAAATACCATGTGCACTCAGCAAATAAAACACCTGTAGCTCGAGTCAACTTTGAAATATATCTCATTCATCACTATAATATAATTATTTTGTGGAGCCTTCTGGTATGACAAATTTTAAAGTAATTTTGTCAGTAAAATTGTGATAAGTTCTAGATCTGATATATGGTAATATTTTCTGAAATTAGCAAAAAGAAAATCCACATCTGACAACGGAAAATGGCATGAAGATAGTCAAAATATGACAGAAAATGTAACATATATTAGAGGGTGGCTGAGAGCCATCACAGCGGAATTCTGGGAGATATCACCACAGTCCTCACGACCGTACAGCAAGTCAGACAGAACCTGGTGTCAAGCTGTGGTTAAACCT
This sequence comes from Ginglymostoma cirratum, assembly GCA_024137785.1. Taxonomy (NCBI): domain Eukaryota; kingdom Metazoa; phylum Chordata; class Chondrichthyes; order Orectolobiformes; family Ginglymostomatidae; genus Ginglymostoma; species Ginglymostoma cirratum. The sequence continues at coordinate 43,285,839 of JAHRHZ010000139.1, forward strand.
GGAACACTATGTTGGTGTTTGCCACCCTCCCTCCTCCTCTGACCAAAAGAAAAAGTGCTCTATGAGGCGGATGACCAGCAAGGTAAAAGTGTACAAGGGCATAGCCATTAAGGGAGTGGGCTCTTCTGGGGTAGAGGTGACCTGTACAAGAGAGATGGGTTACACTTGAACTGGAGGGGTCCAATATCCTCACGGGGAGATTAGCTAACGTTACCCGGGAGGGTTTAAACTAGTTTGGTGGTGGGGCTGGGCCTGAATAAGGAGAGGCCATCAAGAAGTCAGGGGGAAAATACATTAGCCATCGAGAGCAAGTTTATTATTCAGGATAGCTAGGGGCACAGTAAAGGGAGGGAAAAGACTTCTGGTTTAAAGTGCACGTATTTCAAAACACGAGGTCTGGCTGGTAAGGCAGATGAGCTCAGAGCATGGATTGGCTCTGAGGACTGGGATATTATAGCCATAACAGGAACATGGCTGAGAGAAGAGCAAGGCTGGGAGCTCATTGTTCCAAGATACAGGAACTACAGGCGTGATAGAAGTACAAGTAAGTGAGGAGGGGGAGTTGCCCTTTTGATAACGGATGACATAATAACAATGCTTAGAGAGGATATTCTTAAGGGGTCATCAAATGAATTCATATGGTTAGAATTTCGAAACAAGAACAGGAGGTCACTCTGTTAGGACTGTATTATAGGCCCCCAAATAGCCAGCGGGTACTAGAGGAGCAGATGTGTGGAGAGATTGCAGATACGTGTAGGAATAACAGAGTAGCATTGGTTGGAGATTTTAATTTCCCTTGTATTGACTGGGCCACCCAGAGAGTAAAAGGCGCAGATGGGGTGGAATTTGTCAAACGTGTCCAAGAAAGTTTCCTAAATCAATATGTAGAGGGCCCTACTCGAGAGGATGCAACACTGGATGTCCTCTTAGGAAACAACTGACTGAAGTGTCAGTCGGAGACCACTTTGAGTCCAGTGATCATAACTCTCCTGATTTTAACATAGTTAAGGAAAAAGACAGGACAGGTCCACAGGTTAAGGTGCTAAACTGGAGAGGGCCAAATTTGGGGTCATTAGGTAAAGTCTAGTAGTGGTCGATTGGCTGGGTCTGTTTGAAGGAAAAGGAACGACTGGCAAATGGGAGACTTTTAAAAGTGTGATATCAAGAGTCCAGGGACAGTATGTCCCTGTTAGGGTGAAGGGAAAAGCTGGCAGGTTCAGGGATCCCTGGCTGACAAGGAATATTTTCTAAGAAAACAACATTTCTAATGTCAGTTTAATCTTACAAGTCTTAATTAAAGGGTATACACTGATCTGTAACTGCAGGTTTCACTGTAAAAGTTATTGCATGATTCTGATTTTCATTTGCCAGTTAAGTAAAATTTTATTTAAGAACTATACAGAGTAGCAAGAAAAGAATCAAGTTAAGTGAATATAAAATAATTGATGCGTTCTCACAATAATTTGCCAATAATACTGGAGACAAATGCTCCAGAACTTGCCACTCCCCTAGCCAAGCTGTTCCAGTACAGTTACAACACTGGCACATACCTGACAATATGGAATGTTGTTAGATTACAGAGTATGGAATTTATCTTGTACACAAAAGGTAGGACAAATCTAACCTAGCCAATTACTGCCCCATCACTCTACTCTCGATCATCAGTGAAGTGATGGAAGATGTCATCAAAAACAATGCTACCAAGCAGCACCTGCTCAGCAATAACCTCCTCACAGACACCCAGTTTGGGTTCTGCCAAATGCCACTCAGCCCTTGACCTCATTACAGCATTGTTTCAAGATTGAAAAGTGAGCTAAACTCCACAAGCGAGGTGAAAGCGACCACCTTTGATATCAAGGCTGCATTTGACCAAACAAGGCATCAAGTAGTCCTGGCATTGTCAGAGTTAATAATAATCTAGCGAAAACTCTCTACTGGTTGGAGTCACACCTAACACAAAGGAAAGTTGTGGTTGCTGAAAATCAGTCATCTCAGCTTCAGGAACATCTCTGCAGGAGTTCTTCAGGGTAATGTCATAGGCCCAACCATCATCCGCGACTTCATCAAGAACTTTTGCTCCCTTGCATAGTCAGAAACTGGGTCATTCACTGATTACTGCACAGTGTTCAGTACTCTCCCTCACTCCTCAGATACTGAAACAGTCCATGTCTAAGTGCAGCAAGACATGGACAATATTGAGATTGATACAAAGGGTGATTTTGGATGGTTGGTTATTGAAATGGAAAAAAATCAGTTAAAATAAAGTTGAATAAATCTCAGGCAGCATGGTATTTGTATCAAGTAATGTAGCTTGCGAAATATAGTTGAATTATCTGCAATAAGGTTATGTGATGGTCAGACATGTTAGCAGAACAGACAGGGATAGAAGAAAGGAGACAGGGTTAAAATAAATGGTCATGTCCCCAAGTTACAAAGGATCACATGGGACAGTGAAATGATAACACACCCATGTAACAAAAAGTTTGGCTCAGAGAAAATGGCTCCTTTTCCATGAGAAGGTGGTAAGACATGCTATGCTAGGATATTAAGCCATTATACTGGAGAAATAAACACATATGATATTCCAAAAAGAAAGATTAAGTGTCTCATCAAAACAGGGTTATCGACACAGCAATAAAATAAAGCTCAAAACGTTAATTCTGTTTCCTCTCCACTGATGCTGCCAGACCTGTGGAGTTTCTCCAGCAAATTCTGTTTCTTCGTTTGTCAGCAAAATAGCAGTTAGCCATCTGCTAATCTCCTTCCTGCGTAAATATCCTAGTGTCATTCAAATGTCATCGATGGAATTTGACTGTGATCAGATGAATGGACTCATGTATTGGTACATTCAAATAATGTAAAGCCCATGTAAAGATATTATGAAAATTAGTGTCCCATAACAGCTCGGGGAATATCCTTTTCTTGCCAGTGAAGTTTCCAAATGTCTCAGTTTGTTTTTTTTGCAACGGGTCAAGGTAACTTACACACACAATCCTCCCCTTACAGTGGTGGTACTCAGTGGAGTCACACGTGTTATATCAGGTATTTAATGCTGTAAAATTTCCAGGGTAAGCATGGAGAGATGTATTTTATCAGCTCTTTGTAAGTGTAAACTTCCTGATAAATTTCTGTGCCTGTCCAGCATCAGGGCTTCTGCAGGATTCTGATGTGCATCTCCCAATCCTCATCCCATCTTCAATAATCTGGAGAACAGAAGATGTGGGCCATTATCTTTTATCGCTTTCTATATTGATTCTATTTTTGTCTTGCGGATAGCTGTATCCATTATGTTATCCTGACTAATTTCAGTTACTCTCGCTCTGCTTTAACACTCCATTTTTTTGCAAATATGTTTTTTTCTGCATTATTCAATTCCTAGTCTTGACTGTTCTGTAGACATGTCTCAATAAACCGCCAATGTTGCATTAATCCCAACGTATGGCTGCCTCCAGTTCCTCTTTTTTTTAAAATCGACATGGACCTAAATCTTCCAATTTCCAGAACAGTGAAACTTTATTCCCATGTCAGAAGTCCCAGTACACACACATGCGCTGAAGTTACCCAGGAAGTTTAAACTTCTGAGGGGTTAAAATTGTATCAGAGATAAAAGGTACTGCAGATGCTGGAGAATCCGAGATAACAAGCATGGGGCTGGATGAACACAGCAGGCCAAGCAGCATCACAGGAGCAGGAAAACTTGATGTTTCGGGCCGAAACCCTTCATCAGAAAATCTTCTGAGGGGTTGATGTGCACATCCTGGGATGCTCCATAAATGTGTCCAATGCTTACTTCAGGTTTGGAGACTCGTGCCAGAAATCCTGCAAATGTTACCAACCTTCTGAGTTTTTGCTTGCCAAATGCTGATTTCTCACTTCACCTGAGAGGACAGAATGATCTTAACTCAGAATGTCATCATCTTTCTGCACTGCTCAGTGACTTGTATAAAACAGGATGATTGTTGCAATGTGGTAGTTTCTCCTTCAGAGACATCAACATTATTTAGTTTATTAGCTTTATGAGAACTAGTGAAATGCATTTAAGTTGAATGTTCCTCTGATCAGCAATTCTATACAATATCACCATATACTATGATGTAGCATTTCTTTCTCTGAGCGACTGCATAAAAAATATGAATGCTTAATGCCTTTTTTAAGTTAACAGGAAGGGTAAAAATCAAGGTTTCCTCTCAGCGATTTCAAACAATATCTGTAAATTAAATCACAATTCAGTTTGTGTTTGGTAAGTTCCATAAATTCAACAACAAATCTGTTGAAGGCCCAAAGTTTAAGCATACAAATTTACTGCTGTGTGACATAAATAATGAATTATATTCTCAAATTCAGAAAGTATCTCCATTTCATAAATTGTGGGATAATGATAGGATTTCTATTATACGCATTATTATTATGCACAATTTATTACATTATTAATAGGTATTTTGATATTTGTATTATCCATAGCAATTACTTTGCATAACTATGAACAGCAAGTAGACAAATCTGTGAACCATAGGTGTATTAAGGAAATGTTGCCGGCTACATGACAGAATTAATCCATTGAATTGCTTAGCACTGAAGCCATAGATGCTTACTCTTGATCTTTGAGTAAATTCTAGGGTGAAACCCTGTAGGGGCTGGATCAACGTGGGATAGAGAGTGAAAGGTGGCAGAGTCTCACGACAAGTCCAGCGAGGCCTGTCTTCACATTAGGAGGAAACTGGTGCATCTTCCAGGCATCGAGATAAAATTCTCATTTGGGAGTGGTGAGTTATTTATCAAGGGACAGTAGGTGCCATGGTGGCTCAGTGGTTAGCACTGCTGCCTCACAGGGCCAGGGGCCCAGGTACGATTCCAACCTCAGGTAACTGTCTGCGTGGAGTTTGCACGTTCTCCCTGCGTCAACGTGGATTTCCTCTGAGTGCTCTGGTTTCTTCCCACAATCCAAAGATGTGCAGGCTAGGTGAACTGGCCATGCTAAATTGCCCACAGTGACCAGGGATGTGTAGATTAGGAGGATGATTCTGGGCGGGATCCTCTCAGAGTCGATGTGTTGGGCGGAAAGGGACACTGCAGGGACACTAAGAATTACTTTTCTGAATCTTGAACCTTGACAACATTACTTGGACTTTAGTAAAGCCTGGTAGACTAATTAGTACAGTTAGATCCTGTAGGTTTCATGGTGAGCTTGTCAATTGGATACAAAATTGGCTTTATGGTAGTAGACAAAGGGTGGTGGTGAAGGGTTGTTTCTAGGATGGGAGGCCTGAGACCAGCGGTGTTCCACAGGGGTCAGTAGTGGGTTCACTTTTGTTTGTCATTTATATAAATGATTTGGATGAGAACATAGGAGGCATGGTTAGTAAGTTTGCAGATGACACCAAAATTGGTGGTATAGTGGACAGTGAAGAAGGTTATCTAAGAAATACAGAGAGATTTTGATCGAGTGGGTCAATGGGCTGAAGAGCTATAGATGGAATTTAATTTGGATAAATGTGAGTTGTTGCATTTTGGGAATACAAACAAGGAAAGGACTTATACAATTAATGGTAGGGCCTTGGGTAGTGTTGTAGTACAGAGAGACCATGGGGGTTCGGGTGGAAAGGGTGGTTAAGGAGGTATTAGGCATATTTTCCTGCACTGCTCAGATCTTTGAGTATAGCTGTTGGGACTGCGCAAAATGTTGGTGAGGCATCTTCTGGAGTATTGTGTGCAGTTCCAGCTGCCCTTCTATAGGAAAGGGTTCAGAAAGATTTACTAGGATGTTGCTGGGAATGGAGGGTTTGAGATATTAAAATAGACTGGAAAGACTGTTTATTTTTTTCACTGAAGTATAGGAGGTTGATTGGTGACCTTATTAAGATTTATGAAATCATGAGGGGCATAGGTAAGGTGTTTGATAAGGGTCTTTTCCCTGGAATGGGGGAGTTCAAGACGAGGAAGCATATTTTAAGGCGAGAGCGGAAAGATTTAAAGAGGACATGAGGACCAACTTTTTTGTTTTACACAGAATGTGGTTCATGTGTGGAATGAGCTGACAAAGCAAGTGGTGGATGGGGCTACAGCTACAACGTTTAAAAGACATTTGGATAAGTTCATGAATAGGAAAGGTTTGGAGACATATGGGCCAAGCGCAGACAGGTGAGACCGGTTTAATTTGGAAACATGACCTGGCATGGACTGCTTGGACTGAAGGGTCTGCTTCAATGCTATATGACTCTATGACCTAATGAGGCACATCATGCCTTGTTGATATAAAGCTTCCTATCATACCGTACATCACGAACAAAATATGTACCAAGAATACTTGACAATTTGGTGCCAGAACCAGATGTGTGCGGCAGAGGTTCTCCGTTTTCAACGCCAACCAGCACAAATTTATGCCTTTCGCCAAACCATTGCTGTCTGTTTCTTTGACCCAAAATCACGGCCATTGTCCTTGTTATCAATGTGTTCCATGATTCTGTTTGGGTATTCTTCCTCAGCACAGCATACGAGCATGTGTTCTCCATTCCATGAATTTGGTATTTTTTCATCACCAACTTCATTTGACCATCAGTATCCTGCCTCTGAATTTCCTTCTGAAATTATTCTGTCTTGCTAATTCCCTTCTTGCTCCTTAAAGACTGACGTTTTCAATGGATCTTTGATGCCTTTTGTAAATTACTTCCTGCTCACTATCTATCGATCTCTTCTAAGTATTTTTTTGCCATTTTATATAAGGAGAGCCAAGTAGTTGGCATTTTTGGAGGTATTCAGAAGTTATATGTGATTCTAACATTTAATCTGCATTTAAAAGCAAATTTGTTGATGATCATCTTCAATTTATGCCATCAGTGTACTTTTCATATCAAGTCCCATGACAGTTTGAAGTACCATCTCCTTCAAGACTTTGGTGATTCAATCAAACAGACTCAAATTCCAATTCCTTGGATCATCTTAGTGAATCTCTTCTGATCCCTTTCTATGAATCTGACATCCTCTCAAAGTAAGATGCTGAATGACAAATACAATAGTCTAAAGGTGACCTTTTCACTGAATCATATCAGTTATATATAGGAAGGATGTTGTGAAACTTGAAAGGATTCAGAAAAGATTTACAAGGATCTTACCAGGGTTGGAGGGTTTGAGCTATAAGGAGATGCTGAATAGGCTGTGGCTATTTTCCCTGGAACGTCGGAGGTGGAGGAGTGACTTTATAGAAGTTTATAAAATCATGAGGGGCATGGATAGGGCAAACAGACGAGGTCTTTACTCCAAAGTGGAGGAGTCCAGAACTAGAGAGCATAGGTTTAAGGTGAGAGGGGAAAGATTTAAAAGGGACCTAAGGGTCAACCTTTTCACGCAGAGGGTAGTGTGTGTATGGAATGGGCTCCCAGAGGAACTGCTGGAGGTAGAACATAGAACACAGAACACAGAACACAGAACTGTACAGCACAGTACAGGCCCTTCGGCCCACGATGTTGTGCTGAACTTTTACCCTAATCCTAAGGTCTATCTAACCTCCACCCCTACCTTATACTATCATCCATATGCCTATCTAATAGCTGCTTAAATGCCCCTAATGAGTCCAACTCCACTACCCTCTCCAACAATGCATTCCACGCCCCGACCACTCTCTGAGTAAAGAACCTACCTCTGACGTCTCTCCAATACCTACCTTCACTCACTTTAAAACTATGTCCCCTCGTAACAGCAACCTTCACCTTAGGAAAAAGTCTCTGACTGTCTACTCTAACTATACCTCTGATCATTTTGTACACCTCTATCAAGTCACCTCTCATCCTTCGTCGTTCTAAAGAGAAAAGCCCTAGCTCTCTCAACCTTTCCTCTTAAGACCTTCCCTCCATTCCAGGCAACATCCTGGTAAATCTCCTCTGCACCTTTTCCAATGTTTCTACATCTAATTGTACCTAATTGTAGGCACAATTACAACATTTGAAAGACAACTGGATGGGTATATGAATTGGAAGGGTTTAGAAGGATATGGGCCAAACGCTGGCAAATGGGTCCAGATTAATTTAGGATAGCAGGTCAGCTCTATGACTCTAATTAGCCTTCCAATTTTGCTTTGCACATCACAGCTTACTGTAAAGCTCAGGAGCCCATTTTCTCCTTTTTAAAAATCTAACAACCTTTCCTGCCGCTGTTAATTTTTTTAAAATCTGAGCTTCTACAAGCTTATGAAATGTTATTCTTTACTCACAGAAGATTCAAAGATTTATGTTTGAATATCTGAAGAATTCGGCACCAGTAATCCTTGTGGCATAGTTGAATTGATTCTATTGCATGCGTGTATCCTTCGCACAATCAATGAGGTCCCGGTTAAAAAGATGCTCAAGATTTTCAATCTGGTTTAGGTATATATTTTTAATCAACTTAGTTTCCATTGGCTACCAATTCAGTACTTGGTGTGAATAATTCAATACATAATAAAATGAAGACAAATTACCACAACAGCTGATTAAAGATTTTTTGAAAATAAATGAACAACAAATTCCTTTTGTATGTGATTACTATCTAAATATGTAAGTTTATGTGCCTTTAGTTTTACTGTTGGGTTACAACTGAGCAAAAACTGGCTCAGATTTTACAATCAGTAGTCCCTGTTTTGATAGTTGAGTATACAGTTTTTGCTTGTTTTTATGGTTAAGTTTTCTATTATTAGGTATCTGATCCATTGAGCACTCTCAATAAAGGCTTAGCTGTGTCTGGAAGCATGGTAAGGAACAATGATCTGTTTAATCGGAACTAACAATTTTCACTGAGACATGCAGAATCTAAACTAGGAATTATAAATTACATATAAATTATACACAAAAAGTAAAAGAAAGACAGATAAGAGTGTACAGTTGGAATTAAGAGAGAGAGATAAATGAGATCTATAGCAATAATTAAATTTTGTGATATTAAAGCTTCATGTCAAGCAGATTTGTTTGACAGTACCTGTGAAGTACATTTAATTAAAAATTGACCTAAGCCTGAATGCACCAGCTCTAACAATTTTCTGCCATGTTCAAAGAGTAACTAGTGGGTGAGTATCACAATTTCACATCTGTATTTATATTTTGATGCAGAGTCTATCAGCAAACTACATCCATGGAAGAGCACGATAGCTCAGATCACAAGATCTAGATTTCTGCCTTGAATTGCACATTTGCAGTCTCCAGAAGTTCCTGTTCAATTAACCCCATGATAATGGTGAGTACTAATAGTCTCATCTTTATTCTCAATGTAAACTCAGGATTTATGAGTGACAGCTCCTGCAGATTAACCCAAAAAGAACTCTAGTGCCTCGGTGAGAAAATAATCATTTTTACGGGAATAAAGCACATGTGCAAATAAGATTCATGCTTTATTACCATAATTAATTGTAAAATTTGTTCTGCATGATACCTTTCCATCTGTACACATAAAACTCATGTACTTGAGATGTGTGTATTACATCTTAACCTTCATAAGGTATAAAACTTGGAAGTGTAATCTTAGAGTATCTCGTCTTCAAAATGTCAAGTACTAAAAACAAAAAAAAGTGAATGGTTAAAGTAACTCCTTGTCTTTTAAATTACCAAAAAATGTCCAATTTCCCAAAAGGAGGACTGGAGGGTGGCTAATTTTGTGCCTTAATTATGTAAGAAAGGACGTAAAGAGAAGCCTGTGAACATAGTGAGTCTAACATCAGTGGTGGTTAAGTTCTCAGGGGGAGTCTGACAGATAGGATTTACATGCATTTGGAGGGGCAAGGGCTGATTGGGGACAGTCAGCATGGCTTTGTGCATGGGAAATTGTGTCTCACTAACTTGATAGACTTTCTTCATGGCATAACCAAAAAGATTGATGAGGGCAGAGTGGTAGACATTGTCTACGTGGACTTCAGTAAACTCTTTGACAAAGTTCCGCATGGTAGACTAATTGCTAAAGTTAGATCGGATGGGAACTGGGGGAGAGCTTGCCAGCTGAATACAAAATTGGCTTAATGGTAGGAGACAGAGGGTGGTGATGGAGGGGTGTTTTTTCGGACTGGAGGCCTGTGACGAGCGGTATTCCGCAGGGATCGGTGTTGGGTCCATTTTTGTTGGTCATTTATAGAAACAATTTGGATGACTATTTAGGAGGCATGGTTAGTAAGTTTGCAAATAACACCAAAATTGTTGGTTTCGTGGATACTGAAGAAGGTTACCTAAGATAACAAAGGGATCTTAATCAATTGGGCCAATGAACTGAATAACAGATGGAGTTTAATTGAGATAAATGAGAGGTAGTACATTTTAGTAAAACCAACAAAGGCAGAACCTATACAGCTAATAGCAGGGCCCTGGGTAATGCTGTTGAACTAAGTGACCTACGGGTTCAGGTACATAGTTCTTTGAAAGTTGCATCACAGGTATACAGGGTGATTAAGGTGCCATAAAGCAAGTGTGCCTTCATTGCTCAGACCATTAAGTATAGAAGTTGGGACGTCATGGTGAGGCCACATTTGGAGTACTGTGTACTGCCCCGCTATAGGCAGGATAGCATCAATTTGGAGAGGGTCCAAGATGTTGCCGAGCATGGATGGTTTGAGGTATAAAAATGAGCTGGATAGGCTGAGACTTTTTTCGCTGGAGCTTGGGAGGTTGAGTGGTGACCTTATGGAGGTCACAAAATCTTGAAGGGCATAGATAAAATCAATAGTAAAGGTCTTTTCTCTAAGCTGGGTGATTTCAAACCTAGGGAGGCATATTTTTAAGATGACAGAAGAAAGATTTAAATGGAACATGAGGGGCAACATTTTTAATAGAGTGTGGTTTGTACGTGGAATGGACTTCCAAAGATGTTGGATGCAGGTGCTGTTATAACATTTAAAAGACATTCAGTTATGTACATTAATCGGAAAGGTTCCAAGGGATATGGGATAAATGCAGGCAAGTGAGGCTAATTTAATTTGGGAAACTTTGTCAGCATGGATGAGTTGGGCTGTGCTGTATGCATCTATATGAATGATTTAACAAGTAACAGAGAACATCAAGTGGAAATATCCAGGTGGCTGAAAACTAAGTAATCTAATCCTTCCTGTTTTTCAAAGCTACTGTTCAGAAATACAAAAAATGAATTTTCTCAAATAATTGTTTGTTTTTTGATTGTATTACATTGGTAGACTTTACATGATTATAATGTGTTAAGACTACATTTTTGATTCATAAACAGAATACTTTTGGAAAGTGTATCTTTACATTTAGGATAAATGAAAGAAATCATAAAAACTGTGCTGGTGTCTAGCTGACTGCAAAAACTGGATGGTAGTTGGTAAGAGTCAAAGCAAGATGCAAGCTGTGTTACTGAAAGTGAGGTGAGCAGTATTTGCATTTGAGGACAATCACAGCAATTGCTACGTCCACAACCAGAAGGCTTTAAGAGATCAAGGGAACTCTTGAGATGGAAGGGAAAACTGTGTCACATACTCTGCCTGGAATCAGTGAGGCAGGACCAGAATGTGACAAAGATCAGACGTTCAGGTGATACTAGCTTGGAGGTTCAATACTGGTAAACCAATAGATTTAGGAAAAAAACTGTAAATAAACCTTGCAAACCTAGCTGTTAAAATAAAAATGCAATCATGTAATTATAGTAGGGAAGATATGGTATGAATTCAATGGTTTGAATTCCACTGTGGCAGATACTGAAAATTTAATTCGCTTAGTAAACCCAATGAATAGTCTAATGGTGACCGTGAAACCATTGTAGATTATCATTAAAAAAAATCTGATTAATTACTTTCCTCTGGAAAGAAAATTTGCATCCTCACCTGGTCTGGCCTACAAATGTCTCCATGAGTGGCAGATTCTTACCTGCCTCCTGAAATGGCCTTGTGAGCTGCTCAGGTGTATCTTCTGCTACAAAAGACTATAGAAAGGGATCAATTGGACAGCCAACCCAGCATCAAGCAAGGCTTTGGAAACAACAGCAGCATAAGCAAACCCTGTCAATGCTGAAAAGTCCTCCTTATTAACATTTAGGGGTGGTGCCAAAATTAGGAAAGTTGGCTGAGGAAGGTCTACTGATGTCCCTACCCTTAATGATGGAGAAGCCAAGCGCATCACTGCAGAAGACATGGGTGAGGTTGTAACTATCTCCATCCATAAGTGCAGAGAGAATGACTTTTCTCACCATCTTTCCCAGGCTCGCAGAATCACAGATGCTCGCTTTTGACCAATCAAATTCAAGCTACACGATATCAAGAAATGGATATTTGAAGGCACTGGATATTGCAAAACAATGACCTCTGACAACATTCTAGCAAAAGTATGAAGACATGAGCTCCAGAACTAGGTCCATCTCTAGCCAAGCTGTTCCCAGTTAGAACAAGAGAGTTTATCTGACAGTGAGGAGAATTGCCCAGGTATTTCCTGTACCCAAAAGATAAAATAAAATTCCAACCCATAGCCAATTACTACCTATTAGTCTACTCCCACTCATCAGTCAAGTGACAGAAGAGTTGGAAACCTGGATATGATATGGCATGTGCAAATGAATAGCCTGTTCACTGATGCTCAGGTTGTGGATCTCATTACAGCCTTGGGCAAAACAAGAAGAAAAAGAGCTGAGCTTCAAAGGGATGTGAAAATTAGTGCCCTTAACAATAAGGCAGCATTTGACTGAATTTGAAATCAAGATAGCTGAGCAAAACTGAAGTCAATGGGAATCAGAAGGAAAATCCTCCAGTGGTAAGGGCTTTCCCTGGCACATCAGAAGAGTTTTGTGCTGTTCGGAGGTCAGTCATCTCAGTTCCACATTATCACTGCAGAAGTTCATTAGAGTAGTGTCCTAAGTGTACTCATGTTCAACTATTTCATCAATGACCTTCCTTTCTTCAATCATGACACTAGAAATGATTGCATAATATTCAGCACCATTCACAACTCATTAGATAATGAAGAAACTCATGTCCAGATGTAGAAAGACCTGGACAATATCCTGGCTTGGGTTAAAAAGTGGAAAGTAACATTCACACCACATAAGCGCCAGGCAATGACCAACAAAAGAGAATTCAATCATTGCTCTTTGACATTCAACAGCATTGCCATCCCTAAGCCTCCCACTATTAATATCCTGGGGTTCCACTGACCAGATACTAAACTGGATCAACAACATAAATTCTGTGACCACAACAGTAGATCAGAGGCTTGGAACACTATGACCAATAACTCACCTCCTGTCTCTCAATTGTATCATGAATGTAGTTTCAACAATCTTCAAGAACCTTGTCATCACCCAATTCAACGAAATCAAGCATTGACACGTCATCCACCACATTTAACATTCATTCCCTTTATTGATGCGTGTACCATCGACATTGGAGTAATGCATTAAAGTTCCTTCAGTGACACCTGATAAGCCTGCTGTCAGAACAAGAGAACAGACACACTGGAACACCATAAACTGCAAATCCCACTCCAAGCCACACACCATCGTATCTTGAAACTATGCCCCACTTTTCCACTGCCTCTGGGTCAAAATCCTGGAACATCATTTCAAACAGTGCTGTGGCTATCTGTAAACCTCCAATGTCTGCAGTGTTTCAAGAGTCAGTTTATTAGCCCCTTCACCAGGCCAATGTAGGGATGAGCATGATGGCTGGCATGGCCAGTGACACCCACATCCTGGACATGACCATAATTAACTCGCTGAAAAAAAACACATTCTGACAAAGCACGGAGGAAAAATTAAACACTTAGAATAAAGCTCCCAAACAGGGATAGCAACCAAAGTTATTTATACCCAAACAAGATTTGTAAAGTGATAATAACAGAAAATCTTCTTTCTCTTATGTGATATGTGACTTCAGTTCAATTTCTAGAACAGGCTCTAAGACCCCTGAGCCCCTTGTCCCCATAGCCACGCACAGCAACAGCTGAAAGAAAATGATTTACCTTCTCACCATCGAATTCCCTGATAGACCACTAGTGACAATATTGAGGACCCTGAATCTGCTGGCATCTGAATAGCAGGCACCTTCAGGCAACACTGGACTTTAATATGAGGTCTGTGATTCACCGAGAAGCTTTTAAACAAGTTATAACATAGAACATAAAACAGTACAGCATGGGAACAAGTCCTTTGGCCCACCATGATGCCATTCTAAACTAATCCTATTTGCCTGCACATGGTCCACATCCCCTTATTCATGTCTGTTCATGTGTCTGTCTAAATGCCTCCTAAACATTGTTAACATATCTATGTCCACCTTCCACCATATCAGCTATCTACCACTCTCTGTGTCAAACATTTGCCTCAGGCACCTCCTTCAAAATTTCTCCCTCTCGCCTTAAACCTGTGTACCCCTAGTATTTGTTAATTCTACCCTGGGAAAGAGATTCCAACGCTCCACCCTATCCATGCCTCTCTTAATTTTATATAGTTCTATCAGGTCACCTCTCAGTGTCCAATGCTTTAGCATAAACAATCCAAATTTGTCCAACCTCTCCTTATAGCTAATATACTCCAATCTAGACAACATCATGACAAACCTCTTTTGCACCCTCTCCAAAGCCTCCACATGCTTCCTATGGAGTGGCGACCACAATACTCCATAACTGCAACATGACTTTCCAACTTTTAACCTCAATGCCCTGACCAATGAAGGCCAGCATGCTGTATTGCCTACTTCACCACCTTATCAATTTATATTGTCACTTTCAGGAAAATGTGGACTTGCAGCCCAAGATCCCTCTGTTTATCAATGTTCCTAAGGATCCAGCAATTGACTGTACACTACCTCTTGCATGTGACCTCCCAAAATGCATCACCTTACACCTGTCCGGATTAAACTCCATCTGCCATTTTTCCACCTAACTTTCCAACTGATCTATATCCTGCTGTGTCCTTTGACAGTCTTCCTCACTATCCACCACTCTACCAATTTTCTTGTCATCGGCAAACCTACTAATCGGCCACCTAAATTTTAATCCAAAACATTGATATCTTATACAAACTACAGAGGTCCCAGCATTGATCCTTGTGGAACAGCACTGGTCAGTTAGAAAAACACCCTCTGACAACTACCTCTGTCTTCCATGACCAAGCCAATTTTGCATCCAACTTATCAACTCAGCATGGATACCATGTGACTTAATCTTCTGGATCAGCCTACAATGGCAAATGTTTTAGTAAGGTCCATGTTAACAACATCCACTGCACTACCCTTTTTAATCATTGTCATCACTTCTTCAAAAAAAAACTCAAACAAGTTCGATTGTCTGAAAGTTTATTGGAGCTCTCGTAATGGGTGAACGGCCAGTCACCAATGAACAAGTCTACTCTGGTGCTTAGGCAGTAAAATCTCCATCACTTGTTTCATATTGTAGACAGATTTAATAAAGTTCTACTTTGCCTCTTGAAACCCTTTCCCTCTCTTCATGGCTTTACTCTTTACACCTTTTTATGTTTAATGTGAAGTACTACAAAAACCTGAATTACTTTGACGGCTACATAGATAAATTATGTCATTCAACTGAAGGTAAAATATAATTTGAATCATATTAGTGTATAGGTTACTTATTATTTTGATGTAAGCAAAATATATACAGTGACTTATATTTAAATAACACTTCTAACTTATCAAACTATCCCAAGACATTTAATAGGAGTACTATAAAACAAAATATGACCCAAAGCCAGATGAGGAGGAATTATATCAGATGATCGATTGCTTGGCCAAAGTAATAGGCTTGAAGGAGGTTGTTAAAGGAGGAAAGTGAGGAAAGAAGGCAGAGAGGTATAGGGATGGAATTCCACAGCTTAGGACTTCAGCAGCTGAAAACAAATCAATGTTGCAGAAAAGGCCAGAATTAGAAGAACACACATATCTGTGAGGTTTGCAAGGCTTGAGGAGATTACAGAGACAAGCAGGGGGTAACTCTGCAGACAGATTTAAAAATAAGGATGAGAATTTTAAAATCAAGGCATCACTTGACAGGAAGCCAGTTCGGTTCAGCAAACCCAGTGGTAATAGGAGTACATGACTTACTGCATGTTAACACATGGGCAGCAGAACTTTTGATGATCTCTACAGAGAGTAGAACAGGGAGACGAAGCATGAGTGTGTTCGAATAGTTGAATACAGAGACAACAAAGACATAAACTTAAACAAGAGACGTGAAACATAACAAGATGATATAAAAATCAGCTGCAGGTGAGTTAAGATGGAAGTGATGGGAACAGACGTCTTAATACAATCAAGTACATTTGAAATAAGTTTATTCCTGTTGTCAGATTATATAATTATTTGCAATAGGTGAAACGCATAGATTTTCAGTGCTTTTAGTTTATAATTACTGCTGAAGTATAGTCTCTGTGGAACTGAAAAACTTATTGAATGCTTATGGAATGTCAAATCATCTGTTTCAAATTTAAACAACTTTAAAGCAAGAGCTTCTTTTAGAATTTGTTTTATGATAGTGGATATAAATCCCCTTATATATGTCAAACTTCAACTCCTTCTGAAGAAGGGTCTAGACCCGAAACGTCAGCTTTCCTGCTCCTCTGATGCTGCTTGGCCTGCTGTGTTAATCCAGCTCTACACCTTGTTAACACATATTACTACCTGTTTCACTGTTCAATGTGAGAACACTTTGGTGTGATCAGCTGATTACTAGCTGATTTCAATGCTGATAGACCCTTGAAGAACCTATTAACTTTGTAACAGATTTGATCTGCTGATGGGAAATGGAAATCACACTGAGATCTGTCACGGTGGAGGCATTGTGCTATTGTGGTAATGTCACTGGGCAAGTAATCCAGATCCTCAGATCAATGTTCTGGAGACATGAGTTTAAATTCCACAATGACAGATAGTGAAACTTGAATTCAGTAAAAGTTTAGAATTAAAAGCTAGCCTAATGGTAACCATGCTGGTTGTTGTGGAAACCCATCTGGTTCACTAAGGTCCTTGAGAGAAGGGAATCTGCTGTCCTTCCTTGGTCTGGCCTCCATATGACTCCAGACGTACAGCTATGTGGTTAACTCCCTCTGAAATGATCCTAGCAAGTACAATTGGCTCAAGTCAAGCGACATCCATGTCCCATGAACAAATAAAACACTTTCATGGGCAGCCTTCTTCTCCGCTAACAGCAGAGAGCTTAATGCTTCATTGTTGACCACAAAGTCCATGCCACTGTTCCCTGAAGAACAGAAATTCAATTTGACTGGAGAATCTATACAATGATGGAACATTCAAAACTTGCTTTGATTCTTTTATCCCTTCTAAAGGTACTGACGACTGCTGGGAAACAGTTCCAAGTTGAAGACTGACTACGATAACTCAACCTAAATAGTGATTTTTCCTGTGAATTTACACATTGAATGTCAGCAGGGTATTTTAGATTTGAGTAGCAGTCCACTGCTAAGCAAAATCCTGTCACTTCCTTACATCCATTCAGATGTAATTTCCAAATACTGCTCACTCACAATAGATCAGGTCAGCTGAGAAACCTGCATACTTTCTTAACTAGGGAACTGCAGAGCTGTATTCAAGGTCTTTATGTAAAGATTAAGTTAGTTCGTAAATAATAAATAGATAACATTTTTGAAAAATCATACAAAGGAACATGGTAATACGGATGCATCTCAATAAGATGTAGCATGCGCACTACGTATTTTATTCTACATTTGAAGACAGAAATAACCAGTATAATAGCCCACACAGATATAATGAGGTGCTTCATCACATTTAGCATCATGCACATGCTTCTGAAAGAAAAATCCCTTGACCTGAAATCATCAAACTGTTTGAGATTAACTGAGTGTTTTTTCCTCAAATGATCAAAAGGCAAGAGGAGCAAATATATTGAAGAAATAAATCAACTGAGAATTTATGCTCATTGACATTCAGAGAAGGAAAGTGGCTTTGGCTAGTTAACAAATTTCTCTATTTGGTCAGATTAGAGCAATGACATGCAAAGCTATCAGAAAATAATTTAAATCTTAATTAATCCAGCTTTAAATAAATTTCAAAAAAACATTGCAAAGGTTTTGTGACAAAATTACTATCTTAGTTATTAAGATAAATGATCCCCGCAAATTTCAATACTGAAAAAGGGAGAGGCAAAAGGATGAGTTGGGTGGGACGTAGCAGATCTGATACAACTTGTCTTATTTCCACATGGAAGTTAAGGTTCTATCTGACATTTCCACTGCAAACCAAAACGTTATCAATGTTTGGTTCTGATTTCATAACTGTGAAAATCCACATTTGGATGGAAGGTATCTTTTACAAAATGAGGACCACATGTCCTGTTCATGCCATACAACGTAATACCCATAACCAGCCAGTCTGGAACATCATCTGGAACAAACAAGCCATTGGTTGATCAATCTGGGAATAGATCAACATTACACTCTAAATTTCAACATTTTTCTCAATTCCTACAGCACACTATTATCTTTTAATTTAATAAACCTTCCTGGAAACTTTTTTTCCCCCCAAAACTCAACACTTATTGAAAACCTTATGTCTGATTTGGGGGGATTCTTACTCCTAAACCTCTTATTTTGAATGATGTGCCCTGGTACTTCATTGCATTTGTATAGTAAGATATTTTGTCAAGACATTTGATAATGTTGAAAATTTCAATAATCAATGTTTGCTCTTAAACTGTGCCTTAAATTGAAGGAATTTATTTCTGAACAATATTCTTTTAAAATAAAGTACATGTGCTATTAATGTTGTTAATATTTTGAATCTCTCATCTCATGCCATCTTCAATTTTGATTTTTAAGAAGATACAGTCACTTTATGTCAAAAGTATATAGCCCAAAACAGGTCAATTACCATCAAAGTATCAATTATATTCCAGAATAGTGTTGGTTATAATAGCTGATTAATAAAAATTCTGATTGCTTAAAAGAGATGGCAATGTCTTGCGCATGGATCCTAACCCCACACGAGGGATGGACACATTGTACATTTAATTGTAGCATGGAAAGAAGGCAATATAGGCAAAAGATGGCTGCAGATGAAATTGTGGCATGTCACACCTCTACAGAGTCAGGGACTCTTCAAACAGAAAATGTAAGGAAGAGATAACAATAGGCACTGGATATTGCAAAGACTGTCGGCCCTGATGACATTCTGGCAATGTTATTGAAGACTTGAGCTCCAGACTTGCCATATCCCTAGCCAAGCAGTTCCAGTGTAGCTACAACTCTGGAATCTACCTGACAATGTGGAAAATTATCCAAGGATGCCCTGTACACAAAAACCAGGACAATTCCAACAGAGGTAATTATCATCTAAATTGTCTATTCTTGACCATCAGTAAAATGGTGGAAGGCATCATTAACAGTGCTAGCAAGTAGCATCTGCTCAGCGATAATCTGATCAGTGATGCCCATTTTGGGTTCCGCCAGGACAATTTAGCTCCTGACCTCATTAGCATCTTGGCTCAAACAGGGACAAAAGAGCTGAATTCCAGAGAGGGGTTGAAAGTGACAGCCTTTGACATCAAGGCTGCATTTGATGGAATGTGGCATCAAGGAGTCCTAACTGGAGTCAACAGAAATCAAGGGTAACACTCTCGGCAGGTAGGAAATGGTTGTGGTTGTTGAACATCAGTCATCTCAGCTCCAGGGCACCTTTGCAGGAGTCCCTCAGGGCAGAGTTCTAGGCCCAACCAATTTCAGCTGCTTTACCAACAATTTTCCCTCCATCATAAGGTCCAAATTGGGGATGGTTGCCAAACATTACACAATGTTCAACACCATGTATGACTCTACAGACACTGATGCAGCCCAAGTCCAAATGCAGCAAGACCTGGACAATATCCAGGTTTGGATTGAAAAGTGGCAAGTCACATTCACACCACACAAATACCAGGCAACGGCTACCTCCAATAACAACCAACCTATCCCACCACCCCTTGACACTCAATGGTATTACCATCATTGAATCCATGACTATCAACATTCTTGAGGTTACCATTGACCAGAAACTAAACTGGACTAGCCATATAAATACAGTGGCTACAACAGCAAGTTAGAGGCTGGCAATACTGCAACAAGAGACTCACCTCCTTACTCCCCAAAGCCTATCCACAAGCAATACACCTCACTTGTCTGGATGATTGCAGCTCTAACAACATTCAAGAAGCTCGACACAGTCCAAGTCAAAGCAGCCTGCTTGATTGGCACCACATCCACAAACATTCAGTAATGCCACCAGGCCACTCAGAAGGACAAAATACATTGCAGAATTTCACAAAGATCCTTCAACAGCACCTTCCCCCAATTCCACAGCCACTACCATCTGGAAGGACAACAACAGCAAATATATGGTAACACTTCCAACTGCAAGTTCTCCTCGAAGCCACTCATCATCCTGACTTGGAAACCTATTGCAGTTCCTTTACTTTTGCAGGGTAAAAACTAGCAGCGGCAGGAGTTTTGGCTCGGCAAACCAGCACCGAAACGGTGTCTACTGAACTGAAAGTACATAGACAGCTTTAATATCATATGAACCATTTCAGAGTTCCAAGAATACAGGTGGAAAAATATTTCGATTATTTTAGAACACCGCGGACATAAAACTTTCAACCAACACAGAACATCTTTTCTGAACAAGTTTAAAAATTTCCCAGAAGGTAAAAGATCAGTCAACACTTCATAAGCCAGCAAAGGGGCGTTTATACGAGTCAAACCCAGATTCTGCAACAAAGCATATTCCAGCAGCATGTTCATTCTCTCCCTCTGCTCTGGGATCAGGTTGGGCTCAGATTCCAGGAAAGTTCTCATCCCCCCTGTTTTTAAAGCTGATATTTACCCTGAAAAAGTGAACAGCAGCTGGAGATTTACTTCTTTGGATTCTCACCACATTATCACACCAACAATTTAATTGCTTACCACTGAGCTAGGAGGGACAAATGTATTAAAACTACCTGAATCTGCTGTTGGAACCTCAATGTAAATGCAAAGTGAATTGATTAGCACACAGTGCAGCCAGCTGGGGTGAAAGATTACATTGAAAATCTTTGAGGCACTGACTGTTGTGCATTTCCAGCAATTTAAAAATTGTGCATAAATATCAATTCTAAGATTAGTCTTCAGAAGCTCTGTGCAAAGATTTTTCAGCAAGCCACTTGATTTGTGAAATGTTGTTTTCATATACGGAAGAAAGCAATAGGGCCTGAGAATAGGACGGAGAGGGGCAGTTGCCCCACTAAGATTGAGTGACGCTGATTAAAGCTATATATATTATCTTGCTTTAGCAACGCATATTTTCTCCAGTTTATCAGCTTGACAGAGATCCAATTCTGATTGAGGTTCTGAAAATGATTCTTTTTGGAAAAAAGAACAACCAATAATTCCTTCGGGACGGCAGAACATTTCATTTTCAAGTAAAATAATTATAGAAAAATTTCTAAAGCTTGCAGTTGAATTGCAATATATTTTTGGCAATTTTGAATTTTTTTTTCAATTCATTTGCGGGATATGGGCGTGGCTGGCTGGCCAGCATTTCTTGCCCATCCCTAGTTGCCCTTGAGAAGGTGGTGGTGAGCTGCCTTCTTGAGCCGTTGCAGTCCTCCTGCTGTGGGTTGACCCACAATGCTATTAGGGAGGGAATTCCAGGATTTTGACCCAGTGACAGTGAAGGAAGAGCAATATATTTCCAAGTCAGGATGGTGAGTGACAAGGAGGGGAACTTGGAGGCAGCGGTGTTCCCATATAGCTGATGCCCGTGTCATAGGTGAAAGTGGTCGTGGGTTTGGAAGGTGCTGCCTGAGGATCTTTTGTGAATTTCTGCAGTGCAGCTTGTAGATATTACACACTGCTGCTACTGAGCATCGGTGGTGGAGGGAGTGAACGCTTGCGGATGTAGTGCAGTCAAGTGGGCTGCTTTGTCCTGGATGGTGTCAAGCTTCTTGAGTGTTGTTGGGGCTGCACTCATCCAGGCAAGTGGGGAGTATTCACCTTGCAGGCTTATACTGCAAGAGAGACTCTCCACAGATAGTGCCTATAGTTAATCAGAAATGCTACTATTTCATTCAAACAGAATGTTACTGGGTGACCTTGTGGTAATGTGAGTGTTCACGTCTTGTGAGAATTGTGGGACCATGAGCAGTACTGAGGGAACATGGTACTGCAGTTGTAACATTGGGAGGTCAAGACCACAGAGACAGGAGACCACAAGTTACAACTGCTGAGGAGACTGGCACCTTTCAGTGGCTAGGTACATTTTACTGTACTTGTTTGTGAAAGTTGGAGGGGTGGTGTTAAGCCGAAGGTGGGATGCCAAATATCTTGCATCAGTCCTGAGACCCATCAATGTCTTGTACAGTTGTAGCAAGACTCCTTTACATTTACATTTGATTCCCCATGAAGTAATGATCAACCTTCAATTTGCCTTCTGATTACTTGCTAATTTTGTGATTTCTATACAAAGACATACAGATCCCTCTGCAGCTTCTCTCCATTCAAACATTTAGCTTTTCTACTTTCCCTGCTGAAGTGGACAACCTCACATTTTCACACATCCATTCCACCTGCCATTTTTTTGCCAACGCACATTTAACCTGTCAATATCCCTTTCCAAACTCCTAGTATCCATCTCACAACTTGAAACCATAAGAAGTTGGAGCAGAATTAGGCCATAAGTCACTGAGACTGTTCCACCATTCAATGAAATCATGGCTGATCTGATAATCCTATAACTCCACTTTTCTGCCTATTCCTCATAACCATTGGTCCCTTACTGATTAAAAATCTGTCTTTCTCAGTTTTGAAAACACTTAATGATGCAGTCTCTACTGCCTTTGCAGTAAATAATTCCACAGATTCACTCCCCTCTGAGAGAAGTTCCTCCTAACATTTGTTTTAAATGGGTGACCCTTTTTCTGAGATTAAGCTCTCTGATCCTAGGCTCTCCTACAAAGGAAAAGAACCCCTCAACATCCACCTTGTCAAGCCTCCTATGAAACTTTGAAGTTTCAGTAATGTCTCGTGAGTACAAGCCCAACTTCTCGCCTTAGAAAATCTCTTCATACTCAGGACAAAGCTAGTAAACCTTCTCTGGACTGCCTCTAACTCCAGTATTCCCTTTGTTAGATATTGGGACCAAAATTATTCACACTATTTTATCCAATGCCTTATATAGTTTTAGCAAGATTTAGCTATTTTTATACTCCATTTGTGACAATAAAGCTGATTGATTCATTCATTCCCTTTTAGATAAAGATGAACATCCCATCATCCTTCTCTTTTACGCACTGAATTTAGATACTAGCTTTGTGCAATTTATGCATGTGGACCATCAAATTCCTCCGCGCGACACCTTTGTTCGGTCTTTTTTTCTATTTCAATAATATTCAGCCCCTCTATTCTTCCTACCAATGTGTATGACCTCTCATTTTCCCAAGTCATATTCCACCTGTCAGATTCTTTTCTACCTACTTTAACTATCTTTTTTTCAAGTTCATTCATAGGATGAGGGTATTGCTGGCTAGGCTAACATTTACTTCCCATCCCAGAGGGCACTTAGGAGTCAACCGCATTGCTGTGAGCCTGGAACTGCATTTAGCCAATACCAGGGAAGGATGGCAGTTTCCTTCGCTAAAGGATATTAGTGAACCAGATGGGTTTTTCTGATAATTGATGATGGTTTCATGGTCATTATTGGACTATTAATTCCAGACTTCTTGAAATTGAATCCAAATTCTACTACTTGCCAATGGCAGGATTCGAACCTGGTTCCCCACATCTATAATCCCCCTTTGACCCAGATTTTTTGTAAGCCAAATGGTCGGTATTCTGGTGGAGATGGGAGTTGAGCATAGGGATCCCGCAGAATTGTCATGGAAATTGAAGATCCCACTGGACAATTCCTCTACAGTCGGAACCATCCAAAGGTATCAACTCAACTGAGAGATTTTGGTAAGATTCAATTTATCTCCCCTTTCCCTGTCACTGGACATGACCCAACACCCCTTCTCTCTCTGCCTGACATGCTCCCCCATCAATCGCTCCTCATCTGAAACCACGCCACCGTGCCAGGACGGATTCATCCCACACCCGAACACAGCAGACCTGAGCCCTCTGCAGCTGAACCAGAACCCCCCGGACCTGACACCCATTCTCTTTGCCCTCTGCCACACTCAGTTTCTCCCATCAACCCTGACGTGCTGAAAACATTGCATCATTTACTTGACCCCTTTGTTACCTTGTACCTTGGCCCTCTACCCATTTTTCACCCTTCCCATCTTCTCACTTAGTTACTTACCCAGCTTGCAGCCCACTTATCTGGCAACCCACACCCATCTCATCTGGCATCCTGACCACTCCCCAACTGGCATCTTCCTGAAACAATACACTGTTTAGCTGGCACACAGGCCCCTATCTATCTGGTATCCTACACCCCCCACACCAGCACCCACCAAGAACAAGGTGTCACCCGACTTACTTGGAATCCTGGCACACTACCAAGCAGTCTAACATTAAGCTTATAGAATGTCCTTACCGTTTGACAACAGATGTCAAACTGGCTGTCAGGACCTTTAACTTTCAAACCATGGCAGCTGACTGTTGTAAAAATGGAGCATGGTTTGCCTTCCCTTGAAGGTTCTGCACCATGAAAGAAAGGTCAGAATGGAAATAAAATTTTGCATTTCTGAAGGAGCCCTGATTGGAATCTGCTCTCAGAAACGTGGAGCTCTTTTTGTTCACATAAAGAAGGCTGCAGTGGAAATCCATGTGCGTCCTTCGCCTAGTTTTGTGTCATTCACAAACTTGGCGATAGTGGGTGACTTTTGTCATCCAAGTCATTAATATATTTTGTAAAACATTGTAACCCAACCCTGATCCCTGTAGAACTCAACTAGTTACAGGTTGCCATCCTGAAAATGCTCACTTTATCCCAACGCTCTGTCTTCTTTTAGTTAGCCAATCTTCTGCCATTTGTCTATGCCACTGCTCATCTCCTAGATCATGAGCTCTTGTCTTCTTAGGTAGCCTTATGTACCCTACCTCATTGCAAGCCTCTGGAAATCCAAATATATTACATTATAGCTTCCCATTCATCTATCCTGTTGGTGTCTCCTCAAAGGAATTCTTATAATTTTGCCAGGCATGATTCCCCCTACATGAAACCCATGTTCCTTTTTTGTCCCCTCTCTGCTGCCACTTTTGAATAAGGGTGTTACATGTGCACTTTTCCAGTTATCTGGGACTTTTGCAGAATCTAAAGAAGCTTGAAAGAGTACTACCGATGCATCCACTACCTCTCTAACTTGTTACCCTAATTATTTTTACATGAACCTTCTGAACCGGCACTCTCGATTAACCAGCACAAATTATATACCTCAAATAGCACGAAGTTAATTGTATTATTCTGTCCAATTATTATAGATTTTTTTTTCATTTAAATGTAAATATACTTGCTGTTCAATCGAATGGCTGCATAAAGCATCAATAGTTAATTCAATTTCGAGTCAATTTCTCCTGAATGGCCATGATCTACTGCAATGTCTGAGTAGTCAATTGAGGGTACGGGTGAGAAGGCTCTGCTGGTAAGTTTATTTAAGGCAAACTTGCATTATTATTTCAGTGATTTTTGCTAGAAATCAAGTATAACAGTGATGTGTATAACCCCCCCTGCATTACAATTCTGTTACTTAATGTATGTTTTTACAGTGATTAATGTGAATCTCTTGGTTATCCGGAATATTTGTTCAACCAGCACATCCCTGGTCCCATAGGTGCCAGTCCATAACAGGTTTGTTGTAATCGTTAATATCAGAGGAGAATTATCAAACACCACGGAGAAACTACCGGTCTAAAAGGAGATAAATGGTATCCTTGAACATAAGGAGAGTCAAATGAGTCAGTTAACCATAACTTTATTATTTAACTTTAACAATTATGATGGATACGATGGAGGAACACATGTATAACAATTACTGCATAAGCATCAGCACCAAAGCTTCAGGGGAAAATTGCGTGACAAATCGTTTATAACGTTTGTGGAAGTGCAGTTGAACAGATGTTGCATATCCCCACATCATAATCAAAGACTCTTGATCTGTTACCAAATGAATCAAAATCCCAAAAAGAAATCCGAACATTTATACAGCTGTGGTCATGACCTCGGAACACGTCAAAGTTTTTACACTCAACGAAACATCTTTGAAGTTCAGTCACTGTTTTTATTAAACTTGCCTGCAGCCAATTTTCACAGTTCCAGCACCCACAAAGAGAAATGTGAAAATGATATTGATTGAAGGATAATAATTGGTAGGACATCTGCTACAGGGGATAGCTCACCAACTGTTCTTCAAAATAAAAGCATGGTAACTTGAGTTGGATAGGGTCGATAATATGGCATCTGAAAGTCCTTCTGTCATTGCAATGCCCCTTTAAAGCTGCACTGAACTGCCTGCCTAGACTTTGTGCTCAAGAATTTTAATAGATTGTTACCAGTGTATCCAGTGTATCCACTATCTCTGTAAATTGTTTTCCTAATTAGCTTTATATCATCAGTAAATTTGACAACAATAAGCTGTGTCTCTTCATCCAATTCATTAATAAATATTGTTACGGTTGAAGGCTGTACCCTGGGGCAAATGTGATGCACAGCAATGCAGGGAACAATTTAATGAACTTCTGCACGCTGCAAGAGTGTCATCCTATTCTCTCTGCTTCTTCACACTGACAAAACCACTACTCACTCTTAGCTTGCCACTACGTACTAAGTTCACCAAAGTTCATTGACAATAACTCATGCAGCATCTCAACAGCTCTCACCCACTGTATCCACCAAAACTATAAGGTTTTCCTGTCCTCTGTGCTTTTTCCTCGCTTACTGGAGGGCTATTATTAGGTCTCCTTCTTATACATCATCATTAACCACTATTCCATCCACCTGCATCATGCAAAACCCCTCTTGTTGTCTCACTGCAGGAGAAACTGGTCACATATGTTATGCTGAATGCTGTAGCTATGACGTTAATGTAGCACAGTGCCAGGGAGCAACATGTCCACCTGCTTACTGTTCAGTGCTCTGAAACAAGACAAGCTACTTGCCTCTTCCTCTGTGTTAAAAAGAAACAGCGCCTGACACAGTGGCTGGCAGCCCCTAGGGAAGTGAAAAGCGAGTGAATGCTTGGAAATCAAGCTAAGTGCCAATGGTGCATCCCATGTAAATGAGATCCAGTGCACCCAAACCAACTTGGCAAAAGTATGCAAGTCATAAGTATCTCTGAATAGGTGAAAAAGGTGGCACAGGTGAAAAAGGTTAATACGTCACGCTCAGTTTCTGCATTAATGTTCCTGATGTTGACTTTTATGTGTTTGAGAGTCTGTCTATGGAGGTGATAAATGTATCCTGGCATGATTCGCCAGCATTTCTTGGTCACGGACAAGGTTCCATGGATGGAGATCTGTGTAGAGAGCTTACTGCACTATCTGGGAGTAGGGGGGCAATGTGTACACATGGCATTGGGTCATGATGATACCTTTGTCACGCATTGTTAATGTTTGCCTCCATCTGTGTGCAAAGGTGTAGATGTGAAAGGGTTATCCAGCAGTAGCTGTGTCAGGGATGGCACTGTAGGATGGTCAGGGAGTAGGCAGCCTGTGTGCTGTACACTGCATAGAATCCCTACAGTGTGGAAACAGGTCCTTCGGCCCAACAAGTCCACACTGACCGTTGCAGCATCCCGCCGAGAACCATCCCCCTATAACCCACGCACCCATGAACACTACGGGCAATTTAGCATAGCCAATCCACTTAGCCGTAACATCTTTGGACTGTGGGAGGAAACCGGAGCACCTGGAGGAAGCCCACACAGACACAGGGAGAATGTGCAAACTCCACACAGACAGTCGACCGAGGCTGGAATCGAACCCAGGTCCCTGGCGCTGAGGCTGCAGTGCTAACCACTGAGTCACCATGCCGCCCTAAATGCATAGGCCCATGACCAATGTTTTTTCCCTTTAAAAGCCCCATCTTTGGTGCTTGCAGCCCTTTCTCACAATTCGAGTCATGAACCCCACCCGCTCCAAACTTACTCTCAGCCATTTTCTTCCCCATAGTGCACCTCTCATATCCAACACGATGGAAGCTGACAGTGAGTGTTCCTCAGCCTCAACCTGCTCATGCCCAGTGAGCCCTCTTACACCCACATCAGCTTCCTGGTGGTCCATCCCGTCAACCCCCCACTTCCGCGAGATCAAACCCAACTGCTTTACATCCACCTACCTACCTTTCCCATCCAGCCTCTGGAATATGAAGTGTCCAGGCCTGGTGTTGTCACTCACTGCAACCCTTCCTTGAATCTATGGTGGTCCTGACCATTGATGTCTCCTATTACACATTACACCCTTTCCAGCTTTACTGTATTACCCATTTACAAATCCTGCTACCCTCTTCACAATTGCATGGAGGTGCTGGTGTTGGAGTGGGGTGTACAAAGTCAGAAGTCACACAACACAAGGTTATAGTCCAACAGATTTATTTGAAATCACAAGCTTTCGGAGCACTAAACCCTTCATCGTGACCTGGTGTGTGTGACTTCTGACTCTTTACAATTGTATTTGTAATTGAAGTCCTCAGGGCCAGAACGACTTGCCAATTTAATTCTGAGGCAATGGCTAGACTTGCCCTCTCACCACAACCCCCTCCTCTTCCTTGGCTTCTGTGGACAGACCTGACGTATTTAATGTGACAGTTCCCTTGACAAACTGCTCTGAGCAAGATGTGCTCAGATAGTTCACTGATGCCTCACATCTCCTTGACCACATTAGCCCTACCCTGCCAGACCTGCTACTACAGACTAATGGACTATGACTATGACGCACTCGCTGGACCAGAGAGTCACGGGCTGCTTTATCAAGAATACCCTGACCAAATGCTTGACTGTGATTTGTTCCCTCAACTGATATGGGCGGCTGTCTTTGGTTTACTGTGCCAGAATCTCCTGCCTGATATGTGTTTCCATGGACTTCAGTGAGGATTACTCCTGAGGTCTCGAAACATGACTGCCTGCTTGTTGTGAAAGCACTGCGTTTGCCGCATAAGCTGCTGGCACATGTTGTGATTTACAGAGAACACTGCCATACAGCAAGGTGTGTGCCTCCTAGACGGAGGGCTGCTTAGCAGAAAGGCAAGCATGGTCAGGTAAAGCACAGCAGAGATGTTTTGAGCAAGCAGGTAGGTGTTAAGTGAGCATGCTAAGGGAGAAAACAAGCATCCACAAGATGCAACCTTGCCCACTGCAAGTACGTTGCTTCCAGAGCACAACGTCAGGGAGCAGGAGGTGTGTCAGTATAGTAGTGTTGGGCTGGCACGCACTGAATGCCAATGTCCGTGGAGGAGAGGTTCATGTACCCTTTGCCTGTCCATCACATCGTGGGCTGCAGTTTGGTTAGAGGTAACATGGAGGTTATTTGGAGCAAGTTGTGGACTGAATCCACCAGTTACATGGTCAGATTTCCTTGTTGAGTTGCCAGGCATCCAGCTTGTTTGAGGAGTTTGTTAGGATGGGAGGCTTTATATTGATGACGTGAGTTGTGATGTTAGCAATGTGTTTAACAAACATTAATCCATGTCAATTCATATCTTGCCACTGCCTAATGAGAATTGCACTTGTGAAAAGTATAACAGCTGGAATGAGATGATCTCAATATCGAAATGAGTCTTCACAGCTTTCTGATCTGATTCTCTTACACATGGTGCCATAGTCCCTGTTGCTCAAATCCCTATAAGATTCCGTTCAGTGTAACTAAGTTAATTATTGCATTACTTCCAAATTAAAATAATCAAACCCATACCCTCCAAATGACGAGCTCGTCTCCCTACTGTGTGTAAAATATCATGGCGCACTTTACTTTTGGCTAGGAGGGCAGAGAGAGTGTCTAAAACACTTGAATTCTTTGGAACTGATTGCATTTATCTCATAGCACAGGAGTTTTGTGGATGATCATGGAGAAGATACAGCAAACGTTGTTTTAACTTACAAACCAGCACTCTCGGTAAACCAGCAAAAATTATATACCTCCAATACCCCAAAGTTTACTGTGTTATTCTGTCCAATTATTATAGTTCTTTAATTCATTTACCCACAATGTAAATATAGTTGATGTTCAATTGAATGGCTAGGTGAAATATCAACAGCTAATTCAATTTTGAGTCAGTTTCTCCTCAAATATTGCAATCTACTACGATTTCCAAGAAGTCAGTTGAGGGTGTGAGTGAGAAAGCTTGGCCGATAAGTTTTAGTTAAATAATAAGGCAAGTTTGCCTTAAGTGATCTATGCTATAAATAAAGGACAACGGTGATGTGTATAACCCCTGCATTACTTTTCTATTACTTAACGTGTGTGCTTAATTTGATAATGTGAACTTCTTGATTATTCGGAATATTTGATCAACCGACACACTCCTGGTCCCATAGGTGCTGCCTAACAAAAGGTTTGCTGTATTAGCTAGCATTAGAGGTGAATTATCAAACACCAAGGAGAATTTACAGGTCTGAAAGGAGCTAAATGGTATCCTTGAACATAAGGAGAGTCAAATGAGTCAGTTAACCATAACTTTATTATTTAACTTTAACAATTATGATGGATACGATGGAGGAACACATGTATAACAATTACTGCATAAGCATCAGCACCAAAGCTTCAGGGGAAAATTGTGTGACAAATCATTTATAACATTTGCGGAGGTGCAGTTGAACAGATGTTTCATCTCCCCACATCATACTCAAAGTCTTTATATCTGTTACCAGATGAATCGAAATCACAAAAAGAAATCCAAACATTTCTCTAGCTGTAGTCATGACCTCGGAACACCTCAAAGCTTTTACACTCAATGAAGCATCTTTGAAGTTGTCACTGTTTTTATTAAACTTGCCTGCAGACAATTTTCACAGTTCCAGCACCCACAATGAGAAATGTGAAAATGTTGCTTTCGTGATACTGATCTAAGGATAATAATTGGCAAGACATCTGGTATAGGGGATAGCTCACCAACTGTTCTTCAAAATAAAGGCATGTGATCATTAATTCGATAGGGTAGATAACACGGCATCAGAAAGACAGTACTTCTGTCATTGTAGTGCCCCCTTAAAACTGCACTAAAATGCCTGTCTAGACTTTGTGCTCAAGGCTTTGGAGTGGAACCTGAACATACAATATCCTATCCCTCTGACTTCAGCTGAAAGTCAAGATTCAACATCAGCCATACAATTAAATGTAGCAGTGGCTAATGGTTAAGAAACAGAAGGCACTAACTGGTTTGTTGTAACAGGTGGGGGAGATATTGTTTCTTAGTTAAGTTAGAGTCTCAAACCAACAACTTGTCAATTTTGTAGATGGCTTCGGTTGCAGTGCTGCAATGCAATTGGGGCCATCGATACAAATAAACAGACAGATGACACTGTACAAAATTAAGGAGAACTTAAAATACAAAACAAATGGAATAGAGTTATAATGTGGAGGTGCCGGTGTTGGACTTGGGTGGACAACATCAGAAGTCACACAAAATCAGGTTATAGTCCAATGGGTTTATTTGAAGTCACAAGATTTTGGAGCGCTGCTCCTTCATCAGGCGAAGGAGGTGCGGATGGACACCTGAAAATATAAATTGACTCATCTTTGAATGTATAGGACTAGGTATTGTGGTCAGACAATTATAAAAGCTAATTAAATGATCAACTGGAAGGCTATATTTAGTGAAATTACAGAAAATTGGAATGCTGGCATTAATTTGTCAATCTTTGCTCCCATCAATTAAGGCTTTGTATCTGTTACGTCCTATAATTATACTCTTAAACCTTCAACAGGTATTAATTATGATCCTGATACTAACATTAAAATTCTAGCTGTCTAGTCTTGGGCATTTTCTCAGGCTCAATACTAAGCATATTCAACTTCTGTATTCTTTATGATCAGTTGTGCACTTTTGCCAATAATTAGTTAAATAACAGTCTAGTTTAAGGATCATCATGATAAATGCTTTGCATGCTCTGGATACTGTATTTTTGTACATGGCATAATGTCTGGGTTTTTCCAATGAGTCCTCAAGGTTTAGGGGTAAGTATCATAATGTTCAGGATATCCCACCACCACAAAGAAAGCCTGTATGAATAAAGCACTTATCAGACAAGTGGTCACCTATGAAGCAAGTAATTAGTCACCAGTCAGTTCAATCCAACCCTTCATGGGACATGGAGTGATGTCCCATCCCACTGACCAATCAGAGGCAAGATCTGTTTCAGGGATACCCTTGCCCAGACCCCTAGTTGGAGGATCAGGGGTAAGCCAGTTAAGTGGCACTTGGGTGGAGGAGTGGTTTCTTGGCTTGTGCTTGCTGGGAGAGAGAGGCAGGGGATTTGACAGCAAGGGAGGAAGTTGCTCTCTGAGGCTACACCTTACCCCAAGTTAAGACATTGATCTGGGACAACTTAATGCAAATCAAGGGAGCTCTCTTCCCCGACACTGACAACCTACCCACAGTGGTTCACTGATTAAATAGGCTTGCTCTTTCTCACCCGGATGTTGACTGCTTAATTAGTGGTGGATTAGGATGGTCTTTCTGCCAAGTATTTCATTTCTGCTAAGATAAGAGGAGGCTGGGTATCTCCATGGTACCAACTCCCTGGATTACTTGGCCTCCTCGTCACCTTCTTGGAAGGGGAATATTCGGAGTACTCATCTCTTCAAACCAAAAATTTACATGAAATGTAGGCATAAATGAAATATATTCTTCAAGTGAGAAACATTCACTTCCTATTGCTATTCATAGCTTAAAACACAATCTTACGAGCAGAATTTTATCACCAATATAAGAGACAGGAGAATAGCAGTGAAAGGCATTGGGAGGCAAGTCTGCATCTTACTGTTGCTAAGAGCTATTCTCAGGGATTGCAGCAACTCGACCATTCAACGGCTGGAGGCAGCTAACCAATTAATCCAATTTACTGGCTATTTTATGTACCACCAGCCTGTTACCAGCACAGTGATGTTACGTAATGAGACCACCAATTACTTCAGGGCAAGCTACAAGGTTGGGATGATAATTCTCAGGGACTCCATGTTCTGAGACCTCCCTATAGCAAATGAGATCCTGATGGCTCTGACATCACTGCTGGAGAGTTCATCCTTCTGATCATCAGGCCTGTCTGCCTACCCGGGCACATGTTGGAAGATTTTTTACCTACCATGTCAACCAGTGACACTTCAATGTGGAGGCACCTCTCCCTTTTGCTGACTTGGCTGTGGCCAGCTGTATCGATGTTGTTGCCAAGACTGCAGAGTTGGTGGCCTTCTGACTAGGACAGGACAGGACAGGCTATCTTCCTTAATTAGACAGCTATCTTGGTGGCAGCTTCTTTATCAGCTGCCAGTAGTAAATTCTGCCATTCACTCATGCAACTTCCTGGTGGCAGAACTTGTTACACCAGCCGATATAATCCTTCTATCGTTCCGGGTGTAAACCCAGTTGCAGGTTAACTTTCTTGACCAGGATGTTGCCGGGTATGGAAGGTTTGCGTTATAAGGGAAGGCTGGATAGGCTGGTACTTTTCTCACTGGAGTGTAGGAGCTTGAGAGGTGACCTGACAGAAGTTTATAAAATAATGAGAGGTACAGATAGAGTTGGTGGTAGCTATCTTTTTCCTAAGGTGGGCAATTTCAAGACTAGGGGGCACATTTTTAAGGTGAGAGGACAGAGATCTAGAAAAGACATAAGGGACAATTTTTTTTACACAGAAGGGGGTTTGCATGTGGAATGAACTTCCTGAGGAAGTGGTGGAAGTGGGTACAATTACAATGTTTAAAAGACATTTGGATGGATATATGGACAAGAAAGGTTTGGAGGGATATGGGGCAATGCAGGCAGGTGGGACTAGTTTAGTTCGGGATTATGTTTGGCATGGACCGGTTGGACCAAAGGGTCTGTTTCCGTGTTGTATGACTCGATGACTCTATGGTACCAAATTTTAGTTTTAAGCAGCATAGGTCTACTTTCCACTGTTCATCCAAAAATGTTTTCCTGATTGATCCATATAACTGTGCACTCACGTGGGGTTGGAAGTGAGGTGGAGGGAGAAAACAAATACTGATTTTAGATCTTTCCCGCAGCTAAACTCACCAAGGCTCACTTTGCTGAATATTCCAAAATTATCAGCTTTAGTGAAGTGCAGCATTTGTTCAATGGGGAATCTCGTTGCTCCTACAATGCATGCCTGTAATGTCTGTTCTTTTTTCCCCTCTTTCTTTTGCCTCTCCCAAGAGATTAAATGCATTTCATTGAATCATAGATCATAGATTCCCTACAGTGTGGAAACAGGCCATTTGGCCCAACAAGTTCACACTGCCCCTCCAAAGAGCATCCCACCCAGACTCATTCCCTTACCCCAGCATTTCCCCATGTCTAAACCACGTATACCTAGACACTACGGGCAATTTAGCATGGCCAATCCACCTACTCTGCACATCTTTAGACTGTGGGAAGAAACCGGAGCACCTGGAGGAAACACGCGCAGACACAGGGAGAACGTGCAAACTCCACACAGACAGTTGCCCGAGGGTGGAATCGAACCCGGGTCCCTGGTGCACGTGAAGCAGCAGTGCTAACCACTGAGCCACTGAGCTGCCCACAAGACTGGCAAGGTGGCAAGACTGTGTAAGTGTTTATTCAAGACACTCCAACCACTATATCAAATAAAAACTGAAAGAACTGCAGATCAGGAACAAAAACAGAAGTTGTTGGAAAAACTCAGCAGGTCTGGCAGCATCTGTGAAGAAAAAAATAGCGCTTCAAGTCCAGCGACCCTTCCTCAGGACTATAGGCTTTATGAACCAGCTGGTTTTCCCTTTACTGTAATTTTTGAAAACTCAGTGGTTGTGAACTATCCTGCAAGATTCTGAGTGACATTACCATCATAACTTATTTATAATTTACAAAACTAAACCAGTTTCGGCTATCCATATTGCTTCAGGATGACTTTTTAGCAGTGCAAACCAGTGACAACTGGCTTTTCAGTCTGCAGATACTTTCTGCCTGTGGAACCTAATGATGCAAACTCTAGACTATACATCAAGATGAGATTTATTAAGAATAATCAAATCTGATCAAAGTACAATAACAAGGGGCTACTTGACATTTCCAGCATATATTTCTCTCAATAATACGAATGACAGCATCTTTTCGTCTATCACACATGTGCTGGTCCTGCACACCAGGCTGAACACTCATTTCATTGTACTACCTCTATCCCCATAACCTTTAATATTTTCCTTATAATATTTATCTAATCCTTCTGTTAATGTTATGACTCAATTAATGACAGCATCTGTGGTAATGCAATCCCTACTCTAATTACATAACACTCAAAATATTCTAACCTACTCTTTTAATCTTTCAATTCCAGAGGATTTTAAGAAACTTACGAACAGCCAACATCTAAACCAAGTACAGAAATATCAAACATTAATTTGTCTAAGATTTCTATCACCAATGGAGATCAAAATCTTCTGGTCATATTTTTTGCATATCACTTTTTCCAGCATTAGTCCTAAATTGAACCCACCCTGAGAACGTATTTTCCCGTTAATACATACCTGATGTTTAAAGGCATGATTTATTAAAAACAGTTGTACTTCTATGTCAGAAGTTTCAGAGTTCAAACCCCATACTGAAGACTTGAGCATATAACCTGCGCTTCAATGCAATGCTGAGGTTATGCTCTACTTTCAGGAGTTCTGCCTTTCAGATGAAGCCAAGGCAAGATAAGTTAAGGCATATATTGCTCTCTGAAACCATTAAAGGTACAACAACTATTTAAATAGGACATATAGAGTCATAGAGTTGTACAGCATGGAAACAGGCTGCTCTGTCCAACTCGTCCATGCTGACCAGATATTCTAAATTAATCTAGTTCCATTTGCCAGCATTTGGCCCATATCCCTCTAAATCCTTCCTATTCATGTACCCATCCAGATGCCTTTTATATGTTGTGACTGTACCACAGCCTCCACCATTTCCTCTGGCAGCTCATTCCATACATGTCACACTCTGCGTAAAAGAAGTTGCCCCTGAAGTCCCTTTTAAATCTTTCCTCACCTTAAACCTATGCCCTCTAGTTTTGGACTCCCCTACCTCTGGGAAAAAGACCTTGTCTATTTACCCAATTCATGCTCCTCATGATTTTCTTAAGTTTTCTGTGTTCTGGCCAACATTTATCACTCAAACAGCATTTAAAAACAGACAATCTGGTCAGAGATAGTAAGTACTGCCAATGCTGGAGTCAGGGATAACACAGTGTGGAGCTGGAGGAACACAACAGGCCAGGCAGCACCAGAGGAGCAGGAAAGCTGACATTAATGGTTGGGACCTTTCTTCAGAAACGGGGGAGGGGGAATGGAGCTCTGAAATAAATCGGGAGAGGAGGGGTGGGGCTGGGGAAGGTAGGTGCGACTGATCTGGTCATTTATTTTTATTTCTGCACCGTCTGTTAAACTTTGTAATATGCAAATTGGCCACCACGTATCCCTACATTATGACAACGACTTTACTTCAAAAATATTTCATTGGTTGTGAAGTTTTGTTTGAAGGGCATCCTGAAGTCACAACTGGCATGACATCAACGCTTTTATTTTCCCTTCTTTTCCTTGGTTAACACTTCCAAGCTGTCAGAAATGTTTTTGGTCTCATGCGGTTTTTGAAATGTTGTTGTATTCAAATCTGCTATCACATCTTCCCAAATAACAGTCATTGTTCTTGAAAGGAATTAAATAAAGACATAATTCCATTCTTAAGCACTCACAAAGGGGACAGAGTGTTTATATGGTGCATGTATCAAGAGGTGTAGCTAAAACAATACGGTCCTAAATTCTCCAGACTCGGTTTTTTTTAATGATTGTGCATGATTAATTCTGATACAAGAAGTGCACTGAGATACATCACATTCTGAAAAGTGGCAAGGCACTTGAATGAATGTGACTTTTTATTTGTGAAGAGAAATCAGAGTTAACATTTCAGTCGATTGACCCTTCCTCAGAACTGATGGTAGCTACCATCAGTTCAGAGAAAGGGTCATTCAACCCGAAACATTAACTCTGATTTCTCTCCACAGATTCTGCCAGATCAGCTGAGCTTTCCCAACAATTTCTGATTTTGTTTTTGATTTACAGCATCCGCAGTTCTTTCTGTTTTTATGAATTTTTATTTCATTCTATGAAACTCTCTCCAAAATCCACTTTCCTCACTGCAAGGACTGTTTTGTTTAAAGATGCGCCATATTATTACTTCCCAATTATGATTTTGTATCTGTCCAGCCCCTTAAACGTAATGGATTTTTTGCCAATTGTTTAACTTTTTTCCCACGTAAAACACTCAGATGTTTACTGCGCTTTCTTAAAAAAAATGTAATATATGCAAACTGATATTTGACCTAACAGAAGAATCCAACAGTTTTATGTGGAATTGCTTAATGGTTCTGCAGTTAAGTGAAGGGTGAGATTTGGAATGTTGAGATGTTAGGATAAGGCAATGCTGCGGGGCAAGGATATGGTATTGATAACAAAAGTGAGAGGGTGGCACAGAATGTAGAAACGTAAGGGAAAAAGTATGCACAGATGGTAGAATTAAAAGACAGAATTAGGAAGGCAAACAGGACAAATGTCAGTGACTTGTTATGGCATCTGGAGAGTTCTCTCGTCGGGACCTGTGGAGAGGCAGACTGGTCAAGCCTGGTAGCCAGTGAGCGCTCCTGTGTCCTATAACTGGTCCATCAATCAGGCACTGAGTGTCTTTGATTGAGGGACCAGCCTCTACCTCTGTCCCATCCTGGAGGAGACAATGCAGTGGCGGCCAGATGTCCTTAAGTGGCCCTTCCTTATGCATTGAAAGATCTCACTTAGGGGCAGGCAGAAGGTCAACTATGTGCCCTCCATGCAGAACTAAATTCTGACGGAGTGGGAATGCAACTTGGGTATTCTGACCCCCCATCTACTGAAGTGTCCTTCCTACCTCCAATCTTTCAGAAGAATCCGAGCTACATTTGCAATTTAAAAAATACAGCTCTAAAGGGTTTCAAAATGAATTTCAAACCGAGATCAGTAGGTTATCCAATTCACTTTATAAATCTGTTATTTTCGGCTTATTCCAAATGGCTTTTGTGTTGGTGCACACTTTCTTTCTGAACCGACATTTACATTTCTACTGCTCACTGCATCCATTAATCAATGTCAGCATGCTCAGTGTTGGACTCGCTGTTCTGGAACTAACAACTTGTAAATTTAAAACTTCATGATTTTTGTACTTAGCATACATACACTGTCATTTTCTTTTTTTCAAAATATTAAAGACTTCATAAAGGTGCATTTTTTTTTGCAATGACACCTAGTTAAATGGAGAGGATTACAATGCTTCTTAGGGTCTGCAATGTTAAAGATTGGTAACATAAATTATACCCAGTGTAAGCCAGGTCCTCACAACTCAGGTGCTACAAAGTGACTAATTTTACGACTTTTAAGTTTTAACTGATGATGGTAAATTTTAACTGTGATCACCATCACATGGAAAGGTAAATTGGAAATTAAACTATTTGCACTCCAGTTACGTTGTGTAAACCAGAATAAGAGCTTACCACAACAGAAAATGAGTGAAAGAGAAATTGTTAATGGCACAGGTTAATTAAATTTCACCAGACCAATATTGACCAGACGTTGCTCATTCAACATTAAAGTTTTTCAATTAAGTACTTACAATATGAAGGATATTACCTGTAAATGTAAATACAACTTAAGTCTGCTTGACTTGAATGTTGTAGATTTGCCTCTGTTCTGTTAGAAAGTGTTCTATTCCCTGAAAATTAAGTATGCAGTTTGCTGAAGTTGCTCTGCAATAAGTGACTCAAAGTCAGTATATACAGTTTTAATAATCTTCATCCTCCAGTGAGAAGATACACTTAAGATCACTGACAGTTGAGCTCTATGACATGTATTCCCTTTAAGTATAATTCCCCAGTGCCTAGGATTGACCAATTTCCTTTAATATCCAGATAAAAGGGCAGAATTTGTAATATTTTGCTGCCCGGCACCGAGTTTTGTTCACTAGGAATGCATATCAGAAATTCAAGAATTCTAGGCCTTGCACAATTTTCTATCTATCAAAATTAAATTAAAGAAAATCCTGTGGGGTTGGCTGACCTCTGGGCCTGATGATCAAACCTGGCCGAGTTCTGCATCAGGAATACAAATTCGTAAAATCGTCCTGACGTACAGAAATAACACATTTTCATACATTAGTTCCTCACATCATCAGGAAAAAATGCAAACCAGAGAGAAAGAAAGAGGCAGCAGTAAGTGAGCCTTGTCTTGAAATTACGCATTTCTTAATATTCAGATATGGTGATGAGTAAAATGGAAGAGAACATCAAACTAAAGACGGATAGCAGACTGAATACAGCAACAAAATCTGTGTAGGCAACATTGATCAATAGAAAAATATTAGTATATAGAATCATAGAGACGTACAGCTCAGAAACAGAAACAGATCCTTTGGTCCAACTCGTCCACGCCCACCGGATAACCTAAATTATTCTAGACTCATTTGCCTCTTCTCGGCCTATATCCCTCTAAATCCTTCCTATTCATGTACCCATCCTGATGCCTTTTAAATGTTGTAAATGTACCAGCCTTCACCACCTCCTCTGGCAGCTCATCCCATACTCTTTCTCGAAATGGTACTGCTTGCGTAACGAGCAACAAAAATTATTCTGCAGATACTAGAGATGTGCAAGAAACAGAAGACAACCACACTGCTGGAGAAACTCAACAGATCTGGAAGCATCTGTGAAGGGAAAAACAGAGTTAATGTTGTGAGTCCAGTGACCATCAGTTCAGGCAAAAGGTCACTGCACTCGAGACATTAACTCTTTTTCTCTCCATAGATGTTGCCAGATCTGCCGAGTTTCTCTAGCACTTTTTGATTTTATTGATCTAGTTAGCCACCAGTTTGGTTTCCAATTATCTTGGTGATTGAGAAGACACTGCTAGTCACCTGAAACAACAGCATCTGGCAGGTAAAGGTCAGATGAGGATGAAATCTCAGTCACCCATATAATGCCCCAAGACCTTTGCATTGCAGAAAGACTTGTCAGTAAATGAGGAAATTTTCCACCCAAAATACATAGGAGACTGCTTATGAATAATGTCTTACTGTCCTTGCTTGTGGTAGGACAGATTCCTAGTGATCTGGTGATGGAGAATATAGACACATTTGTTTTTGCTGCAGTGGTTCACATGTTGAACTAAAGATTGGCAAATTGAATGTCTAAGGCTGATTTGTAGAACAAGTGTGGCCACTGCATTATAAACCTGAATGCTCATTTCACATTGAAGTGGAACATAAATCATTTCACGGTAATGCAACAGTCAGTACAAAAGTACCGTACATCATTATATTGAGCAGCAGAACCAGACCAAACAGGGCAGTTGAGCAGTACCAGCAGAAGATAAACCACTGAGGCACACAATTCAACAATTGTAATCATTCTGAAGAAAATAGAGGATTGTATAAATTATCAATGGTAGCTGTCTTCTAAACTACGCCACATGGGTGTAAATAGCTATCACTAGATTTAGATAAGTTTCAAACCTTATAAACTTTAGTTTCACGGGTTGTGATAAGATCTGAGCCTTTTAACTATGTTTCAATTCCATACAATCTTATCTCAACAATGCCCTTATAATACTCTCCAATGTTGTACTAGTCAGCCTAGACATGAAATCCTTTAGCTTAAATCATTCTTCTAAGGGGGATCAATAAGGCAAGTGATGTTTCCCATTAATGAAATGAGCTACATTTTGCAGTAAATCACAGTGGTATGTTTTTAAAAGGTAGGGTTAACAAATCGTTTGTGCCATTGCGCATGGTAAGTCAAAGGTTACATAATGTGAGGAAGGCGCTGCAGTGAAAATTTTGGACTGAACTGCAATTTGCTCATGCTCCAAAGCAACATACTGAAATTGAAACGGGCTAATAGTCTGCAGCAGGTAATACAGCAATTATTGGGAGGAAGACAAAGCTAACATTTCAGCTTCTGGGAGGGTGATGGCTGAGTGGCATTGCCACCGAACTAGTAATCCAGAGACACATGTTCTTAGGACCCTGGTTCAAATCCCACCATGATAAAATTGAATTTGAATTTCATTGTCTAAAAAAATCTGAAATTAAAAGTCTAATGATGACCACGAATTCACTGACAATGGTTGGAAAAAACCATTTGGTTCAATAGTGTCCTTTAGGGAAGGAAACTAACATCGTTACCTGTTCTGGCCTACACGTGACTCCAGACCCACAGCAATGGGGTTGACACTAACTTCAATGGCAAGCCACTCAGTTGTATCAAGGGATAGAAAGGGAATTAAAAAAGCAATGTACCTAGACAAACCAGCTAGCAGCAACTAAAGCACCAGAAATGATGACATCAAACGCAGTTCTGTTGACCCTATAAAATCTTCCTTGCTAACATCTGGGGTCTCGTGCCAAAATTCAGAGAACTGTTTCACGGACTAATCAAGCAACGGCCTTGGAACAGTCACACTCTCAAAATCAGACATTGCACACAACGTCTCAGACAAGACCATCAGCACCCCTGGATATGTCCTATTTCACCACCAGCACAGACTCAGCAGTAGTGGTAGGACAGTGGTATGCAGTCAGAAGAGAGTTGTCCTGGAAGTCCTCAACATTGACCTTGGACCCCATGAAATCTCATGGCACAGGTCAAATATGGTCAAGGAAACTTCCTGCTGATTACCACATCCTTCCCATCCCCAACCAGCCACCCCACCACTGCTACCACACCACCACAGCAGCCCCTCAGCTGATGAATCAGAACTCCTCTGTGTTGAACAGCACTAGGAGGAAGCAGCGAGCGTGACAAGGGCACAGAAAGTATTTTGGGTGGGGGACTTCAATGTCCACTACCAGAAGTGGCATGGTAGTACTACGACTGACAGACCTGGTCAAGTCTCAAAGGACATAGCAGTTAGACTGGGTCTGTAACAGTTAGCGAGGAATCAACAAAACGGAACCTCACAGTTGACCTCAGCCTTACTGATCTGTGATGCATTTTTTGATGCCAATGTTGGTAAGAATGATCTCTGCACAGTCCTTGTGA
This sequence comes from Ginglymostoma cirratum, assembly GCA_024137785.1. NCBI lineage: Eukaryota > Metazoa > Chordata > Chondrichthyes > Orectolobiformes > Ginglymostomatidae > Ginglymostoma > Ginglymostoma cirratum. Next base: position 43,327,991 of record JAHRHZ010000139.1, read on the forward strand.
AGGCAAAGTCCTGTCATCACATTGGGACTATTCTCCATCAAGTTATGTGGCACTATCACTGTGCTAAACAGGACAGACTTTTCAACAAATCTAGCAACTGAGAACTGGGCATCGTGAGGTACTGTGAGCCATCAGCAGCAATCACATTGCACTTCACTAAGTACAAACTTATGGTCCAGCATATCTCCCACTCTACCATTACCATCAAGTTAAGTGATCAGCCTGGTTCAATGGTGAGTGCAGGAAAGCATGCCAGGAGCAGCTGCAGACATACCTAAAAATGAGGTGCCAACCTGAATAGAAACAGGACTACTTGAATGCCAAACAGCATAAGCAGCACGTGATAGACAGCTGAGCAATTCCTTAACTAATGAATCAGAGCTAATCTTCACAGTCCTGCTATATCTTTCAGCAAGATGGCGGCAGAGTAAATCACTCTCACCAGAGCTCCTCTGCTCCACCTGTTCTTTTTCTTTTCTCCCTCTTTTTTTTTCCTTTCTTTTTCTCTCCCCTGAGCCCTAGAGGCGAATCCTGGAGCAGTGGCAAGTATAGGGAGCGAGTCCAAGAGCAGTGTGGGGGGAAGCAGTCCTAGGGCAGCACAGGCAGCAAATCCCGGAGCAGAGCGCAGGCAGAGAGTCCTGGGCGAAGACCTACACAAGGGGAGCAATCCTCAAACTTACCTTGAAGTAGCTGAGTGCTGGTACAGAGCAGGCTGGAGGCTTGGAGTGGAGTGGGAAGGCCAATTGGATTGGGGTCTAGCGCAGGTGGTAAGATCACTTGCAGAGGCCCAGCACTAAGCTGCTACAATATAATGTTTATCTGAAATGTTTTTACCTGGCTGTAATGCCAATAACCTTAACAATGTCTTACTTCTAGCTTATTTTTTAAACTCTGTAAAGCAATGCAACTACTTTTTATTCCTCTTTTGTATCTGAGATTTGTACCTAGATGCTTGTATGTGAGATGGCGCCAAAAGAGGCAGACATTGTAAAAGCTTTTCACTGCACTTCTACAATGGAGTATACATGTCAGCAAAGGATACGCTATCTCATGTTGAAATGGTGAACAATTAAACTCATTGCAAGAGGAAGCTCCACAAACATCCCGATTCTCAACAATGAGGTCACCCAGCAAACAATACAGCTGATGCATTGCCAACAATCTTTAGCCAGAAGCGGATGGCCCAACTCAGTTTCGTCCAGAGGTCACCAGCGTCACAAATGCAAGTTTTTAGCCAATTTGATTCACTCCATGTGATATCAAGAAACGCTGGAGACACTGAATACTGCAAAGGCTATGGGCCCTGATAAGATTCCAGCGATAGCATTGAAGACTTGTGCTGCAGAATTTGCTGTACCCTAGCCAAGCTATTCCAATACAACTATAAAACAGGCATCTACCCAAACAGGTGGAAAATTGCCCAGGTATGTCTGCTTTCAATCATCAATTAAGCGATGGACAATGTCAGCAACTGTGTTCTCAAGCAATGACCTGCTCATCAATAACCTGCTCATTTTGAGTTCCACTCAGCTCCTGAGCTCATGACAGCCTTGGTTCAAATATGAACAAAAAAAAAGAATTCCAGAAGTGAGGCAAGAGTGACGTCAAGGCCAGATTTGATCAAGTGTGGCATCAAGAATCTCGATTAAAATTGGAGCCACCATGAACCTGAGGGGAAACACTCCACAGGTTGGGCTCATTCCTGGCCAAAAGGAAGACTGTTATAGTGGTTGGAGATCAATTGTCTCAGCTGCAGGACATCTGTGCAGGGATTACTCAGAGCAGTGTCCTCGGCCCTACCATCTTGCTTCATCAATGACATTCCCTCCATCAAAAAGTCAGAAGTGGGGATAATTGCTGATAAGTGCACAATATAAGTACTAAAGCAGTCCACACTGTAACGCAACAAAATCTGGACAAGATCCTGGTTTGGGATGACAGTTGGCACATTACATGTGTGCCATACAATTGCCAGGCAATGACCAGTTATCGGAAGACTGAATCTAACCATCACCTTTGACATTCACCATCACTGAATGCTCTATTATCAACATCCTGGGGATTAACACTGAACACAAACTGAACTGGGCTATTCATATAACACTGTGGTTACAAGAGCAGGTCGCAGGCTATGAATCCTGCGGCAAGAAACTCACCTTCTGATTCACCAAGATAGAGACAAAGAGAAGTAACTTTGTGAATTTTAAGTTTGCATTAAAAACAAAAAACCCTCAAGCTTGTAACAATTAAAGACACTCACAAAGTTATGTTGTATTCACTTTCCTGTATAGACCACAAACCTAGAAAGTAAGTAAGGATCTGTAGAAGAAATTAGAGACCTTTAAAATATACTTATGAAGACGTACGCTCAAACTTTCATTCAGACCACCACAAGAGGTGCTCGAAATTGCAACAGCTAAAAGCAACTCTAAGGACAGAATCTTCACAAACTTTGAACAACATGGGGTTTGATGAGTCAGTTGGATAAATATGGAGAAATCAGAAATATGAGATCATTGACATTCAGAAGAAAAGTCAGTTTCTGCAATCAAATTTTGGACAATGAGATGAAAATCTCTCTAATGATTGGCAAAAGGTGTTACGTCTAGGTTTAGATGCACTAACATCTCATGAGTACCTAAAAGAAAACAAGGAATACAGATACTGGAGATCTGAAGCAAACAGAGAAAAACAGAAACTCAGCAGGTTTGGCGACATTTGTGGAGAGAAAACAGTTAATGTTTTAAGTTCTGTGACCCTTTTCTGAACTAGAGACAGCAAGGAAAAGGTAGATTTATACTGAAGATTTGGCAAAGAATAAGCAGATAGGTGGAGAGGGAGCCTAGAGAGAGAAAATAAACTTTTCATGTGTGCACAGGCATCCAACTCAAGGATGAGTCAAGGACGCTTCTCTGGGTTCCTCACTTGCTCTCACAGATTACTCACCTTGCATCTACTCAACACTGAACACACTTCTGTCTTGTATTACCCTTTTGCATTCTGCCCTCTCAGCCAGGAATAAAAATGTCACAGTCTTTCCATCATGCCTTGCCGTTCAGCGCAGAAGCAAAACCAGTAACAGTTATCAAGGATTTTCAGTAAAGAGGCTGTTAGTTAATGGCACAGCATTATATCACTGTTACATTTGCACCATATGCCAGCAGCAGAGGTGTCAAACCAACTGCATGTATGTTAACCAGATGGCATGCCTCAAAATCTTAAGAAGAGCAGACCTTGGTCAAGTAAAGGGAGAGACAACCTTTAATCAGGAGTTCCTGGCACAGTAAATTAAGGGCACTTTCAGTTATCGGTCCAGAGGTGACCAGGAGGTCCAAACCATTACATTCTGGGAAGTGGGCTAAGATCAGTCCTGTAGGTATAGTGTAACCAATTTGGGAATTTATGATAAGTCAGAAGGGGAGCAGCACAGAGACCAGTCAAGTATCTAGTCACTCTCTAGTCAGAACAATCCATCCTAATTGGACTGCCCCACAGTCACTCCTGGGGCTAACTCAGTGAAAGTCAAGGGAGTTATCAAGGGCCACTGGGTGCTGTGAGGAAAATGTAAAACTGCTTTGTGAAGATTTGGTCAGGATTAGTAAATGGGCAAGAACACAAAAATGGGAGGTCATCCACTTGGATAGGAGGAACAGATGAGCAGAATATTTCATAAATGGTAAGAGGTTGAAAAGTGCAGATATACAAAATAACTTGGGTATCCTTGTCAATAAGTCTCTGAATGCTAACATGCACATGCAGTATCCTATTAGGAAGACTGATGGAATGTTAGCCTTTATCACAAGATGATTTGTGTAAAGGAGTAGTGAAGTCTTGTTTCAATTGCATTGGGCAATAAATGCTGGCCCGGCCAGTAATGTTCATGTTCCATGAGTGAATTTTAAAAAAGATAGGATCCTGCATGTGAAACCCATGCAGTACCTAACTGTTTGGGGCACAAATCTTAGTTAGAAGCAGTCTTGACCACGTCACTGGTTTTTACAGATTGATCATGTTTTCTTTTTGAAGCAGACATAACCACAAGTGACTTGACAGGACTCAGCTGTGGACCGTAATTCACAAAGACGATCCAAGGTCTCATTGGCTGTAGAAGGGCATTTTGTTTCAGCATGAACTATAATTGTTCATCGACACAGCCATTCTTGGGCACGTGAGGGGTGGAGGGGTGGGAGCTTAAGGTATCAATAATCATAAAACATTTACAATCGTCCACTGTAATTGGCTGGCATGGTTTGTGTTGTAAAAACCGAAAGAAATGTGGATGCTGTAAATCAGGAGCAAAAACAAAGTTGTTGGAGGAGCTTAGCAGGCCTGGCAGAATCGGTGAAGGATAAAACAGAGTTAACGTTTCAGGTCCGGTGACCCTTCCTCAGAAGGGTCACCAGAACCGAAACGTTAACTCTGTTTCTGATATTCCCCACACATGTTCCTTAGAACTGTGACCAATAGATCCAGCCATAGAAATGGTTATTATTGTTGTGGTGTAATGATGTGCAAAGAAATTGAGGAGAAACAGATACACCAGAATATCCAGGACCAGCAGCAACCTCCTGCAGCTGCAAAAGATCCTCCACATGCAGAGGTTGTAGCTGAAGGTCCTCTCAGGGTGTGGAGGAGGTACATGGAGCGCCAAATCTATTGTCGTAGATGTCATTTCCTCCAGTTGAGTGAGATACAGCAGAACAGCAAACTGAGGATGTCCTAGAGCACGAAAGTCGGTGAACTGAAAGAGACGGTGCCCATCCTATCCCAGTGGCCAACAAGGTAACAGTCACACTGAACATTTACACAACTGGCTGCTTTCAAGGATTCACTGGAGACCAGTGTGGGACCCCACAAAGGTATCACGACTGCTACCAATGCAATTTGTGTCCAATCGCACCCCTTCAATTCATTCCCCTGTGATGAAGTCAGTGCTGCAGCCTTGGCAGAAGGCTTTTTATCGTAGTTGACTTTTCTCAGATGAAGGTCGCTACACGCTTTATCCACATCGTATTGAGAGTACCACAACATAATGCAGCTAATTTCATCAAGAGAAATTGCTTCCATTCCATTATTGTACACGTCATCAGTGATCACTCGCACCACAACTTAGTCTGTGCTGTGCAGCCAGGGAGTACCATAATGTCTACATCCTTAAGAACTCCCACATCTCTATTTTGTTTCAAGGGCTGCATGTCTTATAAAGATGGCTACTGAGAGACATGGACTACCCTCTGTGACCATGGCTGATGACTATTATGCCACCCCCTGAGTGAGGCTGAGCATAGATACATTGCTGCCAATACTTTGATCAGGGCCACTGTGGAGCAGGTGATGGGCCTCTAGAAGATTAGATTCTGGTGCTTGGATTGGTCTGGAGGGACTCTGTAGTACAGAATCCAGCTCCCTGTACTCTGGGGCAGGTAAATAGCAGATGTGATAACAAGGTGTGGAGCTGGGTGAACACAGCAGGCCAAGCAGCATCAGAGGAGCAGGAAGGCTGACGTTTTAGGCCTAGACCCTTCTTCAGAAAAGGGCCTAGGCCCGAAACGTCAGCCTTCCTGCTCCTCTGATACTGCTTGGCCTGCTGTGTTCATCAGCTCCACCCCTTGTTATCTCAGATTCTCCAGCATCTGCAGTTCCTACTATCTCTGAAACAATTTTAACCCCACTGCGAAGCCTCTTCCAAGGATGCCTACCCTGAATAAGTTACCCTCTGGAAAAACCTCAGTGGATCTCTCTCCCACTGCAACTCTCTCATAATCTCTTCAGCCTTGAAACTGCTCGACCACGTCCTGAAGCAAACCAGGTCTTACAGCCACATCACCTTTCTTAGTACCTGCCTACAGAACCAGATCATCCCCAATGGACTACGGTCCACATTCAGGCCTTCCCAATTTGGCCCCAACCGAGACAATGTCTACATTCAGAACATTGAGAACCTAAGCGTTTCTCCCTGTGACTCCTGAAACACACACTCGCAGCAATGCGCCGGCATCTCCTGGCACTACAGTCAAGCCTACCCCGGCTCAGAGCCTCCCTCTCCCAGACCTGCAAAGGACCTCTCCTGTTTTTTATTCTTCGTAGGATCGACAACCTGAACTCACAATTCTACTCAGCTTTATTGGACATTAAAAACCGTAAGTACAGTAAATTTACTGGTGCCTACCACCAAAAACGGGCTTCCTCCACCTTCCAAATCCCCAACCCTACCCAGGACTTTCCCCACAATGTGCCTGCCACCAGTGACCATGTGGCCACTGTCGGAGCACCCACGGATGAATTTCTGAAGAAGGGTCTAGGCCCGAAACATCAGCCTTCCTGCTCCTCTGATGCTGCTTGGCCTGCTGTGTTCATCCAGCTCCACACCTTGTTATCTCAGATTCTCCAGCATCTGCAGATCCTACTATCTCTGAAACAAATAGGAGATGTGATTGACTATGAAGAGCTGAAAGAGAAACAGCAGTCTTCTGAACAGGAAGATGAGGACATTGAGGAATGAAACATCATCTTCTGCAAACAGGATGTTTTCGTGTCAGTTACAACATTCCACACAGGACTTAATTGATACAAATCCAATAGATTTGAGCTGGAAGCATTGATCACTCATTGGCTGTACATTTATTGCTGATCAAAAGGCAAACAGCTCTTGTCTGCTCCCAGAAGCAAATGCAGTCTTGCTTTTTTTTGTCTCACTGTTGCTACAGAACAAAAGTAAATGCTTTCAGCTGTTTGAAGGCTCTCCGTTATGTGGCGCTCTCACAATGAACACTGAGAAGATGTTATGCTGTGCCAGGAATTAAGAAATGAGTAGCATTCCCTGTGACAAGGTTCTAAGATGGGATGAGGCTAAGGATAGGTAACTTGCGTAGCTCAGTTCAGATGTAGTGATATGTTTATGAATGTGCAGTTGTATTTGCAATGAAATGCCAGCTGTGCCACCTACATGTTGTCAGGAGCATTTGTTCTTCATTCCCTTCCAACTATTTGTACCAGGAAGGGCAAATTCTGGCTTGCAGCATTTAACCAGATGTAAAGCACTTTAAAAATAGGTGTGGGCACGAGAAATCTAGGGTGCTCCCAGGAAGAGTGACTATTCCTGCAATTGTTGAGTTGACAATAGTTTGAGCAGGGCACCATAGACAGACGGTGCATAGACAATGAGGTGAGGTGAGGTGAGCTGAGCAGAATAGCATGAGGAAACACACCAGAGAAACCTTTTAGGAATTCAAATAGAGAAATCCCTCATGAAACTCACCTAAATTGACACTAGGTCGATTTCTGGTAAAATTTAGCCTAACATCCATAAAAGTAAATGTTTATATTTTGGCCATTTGTTCGGAGCTGAAAAGGTACAGAACTCGTCTCCGGAGGACAAAGTGAAGGGCAGCAGTAAGGGGTTGAGCTAGGTGTTTTTTTTGGTAAATGATGGACATTACAATGTATTGCAAGTGAGATACAGTGGATGTGTAAGGTTGACACTAGACTGAACAGCATGCCATACCATGACAGCATCTCTCTTGGAGGAACAGCTACAAGCAGCTGCAACTTAGATAAGAGACTGATAATATTTCATTTAATTTGGCTTCAGCTGCACTTTATTTGACTAGTCTATGGTCTACAGCTGCAATTTTCACTTTTTAAATATATTTCACACAAGTGTTCTCCATCGTAATCACACCCCATTCAATTTCTCCACCATACAAAAGTCCATAAAGAATAAGTGTAACACGCCTAATATAAATTTTATCTGCAATTTAAACACAAAACAGTGCTGTCTGAAACTGATGATTCTGACAGTAATCATACATAATTACAGATTGCAACAGTTATCACAGAATAAAGTAGTGAATAATCATACAGTTTGCATTTGAAGCCAAGAATCAGTGCTATAAGGATCAAGTAATCAATAGCAATTTGCACTCATTTGTATTTTTGGCTAATGTTGCGGACTATCACTGTTTCCAATTACCACGGATATCACTGTGACTGACAAAGGGGTTTCAGGGCATTAAAATACTAATAATTGCTCTTTCTTCAGTTTTGTGAATATTTTCTTCAAAACAAAACTTGTGCTATGATCGTTTTCTCTAGCATGTGGGTATTTTTTTTTTACACCTCCCAAATACTAGTTAATCTTTTCATCCTATTAGGCTTCAATTCTATTCTTTAAACTCATCCTGGTCTCATCTGTTTTGATAAAGCTACCTTTCATATTTGCACATAAATATGTTGTCCTTTCTCATCAGCCAAGAATTTCCTTCCATTTTGGTTTGCAGCGCCCTCAACCGTGCTTACTCCATTTCTCACACTTCCAGTGTCACTCCTTACCACTCTCCTTCCATCTAACAACTATCACGTGGTTCCCTTGTCTTTATCTTCCATTCCAGAAGTTTTCATATTCAACAGGTCATCCTTGGCCACGACTAGACACATTTCCCTTCCTGCCCCCTCTCCTTTCAACCTTCCAAAACAACCGTTCCTTCTGTGACATCCTAGCTCACTCTTCAATCATTCACAACATCTCTTCCCTTTCCAATGTTCTTCCTGTTACAGCACAGGAGAGACAACCTGCTATAAGAAGGATGTTGTGAAACTAGAAAGTGTTTAGGAAAGATTTACAGGGATGTTTTCAACTAGAGGGAGGGGCTGAATAGGCTTGGGCTAATTTCTCTGGAGCATTGGAGGCTGAGGGGTGACCTTATAGAGGTTTATAAAATCATGAGGGGCAAATTTAGGGTAAAGAGACAAGGCCTTTTCCCTGGGGGGGGGACTCCAAAATTAAAGGGCATAGGTTCAAGGTGAGGGGAGAAGATTTAAAAAGGACCAAGGGACAACTTTTCATGCAGAGGGTGGTGCATGTATGGAATGAGCTGCCAGAGGAAGTGGTGGAGGCTGGTACAATTACAACATTCAAAAGGCATCTGGATGGGTATATGGACAGGAAGGGTTTAGAGGAATATGGGGCAAACACAGGCAAATGGTACTACATTAATTTAGGATATGCATTTTTACCACTTCCTTACCACCATCTGGGGCCTCAAACAATCCATCCAGGTGAAACCACAATTTACTTATTTATGCTTAGTTGTAACATATTCTATTTAGGAAATGATAATATTGCTCAAATGCAGTCTACTTTATAATGAGAAGACTGAACACAGATGGTAACTGTTTCCTACTACACCTCAATTCTGTCTGCAATGGCCATCTGTCATTGTAATATGTTCCTTCACCCTCTCCCAGTGCACCTCATTCAAATTTCTCTTACCTTTGTTCTTCTAATGAAGCATAACACGAACTTGAGGAACAACACCTTGTAGTTCAATTAGACATTTTATAATCTTCCAGTCTCAAAAATAAACTCAAAAATTTTGAACCATAATCATTGCCCCCATTTTTCCAGATTCTAGTTATTGACTAGAATTATGCTGTGTTTTATTACATTTTTTTTGGCCTTTTGTCATTATTCTTTTTGTCTTTTAGCCTCTCCTGTTTTCCACATTATCACATATCCTCACTTTTTTTTTAAACTCTCCTTTCCTCTTTTACTAGCAGTCCACTGGCTTAAAGTCTATTACCACTTATCTTTTCCAATTCTGAGAAAAAGGTCAATGACAAGATATCATTTGACCTGCTGAGTATTTCCAGTGTTTCTGTTGTCCTAACCTTTTCATTCTTAGATTGAACTGCAACTCCGTTGGTGAGAACTACAGACAGTGTAAAAGGAATTATTTCTGGGTGCTGCACAATGATGCACAGCCTGACTACCTTGAACAAAATACGCCCACAGACAGCCAGACATTTTACCATTCACATTCTAACATTGGAAATAAGGAGTAACATTCCTAGTTTACTCCAAAGGCCTTTGAGGAGTTCAACATAAAAAAAGTGTTACAGTTTTTCAAAAGACCAAAATTAGCTACGACCAAGGGCTGTGCGCTTGTTTTCCAAATAATACCTGGTACAAATACAGCTGAAAATAGCATATCTGATTTATCTACATCCATACTGCTCTCGTGAACCAAGAGGAGGCATGGTCTAATGTACAACATCCTCCAAAGTAATGCTTTAACAGTTTATATCAGATGTCAGCAATATGAAAAAAAGAAGTCACTGAAAGCGGTGCACACTGGGCATTCAAACAGCCGTAAGTTTAACAATAATACAGGTCACATGTATTTTCCTAATGTACAATCTGACATAAATACAAAGATGTCAAAAGTGGATAGTTTATCTAGTATTTCAGACCAAAGTGATTTTGAATTCTAAAGTCATTCACCTAAGAAATTTGAAATAGTTATCAAACCTGAAGGAAAGATTACTGGAAAGCTGTATCAATATTGTTATTTCTTCTATTACTTCTTCATTCTGAATATTGTAGTTATTTAGAGTCCAGACTCCAGTTGGAAGTCCAAAGTCAGAGATCAAATGAAGAAACATAGTCACAAAAAAAAGCAGCGTAGGAATAGTTAATCCCAAATTTCATGATTTTAATGCAGAAATTTCCCCTTAATTTGACACTGCATTTTAATTTGCAGATTTTAGTGTGAGCCCTCTTCCTTCTACAGATAATCACAATTTTCTACAGCAGTTGTTTATAACGCATGAAGAGACCCTACAAGAGGGGGATTGCACATTCTCTGTCCATGAATTTCTAATTCTTATGCTGCAAAATCCTTGTTATGCATCAGGGCTTTGAAGCAGAAAATATCAACAAACATCACTTCAGTGGAACAACTGTGCGTCGAATGTTGAATTATTGGCTTTTAAGAAATGCTATGATACAGTCAACAGTAGATTATTGTTTTCTTTTCATTCCTGCATTATGAGTTAAAGATATTACAAATATAGGTTATCTTAATCAAAAACGTTACATTTTCATAGCTAAATCATTGGTGGAAGTTATTTCTATATAAGTAAACTTTGCTAAAAACTTTGAAGTTAATTTTACTTCTATTGTGAGAGCATGAGTGACTGATTAAGGTAAGCAGACAACATCTTAATAATTCATTTACTTTAAAGTGCTCAAATCAGTTCCCTCAATTTTACCATAGTATCACTGTGCAGTAGAAAATAGACAAGGTGAAATCAGGTATGTAGGCTTACCGGGTCTGTGAGCTCAGGCAGACTGGCCTTGTATGTGAGGGGACGGCAATCCCTCGTATTGTTGACCAGTTCACATGGAAGGAATTTTGGGCCAAGATCATCTCCGTCAAGTACATCAACTGTCAATGTAGTTGTGCTGGTCCTTCTATTATTTGGATTTGGAGCTCGGTCCTGTGAATTAAAGAAAAGCACCAGAATATGTTACACTGAACGAACAACACAGAAAAAATGTCACTCATTACACTGGTATATGCTGGTTATAATACATCATGTCACACTGTCAAGGGCAGCTCTCTGTTCCATTTTCCCTCCTCCATCTACATAAATTCCTCTTCTATAGATCTCTTCCATAGGCTTCAAGTATTTACTCTGGTTGCATGTTTCATATTGGCATTTGTTTTTATTTTTGATACAGCATTATTGTCCCTAATTATCACCTAGTAGAGCTGTAGCAAATGCTGAAAATTGGGTGGCATAAACATTTATTTATGTGGGAGTACCTGCATCATTGCATGCAGTTCAACTTCACCTGGCTATTGTGTGTTTCATGTGTCTATAATTTTCTCTTTCTGATGAGTTAATTGCGCCTTTTTTATCTGCTTCATACACTGCTCGTCAGTTTACACAAAAAAATGACCAAAACACGATGAGATGTTACAATGTAAAATGAACCAAACATACATCATATTTCTTATAGTTGCCATAACAGCCATCACCTAACAATATCTAACACCATCTGCATTATACATTGTAATTATGAAATAGCTATATGGGCAGTGCAAATGTTTCTTTTCTCTTCCCGGAGCATCTATAAGTTACATTCTTAAATAGTATCTAACTTCAAACTGACGGCCAAAATTTAGCTCCAACCTCAGTCCAAAATCTGGATTTGAACTCTCTTCCTGACTCCCTCATCAAACTTCCAAAGACCTACAACTTTCCTTGGTCTCCACATTGACCCAGAGAACTGAAAACCATAAAAAAAAGAATGATGCACTTTTGAATGTCATTCTAAACAAAATTTTCATCTCTGACTCAGTTGAATATGCCGTGGTATCCTGTCTTCAGCATTTCGCCCCTACCACATCTAGTATTTTAATGGACCATAGGAAGAGGAATAGACCATTCAGTTCTTGAGCCTGTTCTGCCAATCAATGAGATCATGGCTGATCTGTAGTCTAACTGCTTGAGGCTCATATCTCTTTAAAAATTTGCTTCACAAAAATTAATCTACCTCAGATTTAAAATGCTTTTAAAAATTGATCGAGCATTCCACTGCTATTTGTGGAAGAGTGTGTCAAACATCTCCCACCCTTTGTGTGTAGAAGTGCTTCCTAACATGTCTCCTGAATAATCTCGCTCTAATTCTCAGACTGCACCCCTAGGTCTAAATCCCGAGCCAATGGAAATAATTTACCTTTAGCTAACTTGTCATTTCCGATTAATATCTTGAAGTGCTAATCTCAGTATTCAAAATTATCACATGACATTGCTTATCATATTAGTTTTAATTCTGCAAGCAAACAAAATATTTTACATATTGAAGAAAGAAAAGGCATTTAGTTTGATGAACAAGACAAAGATGTATATAACAGTAGATCCAGGAGAACACATTGGTACACAAGCCTCAAACAGGCTGATCCACTCTCAGCACCTACATCACTTTGGGTCAGATAGCAGGAGAAACGTTTGTTGAATTTTTAGCAAATCTAGAGATAGCAGTAACAGCATAGATCTTTTTCTGGACAATTGTGAGTGTGTGAAGAATTATGCTGACAGCCAATTTAGGATTGTCAATAGGACTCACAGTGTGGCACACTTTTGTGAACTTCATTATACATATATTAACACACAGGGCTCTTTTCTTTGTAGACAGAAGAACATGCACCAGTATCCACCCATCACCACCGTTCTGCTACCCCAACACACACTACCCGCCCCCCCACCCCCGCTTTATCTGCAGCTCCCCGCAACACCCCACATCCATCCTGAAGAAGGGTAATACCCGAAACATTGACTTCTCCTTTCCTCCAAATGCTGCCTGGCTTGCTGTGTTCTTCTGGCTTCTTGTTTGTTTACCTTGGATTCCAGCAGCTGCAGTCCTTTTTTGTCTCGAACATGTACAAGCACCAGGCTGGATTCAACTTAACAAAATAGGCAACACACATTTGCTGGTTCATTTCTCAGGAAAATTCCCTGACCAATTGGAATCATCCAGCATGGTTTAAAATAATATTAAAGTAATGGTAAAATACAATCAAATGACTATTTAATTTAAGCAGAGCAAGATGAATCTTCCAAGCCGTCCACTGTCTATTTGTATGAAACTTTCATATTGAATTAGGGACAAAAGAATTTTGACTGACATTTAAAGAAACAGAAACCCAACACAGAGTGACAGACATCAAGGAAAATGCCTTAACTAGGTCTTAAAAGGAGTAGCGTTAGGAGATGCGTTAGTTTTAATTTTCCAAAACTTGTTAGATTCAGGGAAGATTCCTTTACAATTGAAAATAGCTATTGCAATTCTTTTATTCAAAGAGGGAAAGAAGCAGAAAACAAGAAACTGCAGACCAGTTAATTTAAGTTCTGTCATAGGGAAAACATTAGAAGTTATTCTTAAAATGGTTATAAGTGGACACTCTGGTAAATTCCAGGTAATTAGTTACAGCCAGCATGGTTTTGTCAAAGTTAAATTAAACTTATTTATCAGAGTTCTTTGAAGAAGTAACTTGAGCTGTGGATTAAAGGGAACCAGTGGATGCATTGTACTTAGACATTTGATGTGGTGTCACATCAAAGGTTATTGTGGAAAATGAAAGCTCATGGTGTTGGGAAAACATATTGGTATGGATAGAACATTGGCTAGTTAACAGGAAGGAGAAAGTAGAAATAAAATTTTTTTGTTCAGGCTGGCAGGATATCGTAAGTTACCACAGGGGTCAGTGCTGGGGCCCCAACTCTTTCCAATTTAGACAAGAGATTTGAATGAAGGAATCAAAGGTATGGTAGCTGAATTTGCTGATGGCACAAAGATAGGATGGAAAGTGAGTTGTGAAGAGGACATAACGATGGGTTAAATGAGGGGAGAAACACCTTGCAGATGGAGTACAATGTAGAAGTGTGTGAAATTGTCAATTTTGGCAGAAAGGGAAAAAAAATGAATTACCTAAATGGTGAGAGCTAGCAGAGACCTAATTTGAGAGCGACCTGAGTGTGCTATTGCATCAACCACATTTTATTAGTGTGCAAGAAGAACAATGAATCGGGAAAGCTAATCTTATGTTCTGCAGTGCCATCTTGCACTATAAGAAATTCATGCAATAACCATGACATTTAAAATGATGGGGAAGGAACTATGTTATAGCCAATACAGGTAGGGAAAGTTTGTGTTCTACAACTAGCATTCCATAATTCTTCAATTGCATTAAAACCAATTGGCATTGAAGAAACATGCATTATATCAAAACCAATTGTATTGTGAGGGGACTGAACACAACAGTGGAGAGGTCATGCTTCAGGTGATTAACAAGACCACATCTGGAGCATTGTGTATAATAATGGTCACCAAACTTACAGAAGCATGCTAATGCATTGAAAAGAAGGTTTACTCAATGAATGCCTGGATTGAGTAGATTGCCTTATGAGAAAAGGCTGGACAGACTGGACTTGTCTTGTCTGGGCTTTAAAACAGTCAGAGGTGACTTAATTGAAACATATAAGATCCTGAGGGAACATGACCAGGCAGATGTTTCATCTCACCTAAGTATCTAAAACTAGGGGTCATAGATTAAAAATAAGAGCAGCCTATTTAAGGCATAGATAAGGAAAAAAAATTCTCTCAAACATTTGAGTGCCTTTGAATTCCCTTCCTCAAAGGCAGGGGATGCAGAATCTTTAAGTATTTTTAAGGGAGAGGTGGATAGATCCTTGATTATCAAGGACGTGAAAGATTATCAGGGATATGCAGGAATGTAGAGCTGAGGTTAAAAACAGATCATCCGTAATATTATTGAATAGGCTCAAAGTACCACATGGCTGACTCTTATTCCTCGTTCATATGTTTGTATCACAGCAAAAGCCAAGAAATAGCTACTTGAGTTGTGATAAATCAAGAAGAGTATTCTCTTCTCAAGGTGGGTAACTCTGAGAAACAATCATTTTATTTTCCACAATATACGTTGGTTTCTCCAGTCAAGGGAGCTCCTTTAGCAGTGAGGCTGAGCTGAGACAAAACAATGACTACCGTGATGAATACAGTCTGCTACCTCACCAAGAACATAACCGAGAAACCAGCCTTCATGTATCCATAGTCAGCATTGATAAGAAGGAGACTCACGATCAGCATACTGAAACAAACTGTCTAAAAGATGGTTAAACACTATTTACACCAAAGATAAAGAAGGCAAGGTGGCAGGTGGCTCAGGAATCTGTACCTAAGGTGATGCCATGAATGGCGTCTTGTAAACTTTCCACTGTACTCATTTGAGTACAGATGACAGTAAAGCTAATTCGATTCAATCCTTTCCTTTTGTTGGACATAGTTATGTAAGTAGGGGTGGCATAGTGGCTCAGCAGTTAGCATTGCTGCCTCACACTGCCAGGGACCTAGGTTTGATTCCACCTTGGGATGGCTGTCTGTACGGCGTTTCCACATTCTCCTCGTGTCTGTGTCCGGTTTATTCCCATAGTTCAAAGCTGTGCAGGTTAAGTGGATTGGTCATGCTAAATTGCCCACAGTCTCTAGGGATGGGTAGGTTAGGTGGATTAGCCATGGGAAATGCACAGTTACAGGAACACGATGGGTTTGGGTGGAATGCTCTTTGGAGGGTCGGTGCGCATTCGATGGGCTGAATGGCCTGCTTCACACAGTAGGGATTCCATTCAATTCAATTATGTCTTGCAGCAAGGTGACAGAATTGAGAATAGAGGAGTTAGAAGCTTCCCAATAATTGGAGAATTAAGTGACTAAAATGATTAACATGGGATTTATCAGTTGCTTAAGAACGGTGAGCAAAAAGGGGGCAATTGCGAGTGGGAGATTCAGGCACACAAGGGAGGGCTGTTGAGGTGGATCCATGCTAGCTGCTACTTAATGCTTCTATCAAATTCAGAGGAAGACTTTATGGTTACAGAGTCTTAAACAATCAAATTGTTCGGCCTCATAACTGATCCATCCATCCATAATCTGTAAACCTTCCAACTTATGTTTACTCTGCCGCTCTGCTTACGTGAGACATTTTAAACTGACATTCCTTAAAAAAAAACACTGCCTTAAACTGTCAGTAATGTCTCAAACTTTGTTTATTCTGTGACCTTTTGTCAAAATCTTGCCTTTGAAGGACAAAAAGGGGCAGTCTGAAGAGAAAGAATGACTAATGATGCTGGTTAACATGGACACCAAGACAGAATGATGGGTGGTCAGTAGAAGGAATAATGTCAAGGCAACAGAGGGGGTTTGGGTGGAGTAGATTAATGCACAGAAAGGGTTCAGAGAGGACATAAGGAGACAAAAGGGAACTAGAGAAAAGTGAACTGGAGTTTAGGTCTAGAGAAGTAGCATATCAGAGAAATTTTGAAATAAAAACAGAAAGTGCTACAGAAACACTGCAGGTCTGCCAGCATCTGTGAGGAAAGAAACAAAACTAACATATCGGGTCCAAGATGAATCTTCTTCGGGACACTTTTTATTTCAGGTTTTCAACATCTGTATTTTACTTTTATAAGATGGAGATTGACCTAGCTGGTTGGAGGAAGCGAAAGTGATCACATGTTCTCAATCCTAGTGACAAAGCTGCTCATGTGCTCTTCATGCTTGGGAAGGTCAGGAACACACCAATAATATTACAGAGCATTATCATTTATAAACATACCATTATTATCATTCCTTTTTCAAACCTGTGACCGCTTATAGTTCAATGATGCTTTAAGGTAATAACAATGTCAAAACCTAGACGGATTACACACTTGAAAATCAATGTTATTTTCAGGAGAGTTTTTAATATAAATAAAAAATAAATTCACAAAAAATTTATGCTGTTCTAAAAATTGTATTTGAAATTTGTAATCATGTCAACTGGATGCATGAATTATACTTCAAGGAACAATAATTCCCAAATAAATGTGTCAGTTAAAAGTGTTCTAGAAAAAATTTGTAAGCACTTCAAGAATTCTATTCACTGCTGTATTTATTTTCTGTCATTGGAAATTGCTTTATTACTTCTTACAGTTACTTACCAAAGCACATTTTGCTAAAAGCGAATGACTCTGAAACTATTAGGCAACAATTTAACATTAATTGCTGTTGTCAGACTAACTGAAGTATATACTAAAGTAGTATCACATGTCAGCGCATCCAATTTATTAAATAGTACGTAATTGTTAGGGTGACTATATGCTGAATAATTGAAATTCAAATAAATCACTTACGTTGGCTTGAACAATGACATAGTAACGTGTTTTTTCTTCATAATTTAACCTTCTTCTTAAAACCACAGCTCCCGACAATGTGAGCGGGATGTCAAATGTCTGACTAGATTCCTGTGAACACAAGACGCAAATAGTTCAACATTTTTAGTTTTCCCCTAATAAATATAATTAATATAACCTTAACAAAAGATTAGTTCAATATAATTGGCAGAAAGAATAAAAGAGATGCATATTATCTAAATGGTGAAAGATTGCAGAGCTCTAAAATACAGAGGGATTTGGAAGTTCTACTTCCTGAATTGCAAAAACCTTGTTTGCAGGTACTGAACGTAATTAGGAAAACTAATAGAATGTTATCATTTATTGTGATGGGAATACAAAAGTAGGGAGGTTAAACTTCAGTTATACATTTTTCTCCAAGTTCATATGGCTCTATATTTTACCTTAACTTTTTGTAAAATATAATTCCATCTCTTCATAGCATAAGATAACAAACGTACTTTTCTATTATCATTTAATTGGACATTAAGTGACTCTAAAATACAACACAGTATCATAGGCACTGGTGAGAACACATCAGAGTGCTGTACACAGTATTCATCACCTTATCTAAGGAACCAAGTAACTGTGTTCAGAAGCAGTTCAGAGTACATTTATGGACTAAAACCTTATGAAGAGCCTTATGAAACAAGGTTTGAGTTTAGAAGAGTAAAAGGTGACAACTGAAACATAAGATCCTGAAAGGCCTTGAGAAGGTAGACATGGAGAATCAAGAAATAGGCGTCATTGTTTAAAAATCAAGAGTGGCCCATTTAAAACACACATGAGGCAATTGGTTTTCTCACAGAGGGTTACGAGACTTGGAGACCTCTTCCTGAACACGTGGTCAGGAACAATACTTGAATATTTTTAAGGCAGAGTGTAGATATATTCTTGGTAAGCATGAGGAAGATAAATTGTCAGGATAGGTGCAAATGAGAATTTGAGGCTATAATCTGGTCAACCGTGGTCTTTTTGAATGGCAGACCAAGCCCAAGAGGCTTTTGCTCCTTGGTTGTATGTCTCCATTTTAACCTAACCTTTTGAAAAATATAATTCCATCTCTTCATAGCGTAAGATAACAAAAGTATTTTTCTGTTATCACTTAATTACACAATACATAACTGTAAAGTACGTCTATCAACACAGTGTCAAGAGTATCTTTTTTATAAACTATTTCATTGCTTAACTGCCTGAACAGCAACCTTCCAAATGGAAAACAGACATTTACCACAACTAACTAATTTAAGGTATCACTTAAAACATCAAGAGTTATATTTAAAATCAAGGTACGGAAGATATTACATTGCAATGACTGAATTTTGGGATGAACTGCAGCCAGATTTAAGATTATTGATGCTTAAAATGAATGCATGCACCAACATCCTAAAACCAGGCTTATATTTAAGTTCTGAAAATAAATAGACAACTGCCAGATTTTAAGTCTGTGACGCTGGTTCTTTGACAAGAACACCATTAACCGGGATAACAAAACAAGGAGCTGCAAATTCTGGAGACTTGAAACACACAAAAACAGAAAGCGCTGGAGAAAATCAGCATCTGTGGACAGAAAACACAGTTAATGTTTCAAATCTAAGGACCCTTCTTCAGGAAGGTCCCTTTTGGCTCTTTTGCCAATTATCAAAAACCTCCATCAGCTCTCCCACCATTGGAAATCATTTTTCTCCATCAACCCCATTAAAAGTATTTCTCACTTTAAACGCCTCTATCAAATTTTCCCTTGCGTTTTTATGGGCTGAGGAGAGCAATCCCAGTTCCCTCCTGTCTTCACACAACTGAAGTCAGCAAATTCAAAGACCCTTTTATCACTAGGTAGATTACCTAATCTACCTAATCTACCTATAAATTACTGCAATGCAGTAATTTATAAGGGCTTCTCTAACAGCATCTTCCAAACCTGTGAGCCCTGCCAGCTGGAGGAACAAGTGTGGCAGTGTATAGTAACACCGTCATTGCAGATTTCCCTCAAAATTTCACACTGTCCTGATAAGGAATCATATTGTTACTGCTTCACTGTCACTGGGTCAAAAACGTGCCTCGGCACAACCACAGAATCTCTACAGTGTGGAAACTGGCTATTTGGCCCAACAAGTCCGCACCGCCCTCCGAATAGCATCCCATCCTGATCCATCCCCCTACCCTTTCCCTGTAACCCTGCATTTCCCATAGCTACAAAAACAGAAGTTGCTGGAAAAGCTCAGCAGGTCCGGCAACATCTGTGAAGAAAAAAATCAGAGTTGACATTTCAGGTCTGGTTGTTAACTCTGATTTTTTTCTTCACAGATGTTGCCGGACCTGCTGAGCTTTTCCAGCAACCTCTGTTTTTATTCCTGATTTACAGCAGTTCTTTTGGTTTTTATTTCCCATAGCTAATCTACCTAATTTACACATCCCTGGACATTACCAGCAATTTAGCATGGCCAATCCACCTACCCTGCACATCTTTGGACTATGGGAGGAAACTGAAGCACCTGGCGGAAATCCATGCAGACACAGGGAGAATGTGCAAACTCCACACAGACAGTTGCCCGAGGGTGGAATCGAACTCGGGTCCCTAGTGCTGTGAGGCAGCAGTGCTAATCACTGAGCCACCGTGCTGCCCTATTGCCCACCATCAGGGCAATTTAGCATGGGCAATAAATGTGACATGCTTTTGATATTACTATACTACGAACATGTAAAAGTAAACCTCCTGCGTACCCTCTCTAATTTCTACTCTACTCTTCCTATGGTGTGTTGCCCTAGACTGGACACCAATAAATCAGCTGATGCCTAAGCCATGATTTGTAAAGATTGTGACCTCTGAAACTGACCAGCATTCTTTGTAATCTTTCTCAGAGCGTACAGTCGAAAGCATCATAACATAAAACATTTTACACAAACGTATATGAATTGCAACTTTACTGTGGTGACCTCTGTGTGGCACGCATTCAAACCCTCAAGTTGCCTCACTACGGTATACCTTAAAGGGAACATTGTCACTGACCTCATCAGAATATGTGGTAACAGCGAGAAAACCTACTCGACTGCATGGTGCCAATGTGACCCTGTGGCAGTACGACAGCGTCCAGCTGCCCACTGCCATAGGAAGCCAATAGATTGCGGAGATTTGTGGCTGCAGGTAGAAATGTTGGTGGACATCATTGCTGGAGAAGCCAATATCCTGCTGTGTCTACCCTTACCTCTGCCTCAGACTGTGCAACATGGATCTGCCCTGGATCCATCTCATCCGCCTGATGCCTAGGAGACCATTATGCCTCAAGTCAATCAGTAGACTTGAATGTACACAGGTCTCTGCAAAGCTGAAGATACAGCAATTCATCATGTAAGGAGATCTCACCCTCAAATCTATCTCATGTACATCAATGGTCTTAATGGATGGATAGAGGTTCTGCCTTTTTAAAGACTCACTGGAAACTCGAATTTGTGTCCAGGAAGCATGCAAATATGTCCCCAATTTCATGTTGCTCAATTTCTGGTCAGAGATCTAACTTCATCTAATGACATTATTTTAGGAGAAAAGAAATAAAACGCAATTTGATACCTACTGGGTCATTTGGATTATATTGAATAACATATTCAATCTGCCCATTAGGACCATCATCTATGTCAGTTGCTCCATTTCTTCCTGAGAAGCCAGTAAAGATTGTCGTCCCAACTGGTGTCAACTAGAATTAAAAGGGAGAAAAAGAAAACATTGCGACATTAACATTCAAATTAAAACGAAATGTATCATGTCAATCACTTTTTGATAAAACAAAATATGAACAGGGATATGTCTGAAGAACATTGTGAGGCAAGAACACACTCAGCAGACCTTTTTTTCTCTTGCAGACAAAGTGTTTTGTCAAGTGACATTTATGGTACCGAGTCCATTATGGATTTGAGTGACTTTTCTCACACAATCTTCCACATCTTCACCAGTTTAATTATGCATCAGGCTGTTGATGCTCTTCCTAGGAATTCTAGAGACCACAGAAGAGAAAGTGCTTGCTACTGCTGAGACCTTTGGGCTTTCAGGCCTCTGGTGTTTAAGCTCAGCTGCACACTGCTTCAGGTGCTTCAGATTAGGAGCCACACCTCAGTACTGTCCAAGTCTCAACGATCAAGACACGGCAGAAAGGAAAGGTGAACTCACTTTCAGCTTTGTAGATAGGTGCCTGGAGATGTTGGTGGATGGCTATCCATTTTCCAGACAACCATCACAGGAGACAACGCTACCAGAATCAACCAGCCTGGTAATGAATTGTATGCTGGAATTGTGCTCTGCCTCAGGTGAAAAGAAAAGCCCAGCAGTGTAGAATTAAGGTCAATCATCTACGTGGTCTGCAAGGCTTGGTGCTATCATCTTCTCACTACTACCTCTCCCTCACAGGGTCAGCGCTCACTCTAACTCTGCGACTGGACAGGCATTTCACCAAACCTCATGGGCTACAACTCTCACTATCGTATGCATCATGTCCTGCATCTACGCCTGTCACACAACTCATCTAGGGAAGGAAATCTGCCATCCTTTCCTGGTCTGGCCTACATGTGACTCCACACCTACAGCAATACGTTTGATTCTTAACAACTAGGTATGGGCAGCAAATGCTGGTCTAACCAGTGACTTCCATGACCCATGAATAATGTTGTATCTTTTTTTCCCGAACTCCTAACACTTCCTGTGTTGAGTGCTTCCTAGTCACTCACTGGGGTCACCTCACCACCTGCCTGTTCATGCGTCACCAGTAAGTTGCTCTTTCATACATTTCCATTATGTTTAATCTCTCCGTCTGTCTCAGTGCAGGAAACATTGGTCAATGATTGGTCTGAGAGGCCCAACACCAGTACGGAGTGTGGGGCAATGGGGTGTTGGGATGTCGAGGCATTATAGGAATGGGCATCAGGTAGCAAGGATAATATATTCAATCTCACTGGAAAAAAAATGGCCATTTAAATGGTGATAGGGAGACCTCAATGGCCAACCAAACCATAAAGTTTTACAGTGTTTTGTTGTTTGCTCTTTAACACCAGGATTAACTCATTCTAAATCTGCACAAGCTTTTACGCATCTTCTGCAAACAATTCCCCTCTTGTTTGCAGGACTAGGGGCACCCAGCAAACTTTCACCAGGGAGACAACCATACTTCAGTGCCTCAGCTCCAGCTCCACCTTTGAGGAGGGATCTATTTAACCCTCAGAGGACGCACTGACAGTTTTCACCTACATCCTCTAAAGGTTTAAACTTGTCACTCAGCAGGTATTCTTTCTAGATTATACACGGGAGCACAACCTTGTAAGCACATCACTGACTTCTCCACAGCTGGTTGAAGAAGAAATGCCACAGGTCATGGGAACTTGAGAGCACCAGCCCAGCTCCAGGAAGGTGATCAGTACCTGCCCCCGGCCTGGTTTTGTTAAACTGCAGACACATGCACGAAAGCATCAGGGATATTTGTCAGTGACTATCAGTAAGCTGAATCGAAAGATGGAGAAGTCCACCCAATTTATCAGTGCTTTGTTTACTCCGGCTGCCTCTGTGGACCGCCAACATGCTCAGTGTCCGCCAGAAATGCACATAAACCTCCACTCCATCCCTTTAACCATTGGTGCTCAGCATCTATGGCAAGGAGGAAGGGAGACAACACATCTCAAATTTACTCAGGGGGCCCCTTCCTCTCAAGGAGACCTGTTGGTGCCAGCAGGTACCCATAAGGGCATGAGTGACAGACAGGCTACCTCAAAGCTTCTTCTCAGAGCACTCCAGAAGTACCCAAAGCTTACAGCAGTATAATCCAAGAAGGTGAACCTTCATCTGGGAACAGCATCAATTTCTTCAATCTATTTTCATAACTGTAGTTTCTCATCCCTGGATCTATTCTTGTAAAGCATTTTTCAATTATCTTCAATGTTTTCACCTCCTTCCTACAAGGTGGCACCCACAACTGTACACAATACTCCAGGTGGGGTCTAACAAGTGTTTTATACAAGTTCCTTGCATTTGTATTCTATGCCTGTCTGAACAAAGCTGAGGATACTGCATGCCTTACTTCTCTCTTCACCTGGTTTGCACCTGCAGTAACCTGTGCACATATAAACCCAGGTTCCGCTGCTCCTGTTACCCCCTTGAGAGATGTGCCTCCTTTTTATCTTGTCTTTCAACTTTCTTCCTACCAAAATGTATCAACTTGCACTGCTCTCATTGAAGCTCATCTGCCACTAGTCACTCAATCCATCCATTTATGCGTCTTTTTGGAATTCTACACTGTCCTGCTCACAGTTTACAAATCTTCTAAATTTCATATCACCTGGAAACTTTGAAATTCTTTCTGCACATCAAGATCTAAATCATTAACCTATATGAGAATAAGGAAAGGTCTTGATTTTGACCCCGGCAGAAGTCCATTACAAACCTTTCTCCAGCCCAAAAAATATCCATTGACCATTAATCTGTATTTCCTATCACCCAGCCAATTTTGTATCCGAGTTGTGACTGACCTTTTTATTCCACAACCTATAACTTTTCTCACAAGTCTGTTGTGTGGCACTGTATCAAGTGCCTCTGAAAGCCCATGTATACACCACATGAGCTGTATTACCCTCATCAAACTCTTCTATTACCTTTTGAAAAACCTACACCGAGCCAGTTAAGTATGAGAAGACTGTTGTCTTTCCTGGGTCTCTCTGCATTGGGTACACTTTCCACATTGTGGCTTGTTTGAAGTGTGAGGGGTGTTGTATCTTTGCTTTTAGTTAATCTGAGATGTTCATAAAAGGTGTCATGAGCCCGGAGGGGATACACTTCTTCTCCCAGCAGCTACCCCTTTATGGTACAAGGACCTTAGAAGAAGGCAGGAACCTGAGAGCACTCTAGTATCTAGGAGTTATGGCAGCTCCCATGATATCTGGTGCAGGCCTCCAGAAATGCGGCATTGAAGGTGACTTTAATTTGGACATTGAATTGATGTGTTTTTGTTGGTAAACTCTACAGGTTGGTATTGGGAACTATCAAAGTAATCTGGGTGTAGTCAGTATTGCCCTGCACTTGGCATAAGTGGACGATGGTGCATATTTTCACTGCCCAAGCTGCTTGACACTCCCACTCATAGAAGGATGATAGAAAGAGCTGTGCTCTGAAGAAAACGGCATCGGTAACATCCTGAATGCAATTGATAGGAAGATGATACACAGGTTCCCAGTTTTCCCTTTGAAACAAGACGCTGGCATAAACAGTCAGCTCTGACCTTGCTGGCTACTGGGACGGGAATGACCACCCGACTCTTCCGAGTGCAAGTGCTCTTCAAGCAGATGATACAGTCCAAAATGATAGGGAGTAACATTCGTAATTGGTTCCTGCATTATCTCTCAGGTCATTGAGGAAATGGCAGTGAGGCCCATAGATAGGAGGTCTCATCCTTTTCCACCTCTTCCTGGGTGGATCTTCCCCTGCCTCCCTCTGGAGGTTGCGTGAAAGCTGCTGCTTTTCTTGTGAAGTTACAGTTGCTGTCTCATTCTGTGTTGTCTTTGGAGCAGCAGTAAGTCCACAGTGTTTCAGCGATGGCTTTCACCATTTGAGGTCAGTGAGCAGATAATTTGTGGGAATTTGAGAAAGACACACGATTTTGTTGAAGGAATTACTGAGCTCTCCCATCCATCACGAAGAAGCCTCATGTTATGCCCTCACACAGTGCAGCGTGAAGCTTCACAAGGAAGTCACAGTCATGAATACAGAAGGAGATCTGTATCCAAATGAACATTGCTCAAGCAAAGTTTTTTTTGTTACATTTGAAGTGGAATTTTGCCGACAAGTCACTATGATATTCCCTCTCACCAGTTAGTATCATGATACCTTCCCAAAAAGAAAAGCCTTATTTCCTCAAAACAGACCCTGTCATTGCATACTTACATATCAGTATGTCAATATGGCAGCTGGGAAGCATTGATCTCCAGTGTTTGCTATAAACGTGGATGTGAAATTCGTTTCTTGTTCTCATTACAGTTGCTTATTAGACATGATAAGGAGTCAATTGATGCACACAATGTTATGGTTTTGATTGACTGAGATCATTATTTTGATCTGCCACTTTGGACAATGAATGGCCTCCCATGGAATGCAAATCAAAGCCATATCAGTGGCATTACTGAATCAATGGAGGCACGATTACTCCAACTAATACTAGCAGGACTTCAAATTCCAGAAGTTTTATTCCACTCCTGAAGAACAACAATTAGTTACTCCATACACTCTGCATGCGTTGGCAGCCATTTTGTGTTGACATTGTTCACTTTGTTTTAAACTCAATATGGCTAGGTTTGAATATTTTTCCAGTCTGAGTCACATTCAGGCTTTGACTGCGATGCACAAATTCCACAAGCTCCTGATCGTTCCCTTCATGTTCCATTTTATGTTGCTGTCGGCATGGCCCTAATGATCTTTCAATCTGCCTCCTTTCTGCTGAGATCTTTTACATGATTATTAATCTCATTACTTTACCTCAAAGGGCAAGACCTTTGGAAATAACCATGCCCTTGGTGGTCCTAAGGCTAACCCTCACCACATCAAGGCCAGAGTTACCATAACCTGTCCACTCCATTTAAATTCGAGTCTGTTATTTCCCACTTTCACTGCTACCATTCCTTTAGTGAACCAGTAAAATGAAGCCTGTCCCCAAATTCAAGTTATCTGCTTCCCTTGGGATGCCATGCATTGTTTCCTGACCATGACTGACCACGCATTGTATTTTGGACTGACTTGGCAGGACAGTTTTGACTGATCACACCACATCCTAGTCGAATCTCAAAAGCTCATCAACTGAACCTGACTGTAATCCCTGGATTGCTTGCACTTGACCAAAATGACTGAGCATGGCCCGATTCCTGGAATGCATGGACACGGATCCCTGGATTTGACCAGACCAAGTGCCTGATGAACTCTCACCAACCCCCGAACTGGAATAGGCCTAGCTCCTTGACCGACTGCAGCAGTAGCTCCTTGACTGACCATAGCTCCCCTTCGCCCCACTAAATTTTTAATCCCCTTTGACATTCACACATGGTCTTTGCTTGAAGCTCAATACAACGTGTTTGCAGCCTAAACTGTCACCACATGCTGTGATGTTGCACAATGACATATCCACTTTTTTCTGACTGATACATTAACTGTTCAGTGCTCCACAGTGTCACAAGCTGTCTCTGAGCTAAAAAAAATTAAACAACACCAGCCAGTGTTCAACTAAGCACTGACGATCCTGTGCACTAAGAAAGCATTACAAATCACACGGAGGCTGTAAGTCAGGGCTGGAGTCAGTGGGAGTGCACTAAGAAAGCAATGTGAAGTGGATACGTGCTGGCAACCTCAAAGGAAACATTTAAGTGAATGAGCACTAAGCTAAAGGTGAATAAACAGCATTTGTCCATGTTAGTCCAAAAGCATCCAGTATAGATGCATATCTATCCCTGCATACAAAACAACCTGACTGAAAGATGCAAGTTATACAGTTTAGACTGGTAGGGGTGAAGATTTGAGGAGGATGCTTACTATGCAGCTAAAAGAGATGGTGCTCTGAAGAAGCAGTTGGAGGATGAATGAGACAAGCAGTCAGCAAGCTGCTGCCACCAGGTACCCATCCTAATTTACTGATTGGGAATTTGAACCTAGCAGCATCTCAGGGAAAGGAGAGGCGAATTAGAAAAGGCACATGAATAAGGAGACCGGTGGTTTTGATGAGTTGCAAATCCATAGAAACAAGTTAAAGACTCTGAAGTCATCATTTGAGACTTGAAGGGAAAATTAGGAATGTTTTTCTTGACATTGTGAATCAATTTTTTCATTCTTACACTTTCCCAACTTTCTCATTGCCTCCACTGTTGTTCATACTGCACCAGGGAGAGAAAAGTTTTGCTCATAGTAAGTTATTAACCATAACTGAATCTGGAGATATTCAACTGCTTGAACACACCAAGGGTCTTTTCATCAAGCATCATATTGAGGCAAGGAATTGATCCAGATGCAATAGAATCAACAACTGGTAGATAAACAGTAATTTAACAACAGGAGTTTTTAAAGAGAAGACAATTTAGATATAGAGTAATCATGTTGTTATCAAGAGGAAAAGAATGCATGCAAAGCTGAACCTTGCTGAACAATTTAGAGACAAAAAAAAACTGCAGATGCTGGAATCCAAAGGAGACAACCAGGGCACTGGAAGAACACAGCAGGCCAGGCAGCATCTAGAGGAAAGAAGCAGTCACCGTTTTGGGTATTACCTTACTTCAGGACTGGATATGGGGGTAAGGGGGAGCTGCAGATAAAGAGGGTGGGGGGAAGGAAGTGCTAGAGATTCAATGGTGGTGATAGGTGGACGCTGGTGGTAGGTGCAACCTGGTTGGTTGATGGAAGGGATGAATCCGATTGGTGGCTAGAAGGCAGGGTCAGAAGGTGGAATCGAAGGAAGGAGGTGGGACTGGAAGGGGAGGCAGGGAACGACTGGCAAGGTTATTTGAAATTGGAGAACTCAATTTTAAGTCCTAGGGTGCCAGGTGGAAAATAAGGTGTTGTTCTTCAAATTTGATGTTCCGGATGCAAGTACACAGTAAATGTCAGAACCCTTAGAAGCATTAACATACAGAGGAACCTGGGCGTACAGGCCCACTGTTCCCTGAAAGTGGCAACACAAGTAGATGAAGTGGTCAAGAAGACATATTGCATGCTTGCCTTCATTGGTCAGGGCGTAGAGTATAAAAATTGGCAATTTATGTTGCAGCTGTATAGCATGTTAATTTGGCCATATTTGGAATATTGTGTACAGTTCTGATCATCCCCTATCAGAAGGACATGAAGGATTTTGAGAGGGCACAGAAAAGGTTTACCAGGATGTTGCCTAGTTTGGAGGGATTTAGCTATGAGCAGAGAAAGGATAAACTTTTTTTTTCCACCTGAATGTCAGTGGCTGAGGGGTGACCTGATAGAAATTTACAAATTATGAGATATATGTATAGAATGAATAGTTGGAGTCTTTTTCTCAGAACAGAAACGTTACTTATTCAGGCACATAGCTTTAAGGTAAAAGGTGGAAAGTTTGAAGCAGATATGAGAGGCAAGTTTATTTTAACAGTCAGTCGTAAGTGTTCTGGAATGTATTGTCAGAGGAGGTGGTAGATACAGACACATTATTAATGTTTAAGAGGCATTTTGACATATCAATGAATTGACAAGAAATAAAGGGATATGGGCTGCGTGGAGGCAAGAGTTCTGAAGAAAGGTTACTAGCCCCGAAACGTTAAATTTTATTTCTTTTCACAGATGCTTGCAGACCTGCTGAGCTTTTCCAGCAATTTCTGTTTGTTTTAGAGGCAAAAGGTTTTTGGTTTAGAAATGCATCATGTGTTGGCAGTCTTGGTGGGCCAAAAGGCCTTTCCCTGTGCTGTCCTGTTCTTCGTTCTTTATGATATGTCAGAAATGAGATGAAGAAATCAAAATCAGGATAGTAATGGCAAATAACGTTTTCTCTGATAATCAAGAATTTCTTGTCATATGAATGAATGGAGATCCTTGAGAAAAGAATGATCAAGATTGTGATTTTGAGCGTCTTTTGTGATGCTGTATTGTGCAACTTGAGTAACGTAGACATGCAAAGCCTTCAATGTCATGAAATGTGGTTCCGGAGAAGAATCAAGTTGGTCAATTGGAGAGCACTCAAGAGGTTTAAGGAAATTGGAAAGATTGAGAGTGAATGTCATCAAGAAAATGTAACAAGATTGGATTGGCCATATTCGAAGCCATGAGATCTGTAGGGGTGTGGAAAGAAGTTTAGAGTGATACAGATGAAGAAGGAAAATGATAATATTTGATAAATTGAAATTGCAAAGGTAAAATTTGGAGAAAAGACATGAGGACCAACCTGAATGCTGACACCATCGTGACTGATGATATATGTGAAATTCATAATTCTGTTGAAAACCAAGCTGCATTATCTGAAAGTTAATACATTTAATGATTCAACACTGCTTCAAAACTGCATTGAAGTGTCATCCTAGATTATATATTAAAATGTTCTGGGCATTAAATCCAGGACTTTCTGATGCAGTAGCAAGAAAGCAACCACTGAGGCAAGGCTCATAGTGAAGTAATGAGGAAGACGAAAAAATTGAAATCATAACAGATCTTGAGGAGAAGGCAAGGAAATACGGAATGAGGATAGTTATATTAATTACAGCAGCAGCTCATTAAGGAGGCAGCACAGGGATATTTGGTGGCACATGAGTATGCTACTCAGCCCTTCGAAGCTGCTCTGCCATGCAATAAGATCATTACTGAGATCATACCCCTGGATAATCTTTCATCTCCTTGGCAATCCAGAATATATCTACCTCAGCCTTGAAAGAAACAATGAAGGGCTCTGCACCTATCCTCTCCTCTATCCATCCTCTATCCGCCTCCCCCTCTCTCCCTATTTATTTCAGAACCCTTTTCCCCTCCCCCATTTCTGATGAAGGGTCTAGGCCCGATACGTCAGGCTTTCCTGCTCCTATGATGCTGCTTGGCCTGCTGTGTTCATCCAGCCCCACGCCTTGTTATCTCGGATTCTCCAGCATCTGCAGTTCCTATTATCTCTGCATCCCCTGCCTTTTGAGGAAGGAAAGTCCAAAGAGTTACAATGCTCAGAGAAAAAAAATCCCCATCTTTTAGAATTAGAATTAGAATTTATTGTCACATGTACTCAAGTACAGGGGTACACGAGTACAGTGAAAAGTGTACAAAGTTGCCACTTCTGGTGCTATCTTAGGTACAAGAGGTGCTGAGGTACAAAATCTTAGATATAAATTAGAAAAATAGAGAAATAAAGTTCAGCGTTACAGTTCTTCTAAAGACCCGTCATTCTAGATCTTCCCACAGGAGGAAACATCCTTTCCACATTCACCGGGTCAAGTCCCCTCAAGGTCTTTTATGTTTCAATTAAGTGACCTCTGACTTTTCTAAACTCCAGACGATACAGGCCTAGCCTGTCTAACCGTTCCTCATAAGCCAATCAGCTCATTCCAGGTACTAGTCTCATACATCTTCTTCAAGCTGCTTCCAATGCATTAATATCCTTCCACAAGTCTGGTGACTAGTACTGTTCACAGTGTACTCCAGGTGCAGTTTTGTCAATGCCTTGCATGACAGAAGAATAACCTTGCCGCCCTTGCATTCAATTCCCTTCACAATAAGATACAACATTCTATTAGCTTTCCTGATTACTTGTTGTAGCTGCAGACTAACCTCATGCAATTCATTCATGGGGACAAGCAGATCTCTTACATCTCAGAGCTCTGCAATCTCTCACTTTGGAGATTTTTTTTCTTCATTCTTTCCACCAAAATGGATGAATTCACACATTACAGTCCATTTACCAGATTTTACCCACTGACTTAACCTATCTATATCCCTTTGTAGGCTCCTTATGTCCTCTTTACAACTCACATTCTTACCTACCTTTGTGTCAATAGCAAATTTAGCTCCCATTCTTTCAGTCCCTTCACCCAAATAATTTACATAAATTGTAATTGTGGCACACCACTCATGACATCCTGCCCCCGTTGAAAATGATCTATTTATTCCTACTTTCTGCTGGCTTCTAACATTTTCCTTATGATGGGACTTAAGCTAACCAGCCTGTAGTTTCTTGATTTCTCCTTCCCTTTTTGAATGAGAGTTATATTAGATATTTCCCTACCTAAAGAAACTTTCCTGAATCTAATGAGAATTCAATTGTATATGCATGCATGTATGAATACTGTCATTCTGTTCACTGGATGTGAGCTAGCCCAAGGTTTAAGGATTGTGTAGCAGGAAAAGACAATGCACTGGGCATGAAAGAAAATCAGAGATAGTAGGAACTGCCGATGCTGTAACAAACTGTAACAAAGATGCAATCCTGAAAGGAAAAAAGTTAATTATCATGTTAAAATCTTGGAAACTGTCATTCACGAGAAGAAATCAAATATCTGAATTTGACACACAGTGCTTGCAGGTAAACCTAGAAAATCAATGCTGATTCTCTTTAAATATTGTGTGTGTGCTTTCCCTAACATTTTTGTTGTTCTAAACATTTTCAATTTTTAATGCTGTTAGATCTACAGACAGGCCTTCAACCACAGTGGGTGTTTCACATAAGCAATACAAGCAATGAACACCAATCACAAATTTACATAGAAATAGTGGCTTTCAAAATCAATTAGCAAGAAAGAACAATGTGAATGGGGGAAACAAATCTGTAGAGTATCCCTGTAGGTGTTGGCTGATATCACAATATTCAGGTCTACAATGTTGTTTTCTGACTCAGTCACAAAAGGTATGCAGAGATAATAGGTACTGCAGATGCTGGAGAGTCCAAGATAACAAGGTGTGGAGCTGGATGAACACAGCAGACCAAGCAGCATCAT
>JAHRHZ010000139.1:43360394-43388570 GCA_024137785.1 Ginglymostoma cirratum
GTCAAGCTTTCCTGCTCCTATGATGCTGCTTGGCCTGCTGTGTTCATCCAGCTCCACATCTTGTTAACAAAGGTATGCATTTGGTTTGTACACCATAATGGTGCAACTACAAAATGTTATTTTGGATGGAATCTGAGGTGATTGGCTTGCATGCAGCATCGAGATGCTCGCACTGATTCTTAGAAGGAAGGTCCATCATACTTTCTTAACATCAGGCACTAAAATAGGCATCAGCAGGCCTTCCTCCTGACTGGGAACCCTGGGATAAGATGTCTCAACCGCCTGGAGCTACAGATCCATCAGTGTGGTACAGTAGCTTCACAATCCCGAGAATGCCAGGACTGAGCAGCAACCTGGGAAGAAGTAAGGTGTTGTTGCAAAAAAGATATCTCATGGGCTGTGTAGATGGGGACCCTGAGGGTGAGAAACCAGTGCAGGAGTGTGGCTGTCATGGGCCACAACCTACACCAATTTCAGGCCCCCTCATCGTGCACAAATTAATGCAGATCAAAGGACTACCCTGATATGCAGTCTGCACAGGCTTACCTGTCAGATCAGACACATTTCACTTGTCCTGCCTGGAGCTAAGAAAATTTGAACCTTTACGTGGTCCTGACATGATTGCTCATTGAACGGTCTTAAGATCAGGCAAGGGTAGAACAGTGGTGAGTGGGCCTTCCTGATCTAAATCTACATGGGTGGAGGTGGGAAAATATTAGGTATTGGTCCTGACAACAACCCACCTCATGTCCCAGGCCTCCTACATCTTCTGAGCCTCTGGAAGCTTCTGTCCATTGAGATAACATTACATGAAAACAGTTGCTTCACTTGGGCAGAATGAGTAAATTCATATCAGAAGATAATGCGTCACAGGCAATTGGATAGCTACAAACAGACCTGAGATACTTTTGAGCTGTTAAATGAGATGAAGCAGGATGCAGGATTAATCCAAGTGACATTGATAAAGTGTTTTAGTGACACAAGGAGCAGCACCTGTTCAACAAAGGTCTTATCTAGTTACTGGCTGCAGCATTTGGGGATTCAGTCTTCACAGGCTCTGTTTGCAAGCAGATCCTGTACTTTGATCAGGATTACCTAAATAAATCATTCGACATTGCAAAACACATGTTGTAATTTCAGGGGACGTACCTGCCACCCCAATCTATGCAGTCATTAACACTTGTCTGCACCGCCATCTGTCATCGATTGCACGTCAAAACCATTTTCCATTAAAGATCGTACATACTATTATTTTTCCTGGTTCAGGAAATCAGAAACTGAAATATCATTCAAACAAAATACTGCAAAGTAAAAAAGGACATGATAGGAAAATAACTATTGCTGTATGTCTTTTATGAGCCAGGATTATTCAGAAAGTATTAGCTGTGACAGCCTGCCACACAAATCTACTTCCTCCTTGTCTTGAGGACCTGGTTCCTTGTTCTTGCTTTTGGGCTCCTGCTCTGCCATAACTTGCGTTTGATATTTATTGTCTTGCATGATGAGATTTCCTCACACGGCAATGGTTTGAAGCATGCAGTATAGGATGATTATTTGGGCGATCTTCCAAAGATATTCTGGAAGTATTACTGTTGCTTTAGGATCCCAGATGCATACTGATGATAGATATTAAACTGGCATTAGTCTTAATGTACCTGTGCTGTCCTGCTGCATATATGTGGAGCAAATTGTCCAGGCCAACCTTGCAACCCTCTTCATTTGAATAATATAGATACAGTTATCTTGCTTAAAGCAAAGATACACAAACTTCTGGAATACCTGCATTCCTATGTTGACAAGCATGTTTGAACTGGCTGTTTATAGTAAAAATTCCTTGATTTATGTAGCGTACTGCACATGCACTAACACATTAACCACCAATATATTAATAACTGCCTGTACTCTTCGAAAGGTGGCAGCACAGCAGAAGTTTGTTATATTCCAGAAATGATACCTGGACTTCAGGGGTTAAGTTATGAGGAGATTAGGCCGACTTTCTCTCGAAACTAGAAAGTTAAGGGATGATCTGTTCAAAGTCTTTAGGATGTTAACAGAAAAAGACAGGGCAAATAAAGATGGACTATTTTCACTGGTTGGGGATTGTAGAACCAGGGGGTGCAGTCTGAGAAGTAGGGCCAAACCATTCAAGAGAGACAATAGGAAGCACTTTTACTCACAAAGGGTAATAGGATGTTTGGAAATGTCTTCCACAAATGGCAGTGAATGCAGGATTAATTTTAAATCTGCGATAGATACATTTTTGTTAAGCAGAAGTATTAAAGGGATATGAACCAGAGGCAGGTATACAGATTTAGTCCACAGATCAGCCATGATCTCATTGAAAGGTGGAGTAGGCTCTAGGGCTGAATAACCTACTCCTATCCCTAAATTCTTAAAGCCATGTGTTGAAGGATATGGATTTAATCTTTTGCTGTCTTTGCATTTATTTACAGAGTGAAACTTTATAACTCAACAATCTTCCTAGTTTCTGAGATCCTCTCATGACATGCATACATTTCCTCACTCAGCTACCACCCAATTTCAGTGTCTCCTTGTATCTGCTAAAGAATATTTTTAATTAATCTGTTCAGAAATGTTATGATACACCTCTAGAGCAGGTGGAACTTTACCCAGGTTTTCTGACCCAGAGTTAAGGACACTACCACTGTGCCTCAAGAGCCCTACTACCTGCTCACGAATACTGTCTGATGAACTTGTTCAGAGAGGTTATTACATACTTCTGGAACAAGTGGAACATGAATCCAGATCTCAAGAGGTAGGGATGCTACCATTGCTTGACAAAAGTACCCCAAGTATTTTCTGAGTAGCCAGTTCAGAGATGGTATTATATACTATTGGACCAGGAAGAATTTGAACTCAGACCTCCTGGTTCAGAGATAGGGACACTACCACAAAAGCCCTTAGTATATGCTCAAGTGAAACCTCAATCAATACCTCCCGCCTGATGAACTGATTAAACACAACTGATGAACAATTAAAAGAAGGTGCCCTCTTGTAGTGCAATGGTGGTGTCCTTCCTCCAGACCAGAAGGCACAGGTTCAAATCCTTGCTGTTCCAGAGATACATAATAACACGTCTGAACAGGTTGATTAGAAAAATAGGTTCAATTAACAAAAGAACACTTAAAAGAATGTGCTTCCTGACTACTTCAGGTAGAGTCCTGTTATGTGCTGACTATGACCTCTGATGCAAGGCAAGCTTTAAATCAATATTCTGAGTACATTCAAGGGAAAAAGTGAGGGGCTTCAAATACTGTGTGCAATGCATTTAAATGGCAAGTCATGGAAAGGCTCAACACAGCATACACACCAGCTCAAGTTACAATAATCAGCAGTTGCTTCAAACAAAGAGCTGGTAACTTATGACTAATGAAGGAAACCCCACTGTTGTACTATGAAGTTGGATAAAGCTTGTGTCTATTTAACAGCTTTCCCAATCTCAGGAAAATTTTTACGCTCACAATTAAGAATATGGTCATTATGCATTGTATGACTAACACGGCAGTCAATTTCCACAGAAAATCTCACAAACAGGTAGGACATACACAACCAAGCAATTTCTTTCGGTTGAGGAGTAAATATAAACCAGAGAGTACGGGTCCCTCGCTCTGGTCAAAATACCTGATGGAATCCAATAAGTACATCCCAAAATGGCAGATACCTTGTCCAGGAGATAGCAAGAACCCTCCCTCGACCTCTTCATTTCCAATTGCCATCGCAACATCGATCGCCTCAATCTCTCCACCCCTCTCACTCACTCACTCACTCTCCCCCACAGAATGTGCAGCCCTCTGCTCCCTCCGCTCCAACCTTAACCTTGTCATCAAATCTGTGGATAAGTTGGGGGGGGGGGGCGGAATGCAGTAGTGGTATGGCACTCTGACCTCTACATAACTGAGGCCAGGCGCCAACTCTTTGACACTTCCTCCTACCGTCTCCTCGATTATGACCTCATCCCTGACCAGTAAAACATCATCTCTCAAACCATTCATAACCTCATCAACTCAGGTAACCTCCCTCCCACAGCCTCCAACCTCATTGTTCCCCAAACCTGCATCATCTGTTTCTATCTCTTTCCCAAAATCCATAAACCCGACTGCCCCAGCTGACCAATTGTCTCTGCCCCACTGAACTTATCTCCGCTGACCTTGACTGTGTCTTTTCCCCCCTGGTGCAGGAACTCCCTACCAACATCCAGGACACCACCCACGCCTTCCATCTCCTCCAAGACTTCCATTTTCCTGGCCCCCCAACACCTAATCTTCACTATGGACATCCAATCCATGTACACTTCTATCCCCCATGCGGATGAACTAAAAGTCCTCTGCTTCTTCCTCTCCCTCAGGCCCAACCAGTCCCCCTCTGCTGACATCTTCATCCGCTTAACAGAACTTGTCCTTACCTTGTCCTTTAACTCCTCTCACTTCCCACAAATGAAAGGGGTGGCCATGGGCATCCACATGAGTTTGAGCTTTGTCTGCCTCTTCGTAGGATATGTGGAATAGTCCCTTTTCTGCTGTTACATGGCACTATGCCCCACATCTTCCTCCGCTGCATTGATGACTGTATCGGTGTGGCCGTGTTCTCCCATGAGGAGCTTCAACAGGTCATCAACTTTATTAACACCTTTCACCCCAGCTTCAAATTCACCTGGACCATCTCTGATACCTCCCTCCCCTTCCTGGACATCTCCGTCTCTATCTCTAGTAACCGCCTCGACACCGACATCTATTTCAAGCCACAGCTATCTGGACTACACCTCTTCTCACCCACCTTCCTGCAAGACTGAGATCCCTTACTCCCAATTCCTCAACTTCTGCCACATCTGCTTCCAAATTGGAGTGTTCCACTTTCGGACATCCCAATGTCCTCCTATTTCAAGGACTGTAACTTCGCCCCTCCAGTGATCAAAAAGCCCTCAACCACATCTCTTGCTTTTCCCACACTTCTGCCCTCAAACCCCTTCCCCCCCAACAAAAATAAAGACAGAATCCTCTTATCCTCACGTCACCCCACCAACCTCCGCATCCAGTATATCATTCTCCACCACTTCCGCCACCTACAATCCAACTCCACAAGCAAAGTTATATTTCCCTCGCCACCCCTATCTGCCTTTCATAGGGACCACTCACTCTGCGACTCCCTTGTCCGATCCACACTCTCCACCAACCCCACCGCCCCCGGCGCCTTTCCCTGCAATGACAGGAAGTGCTACATCTGCCCCTACACCTCCATCCTCACCTTCATTCAAGGCACAAAACAAACCTTCCAAATTAGATAGAGGTCAACTTGATCTTCAACTTGATCTACATCTGCTGCTCCCGACGGGGCCTCCCCTTCATCATTGAGACCAAACGTAGACTCGGGGATCGTTTCGTAGAGCATCTGCGCTCTGTATGT
This sequence comes from Ginglymostoma cirratum, assembly GCA_024137785.1. Taxonomy (NCBI): domain Eukaryota; kingdom Metazoa; phylum Chordata; class Chondrichthyes; order Orectolobiformes; family Ginglymostomatidae; genus Ginglymostoma; species Ginglymostoma cirratum. The sequence continues at coordinate 43,365,816 of JAHRHZ010000139.1, forward strand.
GACAAATGAGAGCAACATCCAGTCGACAACTATTTTAACTCCACCTCCCACTCCCTGGGTGACATGTCCATCCTCGGCCTCCTCCAGTGTCACAATGACGCCACACGTAAACCTCATATTCCGCCTTGGGAGCCCACAGCCCTAAACATAGAATTCACCAATTTTAAAATCTCCCCACCCCCAGCCTCATCCCATGTCCAACTGTTCCTCTCATCCCCAGCTCCTTGATCAAACACTACCTGTTCATCATCTTCCCCACCTATCTGCCCTACACTTCCCACTGACCAATCCCCATTACCCCTTACGTGCATCCTACCTATCAACACCCCACTTACCTTTCCTCAGCTTCACCCATCCTCCCTCCTGCCTCCTTGACCTGTCCAGCTTCTCTCCCACCTATCCACCTGTCCCATCCCACTGACCAATCCTCAACACTGCCTACCTGCACTCACCTATCACCCTCCCACCTACCTTCCGCAGCCCCATCCCTCCTCTCTCTACTTACTTCCTAGCTCCCTTCCCCCACCCCATTTCTGAAGAAGGCTCCCGACCTGAAACATTAACTTTCCTGCTCCTCTGATGCTGCCTGACCTGCCGTGTTCCTCCAGCTCCACACTGTGTTGTCTCAGGCACCTTGTCCAGAATGTGGCACCTCTAACAGTGCCACACTTCTTCAGCAATGCATCAAAGCACAATCCAAGTGCATGTTTGAATCTACAAACATCAGTCAGTAGGAACTCTCTGAGGTATAGTGAACACCTTATAGTTGGAATAAATGAAGCATATGTTAATTAGTGCCCAGAAATAACTGAGGTTTACAGTAGGTTTTAGATGTTGTCTATTGCTATGTAAGTACAATTTGTGTTACTGCAGTGCTTTTGTCTGACTTGTTAATTTTCTGTTTTCAAGGTTGGCATTGCTTTATCACATCATAGAAGTTGAATTTTTATACATTAATGCAGGCAATAAAAGGTTTCATGCCTGGGATATTAATTATGTTGCAATGTCAAAAATTGTCAGATGTGATAACATCAATTTTTTTTGTGTTTTTTTTTTAAAACAAACCACACTTTAGATCTAAAAGCATTGAATGTAATTTCAAAGGAGAGACACAACATCTTTTGCCTGAACTGTGCATCTTAAATCATACTGATTATAATTACAATTTTTCATCGTCCTTCTCGACACAGCACATTTTCATTAAAAATAATATTGTTACATAACTGCAAAATTGGTTGTTTGATTATTTTTTGGTTGAAAGGCTTCAAAGCTGAACAGTTCTACTCTCAACCTTAAACTGCAGTAAATATTCACCATGCTGGGTACATTTCAATCCTACTTTTAGAGGGGGAAAAACACATTAGCTTTGTGGGGGGATCAGTCTTCTGCTTCAAAAAGTTTTGCATTGTTCAGTTTAACTGCATTTAAGATTTTTACTTTAAAGGAAAATGTTGCTAAAGTGAACGACTTGCACTATAAAATCCTCAAAAGGAAATTACAGGAAGTGTCTCTTCATGGAGACTTCAACCTGAATCATATCCTTGGTTCACATTTGAGAGCTGGGATTAAATGCTCAGGGTTGGGATAATGTTGTTATCCACTTGTCCAGCTTGACCACTTTGTTTAAATAACAACTGGATAAAGATAGGGTAGGAAAAGGTCTGTTTGGAGAAATGCAATTATATGGAGAGAACTGACTAGCTTATTGTAGTCAAGCAAACTCTACCTCTGCTGCAGTGTTTTCAGTTTAGTATGTTGTAACCAGTAAAAAAAAGGACACTGTTTTGTGTGACACTGAGATTGAGTGAAGTTTCAGATTTGCACCAGAACCAGCCACTGTTCTGTTTCACAGTGGCTGCAGATGCCAGTAAAGACCTGCCATGGATATCTCAGCCTTTTTGAGATATCGATGTTCAGGCATGCTGACAGAAGTGATCCTCTACCTGTATATCCTTTGTTAGGGATCTCACCTCCTTCAAGCTGGATCTATGTGACAACACCCCTGTCCTGTAGGAGCAGCCTGCAATTAGAGTTAGAAGTCATTGCCACGTGTCCTCAAGTACAGAAGTACATGAGTACAGTGAAAAGTGCACAATGTCACCATTCCTGGCACCGTCTTTTGCGCAAAGGTAGCTAGGTACAAAATCTTAGGTACAAAGCAGAAAAATAAAGATAAAAGTTAAACTTTAGTCTATTTTAGCATAAAAACAAAGAAATAAAGTTTCAAAATACAACAGTCTTTCTTAGCCATGCTGGGCTCTCAGTCCCTACAAGTGCCCTATCTCCTCCACTTTGGCCCACTCTCCAGGAGACCTCAGGCTGCCTGCTCTTGAGGGCAAAGTCAGAAGTCAGTTGACACCAGGTTATAATCCAACAGGTTTATTTGAAATCAAAAGCTTTTGGAGTGCTGCTCCTTCATCAAGTGATGAGGGAACAACGCTCCAAAAGCTTGTGATTTCAAATAAACCCGTTGGTCTACGAGCTGGTATTGTCTTACTTCTGGCTTTGCCCACCGCAGCTCCACATCAAGTTCTTGAAGAGACAGCTCTTGTTGGTGATACTGCTCCTCTTTATTTTATAGAGTTGCAAGCAAGAACTGCATAATCTGCTACCAACAGGGAGCTGGGGCAGCAGGAAAGATCAGTGCAAGCATCAGATGGGCAAAATGCCATTCAAGATGTTGGCATTCAGCTGCCGAACAATGATTGCACTCCCTGTGAGAAGAGCTGATGCAAGCAGCAGCCTCTCCACATTGCTGGAGCTCTTCAGTTTCACTTACCAAAGGCTGCTCTGTCAGTTTCACCAAAGCAGCACTCCCCACTGTGCACTCATCTGGTTCTATTGGCTGGCTGCTGACAGCTCAAGAAATAGGTTAAATGGCTGTCTGAGCCAGAATACAGACACTCTTTGCAAAATCTAATTACCTCTCCAACAGGATCAAAGAGGTTTCTCGCTAGCATCCAAACCCACACAGGAGAGACCAGGAACAGAGCCAATGATGAGGGGCTCTCAACCTAACCTTGCTTTCACAGGTTTTATTTTGCTTCAAATCCACCTCTTATGAAAATTTCAATCCACCATCTCTTGTCTGTGAAAATTTACTCCAGTGAGAGATATATTTCAATCTTCCACAGAGGGTCTAACACATGCAGAATTTCTAGGCCTTTGTGGATTAGACAAATTGTGCACATTTAATTATTTCATTCTTTTATGGGACTTGACATCACTGGCAATGCACATCACTCATTGTCCATTCTAATTTCCTTGAGCTTTCTAGGCTATTGGTAAAGGCTGTTAAGAGTCAACTGCATTGCTGTATGTCTGGAGTCACTTGTAAGCCAGACCATATAAGGAAATCAGATTTCCTTCCCTAAAGAGTATTTAGTGAACCAAATGGGTTTTTACCAATCAATGGTAGTCTCGCGTTCACCATCACTGAGACCATGTTTCCATTCCAGATTTATTCATTTAGTTTGAATTTCAACAGATGCCATTGAATTCATGCCCCCAGATGATTAGCCTGATGTTCTGAATTACTAGTAAAGTGACATTACTACCATTGTTATAGGAAGGATATTATTAAACTGGAGAGGGTTCAGAAAAGATTTACCAGGCTGTTGCTGGGAATGGACGGTTTGAGGTATAAAAATAGACTGGAAAGGCTGGGACTTTTTCCACTGGAGTGTGGGAGGTTGAAGGGTAACATTTTTGAGGTTTGTAAAATCATGAGAAGCAAAGATAAGGTGAATGACAACCGTCTTTTCCTAAGAGTGGGGGAGTTCAAAACGAGGGGGGCATATTTTTAAGGTGAGAGGAGAAAGATTTAAAAAGGACACGATGAGCAACGTTTTTACACAGTGGTTTGCGTGTGGAATGAACTGCCAGAGGAAGCGGTGGATGCAGGTACAGTCACAACATTTAAAAGGCATTTGGATAAGTTCATGAATAGGAAAAGGTTTGGAGGGATATGCCAAGCGCAGGCAGGTAGGACTACTTTAGTTTGGGATTATGATCAGATTGGACTGAAGGATCTATTGACATGCTGGATGACACTGTGCAGAACCATAAACATTTCCTAGGGAATGGAGAAAGTTGCAATAACAATAGCACTAACTTCAGGTCTCAATTTAATTTTCAAAGATTTGAGATGGAATTACTTTAAAAGTTTAGAAATTTAAATCATTGATCATAGACTATATCATTAGTTATGCAAACCAAAGACTCAACATGAATTCACCCCTCACTAGATTATGGTAGATGGGAAGCTAAATCATGTGACCAGCTTTACATTGAGAATGCCATTTTATGATATGTGTATTAAAAACTGATGGATTGGAAGAGAGTTGTGGGGAGAAGGTCCTCAATTCAGTACTTAATTTGCTAACCTCGTTACTACTGCAGCTGCACTAGGCTACTTTCATTTTAGCCTGTTTTCAATCAATACCAATATATTATCTTTGATACCCACTGATATTAGTTTGTTAGAGTAATACTCGAGAGGCGAATTTATAATGTCAGTTTTGAAGGTAAACTTACTCATAATAGAAACACAGAAATTACTGAACAGAGACAGGCCAAACAACTCAATACACTATGTCTGCACTCATGTTTCACATAAGCCTCCTCCTATTTCACCATAAGATATCTCACCTAATCCCATCAGCATATCCTTGTGCTTCATTCTCCTTCACATATATTAACGAACTTCTATACTGCATCTTGCTGTTTATCCGCGTGTGGTAGAAAGGTAAAACCATAAGATTTGATCCATCAACTCTGCTCTGTCAATCAGTGTGATCTTGGCTGATCTGATAATTCTCAACTCCATTTTACTGCCTTTTCTTGATTTCTTTACTGATTACAGCTGTCCGTCTCAGCCTTTAAGTGACTGACAACCTGGTCACAACAGTCATTTGTGGCAAAGAATTCAACAGGGTCACCGCCCTCTGGGAGAAAAAAAATCCTCATCTCTGTTCCACATTCTAAACACGTTGCTCGTAAAGGAGATTTTCTCAAATTTCCAAATGTAATTAGTAGTATTATCTTATCCTTATCTGCTCTAATCTGGTGTCTCCTATAAGTAAGAATAAAGTATTATTATTGACCCTATCAAACATTTCCAGAATTTTAAGTTAAGTCCAGTATTACACCTGCAAATCTCTTTTGCACCTTCACCAATGCTTCCATCCCCTGTTTGCAACATAGGGAACCAAAATATGCTCACTACTGTGTGTAAAATATCTTCCAAACTCCCATTGCTTCAAAATGTCACCTTTTTTGATAAAATGTCTGATATTGGTCAAGCAAGAACACGCCTTCCAAAGTCATGAAGACCATCAGTTATTGTTCCTTGTTCATTCAGCACAGTGTTGCCTAATTTTTGTATTTAGGGGCAATGGCCTGGTGGTATTATTGCTAAACTGTTAATCTAGAGACACAGAATATTCTGAGGACCCAGGTTCAAATCCCATCATGGCAGATGGTGGAATTTGAATTCAATAGAAAAAAATCTGAAATGAAGAGTCTAAATGATGACCATGAATCCATTGTCAATTGTCGTAAAAAGCCATCTGGTTCACTAATGTCCTTTAGGGAAGGAAACAGCAATCCATATCTGGTATGACCTACATGTGACTCCAGACACACAACAATATGGTTGAATCTTAACTGCCCTCTGGGCAGTTAGGGATGGGCGATAAATGCTGGATGAGCAGTGATGTCCATATCCCATGAATGAGCTAAGAAAAAGAACTGCTTCTAAGATGGCTGCCAGTAGCGAGTGCCTCATGCTTGCGGTCACCTGACTACAGCAAGCAAAACCAGGAAGCACTTTAGATGGAAACTGTACTAAGCATTTACTACTTTACAGAGACTCTTCCATTATGTACTTAATTACAGCTCTTTGACTATTGAGACGAGACTAATGGCCTTTAGTTTGCCAGTGGCTCTGATGCTGTTCCTTAGTACAAGAATTGTTACTGGTTGGTTTCCAGTTTGTTAATCAAAGGAAGAATGTTCAGAACCTGGAGGTGGGGAGGCTATTTAATTAGACATGATGGTATTGTGCCAGAATCAGCACCTTCTAACCTCCACTGGAATAAGTCCTGGGTAGGAAGGACCAAGCCGGAGTTTGCAACCCTTCTACCAATTGTAGTCCTTAATGATCAACTGTGTGTCTCCTTTAGGGGTTTCACTTCTTTATAGTATCTATGTCAGTGAGCATTAAAAAAAAAAATCTTGAATTCTGTTTTCATACAGAACAAAACAAAAGGATGACACATTTCTTTCTCAGTGAGAAATTTTCAGAGACTAAGGGCTGGATCTTCCCATTCTGCATCAGGAGAGATGGGGAAAAGAAATGGTGCTGGTGACCTACATGTCAATTTTATACCTCCATTCCCAACTCTGATGGTTTTCCAGATTTTGGGTGAGGAGTGGGGACGCAGTGGCGGCAAGTGCCCGAGTTGCCCAAGTCTCCGAAGTAGACTGAAGTCATCAAACTGCTCATTAAGATTTCATCTTCTGACCGAGGATTTCAAAGCTTACCAGCTTAAACGTTGTGCGATAGGGATGAAAGCACTGACATTATTTTCCTTTTTGCAAAACATGCATAAGTTTGGACAAAAACGTACCAAGCTGTATTAAAGTTTTAGTTAGCAGTGCTTCCTAATCCAAGCTAGGTCTTGCCATCTTAAAAATGAAAACGCTCTTTTTTTAAATGCAGGCAGTGGCCACACCAATGTCTGTTAACTTTGGCCAGAATATGCCCATTTTCCTGTTAACGTGCCTTCTTTGCAGACATCCCTTCTCCTCAGCTTCCCAAACCACTCTGTGGGCAGTCAACCCCTCTCTAGTCTCACTAAAACACTTGGATAATGAAAGTCATGCTTCATGGCAGACCAGTGACAGGCATTCAAACCAAACTCTCAACTACAACCTTCAAAGGAAAAATCCAGCCCACAAAGCCCACATAACAGCTACGGTAAATTTTGAGAGTAGCTGGATGAGGGATTTCAGTTGGGTGGGTTTCCTACATGTTGTGCATTTTAATGGACCCTCCCACCAGCTTCCTGGAAGCCTGATTAAAATTAATGGAATCCTTTTTGGCAGCAAAAGTTGCAATTGAGTTGGGTGCTCACTTCTCCGTTAATACTGGAAGTCAGTTGGCACTTTAAGGAAAAGAAATCGCACCCAACTCCAACCTCCTTTTTGGGTCGTTGGAAAGTCCACCCCCACTTCCTCCCCTCCAACAAAAATCTGTCAAAAAAGAAAATTAGCCTCAGAATAGAACAAAGCAAGTTTGATGTAAAGAAGAGAGAATTTTTATCTGGAACCAGAAGCTGAGCAAACTGGAACATGGGCTATTGTTTGAAAGAAGCTTTGGTGCTTCAGTCTGAGCTACTGTTGCATGTAGTCTATCTGGTTAATAAACCTTCAAAATTTGTCACTGATGTAGATCTACGCAGCATGACCAACTGAACGTTACATTTAGAATTTGCTGAGATAAAAGTGTTGTACTTGTTCACTGTAAGACAGGCAAACACATCATTTGATCGTATTCCGAGAATACAATTTTAAGACTCAACAACACACTCCTGAATGACAGGTTACATTAGATGGTAGAGATTAGACTTAAAGCTACTATATCTCTTCTCATTGGTCAGCATACACTACAATAGTTTCTCATATCCTAGTCTCCATCAATAATGTTTTCACCTGGTTCATATCTACTGTTCTTTAAATCAATAACATAACTTAAGATATCTTTAAAATTAATTGTTGTGTGTACTTCAAAACAAACTAAAGATTCTTCAAAAAAATTGTCAGTATTTCATTTCTTACAAAGTTCTCCTTATTTTTAAACTGTTGGTCCCTATGAGGTTGTTGAGCTGGCTTGTGTTCGTTCAGACGTTTTGTCACCGTGCTAGGTTGGTCCCTATGTTTGATTATTGTTTCCTTCAGATCAGCAAATGCCATTTTATTCAGACTTAAGGTAGGCAACTTTAATTTCCATATTTTTCTTATGGATTTGAATCACGAATTTGTCTTTGCTCAAGAATTTTAACAAGACAGTGTCCTTTCTTTTCCAAACTGCATTGTCCCCCCACACATCCTGAAATCATTGCCCAAACAACTATCTGACCAGACTCCATTTGTTTTCTTCGCATCCAATTTCTACAGCTCCATAAAACTCTGACTCAGTCCAAACGAGGAAGACCCACCATCAGCTTCCAATGAGCTCTGGTGTTATATATGTTTGACTCAGCAGTGATTCAATCCTGCAATAATTTTTCAAATCCACAGCCTCCTCACATTCAGCATTAGCCCTTCTCTGACTATTGGGTGAAAAATTTATTTCTCATACTCTGCCGATAGTTTTGACTGGGGGTGTTGGACAGTATGTTGACTGGTGTTTTATGAAGTCACAACAGAGTGGGGCTTAATAAGACACTTTGTGAGATTCATATGATTCCTGTTGTAATATGAGCGTTTTAAGGATTGATGTCCAATACTGTGTAAATAACACCTACCAGATTGGTGATATGAGATAACATGTAACTAAAAACTTGGAAGGGAGAATGATAATGATTTCATCACTGTAGGATCCAATCATGCTGAACTGTATACAGCTCCTTAATATATAATACCCTCGGCATTGCTTGAACACACCATGACTCAATCTATTCAATGCTAAGATAAATAAGACAATAACATTTATCACTCTCATTATTTGAGAAGGAAACCTACAAAGAGCCTCTCAAAACAAATATTTCCTGATTCTGTTAATCACTGGAGAGTCAAGTGAAAAGCTGACAGATGGGAATTCAGTTCAACTGAATAGAATGAAGCTAGATTAAACTAGAAGTCTAATTTAATACAGAAATATACTTTTTTTTAAGTATTTTGTGTAATTTTGCTGGGTCATTCTGAGCAGACTAATGTCTCTGTATATTTATACCTGATTACGGAATGTTACTGATCAGTGTTAGCCAACATTTACAGTAATTGCTTCAACTCTTCACCATCCACTTAAGATTAAATCCATGTCAAATTGAAGATTGCCAGTCGATTGAAAGATAATTGCAATAATTAGAAGGGATTTGAACACCAACTGGACCTGTATATTTTGTGGAAACAAATACTACTTTTGTCAATCTGAATAAAGTGATTATAAAATGAACATTATGTTAAACCGATACACGAACACTTAGCCCATTTGTTTTTACATATATTTTGCTGTTACAATCACTCAGCACTTGGAAGAACTATTGGGTACAACGGAGAGTCATATAGATAAAGAACATCCTAGATTGACTTTCTCATGTTTACTGAGTTAACTGGACTCAGCTGGGCTTATCATAAAAGCTTCTATGTCCTTTGTCAAAGGCAATGAAAATTAGCCAGCTATCTAGTTCCAATTGTGATACTTGATACACAATACTTAGGGTGTGGGGATAAGAATAGGTAAGGACAACATTGGGCTTAGCTGTGATAATTCCCAGAATTGAATTATCCCATTACAATTATATCAATAGAATCCCTTAGATAAGGCACCATAAGGCTTCCGTATTTTTATAACTGACTATCTTTGTTGGTGAATACATTCACGAGAGGGGAGGAAAAGAAAGAACAGATTCATGTCGTGCTATTTCATAACCTCTTCATGTCCCAAAACACTTCAATCCAATGAAGCTATTTTAAAGTCTAATCTCTAATGAATTGCAAAGAAACAGTAGATTTGAGACAATCATGACAGTGCTGGAGGATGGAATGATAAGCTCATGGTGTGGGTGAGGGTGGCTTTCAGAAGGTTAGAAACAGAATATCGATAAAGTAAAAACCACAGAGCCATTAAACTTCCTATAATGCACTATTTAGTTTCTTCATAAAGCTAGGGAACAGCAAACAGCTCTGTACATTTTTGAATGAAAAGACTACCGCTGTCTTTATTTTGTAATACTTGAAGGAAATCTTTGTCACAAGAAATCTGTGTCACAAAGCAAACACTTATCAAAGTAACATTGCAGACTTAATTTGACTGCAATCTTTTATGAAACACCCTACTTGTAGATCTTTTGACCTGCTAATCATAAGAAGATAAACTGATTTACTCAAAAAACTATGTTTTTGTACAGATTTAACAAGGGTGCAAAATTGAAATGGTTGCAGAAAAATTAAAGTGCTTATAGAAAACAATGACAGATTTGACAAATTGAGACAGGAGGGGAAAAAAAATTTAAAAAAGGAAGCGGGTTTATTACCCCGCTAATTAAAAAAGTTGAGGATCATGGAGAGAGAAAGAAAGAAAGAACTGCAACCAATCAGTCGAACATCAGTATTGGGGAAAATGGTGTAGCCTACTGCAAAAGGCACGACAACAGAACGTTTGAAAAGCATTAACCGAATTAGACAAAAGCAGGATTTATGAAAGATAAATCATGCTTAACAAATCCAGTGGAGTCTTTTGAGAATGTAACTATAGAGTAGATAAGGGAGAACTGGTGGATGTGGTGTGTTTTGATTCACTAATGCATTTGATAAAATCCCTCAAGTGGGTAGTAAGCAAAGTTAAGGTATAGAAAAAGTTTACCAGGATATGGGGGATTTTAGCTGTGAAGAAAGGTTGGATAGATTTGGTTTTTCTCTGGAATGCAGAAGGTTGAGGGGCGACCTGATAGAAGTTTATAAGATGGAGAATGGCATGGATAGAGTGCAATGTATGAGGCTTCCTACAGGGTATAGGGGTCAATTACTGGGGGACACAGGTTCAAGGAGCGGGGGGTGGGGGTGGGTGGTAGTTTAAAACAGATGTGCAAGGTAAGTTTTTCATACATAGGGTGGTGAGTGCCTGCAATGCGCTGTCAGAGGAGGTGATGGAAGCAGACACAATAGCAGCATTCAAGAAGCACCTGGGCAAATACATGAATAGGAAGGCAATAGAGGGATACGGATCCTGTAAGTGAAGACAGTTTTAGTACGGAAGGGCAAAATGTGTCAGCACAGGCTTGGAGAGCTGAGGGGTTGCTTCCTGTTCTGTATTGTTCTTTGTTCACATGATAGGGTTAATATCTTTGGCATGGATCAAGAATTGGCTGGCAGACAGGAAACAGTGTGGGAACAAATGGGTCTCTTTCAAAGTGGCAAGCAGTGACCAGTGGATTAGCACAAGGATCAGTGTTTGTACCACAACTATTCACAGTGTATATAAATGTCTGGGATGAGGGAACCAAATACAACATTTCCAGTTCTGCTGATAACACAAAACTGTGTAGGCTATGACTTGTTAGGACAACACCAGGAGGCTTCAAACTGATTTAGACAAGTTGAGAGAGTGTGCATACACATGGCAGAGACAGTATTGTTTGGTTAAAACAAAGTTACATAGTCTGATATGAGCAAAAGAAAATATTATTTAAATGGTGGCATATTTGGAAGTGTGTATGCACAAAGGGATCTGGGAATCCTTTGTCTACCAGTCAATGAAAGTTGTCAAGTAGAATAGGTACAGCAAGCAATTAGGAAAGCAAAAGGGACATTGGCCTTCATTGCAAGTGGATTTGACTTAATTTATATACTTACACAGGGCCTTGGTGAGACCACACCTGGAGTATTGCATGCAATTTTGGCTTCCCTACCCAAGAATATATTTGACATAGAGGGAGTGCATCGGAGGTTCTCTCTGCTGATAGCAGGGATGGCAAGATTGTCCAATGAGGAGAGATTGGTTCAAATGGGCCTGCACTGTTTGGACTTTAGAAAGATGAGAAGGCATCTGATTGAAACATATAAAATCTAACAGGGCTGGACAGACTCAACGCAAGGAGGGTACTTTTCCTGGTTGGAGGGTCTAGAGTCACAGGACATAGTCCTAAGTAACCTATCTGTACCCTGAGACTAAGATGTGAAAGTGCCAATGTTGAACTGAGGTGGTCAAAGGCAGAAGTCATATGACACCTGGTTATAGTCCAAGAGGTTTATTTGAAATCACGAGTGTTCAGAGCTCTGCTCCTTCGTCACATCACCTGACGAAGGTGCAGTGCTTCAAAAGCCCATGATTTCAAATAAACCTGTTGGACTATAACCAGATGTCATGTGACTTCTGCCCTAGAACTAAGATGAGGAAAGATTTCTTCACTTAAAGGGTGGTAAACCTGTGAAATTCTGTGATAGAAAGCTGTGGAGGCCATGTCACTGAAAATATTCAAGATAGAAGATAACTTATTTCTATACTTTAAAGGCGTCATGTGGTATGGGAACAAAGTGGAATTTCAGCACTGAGATAGAGATTGCACCCCTCCAGAAAGTTGTCTATCTTTCGCTTTGTCCTGTAATTTCCCATTTTCTGAAGCCCCTGGTCATCAATTTTCCTCGGAAAGGTATTTATACTTTGCTGGCACACCTTATCCCATTTCAAGACCTAGCTTTTTGTAATTATAACACAAATGCTTCTAGCTGACTTACAATTTCCGCTGTTTTCCAGGATGACATTTATTTTGTTTTCTCAGCATGGTGAAGCTTTCTTCAGAAAGAGAACAGCTCAAACCTTTTCCTCAGTCCAGGTCACTTTTTCCAGTTGTTTCTTTTCCACCTTTCCATCACTGTAGTTCTCAATTTGTTATAGTCTTGGCTGTCGTGATGCTTGTTCCAAGCAGGGATATAATGTGATGACCAGACACAATAGCACGTTTTAGCAAGTTTGATCAAAGTTCATTACTTGAAAGCAAAAATGTATGGACATTAAATCAAAAGGATATAAGGCAAATCCATCCTTGATCTGGGTAGAAAAATAATATTTGTCATAAGATCTGATAATCGTCTATGTGATGATGTGTCCTTATCTAAGAAAGGAAATTTTCTTCAGAGCTACCACAATCTGAAGTATCAGGCTGTCAAAATGCTACTTTGTAGAATTAGAATTCGAACTGGAATTAGCTTTATTGTCACTAGTACTCAAATGAAAAGTTTACAAGTCGCCACTTACGGCGCCATCTTAGGTACAAAAGTACCGAGGTGCAGATTCTTAAGTACAAAGTCTTAGGGAAAAAAAATTAGAAAAATAAACAAATGAAATGAATAAACTAGCAATACAGATCATAAGAATTAAATCAAAATTTTTGTTTGGAAAAATGTCTCCAATGTTTTTCTCTGTTGAGGTATTTAGTAAATTCTTGTTCATGGCTGGCTTTGGAATCTGGAATTTCATATTTCTCCTGTTCAACCTGGTCCAATCACTCAAGGGAGCTACATTAGCTTTGGTGACGTTAAAAGTATTTTTGCAGAACTGCCAGGAAACAAACAAACAAGACAAACCATGCTAGATAACTTTCATTTTGTGATATTACCACATCTCTTATGCCTACTAAGCTACATGCAACTGTACCCTTCAGGAACCGAATCACAGAAGTTAATTACTTTGGGCACGCTTCGAAACATCAATGCTAGTTCAATGGAAACCCATTTATGTTGATAGATAAGGTACTTACTGAAGCTGCAGCAATCAATCAGAAGAACCACAGGGTAAATTCCAACAACTCTTTTTAAATATATATATCATTGAAGGAATGTGTGCATCCCTGGTACAGTGTTTATTATCAATATCCAATTTCCATTCAAAACGTGCTGATGGTAAGCCACTTTCTTAAATACATTTGAAGGCATGTTAGATCAGAGGGTAGTTATTAGTCAACCACTTTACAATGGGTCTGGTGTTACGTGTAGACCAAACCAGGTAGGGATGACACAACTCCTTCCCTAAAGGAGACGGCAAACCAGTTGGGTTTTTACAGCAATAGGATAGTTTCCTGTTGATCATTATTGATATTACCTTTATCTTTCAGATTTTATTTAGTTAAATTTAAATTCCTCAGCTACCATGATGGAATTTGAACTGATATCACTGGATCATTAGTCTAAGTGTCTAACCACTAACATAACCTTGTATCATCAAATTGAATGGCGAAGCAGGTTTGAAGGGCTAACTGACCTACTCTTGCTCCTATATTCTGTTTTTTTTTGTTCACTCTGCAATCTTGCATGTTTGCATGTTGAATCTCAAATCACTCACCTTTGGGTCCACAGAATGGATCACTGATAATCTGACCCTATTTATTTTCCACTAGATTTACTGTCATAATGAATCAGGGGCCATTTAACAATTGTGCGTATAAGTAAAAGTGGACAGACACAGACTAGGAGTGTGTCTCAATTCAAGAGCAAATGGTAACTTAAAGAACTTGAATGCTTCATGACTTGTTTCCAAAGTAACTTCAGTAATTCATCAATTGTTCACTCTTTCTGCCATATCAGTGCTTTATGTCACAGCTTGTTTAAAGGTATGAAATAACATGTTATGACACAGCTGAAGCATTTTCAATAATTTTCAAGGACTGAGTTCATTTATTTCCAATCATACATTTAATTTATTCATGACTTATTTTAGTGGGAAGAATTAATTGGTCTTGTAGTTATGCTTTTTTAAACGGAATAGTAAACAGCTTGTTCTAGTTTGCACCACAAATACATCTAAACATTCAGAATGATATTCATACCAACTCCTACAAATATTAACTTCATGGATATTTAATCTAACTTCAAGGACGTAATGTTTCAAAGCTGGATGATAGTCATCGATTATCTTTATTGGCACACCAACCTCATTGATTTCCACATGGTATCGTGACTGTTGAAAAGATGGAGAGTTGTCATTCCGATCCCTTACTATAATTCGCACTTCATGCTTGATGACACTTCCGACTCGCAAGTTTAGGCAATCGAGCACAACAACGATGGACTGGATATTTGATGGAGGCTATTAATGATAAAATAAAAAGAAAATTTCAGAATCAAGGCTATTTAAGAAATATTCCACTGGCACAAATCTCATTGAAAAATTCTGATTTGCCACGTAAAATTGTCATGCCCATCACTGGCATGTTATACTATGAACTTTGTCAATTTTTTTTTAAACAATATATAAACAAACTGCTAAGATGACTATCACATATCACGTGACACTTATTAGTCAGTGCATTCAGCACAGGAGTTGGGATGTCATGTTGCAGCTGTATAGGACAATGGTTCGGCCATTTTTGGAAGACGGTGTTCAATTCGGGTCTCCCTGCTGTCGGTAAGATGTTGTTAAACTTGAAAGGGTCAGAGAAGATTTGCAGGGATGTTTCTCGGATCGGAGGGTTTGAGTTACAGGAAAGGTTGAATAGACTGGGGCTATTTTCCTTGGGGGTTGAGGGGTGACCTTATCAAGGTTTATAAAATCATGAGGGGCATGGATATGGTCCCTACCCTATCCCTGTAACCCTGGATTTCCCATGAATAATCCACCTAGCCTGCACAACCTTGGACACTATGGGCAATTTAGCATGACCAATCCAACTGACCTGCACATCTTTGCGTGTGATGGGTTCAGTATATATGACAGTGTCCTGTATGACAATATTATTTTTGCAGTAACATTCTGGAAAACTAATTCAGAAGCATGTGGAAGACACATTATGGCATCATGTTGCTGGAGAACTGTTAAAAAAGAATTGAAAATGCCAGAGAAACCCCATCACTCTTGTCAGGATTTGTGGTGGGAGCAACAGAATTTGCATTTCAAGTCCAAAACATTCTTATTGAGAACTGAATGAGTTGGAAAATGATTGCTTCTATGCTGTTGGCAAACGGGAAGGAGTTGTGAGTAGAACAGATAGTGAGGGTGCCCAGAGAAAAAGACAAAGGGAGGACAAACTGCTTACAGTAGTGACCTATATTTAAAAAAAGGTGTCAACAGTAGATGTGAATAGCAGAAAACAGATCTGCTTTACTCAGAAAACTTGTGTAAACAAGGCATGGTGAAGGGGCACCGAATTAAAATGGAGGACAGTGTTCATGCTCTGATGTTGTTGAACTCAATATTGAGTCCTGGAGGCTGTAAAGTGTCAAAAATGGAAAATGAGGTGCTGTGTTGGAGTTTGTTGGAGCATTGCAGCAGATCTAGGACAGAGATATCAGCATGAGAGCAAGATGGTGTATTGAAATAACAAGCTGTTGACAGGAAGATAAGTCATGACGGTGTATTGAAATGACAAGCTGTTGACAGGAAGATAAGTAAAGCTGATAGTAGCAAGATACAAGTAATCTGAAATCTGAGTTCTAAATATAGCTTAAACCATCAGAATTACAATCAAAAATGTACAGGTAGTAATAATTTACTGGCATCCGATCTAAACTAGTTAAGAGACTGAAGTGACAAATAAATACACAGTAATGAACTTCACATACATTTATAATTTAGCCTGCATCAGGTACATGATAAATTCTTCTACGCTTTCCCCTCATGATCTTTGTTCATCCTTGAACTAGTTGATTAGGCTGTCCATAATAACGGACAACGTGATAAGAAAAACAAAATGGAATTGTTGTATGACGCGTATTATGCATCAAATAAGCAATAAAAACTTTTAAAAATCTTGTGGTTCGAATAACGCCAGCAAGGTCAAATTGCTTGCTCCTCTTTAGCTTTCCTGAAAGGTGATGTTGGATCCCCAATATCGTTAATTACTCAATTCCAAGAAGTATGCAAGAAGAAACAATATTACATGCCTACGAATACCATTGCATTCTTTCCTTCTCATTGCATTTCACACTTAAAACAGAGCCAAAATTGAGGATTAATGTTTCACCTCATTAAGTGCTTCATATTTAGTGCTGCATTAATTACTCTCAAAGCTGATTAGGTTAATTAAGTTTTTGTTTCTTTTGCTGCATTTTTTAACACGTAGTGATTTTTTAATGTTTGAATTTAGTATGTTTTATCTTTCCTAAAACATTTGATAAACATCTTAATGTTGAAGCTATTAAAGAAGCAAAAAAAGGACATCTGCTAGAATATAGTTGCCTGACGTTCCCAGTTAACTGATTTTATCCTTGCCTGCCTGTGTCCGAATACTACCTATGACAAATAGGTACAAAAGCAGGAATTGCTAGGGAAATCTTTGCAGGGTCTGGCGGTATCTGTGGAGAGAAACTAGAAGGATGGTCACTAGACTAGGAACATTAATTCTGTGTCTCTTTCCAGGGACCCGATTCCAGCCTTGGGTGACTATCTGTGTGAATTTTGCATATTCTCCCTGTGTCTGCATGAATTTTCACCGGGTGCTCCGGTTTCCTCACACAGTCCAAAGATGTGTAGATCAAGTGGATTGGCCATGTTATATTGCCCATATTGTCCAGGGTTGTGTAACATAGATGGGTTAGCCATGGGAAATGCAGGGTTACAGAGACAGGGTAGGGGGTGGGTCTGGCTGGGATGCTCACCAAACGGTTGATCTGGACCTGATGGGCCGAATAGCCTGCTTATACACTGCAGGGATTCTATAATCCAGCACTTTCTAGTTTTGTTTCAACTCTTCAGCATCTGCAGTTCTTTGTTTTATTTTAGCTACTCATGTCTGTTCTGTTAAATGGGTCAGTTGTTCCACACACCCTGAAGCATAGGCCAAGGTTTTCCCATTTCTTTCTAAGTGTGGGCCTAGGATATTAGGTGGAAAGTCACTGCTCCCACTGGTAAGAAAGCACACCAGAGAGCCTGTCAATGAAGCTGACAGGCAGCATATGGGTTAGCATCTAGCCTTGTCAGGCACCTCGACACCGGTGAGCCAAAAACTGTTGGCCACTCAGAAACTGGCAGCTTCAAGATCCAAAGGACTGTCGATTCAGGCCTGATCTGGAGGGAATCTAGTGGCAAGAGGCAAGTTTCTTTTAGTCTTCCTCATGTGGCGTGGGAGTCGTGGGGAGATAGATGCAAGAGTCTTTACCCAACTGTCTAAAACGATGATTACCCCAGATTGGGCAAAGAGCTTGTTGTGGTTTCTAGTCTTTCTTGCTGAACAAGTAGGAAGGTGATCTGGGGAGGTGGCAGGTTGAGGCCCTTAAGTGGCCATCAGTTGACTGTTTAAGAGCATTAATACCTGGTGCATGATAAAACTTACCCATGGACATTCTCACCCAGTTTAATTGCAAAGGTGGCAAGAAGGAGAACAGCGTCTCCAGAGCAACTCTAAGTTATTCCTCCTTCTTGCCATCTCCCGGGAGGTGAAAATTCCACCCTCCCTCAAAACCTAGTCTGGTGGAGGGTCAACAACCAAATCCTTCCCTGCTGAAGTAATACCAACAAATTCAAGCTGTTTCGCACTGCTACAAACAGATCGCCATTGTTAATCCCTTCTCTGTTATCATCTCCAATTGCACAATACTCCTAATAATAAGATAATTCCAAAACAAAGGCAACGCAACTCTTCTAATGGTTAGGGAACGAAACTATCGCTTGAATTTGCATACTTCATCAATTCCAGATGAGTGATTGAATTTCACAAATACAAAGCAACTTCAATTATCCACCATAATGAAAGGGGGAACTCATGTAGATAACTGAAATTGACACAGTTACGACTTCCCAAATTTTGGACGTGCTCCTAGGGTATAGAAATATGCTAGGTACCGCAATGACAAGTAATATGCAAACAAAAACAGGTTTTAATATTTTTAAAACAGAGTTATGTTGGACAGAAGGTTGGTGTCAGTAAGTCACGTATTAACTCAATTCTTTGCACGAGGTGTAAATGTCATGGATGCCACAGAAACTAATTCCACTGCTTTTCTTTACATAACTATGTACCATTGTAACTCATCCTGGCAAATATCACAAAAACCAACATCTTTTTGCTTGAACCTCTATCTCTACCCACCATCAGTCACTTCCCGCATTCAACCTCCTCTACCCACCCAACAAGTAAATTTGGCACAACAGGCAAATCAGATTGGGCAAGAGGGGCAGCAGGTGTCTCAGTGGTTAGCACTGCTGCCTCACAGCGCCAGGGACCCGGTTTTTATTCCATCCTGGGGCGACTATCTGTGCAGAGTTTGCTCATTCTCCCCATGTCTGCGTGGGTTTCCTCTGGGCGCTCCGGTTTCCTCGCACATTCGAAAGGGGTGGCTTGACCATGCCAAATGCCCTGTAGTGACTTGGGATGTGCGGGTTAGCCATGGGAAATACAGCGTTACGGGGATAGGATTGGAGCCTGTGTCTGGTGGAATACCCTTCAGAGGGTTGGTGTGGACCCAATAGGTTGAATGGTCTCTTCCCACGCTGTAGGGATTCTGTGAAGAAGGGTAGTTTGAAACAGCAACTTTTAAAAAGAAAGTCATTCTTGTCACTTTTCATGACACTAAGACAGTTTGTATTCAGAATATAACTTGCATTTATATAGCATTTTATCAGACCCTCAGGACATTCTGAAGTACTTTACAATCCTTGCATTCTTTTGAAATAGACAGTTATGTAGACAAAAGTCACTGACAATTTCCATTCAGCCAGGTCCCATAAATAGCTAATTAATGGTGACCAGTCAATCTGTTTTGATTTATTTGATTATGGGAAGTGTGTTATCCAGAAAATCAGGAGAATTGGCAACTTTTCTTCAGAGAGCCTTGGGATCTTTCACATCTAATAACTCATCTGAAAGTAGGTATTTCAGACAGTCCCTCAGTACTTCACTGAAGTGTCAGCCGAGATTAAATGTTCAAATCCGTAATGGGACTTGAATTCACAATTTTCTAACCTAGAGGTGAGAATGCTGACACTTTCATCTGCAGAATTCGTTAGCTGAACCAAGGACATAATGCAGAATGCAGGCACGCCAAATTGTCCACAGAGGTGAAATTTACATTTATATGTAACTTCCTTAATGCCAAATATGTTGCATCAAATGTGTGCATTTGAAAAGAAAATTTCCAAATCATATCATTTGTGAGAGAATCATAATAGTCTCCATTGAAGAATAAATACAAATATTCTGATACAATTTAATTCTGCTTCATTGTGTTTAATGACCATTAAGAGATGACATAGGTTTAAGATGAGAGGGGAAAGATCTAAAAAGGACCAGAGAGGTAACATTTTCTTGCAGAAGGTGGGGCATATATGGAGCAAGCTGCCAGAAGTAGTGGTAAAGGCTGGTGCAATTACAACATTTAATAGGCATCTAGATGGGTATATGAATAGGGAGGCTGAGAGGGATATTGGTCAAATGCTGGCAAATGAGACTGGGTCATATTGGGATGACTGGTTGGCATGAATGAGTTGGATCAAAGGGTCTGTTCCTGCACTGTATGGCTCTGTGACTGTAATGCAATATGTTTAATTTGAAGGGTTTGGAGACGTTTAAGTAAACAAACTAGGCCACCCGGAAAAGATTTGAGTTTAGGAAAGGAATTTCAGAACAAGAGACATTGGCACTTGCTGTCACTAATGGTTGCGTGTAGAAAGATGGGATGCACAAAAGTGAAAGCATTTTGAAGCTGAAAAAACCACTTCCTTCCACATTTTGGATATTAAGGTATTTCCTTAATTGCTTTTGGCATTGCTAACAATGGGATGGTCATCTTCTCATTCACTCCATTTGTCCCTCAGGCCATCAAATGATTAGTGTTGAATAAATATTCTGAGAAATCACTGCGACAGTAAAGCTCTGTATAAGTTAATCCTTTACCTGAGTTGTAAAATTCATTTAAAATATATATATTTCTTGGGCTGTGGATGCTGCTGATCAAGTCAACACTTGTTGCCTATTCAGACATACCCTTGAGAAAGGACTTACGGACCTTTGTAAATGTACTCTAACAGTGCTGTTAAGTTGCAAGTTCCAGAAATGTTCTCCAGCAGCAATGAAGAAAAGATGATTAAGTACACTAGTAAGTAAACTGTCCCAATGTTTGTGACAATAGTGTATTTTGTAGCTGCTTAACTCATCCATAACTTTAGAATCCCATTCAGAGTTAAGACCATAAGATGTAGGAGCAGATTATTTATTTTCTTTCTTTTCTACTTAAAACTAAGAAGGTCTGCAATGTGTAACTTTTAACCTTATTTCATTTGGTTTATGCTGTACAGTCGGTTCTGATATAACTTGTGTTTCTTCAATGTAAGTTGGTTTAAATGCGATTGAAGAACTATAGAACACAAACATTCCCTGCCTGTTTTAGCTATAGCATGATTCCATCTCCATCACTTTAAATGTAGCAGATATTGTGGGATTTTCTTATAACGCAAGATCACACAAGAATGGAACTATCGCATTATATCAGAACTGACTGTCCTATAATTACTGCGTTTAACTTTGTTCTTTCTTTCTAATCTGTTCTTAAGATTCTGTACCTACATACTTGTACCTAAGATGGTGCCACAAAAGGCACCATTATCCACTTTTCACTGTACTCCAGTACTTTTATACTTGATAATGTGTGGCATCAAAATCAAAATCAAATTTTTAAAAATCAGAAGTAAGCCATTAATTCATCCAGTCTCTTCCAACATTCAATTAGATCAGGGCTGAGCTGCTAATCCTCAACTTTACTTTTCTTTTTCCCTGTAACCCCTGATTTTCTGATTAAAAATGCCCATGTCAACCTCTAATGTAACTTGATCACCCAGCCTCAACAACCCTCTGTTGTAAAGTATTCCACAGGTTCACGACCCTTTGAGTGAAGAAATTCCTCCTCATCTCGCTCTCAAATGTGTGAGCGAACATTGTGCCTGAACTATCAACCAAGCTTCTCTTTCTATAGGGACCCCAGCAAGTGTCACAGTGACTGTAAAGAAAGCTGCTTCCTGGAAGATAATGAAGGCAGGAACACAGAGGCAAGATGCAGGAAGTTTGCCATTCTTGTTTTCTGACTCTGCCTGGGAGTTTTACCAGAGGTGGTAAGGGTCACAAAGGTGGTGTTCTTTCCTGTCAACAGGAGGAAGAGTCTAACCATCCAAATAGAAGATGTGGCTGAACACAGGATGGGTGTGGTGCACAGGATCCGAATTCAGCATCAGAAAGCTTTAGTGACCACATCAGGTAATAAGATAAGCATCACACTACTTTCAGATGACTTCCATCACTACCTGACGTCGTGTTCTCTTGATGTCACAACTTACTGAAATGTAATGATACATGCCATGTTGAATTGCACCTTTTCCTTTGTCACTATTTCATGTACTTGACCTCTCAGAGGCCTTTCAAAGGTGTATGAACATACAAAATAGGAGCAATAGACTATTCAGTCCATGATCTATTTGTGTTTCAAGTTCCACATTTCTCACCTATCTACCAGTAATCCATGATTCTCCTCCGTAATAGGATTCTGTCTTAAAAATATTTAATAATCTTGCTGACGCTGCCTTCTAAGGTGGACAGATCAAAAGTCACACAACCCATTAAAAAAAAAGAAATTCTCATCTCTTCTTTTAAAAGGGTAATCCCAAAATGATCTAAAAGGGATTATATTGAGGAGCCCAGAGTAGGTGGGTACTCTGAGGATGCATTCTCACATTGCCCATAACCTGATTCTACACCAGTGCAAGATAACAAGCATGGGGCTGGATGAACACAGCAGGTCAAGCAGCATCATAGGAGCAGGAAAACTTGACGTTTCGGGCCTAAACCCTTCATCAGAAATGGGGGAGGGGAAGAGGGTTCTGAAATAAATAGGGAGAGAGGGGGAGGCAGAGAGAGGATGGATAGAGGACAGGATAGGTGGAGAGGAGGCAGACAAGTCGAAGAGGCGGGGATGGAGCCAGTAAAGGTGAGTGTAGGTAGGGGGTTAGGGAGGAGATAGGTCAGTCCAGGGAGGACGGACAGGTCAAGGGGGCGGGATGATGTTAGTAGATAGGAGATGGGGGTGTGGCTTGGGGTGAGAGGAAAAACAGGT
>JAHRHZ010000139.1:43388670-43567001 GCA_024137785.1 Ginglymostoma cirratum
GGGAGGGGGAGTTGAAATGGTTCGCGACTGGGAGGTGCAGTTGTTTGTTGCGAACTGAGCGCAAGTGTTCTGCAAAGCGGTCCCCAAGCCTCCGCTTGGTTTCCCCGATGTAGAGGAAGCCACAACGGGTACAGCGGATGCAGTATACCACATTGGCAGATGTGCAGGTGAACCTCTGCCTGATGTGGAAAGTCTTCTTGGTGCCTGGGATTGGGGTGAGGGGGGAGGTGTGGGGGCAGGTGTAGCACTTCCTGCGGTTACAAGGAAAAGTGTCGGGTGTGGTGGGGCTGGAGGGGAGTGTGGAGCGGACAAGGGAGTCGCGGAGGGAGTGGTCCCTCCGGAAGGCAGATAAGGGTGGGGAGGGAAAAATGTCTTTGGTGGTGGGGTCTGATTGCAGATGGCGGAAGTGTCGGAGGATGATGCGTCGGATCCGGAGGTTGGTGGGGTGGTATGTGAGGACGAGGGGGATTCCTGTCCCGCAGAACGGACCAATCCCCCTCCACCGACACCCTGACCTGCCTAGCCGAACTCGTCCTCACCCTCAACAACTTTTCTTTCAATTCCTCCCACTTCCTACAGACAAAGGGGGTGGCCATGGGTACTCGCATGGGCCCAAGCTATGTTTGCCTCTTTGTAGGTTATGTGGAACAATCCCTCTTCCGTACCTACACTGGCCCTAAACCCCACCTCTTCCTCCGTTACATTGATGACTGCATCGGCGCCGCCTCGTGCTCCCACGAGGACCTCGAACAGTTCATCCAATTCGCCAACACCTTCCACCCCAACCTGAAGTTCACCTGGACCATCTCCAACACTTCTCTCTCCTTCCTGGACCTCTCTGTCTCCATCTCGGGCAACCACCTAGAGACAGATGTCCATTTCAAGCCCACTGACTCCCACAGCTACCTGGAATACACCTCCTCCCACCCACCCTCCTGCAAAAATGCCATCCCCTATTCCCAATTCCTTCGCCTCCGCCGCATCTGCTCCCAGGATGAGACATTCCAATCCTGCACATCTCAAATGTCCTCATTCTTCAAGGACCGCAACTTCCCCCCCACAGTGGTCGAGAACGCCCTCGACCGTGTCTCCCGCATTTCCCGGAACACATCCCTCACACCCCGTCCCCGCAACAATAACCAAAAAAGAATCCCCCTCGTCCTCACATACCACCCCACCAACCTCCGGATCCAACGCATCATCCTCCGACACTTCCGCCATCTGCAATCAGACCCCACCACCAAAGACATTTTTCCCTCCCCACCCTTATCTGCCTTCCGGAGGGAAGGCTGCAGGAACAGCAAATCATATTCAGCCTGGGAACCCTGCAGCCCAATGGCATCAATGTGGATTTCACAAGCTTCAAAATCTCCCCTCCCCCAACCGCATCCCAAAACCAGCCCAGCTCATCTCCACCTCCCTAACCTGTTTTTCCTCTCACCCCAAGCCACACCCCCATCTCCTGTCTACTAACATCATCCCGCCCCCTTGACCTGTCCGTCCTCCCTGGACTGACCTATCTCCTCCCTACCCCACTACCTACACTCACCTTTACTGGCTCCATCCCCGCCTCTTCGA
Organism: Ginglymostoma cirratum; assembly: GCA_024137785.1. Classification (NCBI taxonomy): domain Eukaryota; kingdom Metazoa; phylum Chordata; class Chondrichthyes; order Orectolobiformes; family Ginglymostomatidae; genus Ginglymostoma; species Ginglymostoma cirratum. The sequence goes on from JAHRHZ010000139.1 coordinate 43,390,249, forward strand.
CTTGTCTGCCTCCTCTCCACCTATCCTCTCCTCTATCCATCTTCTATCCGCCTCCCCCTCTCTCCCTATTTATTTCAGAACCCTCTTCCCCTCCCCCATTTCTGATGAAGGGTTTAGGCCCGAAACGTCAAGTTTTCCTGCTCCTATGATGCTGCTTGACCTGCTGTGTTCATCCAGCCCCATGCTTGTTATCTCGGATTCTCCAGCATCTGCAGTACCTTTTATCTCTCTACACCAGTGCATATGCCTCAGCTGCTCCTACATTAGAGATAGTTAAGTTATCACATGAGCAGAAGTAAGCATTGGAAAGAGGAACAGCAGCAAAATGTCCACATCACAGGACACAAACTCCACACACACAATATGATGGGAGAATGACTTTAATGTGAAGATGTGATTTAGTCTCGACAAGGTCTGTGCAGGGTCACTCTTACCAGTACGGTAATGGATAAATGTACTGCTGGTTGGCTGATAGGCAGATTGATGAAGACACGGTCAAGCAGGTTTGTCCCTCTTGTCGGATCTCTACTACCTGACTACCACAGATTCATTTGGCAACTGAGTCAATATCATGCATGTTGGTGCTGCCAAACCACTGGTGGACATTAAAGACTCCCAACTCAAATATATTATGCACCTTTTATTATCATCTCCAGTGTCTTGCACTGTCATACCTCTTTGTTTAATCTCCCGCCTTTTATCCTGTCGTAGACCTTCACTTTTGTTCCACCCGTTGCCTCCTTTCCTGGCTTGTGTAAAACTCATTGCATCTAAAACTTTTGAGTTCCAATGAAAGGTCAACTACTTTAATAGTTGACTCTCTGTAAATTACCTGATTGCCTGACCTACTCAGCATTTCCTGCAATTACTGCTTCTATTGTGGTACAAACTAATTTAGGAGCTCTATACTGTCTGAAAGTTACATTTGAAGTGTTATAGCTAACAATTGCACTTTTTTGTGAATGTATTTTCTTTGATTCGAAGTACATTGGGTATGCAGCTTCATTTTCTGATTCCTTGCAGATCACTCAAATTGTGAAGTACATTGTCATTGCAGCATATCTCGTAAAGTCAGAAACAGTGGCAAAAACATTTTTTCTATTGATGAGAGAAAGGGAATTGAAGATTTGACAGCTGAACAAAAAAAGCACATAATCCCTGATTCTCAAAAGGGCAACATCCCAGAGTTACAATTCCTCCATGAAAATAATAAATTATCATATTCATCTGACAGGAATGAAGATTAAAAGGCAAAGAAAGAATACTTAATGAGACCCATAGATTTAAGCCCTTAACTTTTCACACAAAAAAGAGTCAACGTAAATATGAGACAAATGGTAATAAACTAGAAAATGAAGTAATTGGTAAAAATAAACAAAAGAAGCCAATATATTATTTTACAAAATACATCCTGTAAAAATAAAACAGTTCACTCTCTTTCACATGAAAATTAATATAGTTTTGTAAGGACCAAATAATCCAGAAAGTTATAGGCATCAGACTTCAGCATTGAAGATTTTTAGTACTTCAACACCGGGAGGAAAAAATAATCACAGTTGAATAAACTCACAGGTGACTAATGAAACGCCAAGACGACAATTTGAAAAAGCAATCAATCTTTAACAAAATGCTTAACAACTTTTAAAAGCATACATAAAATTGCACATAGGTTACATGTAAGGAGAAATGGGTCAATGTTTATTTTTAGCATGAATGTGTGTGCGTGAGCAAAAGGGACACGCAAAAGTACTTCTACAAGCAGTTCACTTTGGAAGAATTGTCGTTGAACATGAACATAGGTCAGGGGTGGAACTGTAACAATAAAGAGTCTCGCAAAGTTACCCCGAAGTGAACAATACAATACTTCTTTTTCCCAAATTTGAAACATTTAAGTATAGCATTGCAATTACAACTTACATCTCGGTCGAGAACTCGGCCAGTACTGTTCAAATACAGTCTCTGATTGACAGCATCCAGAAGGACCCAATAGTCATTGTTGCCTTTCAACGATAAAGCAATAGTAGGATTTGAGCCTCCTGCATGACCTGTAATTTGCAAGTTGTCCACCAGAAGTGTTCCTATTTTACACAAAAAGAAATTTTAAAAAGTGGTAAAAATAGAATCTGATGACATAAGATTAAACTGTCATTTCACTCTCTTTGTATCAGAGAGAATGGCTAACTATGCATTTGGGTGGACAGTGAGAGCCTTTTTCCTCGGATGGTGATGGCTAACACGAGGGGACATAGCTTTAAATTGAGGGGTGATAGATATAGGACAGATGTCAGAGGTAGGTTCTTTACACAGAGAGTAGTAAAGGCGTGTAATACCCTGCCTGCAACAGTAGTAGACTCGTCAACTTTAAGGGCATTCAAATGGTCATTGGATAAACATATGGATGATAATGGAATAGTGTAGGTTAGATGGGCTTCAGATTGGTTTCACAGGTCGGCGCAACATCGAGGGCCAGAGGGCCTGTACTGCGCTGTAATGTTCTATGTTCTATGTTCTAATTGCTGAGGGGAAATTTGAGGAGAATAATATTTGGATTTGCTGTACTTATGTGGAGTCTCACTTAACAGGAAGGTAGATTGAACTACTGATACAGGAATTAAGTTTCCCACATTAAAATCAATAATTGAGAACTGGAAGAGTCATGAAACAGATCTAATAACCTCCATGTACAATTGTCTGGTCTACCTTTCTCTCCGGTAAGTTGGAATTCTAACAGGGAAGTTTTATCACCATCTTATTAATCATGCTTTTGTACTTCTGGCCTTCCAAATAAAAGCAAAGCAAGCAAGTAGCATAGAATTTATATAAGCTAAACAATAAAGTCAATTACTTGGTAGTAACAGACAGATTCTTGGGGGTTATATACAGATTTTAAATGTTGTGCTTAGGTTCAACGTATTAAGTTACACTAAAAGTTCTTCACAATCAAGACTTTCCGTCAAAATTACAAACATACGTTTCTGCAATAAAACCTTACAATCATTGTTAATTTTCACACTATTTCAAAAATGCTGAAATAATCTTAGTTTTAATGTTGTCATGAATATCAATAAATCTGTGCACAAAAAAATTTTGGATCTGCCATTTTCTAACAACTTTTTGTAAAAAACGTCATTGGAAATGCTTGGGTGATAGCACTAAAATGCAAACTTTACACATGAATTGTAGTGGCATATCGATAATCTGTACATACTCCTATAAATTCAATAAATAGAACATCCTGTCAGTCAACATTTAAAGTTAAATTTGACATACAGTCATTCTACCACAGAAAGTTATATGACCAAAATTAAAAATGAATTATTGAAAATTCACTGAGAGACACCATTCTCGTTTTAAGAGCACTAAGGCAAGGTGATTCTCACAGTTTGATATGTTATCCATTATTCCTGTGTAAAATCAAACAATTGGATGAATCATTTACCCCAAAGCCTCTTATTGAATCTAACAAAATGGATAAGGTGCAACTTGCTACAGTATTTCTCCATTTGGCACCTAGGGCCAACAGACCTTATTTCTCTATTTTCTAGAGACCACAAGGTGTGGGAGCAGAAGTAGGCCATGCAGCCTATCATCTCTGCTCCATCATCCAACGAGACCATGATGTGATAACCCTCAATTCCATGTTCTTTCTTTTTCCCCGTAATCCTCAATTCCTCATTGATTGATTAAAAATCTGTCTTCCTTGCACTTGAATACACTTAATGATGTAATCTCAATAACCTTCTGGGCTGATTCATTATCCTCAGAAGAAATTCCTCCTCTTTGGTCTTAAATAGGTGACCCCTTACTCTGTGATTATGTCCTCTGGTTGTGGACTCTCCCATTAGGGGAATCAATCTCTCAGCATCAATCCCCGTCTTGTATGTTTCAATAAAGACTCATTAAGTTCTTTTAAACTCCAACAAATACATTCCCAACCTACTCAATCACTGTTTATATGGAAATCCATCTATAGCTGGGATGAATCTAGTGAACTTTCTCTGGACTGCTTCCAATGCCAGTATATCTTTCCTCAGAGAAGGAGATGCAGAATTTTGCAGCTGTTATATGACTTGTGCCTTATAGCGTTTGCAAGGCCTGTTTTTATAATCTATTGCTTTCACAATAAAAACCAGCATTCCATTTGGCTTCTCTGTTATCTGCCGAACTTTGTATGCTGGCCTTTTGTGATTCAGATACGAAGACTTCTAAAACCCTAGGTGACATGGATTTCTGCGGTCTTTCTCCATTTAAATAATAATCAGTTCCTTCATAATTCCCGCTGCCAAATTTTTACCCGGTCATGTAATCCATTTATATCCCTCTGTAGCTTCTTTGTATCGTGTTTGTTTTGAGTCCTGAACTATTTTTGTTTAAATGTCTGCCATTATACATCTGCCAGATAGTACCTGGATAAGTTACTTTCTCTCAACAACACCACCTGGTTCATGATATTTACGCCCAAATAAAATCATACTTGTTCTTATGCTGAAATGTCAATCTTCATCGTGTCTTGCATTGTCTAGACCAATCAAAATGTGGAATTCATTTGTCAGGGTGATATACACCTGGGATTGGCTGCAGTTCTTGATATAAATGGGGGACAGATGGTTTCATTTTACGAATAGGTAAACGCTTCAGCCAAATGTAACAGCTTCAATATGGGCGGGGGTAAAAGATAGTGTGGAAGCTGAGGACACAACAAGAACTTTCTTTTTAAAAGAAAGGTTAATGGGATGTTGGCATCACCAGCTCGGTCAGTGTTCATTGCCCATCCAGAATTGCCAGCATGGGGTGAGGAGTTATATTTGAGTCAGACTTGGTAAGGACATCAGATTTATTTACTTAAAGGAACGCAGAGAATCAGATTTTTTTTTTAAGAATAATCGGCAATGGTTGCATGGTTGCCGTTAGACAAGTTTTTAGTTCATATCATTGAATTCGAAATTCACCATCTGCCATGGCAGGATTCAATCCCATATTCTCAGAGCACTGGCCTGGACGTTTCTGCCATTCCGGTGGCATTACTGCTGGGCAAGTAGATTTACTCCACTTCGAATCCAACAGTACAAAATTATCAGATCGAATCATGCATTTTTAGTGAATTTGCTGCCAAATCTCCAACAAAGAAAGGGGTTGTGAACCTTTTGGTGGGGGGAGGGGGGGTGGTTTGTTGGTGTTTCCCACCTTCCACAGAAAATCACAGACTGTTTGAAACAAGTAAAAATTAAACAATTCAAAGTTAGTACATTTGGAGTCAAGTGCAGATCATGAAGCATAACAGAAGTTGCTTTTGAAGTGTGGCACTCTCTGAGCTGCATATGACTATGTGAACAGTTTTTGGGCATCAGACCTGAATAAGGGTATATCACTCTTTGAATGGGTGCCGTGTATCGTCATCAGGATGATATTAGAACCACAGGGATTAAGTTACAGAGAGGTTTTACAAATTGGATCATATTTTTGGAATGAACGAGGATAAGGGTTGACTTCATTACAAGTTCACAAGATATTCACGAAACAGTTGGTGCATGTAGTAAAACTATCTCTGCTAAAAAATGGAGCAAGGCATTTTCGGGGTAAAATTAGCATGCAGTTCTATTGACAAGGGTACTAAAAGTTTGTAAGTCTCTACTGCAAACAATATTTTATGTTAATTCAATTGTTAACTCGGAATCTGAGTTTGATAAATAACATTCCATTGGACAAGTATGAATTGCTATTGTGTGATAATCAGCAGTTGCAATTCCTATCCATTTCCACAGCCCTTCTGGCTTATCATGTTTTCACACCCCAGAGGATTTATCCAAAGATAAAAAGAGAGTTAGGGTAAAATGAAAGTACAGGTTAATGGAGATAAAACGTTGTGAAGCTGGATGAACACAGCAGGCCAAGCGGCATCAGAGGAGCAGGAAAGTTGACGTTTCGGGTCGAGACCCTTCTTCAGAAGGGTCTCTCCAGCATCGGCAGTTCCTACTATCTCCACTACAGGTTAATGGAGTTAGGTTGCAAAAATCAGACAAATCAGATCTAGCTGAATGGTGGAACAAGCTTGATGCACTACATAATGCCTACTCTTGCTTCTGGATTCCAATGTGAAACATTCTAGATTCTGCACTAAACTAAAAATGATGCAGCAAAAAAGCATAATCAATGTTTTCACAAACAGCTTTAAAAGGATATATTTATGACCATCTGGAATAGACACAATTGTATTATGCAATTGGTATTTTTAATTTTAAGTGGAAGCAGAGCATCTATACGATAGTACAACTACACAAAACAGAATGTTGCTCCTACTGTGCATGCTTCTTTGAAACTCGGTTACCAATTATTTCCCCAGGCTGCCTGCAAAAGTTGATCCAACAAAAACCAGGCTATAGAGAAATTGGACAGCAAAACTGACGGATCTGAACAATGGAACTGTATTACTATAAATGGTGCCAGGATGTGCTTTAATGGGGTGATGTCACGTCAGCAGCAATTAAATACACAATTGCTTTGCAGTTGCACTGAATGTATGCAAGTGTTAAGTGACAGGTTGTTTAAAATTACTACACTGCACAACCTACATTTCTCCACTTCACTGTCTTGTCGTGCTTCTACCCAGTGAGTTCCTGTTTCAATTTAGAAAGTATGGTCATCTCAATCTAGTGGGTTCTTTTTTTTTTAAGGCAAAATTTAAATCATACGACCCTGCTGAAAGGTTCCTAGCAGAGACTTACTTTCTTTTGTATTGTGTGTAGTCACCTGAGATCTCACATTGTGGAAGACTGTCCTCTGTGTAACCCAGACTTCCAGATTTTCTCTATTCAGATCATCCTATCTACTTCAGGGAAATTAGGGAAAATCTGATTGCACTTAAAATAAAAGAAATAGACCCACAACTCTGGCTTCCAACTCACATTTTTCATCATTGAGGGTCTTGTGAATGAAAAATTATCCATTCCCCAAAGATCAGAAGGTAGTTTCATACCACTTCTATGAGGAATGGTGCACAAGGTGAGAAATTACAGGCTCGAATTTTTGGTCCTGAACACAGTGTGGAGACAGCCAAGGAGCAAGCTGAGTGCGTGTGGGGGTGAGCTGTCTGACAGCTGGCCTCAGTGCTCCAGCACATTATCCCAACTGTAAAAGAATGATAACAAAAAGCAGGCCTTTAGCCTGTAACCCCACACACTTCCCCATCCCTGACAACCCATGTCCCTACCCATTCCACTATCCTGCGCATTCTTCATGACAACCTATGTCTCTTTATCTATCTCATATTGTCCTTTTAGGCCTCTGTGCCAGTGAGTGTGAACTCAAGTCAATCCTCACCCATACCTGCCACCCTTTGCCCTTACATCATCCATACTGACTTATGCAGTATCCATCATGTACAGACCTCAGGACCCATACTGAGATTAAATAAAATAAATTCTACGGGCTGCTTTTTTTGTATTAAGTCTGTGTTGCATCAAGTATTTTGCAGGTAATCAACATTAGGTCTAACTTAAAAAAAAAAACCAAAAGAATTGCGGATGCTGTAAATCAGAAACAAAAACAGAAGTTGCTGGAAACACTCAGCAGATCTGGCAGCATCTGTGAAGAAAAAATCAGAGTTAACGTTTTGGGTCCAGTGACCCTTCCTCAGTAAGCACTAAGGCTCCGAAAGCTCGTGTTTTCAAATAAACCTGTTGGACTATAACCTGGTGTTGTGTGATTTCTGGCCTCTCCACTTCGTCAGCAGAAGCACAACATCTTCTCTCTGATACCTCAAACTCACCATATTTCTGTCACTGCACCAACTTCCCACCAATGCTGTTGTTCCACCTTTCTCTCTGTTGCCTGCAACATCACCTCTCACTTGTTGTCACCTGCCTGAAACCTGACACCAGTGACCCTGCATACCCTTTGCACTGCCTACTCGCTCAACTCCAATGCTCTGGAGTTCTCTCCCTACAAGTCTTTGTCTCTCTATCTCACTTCTTCTTTTACAAGGATCCTTAACACTTGCCTCCATGAACAAGCCATTGTTATGGATAATCCATCCTGGTATCACCACATATCACTGGGTCTCTAATTGTTGCTTTACAATGAAGATCATGGAGCAATTTGGATATATTAAAGATGCTATTTTAATAAATATTTTTCTTGTAGTGGTTGACTGATTTCTACTGGTTTATGTTGTGTTTCTGCAAGTGTTTTCTGGTCTAAGTTGTTTTTTGCGACTCAAGTCTACAGGATGTGATTTGACTTCATGACAACAAAAAATTTGTACAAACCACTTACTCCCAGACATGGCCTCTGAAGCTTGCATTCCCTTTGGCCTACAATAATGACACAGATATTGAGTAGATGTGACAATGTAGGAAATGCTGTGGATGAAGAATGAAAGGGATGGGACAGGGAATGAAAGTACTCTCAGCAAGAGGCTATATTCACTGAGGCTGTGAAGGAGAAATTCTCCTGCCTAAACGTCGGTTTCATTATGGGCATCCTTGCTGAAATCTGCCATCAGCTGCAATGGTACATGCATTATGAGGGCAGCTGTGCCAATGGCAACTTTACTGCAGCCATGAAAGTTTAGGCTTCTGGCTCCTTCCAGGTTTGAGCAGCTAATCATCACAACACCTCCTGGTCTGTCACTTACTGCTGTTGTGTGAGGGAAATCAATGAAGTTCTGTATTCCAGAAGAGCTGAACACAGTTTCATTCTCTCTTGGTAAAGGGAAACATCTGGGACAGCCATGTAACCTTCCTAATGGAGTCAGGTGCCTTTGTCATGGTGATGTTACATGCCAACTCTGAGATGTGCTTCAAGTGAAACTGAATCCAATCCTGAAATTTTTGACTGGTGTTTGACCTTAAGCTACAAAGGACGATGTTTTGGCAGCAATCACGATGCCTTCATTCCATGACAGTTTCCTGTGCCATCTGCAGTGGAGGCAATATGACAAACTAAGGAGTGGCTATCAGGATTTCTTCACGAATTTTACAAAGTGTAATCCTGGCACTGTGGATCACTGTTGGAATACTGCATTCAGTTCTGATCCCCCTGCGATAGGAAAGATGTTGTGAAACTTGAAAGGGTCAGAAAAGGATGTTGCCAGTGTCAGAGGGTTTGAGGGGCAGGGAGGGGCTGAATAGACTGGGGCTGTTTTCACTGGAGTGTCGGAGGCTGAGGGGTGACCTTACAGAGGTTTCTCAAATCATGAGGGGCATGGATAGGGTGAATAGTCAAAGTCTTTTCCCCAGGGTAGGGGAGTCCAAAACTAGTAGGCATAGGTTTAAGGTGAGAGGGGAAAGATTTAAAAGGGACCTAAGGGGCAACATTTTCACACAGAGGGTGGTGCATGTATGGAACAAGCTGCCAGAGGAAGTGGTGGAGGCTGGTACAATTACAACATTAAATAGGCATCTGGATGGGTATATGAAAAGGATGAGTTTGGAAGGATATTGGCCAACTGTTTGCAAATGGGACTAGATTAAGTTAGGATATCTGGTCAACATGGATGTGTTGGACCAAAGGGTCGGTTTCCGTGCAGTACATCTATATTTTTCTATGACTCTAACTTGCATGCAAGAAAATCATGTTGTCACGCAAATATAGTAGAAGGGACCATGGAGGTGTTTAAACAATATTTCAGCTGTGACAATCACTCTGGAGGAACCCTGCAGCACTAGCACAGTGGCTGTTAATATTTCTGGTGCTCTTCTGTACGCTACATTGTCACATTATCATCCTTACTCTCAGGTATGGGTGAATTGCTGAGGAGAAGCAGGGGAAGAAAAAATAAATCAAATGGCATTCTTTGCTCAGGCTGTCCATTATTGACTCATCCAGCATCATGTAACCTCAGCATTCAATCCCAATTCCCCAATAAACAATGCCTTCGTGTCTACATTAGCTCTGCTTGTCACCATCACAGAGCTAAATTGACCACAATGCAAGAACAAAAAGTCAAACAAAATTTATAAAGCCATCCATATCATATTCAATAAAAAAAGCATGGTGGCTCAGTGGTTAGCACTGCTGTCTCACAACGTCAGAAAACCAGGTTCGATTCCACTCTTGCGCAACTATCTGTGTGGAGTTTGCACATTCTCCGAGTGTCTACGTGGGTTTCCTCTGGGTGCTCTGGTTAACCCCACAGTCTAAGTATGTGCAGGTTGGGTGGAATGGCCATGCTAAATTTGCCCCTTAGTGTGCAGGTTAAGGGCATTAGCCATGGGAAATGCAAGGTTGTGGGGATAGAGTGGGAGGCTGGATCTGAGTGGGATATACCCGCACTGAGCTGGTGCTGTCAAAAATGGACCTTCTAGGACCTGAGCTGCTTGAGGTCACACTGCTCAGCTGTCTGCTGTTACACTCATTGAACATCAACATCCTTCAAGTAGCTTTGCTCAGATTGTATTGTGCAGAATGAATGGGATAAATAAATGTGCATGGAAACTCAGAACTGAGGGAATGCATGTGCTTGATTAGATGATGTTTTATAAAATCAGACAGAACGAGGCCATTCAGCCCATTGCTTTTTCACCAACCCATTGAAGGATATCCCACCCAGATCCAGCCTCCCACTCTATCCCCACAACCTTGCATTTCCCATGGCTAATGCCCTTAACCTGCACACTACGGGACAAATTTAGCACGGCCAATCTACCCAACCTGCCCATATTTGGATTGTGGGGGGAAATTGACGCACCCAGAGGAAACCCATGTAGACACTAAGAGAATGTGCAAACTCCACAACAGACAGTTTAACACAGCTGACAGACACAGCTGGAGCACCGGCAGAAAGATCGTTGTAGTAGCACAAATGCTGACGCTTGACAAAGGACAGAAGGTTTGTGCTCCATGTAACCACTGTCCTTCTCATACAACACTCTCACCACAACCTGATTTTTCAGGACCTCACTGAGTTTCCAGCAGCATTCAAATGTTAAATGTGTTCTTTTTCACTTGCATCGCATTGGAAGCTGAGACGTTGGCTATCAGTCGTTGAAGCATTGTGAGGTCCACCCACGCTTTTGTGGAGCTAGCCACTACTTCCACAGAAAATGATGCGCATCATTCTCTGTGATAAGCCCTGGTTAAGTTACAGCCAGATTCTTCCACATTTAAGTGAAAACATGGTCTGGGAGGTCTGCCATTGCACCATTGTGTGACTACCCATCAGCCTTTTACAACATGTCGCATAATCAAACATATCACCAGAGTTTCCCAAAATAGAATTTGTAATGTGACCTCGCCCTCTAGTGAAATGGCACACGTAGTATTTCATCGCCAGTAGCCAAACTACTTGCTGTCCTGCCACGTACTGTATTTACATCAACATTTGCTCAAAGGGCAGCAAAGATGGTAATCGGCTCAGTGCTGCCTCTAATGTTTGCATAGTATCGGTACTTGAGGTGGTGGCCGAGGGCATGAGATTGTGACAGTGTTGTGTCTTCTTCACTCTGTTTATTGTTCCAATGGATTTCGACGTCAAATTATTGCCTGGCCATGTGGCAACTCTTGTGTGACTGTATGCGTAAAAGCACAGGGGTAAAGGTGGTGAAAGGGAGAGGCATGTAGTGCATACTTACTTTCTAAAGCTTGTAATACATAACAAAATATAGGATGTGAGTGAATTGCAATGTGACAGGTGATTGGTCAGAACGTAACATCATCCATACTTTCAGTCCTTCTGGTGGCCAGGACCTCAGCTGTAGCTCCATTAATAATGGCCAGGTCCGTGTGGGCAAGGTTTGCTGCTGTACTTACTTAATCACCAGATAGTTATTGCTACTTCTGATTGTGTGCCACCATGACCTGTTTGACATCAAGGCACCATATGATCATTTGTAGCATGAAAGACTGCTAAAAAGAAAACTGGAGTCAATGGAATAAAACAAAAAAAAGCTAGGAGAACTCAGCAAGTCTGGCATCAACTCCTCTAAAGAAGTCATTAGACTCAAAATTGTAACTGTTCTCCAGCACTTGTTGTTTTTATTTCAGATCTCCAGCATTTGCATTTTTTAAAGTATATTGGAGCCGACAGGAATTGGTGGAAAACACCAGTGGTTGGGGTAATACTTGGCACAAGATGTTTGTGGTTGTTGGATATCAGTCATCTTAGCCACAGGACATCACTGCAGGCAGCCCTGAGGGTAGAGTCCTAGATCAAACCATCTTCATCAATAATGTTCCATAAACAATGTTCAACACCATTACCTTCCACAGGATTGACCTGCAAAACTCATGCACGGGAATACAATATTCATACAGCATAAGAAATGATTTCCTTTCACTCGTATCATAAGACGTTTTCAGAAAGGACCAATATGAACTTCTAAAATTGCAGCTCTTAATCACTTGAATGCATCTCAGATAAGGATTGCCCCAAATTAATATACATATAATTCATGATATAAATAAAACTAAATATGAAGATATGGAGCCAGATCAGATACATATTATTGACAGTAAGATAATGCATTTTGAGCATTGAGGATTCAAATGCAATTTTGAGAATATAGAACAATGATTTGGGGGCATAAGGACAGTATAAATACAAGACACAGTGAGCCTTTGGCATAATATTGACCTTCCTTGGTACTAATTGGAAAACTCAGTGGAAGTTAGCAGGCTGACTGGTATGGTGCACTAGTATTTTTATAAGATTGAGCTGTAATCACTTTAGGTGAGAGCAGAAGAGTATATTTGTCACATCAGGCTGTGCTTTAACTGAGCTGGCAGTGGGATGTTGATACATTAGGTTGATAGGCACAAATCTAATTTTAAAAATGCAACTAGGAAATTTCATTGGTTATAATTACCAATATTTTAATTAAACAAAAATGCTAACCCATTTGAGCAATTAGAAAATGCATTACAACATTTTGTACGCAGATTAAAAATCTGTGAACAGATGATTTAAATATTTCGACAATCATATAATCATTCTGCTGAATTTTGTACTATTTTCATGGCTATGTTTTTTTAAACCATTCTTAAATAATCTCCATTGTTCTTCCTTTAACGTTATTACTTCTAACTTACTGATTCAGTTGTTTTCCTATATAGTCACATTGCCATTCCACCTATTAATCATTCAATTTCGTCTCCCTTTCAGCTTCACATTTCCTTTAGAAAATTTTTCTTTTCTGAAGAAGGGTCTAGACCCAAAACATCAGCCTTCCTGCTCCTCTGATGCTGCTTGGCCTGCTGTGTTCATCCAGCTCTACACCTTGTTATCGCTGAATTGTTTTGTTGTTTACTTGTTCCTGGCCGATGCTTGCTGACTGAAAGATAACTTTAATTTATTTGAAAACTGAATTAATGTCCTGAAGATACAAAACACCTTTTGTTCACTCTTGCTCTATGATGTTTTGAGATGTGAAAACTGAACCGCAACTACCTCCAGCAAGGTACTTGTATGTGATGCGGCAATGTTTATGTTAACACGGTATTGAAACAGTCATTAGTGATTTCTTAGAGCTCCTAACACTTATAGATATTGTATTAGAGTCACAGATGCTTCAGTATCTGGGCTAATGTTATGCAATTATGTAGTATTGAATATAGCCAAAAAAACCCTGAAAAATTCAGCCCTAAGTGCCAGTTCTGTCAAGTTTTTTGGAGTGCCATTCACTTTATCATACCAAGCTTGCCATATTAACTATCTACCCCAAACCTGTCATCCCTCATGTCTGATTCCATCCCTCGCTTACCATACACTGTTTCCATCAGTCAGCCTTCCTATATACCTTCCCATACACTTTCCTAGCAACTAGCATTCCTTGCACCAGTGCCATGTTTGAAAGTCAGCACCAAGACAGGAACTGGCAATCTCGTGTTGTCCCTCACCCATAATAGCACAAGCAATCACAAAACCACACTGTCCATGGCACATAGTGGTTCTCCTTCGCACATGCAACTGCATTTTTTTAGTTCAGTTGCTGTTTAACTACTATACCAGCCAGTTTACATCCCATCTAAACACCATCTCTAAGTCACACAGTCATAAATGCTGAACTCATAATGAGTACCCTTTCTCTATCAATCATTCAGCTTCAGCCTCTACATGTGCCTTCATCAAGTTGGTGAACGTGCCGCATTGGCTGAGCGACCAACACATTACAACAAAGAGTGCGTGCTAGCTGTGCTTGACCCCCTTCCCATCTGACACCCACATCAATCGGTCATGTTTTCACTGCATTTAGCACAGACCATCTATTTACCATCTATGACAGTTGACAAAGCTATGGTTTCCACTTCCCACAGCAGCACCACTAGAATTTGCATGAATAATGAATGGGTAATTATATTAATTAATAATAATGCCCTGACTGAGAGTGGATTCCTCTTCCTTGACTGGATTGAGGATTGACCCCCAACCACTTTCTGACATGTCCATTTGGTTGAATAATCATGCATGGTGTGTTTACTGTGCAGGCAGCTGGCATATGCTGTAGATGTTAGACTGACATAGTATGCTGTACAGCGAGAGGCCTTCCTTTCCCTTGAACAGATCCCGAATTACAACTAGCCTGTCTGCACAAAGGAGCACCTCAGTACTGTTAGATTTTGGTTCTCTGTCTAAAGTATCAGCACGCTAATTAGCAAGGAACATTACAGCAAGGCAAAGCAAGATATGAATGCTACAGGCATATAGGTACACGCAAAACAAGTCAGCACTAAGACCGCAGGTGAACAGCCTGGTCCAATCCATGAGGCGAGTACCTGCCATTGTGTGCAAAGTATCCTTGCAAGAGCCTGCATGCTTTATTTGCTGAATTTCATACAAGTCCCATTTCAAATTAGTCTTTCTTCCAGGCATTTCTGGGGAAAAAAAAATCTACAATAGTGAAATCCAAAAATGGAGAACAAAGCAGAAGAGGAGATTTTTGTTTTTCTTGGCATGTTGGACTTTGGACCAGGACCCGGTACCAGTAGGATTCTGCCACCTGTGAGAAAATTCACGGTCTACTGAGAGAAAGTCACACATAAAGTCCTTGTAAGAGTTTTAATGGAGAACCTCCCCACTAGGAAATGGTAAGAGTAATATTGAAGTACTTTACTAGGTCCTGATATGCTCAACCTTGTTGTTCAGTTGCCTAGAACTGCCTAATCTCCTGTTCTTAATCTCCTGTCATTTTGGATTCTGCCATGGCTGTATGCAGCAAGTTCCAGCCTACCTGTTCATTATCACAGGGGCGCAGTGGCTCTGTGGTTAGCACTGTTACCTCACAGTACCAGGGACCTGGGTTCGATTCCACCCTCAAGCAACTATCTGTCTGGAGTTTGCACATTCTCCCAATGACTGCTTTGGTTTCCTCCCACAGCCCAAAGATGTGCATCGCAGGTGAATCCTAAATTGCCCATAGGGTCCAGGGATGTCCATGTGGATTAGCCATGGGGGTTGGGTCTGGATGGGATGGTCCTTCAGAGGGTTGCTGTGAGCTCAATGAACCAAATTGCCTGCTTCAACACTGTAGGGACTCTGTGATCACATTTTCCTACTCCCAGTATTTCTTTATCCATTTGTTTATTCATCCATCCACTCAGACCATGTGTATTCCAGCTGGCATTTCCAACTCACTTGTCCATCCTGAGTGCTTCCTGATATTTGTATCTATTATTGAAATTACCTGGATGCTGTCCAATTAATCTTGACAACCAAACTAACTCCTTGCCAGCCAGCTCTACTCTGCATGCCTTCCTTATATGCTTCAAGGCTTATTTACTAAACCCCTCCCACTTCCATTCCACCCCAGCTTCTGACTGTTTCTTCACCTGTCACTTACCCATCGCCTGCTCAAGACCATTCTGAATCCCTTATCATAATTTACAGGCCAAATTAAAGGTAAGGATAGGGAGAATACAAGTGACCAGGAAAGAAAAGAAAACTGATACAGGAAAGACAGCAATAAGCGACAAGAGTGATGGGATGAAAAAGTGAGAGACGGGGCAAGAGGACTGGACCTCCATGGTGACCATTGTTACCTTGTACCTTGCAACCCCAATATGTCAGCTCATGATCACACCTGCAGTTCTGAACCACACATTCAGAAGCCTTGACTTATTGAATTAATTGACCTGCATCTGATTTGTTCACATTTCAATCTGAGACCAGCAAGTTAACTTGCAAGTGCTTATTTAAGCAAATCACGAGTGTTTGCTTTTCTGAAATGTTCTATGAAAGTCCTAGCATCCTCAAAGTGCACCTCTGAACCTATATTCCCAGCAGCAAAGTCTTTGAAAAGCATATGATGTACGTGTACTGGACAAATACTTTTAATTACGTAGATGTAACATCAAACTTTAGAAGCTAGACAGAATGTTATAGTCCCTGGTGTATTGACAACGATTGACAAAAAGCATCACATCCAAGTTGTTTGTTGAATATTCCCACACTTCAAGTCTGTTTTATCACAACACGTGCCTTACAGCAAAGTTATTGTTCCAAATATTGTAACTGACATAAATCCCTGCACTTCACAGAATTTTACCAGCTTGTGGAGACCAGTCAATTCCTACTGAACTTCAGGACTTATTTTCCAACTCTGTCTTGATTCATGACAATCCTCATAAGAGCAACATAACAGAACTCTAAGAAAATGCAGACGATCTCCTTGGCAAAATCATATACAGTCTATGTCCATGCGTCTGATGTGCCTGGCCTCCAGCTAAAGGCAGAAAATGTCATTAATGTAACAAAGTATGAGACGCCATTTTAAAACAATCAATGACACATTTTATTCATTCACAGGATGAACATCATTGCCAAAGGCGAGCATTTATTGTGCATCCTTAAACATCTTTGAGAAGGTGTTACTGAGTTACCTCCTTCAATTGCTGCTGTCTCTACGGTGAAAAATGTATACACAGACAGACAGGTAGAGGGGAAAACAAACAAATGATGAAGGGAAAGTGCTAGAAATCAAATTCAGGATGGCTTGAAGATCGTGGTTTTTTTCCAAGTGCCTATTGTCCTTCTCTGTCTAATGTTGTAAAGGTTGTAGGTTTGTTGGGTGCCATTAGAGAAGTCTTTGAGAGTTGCTACAGTACATTTATTTGATACACACTGCAGATTTAGGGGACCATAATAGTTAAGATGATGGATGGGGTGGTGATCAAGAGGGCTGCAATACGTTGAGTTTCTAGATAGTGTCTGGACCTGAACTCATCCAGACAAATGGACAGCATCCCATCACGCTGCTGTCTTGTGCCATCTACATGGCAGAAAGACTTTGAGGAGTCGGGAAGCAAGTCAAATCCCAGAGAATACTTAACATCTGACCTGCTCTTGTATAATACAACATATATGTGGCTGAGCAAGTTGTTGGTCAACAGTGACCCCTACATGTTTGTTGTGGGGGAATTTGGCAATTACAATGTTGCAGAAAATTAATAATTCAATCCAAAATATGGTTAAAATTGGTTTTAAATAATGGACGGGTAGATATATTTCATGACAAACTAAGTACTTACTGATCCAGAAAAGTTTGGAAGAATTCAGTCAGACAATTGAAAGTCTGACTTAGAATCCCAATTTTCATAAAATTGTAACAATTCAACACTATCACAGCATTAAGGCTTGTGAGCCTTATGACAATATAATACAACATATATGTGGCTGATCAAGTTATTGGTCAACAGTGACCCTGAGATGTTTATTGTGGGGAATTGGCAATTACAATGCTGCAGATTATTAATAATTTATTGTCTTTCTGCAACAGTGTGAAATTGTGCCTCATTAATAACCCCTTAATATATTTGTAAAGTATGTTATTTCAAAGGTATGTTGTCTTTTTAATGTGAAAATCAAAAGCAATTGTGGGAATTAAAATGTATGCAACTAATACTGTAAAAGTTTATTGAAATGTTTTAGTGTGAAAGATCAAGTTGCACACCATCATAGGCATTTGGCCTTGTTGTTTCATGCACCAAGCCTTATGACAGAAATTTATATCAGTGAATAGTTGAAGCAACTAATAATAAGGGAAGGGAAATATTATAAATTGTTTCTTTAAGAAATGTTTATAGAGATCGATTGAATTAATTACTACAAAAAAAACTACACAATAAAACTGTCAAACCTTACATTATTCAAGATGCTATGAAGAAAGCAATTGGAGCTGATTCAGCTGAAAATGCTAGCGTCTTTAAGCAACCGTTAAACTGAATCAATCTTGAGGATAAAATTATATTAGTGTCTTAATCTGGAGTAGTAATTAAAATACTTTTGGTTACTTTTACAAAACTGAGACAAAGATAATAACGACTTAACTAAAATTTACGAACTTGTTTGTTCTTGAGATAGTATCTTAAAACTTCTCATTACATTAAACAACCAGATCAAATGCCTTCGGTGGTTTGCTACTTGATTTTTCAAACTAATACATTTCAATAAACTTTTACAATATCAGTTGTAAACATTTTAATCCCTACAATTGCTTCTGATTATTACATTGAAAAGACAACATACATTTGAAAAAGTATGTTACAAATATATTAAGGATTGTTGATGAGGCACAATTTTACACTGTTGCAGAAAGATTGCAAAGATTAAAACAAAAATGGATTGAAACTCCCACTACCAAAACCATGGAGGAAATGGAAAATTGTCATTCTAATTTGAATGGTGCTCTGTTAAGTACATGAAGCAGAAATAAAATTACCTCAAACCAGCACAGATGAGATGACACCATAGTGGACCATCTATTCACAAAACAAAAATAACCTAAACACAAAAACACTTTGCAATATTTTCTGCATGAAGTTGACTGTTCATAGTACAGCAGGGAAATCAAAACCAATTAACATTCACTCAAGCAACAATGAGGGATTCATAATGGGGTTTGATCACACAACCGACAACTACTTCAAGGCAGGTAGAATCTCCTGTTTTAAAACTCATTGGGTTTCATGTCCATTTATTAACATAGGGGTTTGGTTAGCTCAGTTGGCTGGATAGCTGATTTGCAATGCAGATTGATGCCATTAGCATGGGTTCAATCCCCCCACACCAATTGAGGTTACTACAAAGGACTCTTCTCAACCTCTTCCCTTGCCTGAGGTGTGGTGACCCTGCTTAGATTGAACTACCACCAGCCAATATCTCTCTAACAAGAGTGCAGCCCTTGGTCTGGTAAGACTATGGCTTTTATTAATTTAATAAAATATTAAAATAAAAAAGTTAAGTTAATAATTATGTAACATTTTTCATCCAAACTACTCTCTCTAAACAATTCACAGAACAAGAATAA
Source organism: Ginglymostoma cirratum (assembly GCA_024137785.1). Lineage (NCBI taxonomy): Eukaryota > Metazoa > Chordata > Chondrichthyes > Orectolobiformes > Ginglymostomatidae > Ginglymostoma > Ginglymostoma cirratum. Next base: position 43,409,487 of record JAHRHZ010000139.1, read on the forward strand.
CAAACTAGATATTGAACCAGCTTGGAAGAGAATAGGTCAGGTATCAGAAGCCAGTTACAGATGGTTCCCAACATGGAATCAGAGAAACTTGGGGAGGAAGTTTAATGTGCCTGCACCCCAGCTGCGGAAGTCAGTAAGGAGAGGAAAAAAATATTACTGAGGACATTTAGGTGGCACGGATGCTACCGTAAATACATCTTCAGTTGCACTTACATTGTCTGCTCTATTATTTTATTCACTCTTAGACCTAGTGAACTTGCAGCTGAGTGAGAGATGAGAAGTCTCTTCACACATCCCAGGTATGAAAGAGCTTGTAATGGCCAAGCATTTCGGATATCCTGCTGAAAAAGTACAAACTCAAGCCAAACTGGTAATGTGACTGATTCAGTGAAAGCACAATTACTGCAATTGCCCCTAGCAGGGCTGCCAATTCCTGCAGTTTTACTCTGCAGCCAAATTTTTTTTAAAAATTAACTTATTCCATTCACTTTACACGCAGCTTTAGTCATTTTATGCAGTTGTCGCATGGCTGAGATGACAGAATTTGATGTTTGTGTTCTTGTAAGTGGCTTACAGGCTCTTCATGTGATGCAAGATTCTTCCCTCATCCTTCATGTTCCTTTTTGTGTTTGCTGTCTCTGTGGTCCCTATCCGGGGCCATGGCTCAGTTGAGCACTATCATTTAACATGCCCACTTTATCACCAGACAGCATGGTTTCAAGAATTTCCATGGAGAGGCCAGAGTGACTGTGATCTATAAGAACCCTCCTTCCTGGTCTCCTCCTACTCTCTCTGAGGCTTCGTGCTTCTATTTAGAATTGTGCCCATTACTTTGATCATTCCCTCAGTGACACAATGCAATGTACACTTTTCCCGGACTTGAGTTGCTTGCTTTCCCTAAGACCACATAGATTGGTCTCTGATTAGCCCTGTAACCACTGCTGATTAAAACGGAAGGATTTACCATGGCCTAGCCCTGGTACTGATGTCTCTTCATCATTCTCACTGACCTGCTTATAATTCCTGGACCGGTTGCACGTCACTTGTAGGACTGACAGTGACCCAGTTCCTCGACTGGAAGGAAATAGTTCTCCAAACACTAATAGAATCAAATGACCAATTGACCAATGGTCCAATTCTTGTTTAGAATTGGATAAGCGCCTTGACTGACTGTGGTGGCAGCCCCTGACTGACTGTCATCCCACTTAACCCCACTGAGGACTGCTTGCCTTTGACTTTCACAGATAGCCATTTGCTTGAAACACATATAAACTGCTGGCACAAGTTGCAGAACTGATGTTGATGTGGCATAGGTCAAACAGTGACAAGCCCACCTCCTTGATGTTTCAGTGCTCCTGAGTGTGACGGACTGCCTGCACTCGAAAGACCATTGCAAACCACAGAACCTGGTGACCTGCAATTGCGCACTGAGGACCTTGTGCACTCAAAAAGCCATGCAAGCCATGGAGGCTAACAGTTTGCAACTGAGCAGTGAAGAACCCTAGCAATAAAAAGTGTGACCCAAACATGGATTGGCAGCCTATAAGTCAGTGCTGAAGTATGTGATTGTGCTTGCGGACAGCAATGAGAAACAGACAGAGCATCCAGGAAAGCACGAAGTGAATGTGTGCTTAAAAAAAAGCCAGCTAACAGAAGTAAGATGCAATCGGTGTAGATTCAAGAAATTTGTAGATTCAAGAAATTTGTCCCAATATAGAAAGTGACCTAACAGATACAGGCAATTTTTAGGTATCGCTGAAGTTAAAGGGGAGAAGTGAGAAAGCATAATGATGTGGTGAGACTGGTGGTTTTCCTATGGAGAATTGCGCACACTAGAATTCAAAGGGGTTGGTGGCCATGAAGCATGTGTGAAGATTGTGCTGAGAACAGAGTAAGACAATGGTTGGGACAAATATTCAGCGAGCTGCAGCCACCAGGTGCCTGCTATAATTTAGATGTCAAGAATTTGGGTCATCTAGTTTCTCAGGGAAGGAAAGAATTGAAAGTGGTGCAGAAAGGAGTTTATTTGGGTGTTAATGAGATATAAATGCACGGAAATCAGGTCGTCATGACTTGACAGCACGTTTCTGAAATTGCCATTTTAAGGCTTAAGGGGAAAAAATTGCAAATTGTTTTTGTGACATCAAGATTCTGAATTTTTTTCATTCTCAACGTAATTTCACTAGTTTCACACCATTGCTCTTGCACACCAGGAAAGGGCCAAACTAGCACTCAGTTTTCAGTCGTCACCTTTAGGCAGTCAATCTCTGCTACTAAAGTCAATCTGGATCGAAACCAGTGAGAGAGATGGAAACCTGGACACATTTCTTTACAGACAGAATTTATTAACAATTCAGTTTTAAATATTTTCGAATCAACCTGCTCAGAGATGTTATTAAATACCTCTGGAACAGATGGGACTTGAACAGAGGTCTCCTGGCCCAGAAGTAGGAACATTGCCACTGTGCAACAAGGATCCAACTGTAGAGTTTCATTTTTATTTTAACTACTATCCACTACCTGTTTCAATCCCACCTGCACCAGAGATATGTATTAATATCTCTGAACAGGCTGATCAGAAAATATCCTCAAGTGACGATCTCATTAAAAGATCACCTGTATCTTAAAGAACAAATTTACTTTCATAAGAAGAAATAAACGGAGTTCACTTATTATGTTCAATACTTCTCACCAAATATCTTCAAACAAGAAGAAGGGTTGATTAGAAAATAGAGTGCAACTAAATAAGTAAAAGTCAAGACAGCACTTGCCTAGTTCTCAGGAAGACCAAATCTTAAATGATGGTCTACAAATATACATTTTATATTACATTATTTCACTTCCTTATTGAATCCTGCAACATCATTTGATTAATTTTGACAGCAGAGAAATGTTAAATATCAATGAACTTTCCATCACATAATAAATTACATGCAGATAAATACTTTACCTTAATCAATTAATGTAAATAATGGAAAATTGCAGTTATTCAAAATATCCCTGACACTAATAGTTAGTCAAGTTACGCTGAAAAATTTTTTACATCATTCAACATTCATAAAGCCTTGGGGATATTTCAAAATTGAATTTTGCATCAGTTTTGACTGAAGTCATAAAGATAAACCAAGGATGCGTAGGCTATATATTTCAATAAATTGCATTGCTCAACTCAGATTATCATATGTCTGTAGAGATGATCACATTTACAGATTCATTTACACTTGTTTACTTTTTTCTAGAAGGTAATTTCTAATTTGACTTTTCATTTTGTAACTTTTCAACTGTCTAAGCTAGCAGTGAAGTCTGTAAGATCTACAAAAATTCAGCAGGTGGGATCTAATCAGGATCCGAGTGATGTGGATGATGCGAGATGTCTGCGAGAATGTGCGGAGATGCTCAGGAGTAACTCCACATTTAATAGTTTCAACAAGTGACATGGTGAGATTCCCACTAGGTGAAGCGAGTTGCTAATTAACTGACACTACGCCTTCTTAACTCCTCATTGACTGTGTTACTTGCCCCATCAATATTCAGTTTTCTATCTCATCAAATCTGCCAAGCAAGCTACAAGTCAAGAAAACGTGAAAAGAAGCCAGAGCGGATACCCAAGTAATTCAGCTACCACTTGCACAGCACCAAACTGCATTGCAGAGCACAATCCACAGGGACCCAACTGCGCACAACTCGGTAACGGATATTTGCACCTGCAATCTGCCAACCTACCATAACCATCATGGCATCCCTGTCACGCTGGCCAGCAGCTCATGAGACACAGACTTCAATTGCAAGGCACACCAGCAATTAGAATTTAAAAGCTGCAGCAGGGAGCCATTGTGTGCAGAGATAAGCATTGAGATCCCAGAATGGACCAAGCTGCATCTTAGCGAATGTCAGCGACTGAGATGTCAATCTTACACCTCCAACATGAATCAGCTGTCTGCGCAGCAAACATACTGCATGTTCATTCAACAAATAGCCACATCAGAAATTGGTGGGATCTTGTCCTCAGTCCAGAAATAGGGACGGGGTCAAGGAGCAGTAGTTCATGGGGTCCCCAGTGTCAACAATCACAAGCGCTCTCAATACACACTCCAGGGACTTCGCAAGGGTAGGTATCTGTTCAGGATGCTCATAGGCAGGGAATCTGTCTGATGATAGTTTGGTGAGTGTTCCGTGTCAGTGCTGTGGGGCCAGCACAAGTATGTCATCAGTCGGGAAGCTACCTAACACACCGATCTGGTCAGTTATGTCTAAACGCTGCTTGGAGTCAGTCAGACGTTTGGGGCAAATGCAGGTCTGGATGTCCATTTGTTAATCTTTCGGGAGGGTTCGGAGGGGGTCATTGTTCGAAGGGGTGAAGAAGTTGATGATAGAGGGGTAGCAAAGGTATTTGCAGAGATGGGGATAAGGATAGTACATGGGTGGAAGATCAAGCTGAGTGGGGATATGAGGAATAGGATCAGAAGGTAGGGAGATTACTAGCAATGATTACACCATAGCCTCCACATGGGAAGCATAGAGAATCCCTTAAGCTTGCTCCATGTTCAACTTAATCATGGCTAATGACAGGCTTCATCTCCAGCTTTCCTGCCCCTGTTCCCTATATCCCTTGATATTTCATGAGAGTCCAGGAAAGATTATCTGTGTCAGCCATGAACACACTCATTGGTGGAGAATGAATAATGCCCAGAGAATCCCATAGGTTTACAATGCTCTGAATGAAGGAAATTCTCGTCATCTCAGTCCTAAGGTAGGGTAAAATACCTCTCACTGTTTATGCCGTCACTTCAGACTTTTCCATGCTTCACTGAAATCACTGTTCAATCTTTTAAATTCAGGAGAGTACAGATTCTCATAAGACCATAAGATATAGAAGCAGAATTAGGCCATTCAGCTCAGAGTCTACTCTGCCATTCGATTTTGCTGTTGTTTCTCAATCCCGTCCCATGCGTGCTCCTCATAACCTTTGATCCCCATTACTAATCAAGAACATGTCTATCCCTGTCTTAAGTACACTCACTGACTTGGTCTCCACACCCTTAAGTGGCAATGAGTTCCATAGATTAACCACCCACTGGCTGAAGAAATTCCTCATCTCAGCTCTAATGGATCATCCCTTCACTCTGACGCTGTGCCCTTGAGGCCTAGTCTCTCCTCAGAGCGGAAACGTCTTCTCCATATCCACTCTATCCCTTTGGTCCAGGAACTCCCTACCTACATCCATGGCACAACCCACGCCCTCCACCTTTTTCAAAACTTTCAATTCCCCAGCCCCCAACACCTCATCTTCACTATGGATGTACTGTTGCTGTAATATGGAGAAATAGCAGGTGCACTGGCGGTAATTTTCCAAAATTTGCTGGACTCTGGGGCAGTCCCAGCAGATTGGAAAACAGCAAATGTGACGCCACTGTTTAAAAAGGGAGGTAGACAAAAGATGGGGAATTATAGACCGGTTAGCTTAACCTCTGTAGTGGGGAAGATGCTTGAGTCTATTATCAAGGAAGAAATAACAAGGCATCTCGATAGAAATTGCCCCATTGGGCAGACGCAGCATGGGTTCATGAAAGGCAGGTCATGCTTGACAAATCTTTTGGAATTCTACGAAGACATTACGAGCAAGGTGTACAATGGGGACCCAGTGGATGTAGTGTACCTAGATTTCCAAAAGGCCTTCAACAAGGTGCCGCACAAGAGGCTGCTGCATAAGATAAGGATGCATGGCATTTGGGGTAAAGTATTAGCATGGATAGAGGATTGGTTGACAAATAGGAAGCAAAGAGTGGGGATAAATGAGTGCTATTCTGGCTGGCAATCAGTGACTAGTGGTGTGCCTCAGGGATCAGTGTTGGGACTGCAATTATTTACAATTCATATAGATGATTTGGAGTTGGGCACCACGTGTAGGGTGTCAAAGTTTGCAGATGACACTAAGAGGAGTGGCAGAGCAAAGTGTGCAGAGGACTGTGAAACTTTGCAGAGGAACATAGATACATTGAGTGAGTAGGCAAAGGTCTGGCAGATGGAATACAATGTAAATAAATGTGGAGTCATATATTTTGGTAAGAGTAATAGTAAAAAGGATTATTACTTGAATGGTAAAAAGTTGCAGCATGCTGCTGTGCAGAGGGACCTGGGTGTCCTTGTGCATGAATCACAGAAGGTTGGTCTGCAGGTACAACAAGTAATTAGGAAGGCAAATGGAATTTTGTCCTTCATTGCTACAGGGATTGAGTTTAAAAGCAGAGAGGTTATGTTGTAGCTATACAAGGTGCCGGTGAGGCCACACCTGGAGTACTGTGTGCAGTTTTGGTCTCCTTATTTGAGAAAGAATGCACTGGCACTGGAGGGGTGCAGAGGAGGTTCACTAGGTTGATTCCAGAGTTGAGGGGGTTGGCTTATGTGGAGAGACTGAGTAGATTGGGATTATATTCATTGGAGTTCAGAAGATTGAGGGGGGATCTTATAGAAACATATAAAATTATGAAGGGAATAGACAAGATAGAAGTAGAGAGGATGTTTCCACTGGCAAGTGAAGCTAGGACAAGAGGGCATAGCCTCAAGATCACAGGGAGCAGATTTAGGACTGAATTGAGAAGGAACGTCTTCACCCAGAGGGTTGTTAATCTATGGAATTCCTTGCCAAGTGAAGTAGTTGACGCTACTTCAGTAAATGTTTTTAAAGCTAAGGTAGATTTTTTTTGAACAATAAAGGAATTAACGGGTACAGTGAGAGCGCGGGTAAGTGGATCTGAGTCCACGAAAAGATCATCCATGATCTTGTTGAATGGTGGAGCAGGCTTGAAGGGCCGGAAGGCCTACTCCTCCTCCTAGTTCTTATGTTATGTTATGTTATGTTACACCTGTACTCCTCACATGGTGGGCTTCTGCTTCTTCCTCACCTGTAGGCCCAACCAGTCCCCTTCCACTGACACTCTTATTTGCTTGACTGAACTATTCCTCACTCTCAACAATTTCTCTTTCGATTCCTCCCACTTTTGACAAATCAAAGGGGTGGCCATGGGCACCCGCATGGGCCCGAGCTATGCCTGCCTCTTTGTAGGATTTGTGGAACAGTCCCTCTTCCACAACGACACCGGCACCATCCCTCACCTCTCTCTCTGTTATTTTGATAACCGCATCTGTACGGCTTCATGCTCCCGCGAGGAGCTCGAGCAGTTCATCAACTTTGTCAACACCTTCCACCCTGCCCTCAGATTCACCTGCACTATTTCTGACACCTCCCTCACCCCCTCTGTCTCTATCTCCAGAAATGGACTCACCACCAACATCCACTTCAAACCTAACGATTCCCACAATGACCTCGACCATTACTCCTCTCACCCACCCTCCTGCAAAATGCTATCGCATACTCCCAATGCCTCTGCTTCCATCACATCTGCTCCCAAGATGTCTACTCCAGGACATCCCAGATATCTTCCTACTTTAGGGACCGTAATTTCCCATCCTCTGTAATTAAGGATACCCTTAACTGCATCTCCTCCATTTCCTGCACTTTTGCCCTGAAGCCCCCTTCCCCCAACAACAATGAGGATAGAGTCTCCTTAGTCCTCACTTACCATCCCATCAACCAGCAGATTCAATGCATCATCCTCTGACATTTCCGTCATCTACCATCAGACGCCACCATCAAAAAGATATTTCCCTCCCCACCCCTGTCCGCTTTCCACAGGGACTGTTCATTCTGTGACTCCCACGTCACTCTACACTCCCCACCAAATCCTTCATCACACCCGGTACCTTTCCCTGCAACTGCAAGAGGAGCAACATCTGCCCCTACACCTCCCCTCTCACCTCCATCCAAGGCCCTACACAATCCTTCCAGATCCGTCAGAGATTCACCTGCACTTCATCCAACCTGATCTATTGCATCCGTTGCTCCCGATATGGTCTCGTCTATAGTGGGGAAACAAAACGCAGACACAGGGACTGGTTTGCGGAGCATCTGCGCTTGGCACACACCAACCAACCCGACCTTCCAGTTGCCATCCACTTTAACTCCTCTTCCCAATCCCCTGACGACATGTCCATCCTTGGCCTCCTCCACTGTTAGAGTGGGGCCAAATGTAACCTGGAGGAACAACACCTCATAATTTGCCTTGGAAGCTTACAGCCCAATGGCTTTAATATTGACTTCACCAGCTTCAAAATCCCTCCAGCCCCAGCCTTATCCCATGTCCAGTCCTCCCCCTCCTGACCTGACCTAACCTGTCTATCCTCCCACTCATCTATCTGCTCCACCCTTCCCACAGACCAATCGCAATAACCCCCTACCTGCATCCACCTATCACCATCTTTTCTACCATTCCCCCATCCCCACAGTCTCCCTCTATTTAAGTCTGGGCTCCACTCTCCCTCCACGGTCCTGACAAAGGGTTTTGGCCCAATACATTGACTTACCTGCTCCTCGGATGCTGTCTGACCTGCTGTGCTTTTCTAGCCTCGCACCTATAGACTCTCTCAATATTCAGTAAGTTTCAATGAGATCATAACTGAAAACCCTCTTATCTCTGGAACCAATCAAATGAACCTTCACTGTATCACCCCAACCTTTTAATTCAGTTAGCCAATCAAGCTTAGGCAGCCTTCCTTTCAGCCCTCACATCATTGGCTTTGTTTAAGGCATTTATTTTGGACTTTAACATGTTGCTTTTAAAATTTAAAATACAATTAAACTCCAAATGATCATTTTTTCTCAGAAGACTTTTTACTGTCAATTAGGCTTGCCTCATTTCGCATTACTAGGTTTAAAATAACTTTATCCCCAGTTGGCTCCATAACATATTGTTCTTGGAAGGGGCACGAAATTATCCTATAAATTAATTTCCAAAATTATGAATTTGTCAATTTAACTTGTCTAGTATACACTAAGTCTAAAGTGGTCCGTGATTGCTACATTGTCTTTGTTAGAAGTTCCAATTGCTTATTGCTTCCTAAACATCACAATTTTTAGTTCCTATACTCTAGTCAGAAGTTCATGTTGTTCACTATGCAAGTTTTGATCCCAGTTATATACGTGTCTTCCACTGGTTTGAATATGTGTCGTTTCCCATTGATACAGGTTAGTTTGCTTATTCATTCCCAATTTCCAGACCGTTTACCATTGCAAATACATTTTTAAGAACTCTTAGAATCATAGAGTCACACAGCATTGAAACAGAACTTTCAGGCCAATTAATCCACGTTGACCATGTTCCCAAACTAAACTAATCCTACTTGCCTGTGCTTGGCCGTATACATCCAAAAGTCTTTTAAACATTGTTAACTGTATCTGCATCTTCCACGTTCTCTGACAGTCCAATCAAGACACAGACCACGCTCTTTGTAAAAACATTGCTCCTCATCCTTAAGAAATATTTTTCCACTCACCTTAAAAATTTGCCCCCTAGTCTTGAACTTCTCCATCCTCGTGAAAAGATCCTTGTCATTCACTTCATCTATGCTGTTCCTGATTTTATAAACCTCAATAAAGATCACTTTTCAACTTCCTATGTTCCAGTGAAAGAAAAGTCCTAGTTCTTCTCGTATTTTCATATATCAAACCCTCCATTCCAAGCAACATCCTAGTAAATCTTTTCTGAACCCTCTTCAGTTTAATAATATCCTTTCCATAACAGGATGACTTGAACTGCACACAATGCTCCAGAAGAAGCTGCACCAAAATCCAAGTAAACATCAGTTCTGATGAAGAGTTATTTCGACTCAAAATGTTAACTTGCTCTCTCTCCATGGATGCTGCCTGACCCACAGTGATCTCCAGCATTTTTCATTTTCACTACAGATTCCAGCATCTGCAGTAACTTGTTCCTCCAAATAAATAACATCTACCTCCTTACCCTCATCAATCTTTTTAGTTACTTCCTCAAAAAACTCAATCAAGTTTGTGAATCACAATTTCTCTCACATAAAACTAAGTTGACTATTCCTAATCATTCTATGTCTCTCCAAATGCATGTAAATACTATCTTTCAGAATCACGGCTAACAGCCTAGCCACCAACAATGTCAGACACAGAGATCTATAGTTCCCATAGCTTCTCCTTACAATTTTTCTTAAATAAAGGCACATCAGCAGTTACCTTGCAGTCTTCCACACCTCACCCACGATTATAGATGATAGAAATATTTCTGTTAGATCCCTTGCAATTTCCTTTCCGACTTGCCACAAAGTCCTGCGATACATTTTATTGGATCCCAGAACTTATCCGTTTTTATGTTTTCTATGACATCCAGCACTACTACTTCTGTAATGTGAACTGTTTTCAAAACATCAGTATTTATTTCCCCAAGTTCTGTAACCTCCATCTCTTTCTCCACAGTAAAAAAACTGATGGGAAATATACATTTCATATCTCTCCCATCTCCTGAGGTTCTTCCGAACCACCTCTTTTTAAGATTGAAAATGTAATATTTCTCCAGTCATCGGCATAATGTGCCATTACAACTATAGCTTCATGATTCATTCCTGACCTACTTTTGGAGCTTGAATGCTCCTTTGAGTTTTAGCTGCTCACCTCTTCAAAAGTGCATAGTTTCTGCTTTGCTCTTAATGATTGTGTTAAATATAAGATCAAGATATTAACAAAGCCTATTCTTACCATGGACACAAATAACATTTAATGTTAGTCATTGAGAAGAGGTTATCCATCCAAACAGTCTGAGAAGTGTTATGACACAGGGATAACATGACAGACCAAATGAGGCTCGCTAACACTAGTTATCGCAAGACGGTGAAACTAAAATATTCAATGATCCTCAAAGTTGCCCAACTGTTCCTAATTAAACTTGATGAATAACAGATATCAGACACCAGGTTTATAACTTAAACATAAAGTAACCATTTGTCAGTAACACTGGAACTTTAGCAGGGTACAGCTAAACAACAAAGTAGCCTACTGATATCTATGAGTTAAAACCAACCATCTTTGATCATAACCTTCACTCTCACACATAGGCAACAAACACAGGTAAGAGATAAATTGAGATGAAAATATGATTTGTAACTCTTGGATGGATAGAGTGAATAGCCAATGTCTTTTTTCCAAAGGTAAGGGTGTCCAAAACTAGATGGCATAGGTTTAAGGTGAGACTGAGAAAGATATAAAAGGAAACTAAGGGGCAATGATTTCATGCAGAGGGTAGTACATAGATGGAATGATCTACCAAAGGAAGAGGTGGATGCAGGTACAATTATAACATTTAAGAGTCATGTGGAAGGGCACGTGAATAGGAAGGGTTTAGAGGGATGTGGGTTAAATGTTGGAAAATGGGACTGGATTAATTTAGGATATCTGGTCAGTATTGACGAGTTGGACCGAAGTGTCTGTTTTTGATTTGTACATTTTACTGGTCAATATAAACAATTTCTGCAGAACATGGGAAACTCTTACTTACGTCTTTTTCAGAACTTTCAATAATTCAATAACTGGAGGATAACCAGAGAGCAATCAAGATTCCATCCAGTAGCTTTAACACCCACATGGTCTTCTGCCCAAAACCCAGTCCAAACCAATTCAATTCAAGGTTACTCTTTAGTTTCTTTCAACATTATCACTGTTTGAGTGACTGCACCAGTCACCCTTTGATTACTCTTTAAACATCCAAGCAACTGCCAGCCCTCGAGCATAATAAAACTCAAGTGCCAAAATGTACCATTCTTAGAACAATATTCAATTAACGTTCCGGGTCAGTTCCCTTAAACAAATACCAGTTTATTGGTTCTTTCCCTTTTTTACCAAACAAGCAAGTTGCTGCTCAAAGTCAAAGTTCAACATTCAGCTTCGGCTGACAGTTCCAAACCAAAAAAAAAATAGGAAAATAAAAACAGTGATTGCCCCAACGAAATATTTTGTTGATTTTTCACTGATAAGCTCAGCCTCTTCTTAAAATGCTGCAGGATTCCCATTTATCCCACAGAGATCAGTTATTCAAATTTTAGCAAGCACTTCAACTTGAATAATGAACTTTCAGGACAGGAGTGAAATGAAACTGACAACTTATATTAATCATTAGATGACTCTGTTCTCACTGGGATTCTACATATTTGTTTCTCATGATGGTGGAAGAACATTGAAAAACCAATGAAACAAAAAAAGACCTAAAAATACCAGCGTGAAAACAACATCATATGGTAATACAAATTTCAAGATGCTTCCAGCATACTTTCTGCTCCATCATTTTGGTAACTTATTGTTTCTCAGCTAGAGCTTTCATTGTGAAAGGATAAATCTCTCAAAATAAATTGAATATTTATGAAATTGGGTAATGTAGAATCACAAAAAAAAATCACAATTATCAAAACGTTCATTTTTTTTGTAAGAGTTCTTTATTCAAACACAGTTTGAATCTGTGTATCCTGCAGGGGTCAAAATAAATTTTCTTTCCCTCGAACCTCTCTCATGACTTTCTTGAGGGCTAATTTTTCATTGTCATCAACATATAGATGAGGTGATACCTGTTGTTATCACCTGGTAACAATAGCTTTGTACTTGTGATGACATATAGGTATTAGGACTGGCACACAATTAGAGTTGCTGCAGCCCTAGGTTAAACTGTGGAAAAACATGTAGAAGCTCTCAGGCGTATGAGATGCAAGCGCACCAATGTGTGGACATGTTCTGGTACCAATCAACCAGGTCTTAGCTATGGATCAAACTTTATCAAGTGACTTGTGACACCAACTCAGGAGAGTCAAAGGCTCTGAATTATAACACTACAAATTGTTGACCATCCCTTTAAACAAGTATCTTCTGGCAATTCTTGCAACTGAGTAGGTTCCAGAAGCCTCTAAGCTTTCTCTCAATTCAATCTATTTGATCAAGAGGACATTGTAAATGTTAAGTAAGTCTTTGTCTTCAGATCCTGTCCAGGCTAAGTTAAAATCCATGTGCTAGTTTGTTTAGGTTCCAATGCCTTTGTTAGTTTATGCTCTCATTGTCACAGTCACTTATGGATATCATCATTAAATTTAGATATGCGGCTTTCTGTTCCCTGATCCAAGTTGCTCGTGAAAACAAAAAGTTGAGATTCCACGCAGATCACATTGTTAAGTAAAAACCAAAAGAACTGCAGATGCTGTAAATCAGGAACAAAACAGAAGTTGCTGGAAAAGCTCAGCAGGTCTCAGCAGAACTGTTCTGAGGAAGGGTCACCGGACCCAAAACGTTAACCCTGATTTTTTCTTCACAGATGCTGCCAGACCTGCTGAGCTTTTCCAGCAACTTATGTTTTTGTTCCAGATCACATTGCTGATTGTGGAAGGTTGGTAAAGTATATCATGCTGGAAATGGGGTTCCGACCTGCTGCTTCAAGGACATCTCACTGGGAGGCTTGACACAATTACTAGGTAATTAATAGTTTCTGGGAAGTGCCGGGTCTTCCTTCAGATGAAGTCCTTATTAGGGCAGAATTCTTGTCTCCTGGAGCAACCAGCCAATCAAAGGCCAGCAAATCTCCAGTACAGAGAGAACCACTGGGGAGGCCGCGCCCTCTATTGGTACCAGGCCCGAGCCTTCACCAAGATCATCATTGGTTCTCTGGAAAGATTCACATTTGGGTACAGCGGAGGTCACAAGACTGGGATCACTGGGAAATTGGGAAAGGGGAATCAGAAACAAATGCAACGGCCGGTCTTTAGCTTGCCTGTGAACAATGGACTGTCACCCCCTGAGCAGGCCTTGGGCAAACCCAACATGGCTTGCTTAATCATCGTCTTGCACAATGTGTCCTCTGCTCATTACAGTGAGATGACGCAATTCCATTCGCACCCTACTGCCTGGTCAAACGACATTTCCCTGCCTCAGGGTCAGGTGGATTGGGGCCATGGGTACCGCATTGAATTCTATCCTTGCTTTGTGTACATTGACTGACTGGACAGTTATATTACTGCAGTGATTACACTTAATGTACTTCATTTCGTAGAAAGTGATACTGATGTGCTGTCATCATAATAGCCCAATATAAGGTACCCATTCTCCATCTTTCAGAGGTCCCATATTGCCTGTAAATTTAGCTTGCACGGCCCTTCCAAAATTCATGATGGACGTAATTTAGGAGCAAACCTTAGCTCTGATAAATTAATAGTCACATAGCCTGTTTTAAAGATCAAACGGAATGATGTTCAATCTATGTTAATTTATATTAGGTTAGTGTTAAACAGTAGGCAGTGCCTCAGAACATAGGATCCCATGGAGGCAAAGTACCCATCCGCGTAACCACCACGGGGCTGTTTACTGTCTCACTCCCACTTTCAATAACTAAACAGTAGGCTAGTTAAAAACACTGTTGTGTGGCTCGATTGTATACTTAATTCTCATTTATGGGCAATTGAACTAATTTATCCCAAGCAAAGCCTGGGGCAAGAAAATCAACAGGACAAAGGATCACCCATTCTCTTCGGAAGCTTGGCTTCCCACTAGTAACACAGAATTCACCTTATATGTATGAAAGGGATGAAACAATATTAATTTAAATCCAATTTTAAATATAAAATACACAAGCAGGTATATATTTAAAACTTGCATTGTAATTTACTTGTTGCTGACAAATTCAAAATTAACTCAACAACAAACGCAATGGCCCTGATCTTATAAATACACACATCATCTAATCATTAATCATCCACAGGCCAGGTACAGCCATGGCACTAACTCCAGTCATAATGAAATTGTTTCTGTAATTAATTTCTTATGGCTTCAGAATCTCCTAAGCTGGTCCATCTTCCTTAGTCATCACTTGAATATTTCAGAGCCTATTACTATGAGTGAGTTTTATCAGTATGTTGAACTAACTTCCACAAAGTTGCCCAGCAGAAAACAGAAAAAAAACTATTATTTCTATTTGTTATGAGCAGAATAAAGAGAATAACTAAATCAACATTGATTTCCAGAAGCCGTAACATTCCCTGCCTGAAGAAGGAGTCACAATAACATAATAAACCATTCCAGTTTGCAATTAAGTTGAAATAATTGGTAGCAAGTTGCTTCGTCACTTTCTATTGTAGCTTTTCGTCTTTTGTTACACCTGAGAAGAGAAAAGTACGGAAAGCAATCTCCCTGTCTCCTCTACAGTGCCCTGTGATTTCTTGAGAAGCTGCAACCGAGCAGTTGTCCATTGTAAGCCCGGCTTTAGTATTGAAATGAAGCGAGTGGGGAGATCTGTTGCCCTCATTTCTCAACTTCTACGTGTTGTTAAAAAAGCAAGGGGACGCCAACGTGTTGGATCATGCTGAAAATGGAATTCAATAATTTATGAACCTTACAACTACAGTCTTAGTCCTGGTGTTTGCTGCCTCCTATCTTACAGTTGCTCTCATGTTCTCACTCTACTCTACCCAATACAAAATTCTGACCAATTGCACACACATGCCAAAGGGCCTCTGTATCAAACCAAGAGCTCAAGGCAGAAAACTCCACTGCTCTATTTTTTAACGTCTAGGATATACTGCACCTGTCCTGGAGAGGAAAATTGGCCCCAATATTTGTTCAGCAGTTTGTCCAATGGCATTTTAATATGCACATATACATTAAACTGCAATGGAATCATTGTGAGAATTACATGTTGAAATCCTGATATAAGAAACAAAGAGTAGAGATGGCTTTATATGACCTTTATTACCTTTTTAGCTACTGGCACTGTAGCAAAAATAATGAATGTGGCAGCCTTACAGTTTACAACTAATAATCCTCAAATACCCATGTATTATATATCACATTTGGGAAGTGGAATGTACCTTTATTGAAACTCATGACAAACACCTACATTACATACTACTCCTAGATATGGTTTTGCAATGGGAATTTCTAATAGTGAAGGTGAAACACTGTGATACACAGTAACTGTTAGTTTGTGGGAGCAGTACGTCATCCTGTGATTCCGCAATCTAGTGATTCAGTTCTCTCAATTCAGTCCAAGAATTTTTATTTCTTTTAAATGCAATTCTCACAGCAAATAAATCTCCCTTTGTCCAAAATTTCCTCTGTGATTTCAGTGTTTTCTTTGAAGTCTGCTTTTAAATGTAGCAAGATCATTTCCATGGAGCTGTGACTCTGTGAGCTGAATTCAAATTACATAAATGACAGCACAGAATTAGGTCAATTGAACCAACTGTTTTATTCTTTCTTGCGACGTGTGTATCATGATTAAGGCCAGCATCTATTATCCAGCCCTAAATTGTTCGCGATAGTGATAGGGAGTTGCCTTTGTTAATTACACATAGTGTGATAACACATAGTGCTATAAGTGAGGGAGTTCCAGAATATTGTGATGAAATCCATTTCTTGTACCTAATTGTACTGGAGGTGCTTATTGGACCGATGTAGCTTCTGTTTTGTATTCTACAATATATATTACAGGAATTGCATTACGCACAGAGAGTGACCTCATTAAATAAATCAAATCTGAAAAAAAAAATGCGGGATTCTGAATGTTTGAAGCTCCCAGACTATTTCTTATCCCTGATCTGGTGCATTTGAAAATGTACAAAATGAAACATTCTAATCACAAACAGGTACACAGGGCTGACAGTAAGCTCTTCAGCCCTCAATGCTGTACCACTATAAGACACAATAAAATCATCATTGGTATTAGCACTCTTCTAACCATCTGGGTCTCATATCCCTTCATATACTGGATGAGCAAGATCAGGGCTGTTGTGGTGCAGTGGTAGTGCCCTTCCTGTGAGCCAGGAGGGCAAGGTTCAAATCCACCTCTCTCAAACACATCTGAACTGGTTGATTAAAATATCTGGACTAGAAACAAAAATGGGATTCCTTGAAGACCCCTGTTCAAGTTCCACCAGAAGGGCGTCATGACATGTCTGAACAGCTTGATTAAAGTATCTTGACTAGCAAAATATTTCAAATCTGAAATCGGAATTTTTAAAATTTAATATGCTTCTATTGTTTTTAGTGAGCGCTTCATCTTTATATCACCCTTTGAGGGTACAATCCCAAACTGCTGATCACTGGTGCTGCTTCCCTCTCTCGTCTGGAATTGGAAAAGTTCATCGATTTCCCTTCCAATTTCTGCCCTGCCCTCACTTTCACCTGGTCTATCTCTGACTCCTTTCTTCCTTTCCTGGGGATAGACGGCCACTAATATCCACTGTAAACCCACCGACTCCCACAGCTACCTGGACTACACATCCTCACACCCTGCCTCCTGTAGAGGCTCCATCCCATTCTATCAGTTCCTCCGTCTCCGTTGTTTATGTTCAGATGAGGCCAACTTCGACAAGGGAACCTCCAAAATGTCCACCTTCTTCCTCAATTGAGGTTTCCCCAGCTCCGTTGTTGACAGGGCCCTCAACTGAGTCCGACACATCTCCTGCACGTCTGCCTTCACCCCCTCTCTTCCGTCCCGCAACAGCGATAGAGTTCCCCTTGTCCTTACTTACCATCCCACCAGCATCCACATCCAGAAGATCATCATGCACCATTTCCACCACCTCCAGCGAGATGCCACCACTAGACACACATTCCCCTCCCCTCCCTTGTCCGCCTTACTCAGGGACCATTCCCTTTGGGTCACTCTGGTCCACTCATCCTTCATTCCCAACACTCCCTGAAAGCCCAACGGCACCTTCCCCTGCAACCAACGAAAGTGTAACACCATTTACCTCCTCCCTCCCTCGTATTGAAAGGTCCAGACATACCTTCTACGTGAAGCAGCATTTTACCTGCACTTCACACAATCTAGTCTACTGCATTTGCTGCTCACAATATGGTCTCCTCTACATTGGGAAACGAAGCATGGCCTGGGTGACTGCTTTGCGAATATCTATGCCCTGCCCACAAAAAAAAGAGCCTGAGCTTTCAGTTGGCTACCACTTCAACACACCAGCCTGTTCCCTGGCCAATATCTTTGTCTCAGACTTGCTGCAATGTTCCACTGAAGCTCAGTGCAAGCTGGAAGAACATCACCTCATTTTCCACTTTTCCACCCTGCAGCCATTCAGACTCAATATTGAGTTCAATAATTTTAGGGCCTAAACTTTCCCATGTCTTAACCCCCCACCCCGCACATCAGGCCTTGTTATCACACTACCCATTGTTAGTCACTGACAGTGGTGGAAAGTTGCCTTTTTGAGCTGCTGCAGTCCACATTCTGTACGTATATCCACAATGCTTACTGAAGGATATTCCAGGATTTGACCCAGTGACAGGGAAGGAACGACAATATATTTCCAACTCAAGATGGTGAGAGGTTTGGAAGGGAATCTGCATGTGGTTGTGTTCCGACGTATCTTCTGCCCTTACCCTTCCAGATGGAAGTGGTCACAGGTTTGCAAGGTGTTGTGTAAGGATCTTTGGTGAATTTCTGCAGGGCATCTTGTAGATAATACACACTGCTTCCACTGAGTGTCGGTGGTGGAGGGACTGGATGTTTGTGGGTGTGGCGCCAATCACGCAAGCTGCTTTGTCCTGGATGGTTTCAAGCTTCTTGAGTGTTGTTGGAGCTGCACTCATCCAGGCAAGTGGGGAGTATTCCATCACATTTGTGAATTATGCCTTGTAGATCGTGGACAGGCTTTGGGGAGTCAAGGGGTGAATTATTTGTGCAGTATTCTTAACCTCTGACCTGCTCTTGTAGCCACAATATTTATGTGACAAGTCCTCTTGAAATTCTGGTCAATGGTAAACCCAAGAGTGTTGATAGTGGGGAATTCAATGATGTAACACTGTTGAATGTGAGGGGGCATGGTTAGATTGTCTCTTATTCAAGATGATCATTGCCTAGAATTTGTAGGATGTGAATACTGCTTACCACTTGTCAGCACAAGCCTTGATATTGTCTAGATCTTGTTGCATTTGAACACTGAATGTTTCAGTATCTGAGGAATCGTAAATAGTGTTGAACCTTGTGCAATCATCAGCGAACATCCTCACTTCTGACCATATGATGGAAGGATGGACTGTATATCATGTCTGGTCAAACCACAAAGCTGCGGCAACCTTTCTTCTCTTTATACCTGATCCCTTGAGATATAAGGGTCAATTTGAACTAACTTTTTTTTATTATTCATTGTATTTTAATGATGGACCTGTAGCTCACATTGTACCTCAAGTCTTCCTAGTTTTTCATCATGCAAGGGAGTTATTTTCTTTTCCTTCTTCCTGCATTGAAATCCATTGGTTGCAATTTTGCCCAGTCACCCAATGTCTCTTTGCAATATTATCTTACTGTCTACTACATTTGAAGCTACTATAATATCTGGTGGTAGACATTTCCCCAAATATCACTGAATGTTACAGACAGAGGGATTAGTATACCAGGACTAAGTAGAGACAGAACGAACAAACAAACAAAGACTATAATTCATCATGGTTTTCTTCACTAGAATGCTGTTGGAACCATGAGCTTGGATTAAAAAGGGCTGACTTATAAGGAATTAAAGCAAAGTTGGAAGATTATCCAGCTTTCACTGGAATAAGAAAGAATTTTCATTAATACTCTTACAATGAAGGACAGTTCCGAAGCTATAAGTTAACAAATTGAGAAAGGAACAAACACAAATCCTTCGGAGCCCGGAATCATTTTGTACCGGTATCAGAAGAATTGTATAATTTAGTTTAAACCCTTTAGACTGAACTCTGCAAAGGATGGAAAGAAGACCATAATTTCTCCAACTGAGAGGGTGTAGTGGAAGTGGCCAAGGTGTCAGCAGCAGGAATGTGCTCCCTCTAACTTGAGACAGTCCCTCAAAGGACCTTAAGAGGATAATACCTTAAGAGGGTATTAAGTGAATGGTGTAATATTTTGAAGTAGCAAGCCCAATTCTCCTTTACTGCATCTCTCAGGACAACACACATTGAGTTCCACACATTTTTCTCTTTACAGGCACATCACTTCCCATTTTCAGCAACCTATAATCAAACTCAGTTCCAGTCAATTGCCCTCGCACACCCCTGCATCACAGTTACCTTCTATCAAATGCTGTCCTTCCCTCCTGTGTACACAAACCAATTATAAACTTCACATCTCTCTGCTTTGTCTTTGGAGAAGAGAATTCACAATGGGTGAGAGGAGATTTGGGATGAGTTAGGGGCTCTCCAAGTGGTGTCAGACAATTACAAATAAGTGTCCACCTGTCCTAATGAGAAGAATGTCTTATTCAAATAGGCTGCAGATATCAATAACTACCTGCTGCGGCAGTCTGAGATACCCAAGGCACTCATACTGTTGGCGTGACTGAATACAAGTATAACTAATCAAGGTCTTTCCAGTTTGTCAATTTCACTGATGAAACTCTTCCTGCTGTTGAGATATCATTCCAATGTCACATGTTGGAATTTTCACACCCCATTCTTCTCCAACAAACTTCAGGCAACCTAAGAAAATTCTGCTCTTTGAATCTGGTGGGCTAAGACCCATCTTCTATTCCCAAAAGCGTAACAGTCATCTTCCACAACTGTGCTAAGTGCCAGCTCCTTCCTTCACACTGATGGCAGACCAGGAGACCACCACCCATTGTGTCAAATCTTTACAGAGCCATTGTATTACTTTCAAATCCAAAGGTCACCAAATTAATTCTGCTAAAACGTAACATCACTTATTAATCTGTAAAATTGCATTCTAAGTTCAGGGAACACAGCTAATCTATAGACCCAACCATGATACCGCTGAAGATTACCGTGTCCAATTGGTGCATAGCAGATCCATCTTGTTTTGTATTCCCAGCTTTAAAAATAGCAAGGAATAAAAATAAGAAAGGAAATGAAGGTAGATGAGCCACTATGTTAGTGTTCACATAATAATGCAACAAGGTGTGAAAATTAATTCCAAATTCTAGTCACAGAATCAATTTTTTATTGTGGGTTTATTCAGTCACTCTAAATTAATGACCCCTAGTGATATCCTTACATGCTATTTTTGTAAAATAGTAAACATGCTGACACTTCAGGAGCAGTTCTATAGGAAGTTATCAAGTTGAAAATATTGCTTCAGGAATTCTGCCCCATAAATTAATCACTTGGAAAGGAACTTATGTACTGAACACCTTTATTCATGGCTCCAAGCTGCAACATGCATGTAAAACACTACGTTGCCATAGCAACTCAGATATCTAGGGGAACAGCATAGTTCTGTTGATGGGACGACTGGTGTGAATCAGATTGATGTCAACAGCAAAGAACTTGGCTCCTGTTATGGCTAATGTAGGTTTGGAACCTACCTCCATGCCTGACCAGTGGATGAGAACATGGTGATGTGGCTAGGATCTGTCTTTGGGTACAGAGCGCAAAAATAAGACATTCATAATTAAATACTGAGAGTTATGAAGTTTGGTGATTACACCAAAGCGTAGCTGAAAAATATGAAGTGTCTTTGTAATAAACAGAAATTTTAGCAACTCAAGCATATAACTTCACAGATCTTAAAAGTCGACTTCCTCTAAGACCAAATCCAAACATAAGATCTGCCCTCTTTCATCGTCAGAGAATCAGGATGTATTCTTCCCTACAACAGAAAGACCTTCAGGTCTTGTCAATTTCACTGATTAAAGTCTTCCTGCTGTGAGATACCATTCCAATGTCACATGTCGGAATTTTCACATACTTTTCTTCTCCAACAAACTTCAGGCAACCGAGGAAAATTCTGCTCTTTGAATCTGATGAGCTAAGACCCATCTTCTATTCCCAAAAGCGTAACAGTCATCTTTCACAACTGTGCTAGCTCCTTCCTTGTCACAGGTAGACAGGATTGTGAAGAAGGCGTTTGGTACAGCTTGCCTTCATTGGTCAGAACACTGAGTACTGGAGTTGAAATGTCAAGTTCTGTTTGTGCAGGACATTAGAGAGGCCACTTTTTGAATACTACATACAATTCTGGTTTCCCTGCTGAAGGAAGAATACTATTAAATTGGAAAGGGTGCAGAAAAGATTTACAAGGATGTTAGCAGTACTGGGGTGTTTGAGTTATAAGGAGAGGCTGGATAGGCTCAGACTTTTTCCCCAGAGCGTGGAAGATTGAGGGTGACCTTATTGAAGTTTATAAAATCATGAGGGGCATAGCTAAGGTGAATAGCAAAGGTCTTTTTCCTAGGATAGGGGAATTCAAAACTAGAGAAGACCGTTTTAATGTGAGAAGGGAAAGATTTAAAAGGGACATGAGGGGCAACTTTTTCCACACAGAGGGTGGTTTATATATGGATTGACCTGCCAGGGGAAGTGGTGGATACAGGTACAGTTACAGTATTTAAAAGACATTTGGACAGGTACATGGATAGGAAAGGTTTAGAGGGATATGGGCCAAATGCAGGCAAATGGGACTAGTTTAGTTTGGGGAAATCCGGTTGACAAGGATGAGTTAGACCAAAGGGTCTGTTTCCATACTGTATGACTCTATCATAAAAGGATACATACTTATCTCCCCAGTGCAGCAGCGCTTTGTTCTTTCTTTTTATCCCTCCCTCCCCCACCAAAGTTGACTTATTACCTGAATTTGACATGACAGAGCAATTGACTTTGTATCTGTGAATTGTGCTTCACTTCCCGTTTGCTTTGTTGCAAGTTTCATTAGCTGGTTAGAAAGTTATGTGTTCAAATCCTGGCAGTTATTTTATTTAGTCAAAAATCAGGTTGCCTGATGGTTTTTCCTCCTTCTGCATCTGGGCTCAAATACTAAAGCTGAACATTACATAAGTTTGGAACAAACAGAAGTAACAAACTGTTGTCCCCCTCTTCACAGTAATTTAGAAAGGCTTCGTAGTGCACCACTGGCTAAATAATTGAACACATTATGAACCATCAGTACATTATGAATGATCACAATTTCACTAACTCTGACTTAACGTAGTTTTAAAGTCTATTATTAATGGTCGTTAAAAAAAGTTTATTTTGGTTCGTGTCAATTACTGAGAAATTCAATGCTACTTACAAAAAGACGTGTCATGACATCCTTGAAAAATAGAGACAGCAATATATGAAGACTGAAGAAAATGAAGGAAAGTAAAGAACAATCTAATTGCAGATTGAAACAGATGACAAGTTTGTCTCAATTAACTAGTTCCCTGGGAGCAAACTGGTCTCTATAATACGAGAATGCAGCTCTGGAAGATATTCAAGCCAATTAAGAAAGATGTTTTAAGCAAGTGGGAGAATAGGAGGAAATGGCACTGGAGCTGTCCTTGTAGAATAAATGATGTGAAGTATAAACGTGCTCTGTGTTCCAGGGTGCATCGATAGTTTGCATCTACATGAAGTCCGACTATATTTTGACAGGAAAATTTCAAAACTACCAACATCAGTACATCATAGGGTGGTTCTTCAGATCACTCCTGAGAACATGTTGGAACTTTGGAGTACAGATAATTGATCAAAATGCAACGAATTGGAATTTCACTGCACAAGGAATATCTCAAGTACGGTGTACATTTTTATGAGATCACAAAATATCATGACATTCACCTATATTCCTTTAATTAAAATTCATATTTTGAATTAGTAACTAACACAGTTTACACAAAAAAGGCAGGAAGCCATGGAGACAAATTGTCAGCTTTATGATTCATCTCATATTGCATGGAGATCTAGAAAAACAAGATGAAAAGTCTAAATGTTCCATCATCCCTTATCACAGTTACATCAATGACAGGACCTGAGCTGGAATGTACCTTAATGGATAGCTCCAGGAATTTCTAAAGGAATTATTGTGCTTCATTTTTTGCACAGTGGTGTGCTGCCAGTAAACTCATGAGAAGATTCAATAGAATATACTTGTGTCCTTGAAGAATCAGATGGTGATGGTCCTTCCAGTCTTAAAGCACTGTAAAATTAAAAGGAAATCTCATAAGATAACCAACTGGGCGATACAAGTGGGTTTTTTTCCCTTGGAATTTTAATGCTATAACGGACACCAAATTATTCTTGGAAACAGTTCCTCAGGATCACAGTTAGAAGGGTCAAAGTATTTTGATTTACTCGAGTGAGACAGCCAAATCTGAATCGATGTTAAGCTTGTGACAAAAACATGTCAAAAAGTTCTTGTTTATAATTCAGAAAGCTTTATCCATGTTCAAGTTGGAGGGTTAAGATGTGATTGTAATTTGCAGCAAAAATATTGAAAATTTCAAAGACCCTGCATTCTGACCTACACCGACCTCGTTAATATTCCTGAAGTGGAAATAAGTGTCATAGCTTGCGTAAGTATAAGAAACAAACCATTAAAATTACGCCTTTAAAATGTCTTAGTGCGCTGCCATGAGTAGTTGAAAGTCTCATACAAAACAATGGAATTGGAATACTTGAAATCAAGGTGCTACTACAGTATTGCTATCCTCTGTTGCACCATACACAATTCTCAAAAACAAAAGACATCCATCAAATAGCCAAAGAGCAAATTCTAAAGCTTGAGAAGACTGGAAAACCAGAACAAGAACATAAATTTTAAAAAATCAATTCCTATGATCAATAGACTTCCTGAATGAACATATGACTGTTGATATGATTACATACGTTTTCCAGGGTTGTTAGATTATGCACTCTCCCAAAAAATTAAATTTGTTTGATGTCTGAATTTCCAGTGCTTTGGAGCCTAGTAGATTAGGATGGAATTCTCTAACATTTTACACCAAGTTAAATTTTCCATCACTCCATTCCTACTCCATTTCTGAAGCCTGCTATAAGCAATGACAGATTCAAATAATGCCCCTTGATAGATTTAAAACAGGGAACACATTCATTTTTCTAAAAGTGGCTGGAACTAGTCTTGACAAAAATTAATCTTCACAAAACCCATGAGTTGGTCATGAATCTAAAAATTCCATTAAGGCAAATTAAGACATTTTAAAAGAGGCATCTTACTCGTTTGTCAGGTAGACCATTAGATGTAGGAAAAGAAGTAGGCCATTCAGCCTATCAGGTCTGTTCTGCCATTCTATGAGATTATAACTGATCTGATAATCCTCAACTCCACTTTCTTGCCCTTTCCCTTTAACCTTTGATTCTTTTACTGATTATGTTTCTCAAAACTCAATGCCAGCTTCATCCGAAATGTAATCTAGGCTCTTTCTAGAGAGGCTCCTTCTCCTTCTGGTCAGGACATGGAGGTGCTGGTGTTAGACTGGGTTGGACAAAGTCAAAAAACACACGACATGAAGTTATAGTCCAACAGGTTTACTTGAAAGCACCAGTTTTTTGAGCATTGCTCCTTCCTCAGGTATGGTGAGAAAGGAGGCATCAAGACATTGACTTTATAAGCAAAAGACCAAAGGGTCATACAAGTGATGTGAATGTATTGAATAAGCCAAAAATGGCTGGCTGACTCCCTCCTGTTAAATCTTTAATCAGTTAGAAAGGAGATGCAAGTTTTGATTGATTAAAATGCAAGTCTCAGAATTTCTTTCAAGTCACTGCCCCGAGACAACTAAAGGTTTTAATAGTGTATACAAGAGGTGATATCTCCGGTTAGACAATGTATTTTAGGTGTGAGGCCTTGTTTAGAATCAGTCTGTCTTTTACACAGAGTCAGGCTGGTTTTATTTCCAAAGTAGGAATTTATAAAATACCCCATTGACTGACTGTCTACAAATTGTGTGCTTTTTTAAACAAAATAGACTGTATCTGCAAATACAAATTCGCCCCATAGATTTGTGTGTGTGTGTGTGTGTGTGTGTCTGTCTGTCTGTCTGTCTGTCTGTCTGTGTGGGCAACTGTAAAACTGAATGGTTGCACCCTATGTTATTCAGAAAGTGCTCCCTTTGTAATAGCTAACAATCAAGTAAACGCTTTTCTTTGCCCCCAACCTAGGCTGATATCTTAGGTCTTCTGGATCTGAAGCTGAGCTATCATTCCACACACATTATGTTGCTTCATTTAGCTTTGCCTCAGTACTGACTATGTTGCCTTCATTTACTGTACCCCATCTCCATCTTGCATCTCATTTAGAAAGCCACAGACTACATTTAGATGAGAATTAATTAATTCAAGTACATGAGAACTTAAATCCCTTTTTTCAGAAGCAAATTATGATTCATTTTAAATATTCAATACTATTGCAAAATACAATTATAGTAAGCACGTTGTTGACCATAACAAAAATATGCCTGCTACCGTTCTTGTTTGACTTTAACGGTGTTAATTCTTTCCTTTTTAAATTTCTCAATGGCCTCCATAGAACCTAATTCAAAGACCTCCTTTTATTCACAAGGAATCAGAACAACCTATGCGCACCCCTTCTTCCCCAACATTGGCCTACTCATCATTCCCTACTTACCTTTACCTTAAATGAACAGTTTCTTAGCCACTGCAGTTATTTCCACTGAGATTTTCACTTGAATTCCTTCATATTACCATATTCCCAACTTAATTGTGGTGGCTTCCTACAAACCTTTCAAAGTGGTCACATTTCTTCATCCACCACCCTCAAAACCCCAACATGCCAACTTTACCCCCATTGTTCCTTCCTCCAGTAATCATTGCCAAATTTCCAAACCTTCCAAGGGCATCTTGTGACATCTTTTAATATGGGAGAATTGGGGGTTTGTGGGGAGGGCACAGTCACATTATAGAAATTTGGAAGTACATTCAGATAGGTAGATGGATGGATTAGGTATGGATAGATAGGGACCAAATGTAGGCAAATGGTACTAGATTAAATTTTGAAAGCTGGATGGCATGGGTAAGTTGGGACAAAGAGCCTCTATGACTCTAAATTATAATGCTGTTTGAAAAAACATAATTTTTACTGCGAAGATTGAAACAGAAGTACTAATTGAATTCAGAACAATTAGGATAAATGGCTGATACCCAAGAGCATGCGTACAGCAAAAACTCTGAAATAAACTGAAAGAAGTACGAATAAAAGTCTAACAAACTCTTAAAACGTAAATGAAAAATATAGTAAGTGAAGGGGGAAAAAAAACCTAAATATAGTAGAACTATGTTTTGTATTTTAAAAACTAGCTAAAGATTGGACATAAGGATGCACATTAAAAGAGAAACTGGAGGTGAGCACGTACGGTCAAAATTTATTGTTGGATGCTTGTTTTCAGCAGACACTCAAAATGAAAACATGGAGAAATACAAGCTCAATGTGTGTGTTACAAAAAACAAACCCTAAAAATATTTTAAATGAGGAACAACATATCACGAGACAAAATTAGCTATTGTCTCATGATGTTTAATCATTTCTGACAGTTATTAAAAATTAATGAATAGTTGCACAGTGAATATCCCTTTCAAAGGGCAGCATTATTTCCAAATGTAAGCAGTCACACGCTTTTGCACGTTCTTTCAATGGCACTCAATCTACAGATTTAAAGGACTGCTTTGATCACCACAATCCAAATATGATTGAAAGGAATTGTTTATCCACATGTATATCATTAAACAGTGCAATGTCAGACCATCAGCGTTGAATTTTTAGTGAAATGTTCATTTTTTTCCCCACAAATACCTAATAAGCCTGTTACTTTAGGTCACGCTTACGATAATGACTACATAGGTCACAGTCCAGTCGGGTCCTGTAGCGTAAGTCCAATTACACTAAAATGTAAATTGCCTCTGGTACAGCCCTGGATAAAATTACAGCACAGTATTGGTGAAACCAATATTTTGTCTCAAAAAATATGCAGGTCACTTATGTGCCTTTGGGGTATTTAGCTTTCCACTGTACAGTAATTTCCAAATTCCAACAGGCAAATTTTCTGTTCTGACTAAAAGCTTAGAATAAACAGACCTACTTCCAGCATGGGAAATAAAATCTTAAATTAACATTTTATTTTGATAAAGATATGGGCTATGAATTAAACATGTGCAAAAGCTGACATGCTTTGTTTGGGGAATGTTATTATAGCAAACCAACATTAAAGTATAAATACATAATTCAGACAGTTGCTTTAAATATTTAATAAAACAGTTAATAGAATGTTTTATATATATTTATGACTGTTTCAAAAATAACAGTGGGGAAAAAATGTCATTACAGCAGCTCAAATCGTTAAATACAGTCTCCAGTAAAGAAGTCACAGGTATTCAGTTGTAGATGGATTCTATTACAATGCACTTCCAAGATCACAATACTTCCTGTTGCAGGAAGTATTACATGCTGTCTGAGCTAGCAAGACTTTTATGAAGCAAAGGATAAAATATGCCAAGGAGCTCTAAAAGAAAAGTGGCAGATGAAAAAGAAAACCATTACTGCATCAGATGAAGGCTTTGATCCACGGCATGTTTTGTTTTTGACAGAGACAGAAGACGACCACGAAAACAAGGCAAGATTTGACCTGTTGGTTGAAGAGGGTATGGAGAAACTTGTACAAATAGTAATTAGCATACAGTTGTGCAAGTCAGCGATAACCATGGTCTGACAATCCTCATATCGCGTAAAAAGATAATAGCAGCAACTGCAACTACCTCCTTACCAAACTTCTTCAGTACAAATTATTCCCAGATAACTAGTATGTCAAGAAACAAATAGCAAGAAATGACAGCTTGGTTTTGAGCCCATATAATCTGAAAGGTAAGTTTATGATCTATATACATAAACTGACAAGCCTATCAACATGCATCATTGGTTTTGTTGGAGAGGACATGCCAGGTTAAATGAAAACTGCAGAAAACTCTTCACTACATTATAAACCAAATTAAGCTTGGAATCTAGACACCTGGATGGATTGTCGGACATAAACAGATGCTTTTGCTGCATATCACCAGCAATCACTAATCCCAAGAAATACCTTGACTCAGTTGGCCAGACTATTAGACCTAAAGCGACTTATTCAGCATTGACTCTGGCAAAGTGGAATGACAGCTTTCCCAAAAGGTTAAATTCATTTCATATAGTGCACATCTTGCATGGACACATTTCACTGTTGCACTGTTTCCTACAAGTATGGTTCCAGACAGACAATTTCCTTATGGGAGTTCAACAGACCAATTCCTATTCCAAAACACATGAATACATTCACTGGATATGATTCCACAATACGTCAAGCAGGCCCGTCAAGTGTAAAATAGATTTTAGCAACATCTTGAAAACCTGTATAAATATACACTGATCCCTTTTAGTGGTGTTGGGATAAACAGAATTTGAAGTGTTTTTTAAAAACGATTTTCCTTTTTTACCAATAAAAATGGGAGTCCTTCAAATATTTAAGTTTACTTCCTCAAAATATTCCATGACCAGGTGGAATTGCAATCCTTTTTTCTAATTTTGATTCGAGAATGTGAGGTGATACATTTTGGTGGGGTAAATCAGGGCAGGGCTAATACACTTAATGGTAAGGTTCTGGGGAGAGCTCCAAATGAAGAGGCCTTGGAGTGCGTGTTCATGGTTCATTGAAAGTGGAGTTGCAGTTAGACGAGGTAGCGAAGAAGGTCTTTGGTTTGCTTGCCCTTATTGGTCAGCGTATTCAGTATAGGAGTTGGGAGGTCATGTTGCAGCTGTACAGGACATTGGTAAGACCGCTTTTGGGATACTGCATTCAATTTTCACCTCCCTGCTGTGGGCTGTGAAACTTGAAAAAGTCAAAGAAGATTTACAAGGATATTGCCAGGGTTGGAGGGTTTCAGCTGCAGGGAGGGGCTGAATAGGCTGGGGCTATTTTCCCTGCAGCACAGGAGGCTGACGGGTAACCTTATAGAATTTTATAAAACCATGAGGGACATGGATCGGGTGAACAGTCAAGCCTTTTCTCCAGTGTTGGGGAGTCCAAAACTAGAGGGCATAGGTTTAAACATGAGAGGAGAAAGACTTAAAAAGGGAACTGAGGGGCAACTTTTGCACACAGATGGTGGCGCTGGTATAGAATGAACTGCCAGAGGAAGTAGATGAGGCTGGTATAATTACATTTTAAATGTAGCTGGATGAGTATATGAATAGGAAGAGTTTAGAGAGATATGGACCGAAAGCTGGCAAACAAGACTAGATTTATTTAGGATATCTGATTGGCATGGACGAGTTGGACAGAAGGGTTTGGTTTTGTGCTGTACATCTCGATGCACTAAGAGCAGGAGCACCAGAATTCATGAAAATCTGAATTTTCCCATCCTCTGCACAATGTGGGCAGTAATAAATCAGTGGGGAAAATATGGCAAGATTTGTGAAATAAGACTCTCGACGTTGAGAAAATACCTCCAATTTTCTACCCAAGGTTGCATGCATTAACATCTCATTATTACATATTCCAACCTTATTTATATGTAGTTTGCTATTCTTCCACATAGTGGTTGGAAACTTAGATGGTGACATTCCAATCATGAAAATCAAAGCGGGTGCATGGTTGCTCCATCCCACCATTGCTTCTCCAGGTGTGCATCTTTGCCAGCAATTCTCAATATCTCAGGGATACTGTAATCCATGAGCTGGGACCACTTCATTCACACTGTGCAGGCACACAGTCCTTTTGTTTTGCTTTGGCTTTTTGCACAGACAAAAAGAAACAGGGCAGCTTTTCATGGTTGTCAGTCATGGGGATGGATATTGTCTCTGTACAGTATCTTGTTACATCAATGTCATGCCAATAGCATGTGACAGCAGCTAATGAGGCAAACATACTGGGTGTGCTTCAGTTAAATGACCAAGTCTAGGGGGACTGTTGTCCATCAGAGTGTGCCATCAAAATCAGTAAAAAAGCAGTATCTGATCTCAGCCCAAGGCTTGGACATCATCAGCTGGTCACTTCAGGCGGTCAGAGGGTGGGTTCCATATCATTACAGTGAGAGAAGTGGGCCACAGTTATTCCTGCCCGTCCAGTGTAACTAGTCTGGGGATTAGCGATAATTCAGTTGGAGAACTTCGGAGAGATCAGTTAGGAATCTAGTCACTCATCAGTCAGACCGGTCCTTCCATATCAGTGAGTGAGGTGAGGCACGGCTCAGGCAGTCCTGAGGGTCTATTCACTGAAAGTCACAGGAGATTATCAATAGTCACCACTGTGGTAGGCAAGTTTGGGAAGTCAACTGTGGAGTTCGAAACAGGATGCTACAATGCAGGGGTGCGATATTGTGATGGGGAAACTCAATATATCAGGGTATGAGATGTTAGCACATCTGAGGGCATGGTTTTCTGCAGGAGAGATGGTCATCGACAGTCACCATCACCCTGTATTTGACAGTGATGGATGGCACAGTGCGAAATGATGGCCAGCATGGATAAGCTGTTGGGCCAGAAGCCGGGGGTAATGTTGGGAGACAAAGACTTAAAGAATGAGTTGGGTTGGAACATGTGGAAACTCAGAACTGCATACCTCAGAATTAGGTCCTCTATGTCAACAGTTCGTGGACAGTCCTTCATGCCCCATTGTATCAAGACTAAACTATCATTCATGTGCACTGTGAGTGCTAACTGCTCACATTTCTAAGAAGCTGTTCCGTTTCTGACATTTGCATGCTGGTTCACTGGAACCATGATTAATGAATCCAGCTCAGCAGAGGTTATCATCACTGTGGCTGCAGTGCAACAAAGGCTCAGAGAAATTGGGACAAAACAAGTCCAGGACCAGCCGCAGCCTCCAGCAGCACCAAATATCTTCCATATGTGGAGTTCACAGCAGACCTCTCCTTGGGATGTGGAGGAGATATGGAAGGCACAGAATCTTTTGTCCTTGATGCCATTTCCACTGCAGACTGACGATGTCCAAGGACACTAACAGAGAGCTATATTATCTGCAGGAACAGGATTTAAAAGCTTTATGACCTTGTCCCAGTGACCTTCAAGGTGACAGCTGGGCTGCTTGCAAGGATCCACAAATGGCCTGAATGGGATGACACAATTTGCCAATCCACAAATTTATCAAAGGCCATTATCGATGCAACTTGTACCAAATCACATTGCTTCATCTTCATTCACCACGATGAAGTCAGTGCTGCAGCTTAGGCAGCTGGCTTTCTTCCCTAAGCTACAGGGGCTATAGGCTGTACACTCATTACATTTAGTGCCATATCATCAAGCAGCAGACGTCAATGATAGACTATGTTTCCATTCTATCAATATACAAGTCATCTGTGATCATAAATACACATATTCTATAAGGTTACAACCTGATACTCTGGAAGCCACATTAAATGCTTGAGAAGTCCCATGATACTGCTTAATTTCAAAGGACAGATGTCTTAAAAGTTGTTTAATTGGAGACAAGGTCAACTCTCTGCAACAGTGGTGGAAGACTTTGTTATACACCCCACTGCCCCTGGCTAAGGGTAGATACAATGCAGACCATTCTTTTTCCACAGCCATAACGGAGCAGATAATAGATGAGGTTCCAAGGTTTGGATTGGTCTTTGCAGGAAGAGTGGGTCACGCAGTGCCGTCCGGGAAGATAGTGACATAAAACTAGCACGCGGTGTTGTGAAC
Source organism: Ginglymostoma cirratum (assembly GCA_024137785.1). NCBI lineage: Eukaryota > Metazoa > Chordata > Chondrichthyes > Orectolobiformes > Ginglymostomatidae > Ginglymostoma > Ginglymostoma cirratum. The sequence goes on from JAHRHZ010000139.1 coordinate 43,441,799, forward strand.
AAATGGAGCCAGAAAAGTGGGGAATGTGATGGATGCTGAAGAACTGAGAGAGCTGCAGCAGTCTCCCAAGGAAGGGAGCACGAGGACCACCACCTTCCAAATGATGGAGTGTTGCAATGTAGGCACAATGCGCTAGACAGGACTTGATTGACAACCAGTTCCAATAGATGTGAGCTGGGTGCAGTGATCATTCATTGTCTGTAAATCTGTTATTGCTTGAAAGGCAAGCTGTCCCCATACAGTCCCAAGAGAAAGTTTAGCTCAGTTTGGTTTTTCTTTGCTTTTCCTGCTAATTTAACATTTTCAACTGTTGGAAGGCTTTCCAACATGTGTGATTCCCACACCGTGCAATGAGAAGATGTTAAACTTGTCTGGATATTAGGGAAAGAGTTGCAACATGTTAGGCAGGGTTCTGACAATGGCATGGTGCTCCAGTTGAGTAGACTGCCCAGCTTAATTGCTTAATTTTTGTAACTACAGTTACAATGATAGGCAATGATGTAAAGGAGCAATATACTTAAGCATGCGATATTCTACTTGCAACTAAGTATGAGTGCCAGTATATGTCCTGAGAAGTTATTCTTTTTCATTTTCCTCCCGCTGCATGAACTGTGAGGGGCTACTTGAGGCTGGTAGTGATTGGCCTGGCATCCAGCTGGGCTTCAAGAACGGCGCCGGCATCAGAAATTATGGGATGTGTGTACTGGAAAGTACTTCTAACCACTGGTGAGCACACAATAACATGAGCACAGCACCATAAAAGCACGGTGGTTATAATGTGATGTCAGCAGCAAAGAATTGAGAAAGGAAAATCTGCCATGGAGCCAATTTTTGGTAAAATTCAGCTCTTAAGGTTGTGCCCAATGTGCAGTTCAGTTTTATAAATGATCGGGTCATTGTCAAACAAATTCAGTGAACATTTGAAAAATAACAGTATTCATTATTCAGACTATTAAGGTATCGTGACCACTGGCAATAGTATTATTGGAATGCCATTGTGCTATGGAGTGGCTAAACAATCAATCCTGTTGGAACTACCACCAAGCCATTAATTCTGCATCATCACATTCACAGGTAATGACTTGAACTGAACAGTTAAATCTCAATTGAAAGTGAAGCACTAATAATCATTATTTCCTCTGCAAGCTCAGTATAGTGATGAAAGTTAAGATTACCATAACAATTTAAAATTAGATCAATAACTGAATGTTCCCAGGGGGAACTTGATCAGCTCCAAACTGATGTAGGACAAAGAACAGAGCTGATGGTGAAGGCCCATTTGTAACCCTCAGATATAATACCTAACCGCAAACAACAGTGAACTTATCCTTCAAAAGTGTAAAAGAAGGATTGCCTGACCGCAGAGGTAGATCAATTTAGCTTTTTTTCTCTGAGCACAGCAGGTTTTATTCCTCAGGCCCCAGTTCCAACCCAAAACGTTAACTTTGATTTCTCTTCACAGATGCTGCCGGGCCTGCCGAGCTTTTCCAGCAATTTTTGCTTTTGTTTCTGACTTCAGCACCTGCAAGTTCTTTCGTTTTTTTTAATTTAGTTTTTATTCTGTATTGATGGATAATGATTTCAAGTTTTTTATTACTTCCTCCCCTTCCCAACCCTCATGATGATTTTTTGCTGGTCAGCACAAAGATCAAAATTTTTGGTGTTCTAATAGAGGAACAGAGGAACCATATTTTTGACTTCAAGGCCCCAAATTCCCTCGGGCAAGCTTTCTGCAAAAATACAGAGATATTTACAACACTTTCCCCTGCCTACAGCAACTTCCTGACAAAATTTGGAACAGAGCTCATTTTCTAACATTGAAAGATGGAATACAACTTAAAATAAGCACAAGTGCAGACCCATCAATTGGCAGCCCATCTGTGTGACAAAAATGGATACTCTTCTTCAAATGACGAATTCCACTCAGAAAATAAAGAATTATTCCATGTGTTTAAATTGCTACTGAATACTGAAACACTTTAGGAATGTCCGAACTTTGTGCAAGACAGTATATAACTAAATGAACGTCTTTCCTTCTTCCATAAATGGGAAGAACTAAGGTACTCCAATGTTTCAATACAGCAATAATGCATAGCCCTTAGTGATCTGACAAGAATGACCAAAGCTTGCATTAAGCAAAGAAGGAAGTGTGTTATGGACCAGACTCCCTCAAAATATTTTAAGAAGGTAGCCTAGACCATAACTTTTTCTTATTTTAAAGATAGATGTGAAGTGCTTGTTCCAGATGTGATACTACTGGTCAAACTACTCAATGCGAAGTTATTTAAACACTGTAGTTAAACTACGAGCAAAAGAAAGAGGAATTTAGAATAACAACTATTGGAAAACTTCACTGAATAATAGATACAATACCGATTACAAATTAACTGTTCCACAATTGGAACATCCCACAAACATCCCACACCATGGGAAAAAAGCAAATTCAGACACATATTTTCACGTGCAGTTCTCCAATCCAGAAGGAAAAAGAACATCAAGAGAAGGTTCAGAGAGATTAGCAGCTAGAATTCATTCATTGAAACTCCAACTCTTTTGAGACCCCAATGGCTTCTGATTTTACTCACCTAAAACTAGAAAGTCTGGTCTGTGAGAGCTGGCCACACCCAGGTGCTTCCATTGTTCCGACTTTAAAAACAATGATCCCACCTATCTTCCCCAGCCCCATCCCTCCTCCCTCTATTTATTTCTGAGCGCTCTCCTCCCTCCTCCATTTCTGAAGAGGGTCCCGACCCGAAACATCACTTTTTCTGTTCCTCTGATGCTGCCTGGTCTGCTGTGTTCCTCCAGCTCCACACTGTGTTATTTCAAAGCCCCACAAGTTGTTTACTTAAGTCGTGTTCAGTAGCCAGTTCAATACATCTGCCTTACAACCTCTCTTCAAAATAAACCTGGACAAAATAACCTTTTAAGGTGACAGCATCATCACAAGCGGGTAAAAATTTAAAATCTGGGTTTGAACCCTCAAGCATCCAAATGAGATCTCTGATCTTTTCATACAATTTTCACTGCACAAGGATTCATTTCCAACATCTTGTAATGTAATCTCCTATGGCAGACAGTATGGGTGATGGAAGGCTGTGAACAAGAGATCTGAGCGGATTGCCAGGAACTCCATCAGTAGGGGGCAATGTTGAGGGTGGCCAGCTTGAGCAGTCAAACAGATGGTCACAGTAAAAATAGTGTATTTGGTGAAAGGAGGGCTGATGGGCAGAGGGAGCAGATAGAAAAAGCATTCTTCAGTCCAGTGTAACCCACAGGCTCAGTTCCATGTATGGATTATAAATAAAATCTGAAAAGAACTGCGGATGCTGTAAATCAGGAACAAAAGCAAAAGTTGGTGGAAGCTCAGCCAGTCTGGCAGCATCTGTGAAGATAAAAATCAGAGTTAACTTTTCAGGTCCAGTGACCCTTCCTCAGAACTGACAGTGGCTAGGAAAAGGGATGTTATAAAACAACATTTTCCCAGCTGCCATCAGTGCTGAGGAAGGGTCACTGGACCAAAACGTTAACTCTGATTTTTTCTTCACAGATGCTGCCAGACCTGATGGATTATAAACAGTTTCTTTTATTCCATATTTTGCCTCCCTGTTTGTAATGGCTTGAAGCCAGTGGAATAAAGAATCCTGCTTCATGATATTCGAGCCTTCCACATATACAAATCTCATGTTACAAAAAGAAAAGGGCAATGGTTTCATAATCATCTCCAACAACAATGAAGAAGTTACATTCTTTTACCATCAATTCATATATTGTTCAAGAATAAACTATTTAGAAATACCGACTGAAATTGATACCCTGACAGTCTTAGCTTTATCTTTGACTGATATTGACCAGGCGATTCTTGAAAGATGGTTCCGAATAACTACTACAACTGAAGAAATACATAGATTTAGTTAACACGTACAGTGAAGGAACAGGTGACTCTGACTCATCAGTCTAGACTGGCTTTTATATACCAATCATGCTTTCATCTCAAACTATAACTCTCTATTCCTTTATTGTTCTGCTTATTTACCTCCACTAGTTCTATTTCCTAATCCACTTCCGGTCGTAATAGGTGGGTAAATTTTATGCACCTACCTCCATCCCCACCGTCATGTTTGAAGGTTAGGGTTCTGCGATGGAGGGGAGTGCATGTAAACTAAATGATACAGTTAGACCCCTGCTTTTGTAGTAATCCCTGGCCTATTTCCATGGCAAAAGAGCTGTGAAAGGCACAAGGCTTATCGAAAACTTCCATAATTTTAAAAATACCTATTAAGCTGCTCCATAGATTTTTATTTTCAAGAGTAATTCCTAAAGCCTATTCATCCTTTTCTAATAGAGATAACCTCACAGATCTAATGCACCATATTCCAAATGTGGTCAGATAAGTGTTTGATACAAGCATCATGTTGCATATTTGTGTAAGTATGGTCATGTGATCTAATGATGACAGAAGCCATTTTTGGCAGGAAGAAGCTTGGTCTAACCTTGACGCACATAAAGTGAACACTTCCATAATAAAGCTCCTGCTATTAAACACTTCAGCCTCTTGGCCCTTGTCACAATGTAACACAGGACGAAAACTGGCAAAAAGCATAAAACTACTTAAAAAATAATTGAACTCAGGGAAGAGGAGGTGAACAGTACAAAAGACGCTCACCATTTATCCCACCCTGAACTGAGTAGTGAGTATCCGACACAGAGGGTAAAGTCTTGAGTTGGAGGTGTACACTTGTAAAGAAACAGGAAGCCTCAGCAATAACTTATGTTAAATGGGAAGAAATGAGGCAGTGCTAAACTTTTTCCGGTATGTTATACTATGCAAGCCTGTTGAAGAGTCACAGCCCAAAACATCGACTTTCCTGCTTCTTTGGTGCTGCCTGACCTGCTGTGTTGCTCCAGCTCCACACTGTATCAACGTTGACTTCCAACATCTGCAGTTCTTTCCATTTCCTATGCAGGCCATTCCCATTTAACTATTACTGACAGGAAACTTTAGTGCACTGGAACTGAATGGTAAAAAATACAAAGAGTAGACATCCTACATAGAGAGATTCCATTACTTTGTTCAAGCTAACAAAATTGAAGCAGATATAGTTGTTCTTGTTGGCTCCAAGTATCGTGTGGGTGGGGAGATCTATTAATCTTCCAAGGTATCTGGTACAGCCACAGAAGCTGGGTTCCAAAACTTATTAAGAGGTTATAAGAATCCTATTATTATGGACCTGACCAAGCCTCCTCAAAACATATCAAGAAGATAGCCCAGGCCCTATCTTTTATCTTATATAAAGGCAAGTGTAAGGTATTGTGGTTCAGATACAACTCAATTGGTTAACCTTTAAGGAAAACACACTTTATTCTCACACCACGGTTAAAATACAAACAAAAAAAAAGAAGAATTGGCATATCTTTAACTCTACCAAAATTCTTAAAATAATATATACATAATTAACTCTTACTCATCAACTGTTCCAATGTAGCAGCTTCGCGTAAACACACCCATGGCAAAGGCAAATTCAGCCAAACAGATTTCCCTCTCTTGTTATCTACTCCAGTCCAGGAGAAAGGAGAAACCAACAGCATAAATCTAGCAGCATAGAAAGAGAGAATTCGAGCTTTTACACCGCAACAGAGAATCTAGCAGCTTCATCCAAAATGCCAGCTTTAACAACTGAAAGCAAAAAAAAACTAATACCCTAGATCTGGGTGAGCCAGACTCCACTCACTCATGTTTCTTTAAAAAAATGACACACAACTATTTAAGATAACAAGGTGTAGAGCTGGATGAACACAGCGGGCCAAGCAACATCAGAGGACCAGGAAAGCTGACGTTTTGGGTCTAGACCCTTCTTCAGAAATCTGAAGAAGGATCTAGACCTGAAACGTCACCTTTCCTGGTCCTCTGATGCTGCTTGGCCCGCTGTGTTCATCCAGCTCTACACCTTGTTATCTCAGATTCTCCAGCATCAGCATATCACAAAACTATTTACTCTGCTATCGTGGAGCAGACACCTCAACACCAGATTTACAACACCCCTCTTCAAGAGAAATAAGGCCGAGAAAATTGGTCTTAATGGCACTTTTCTTCACACTATTGACTTATTTTTCACCAAAACCATTGCTGATTGTTGTATGCATCTGATTCTACAAACGCAACCAGTATGATAGTAAATCTATCCCCCAGAAAGCAAACTGTAAGAAGAACATCTGCACAGTACAAGGGGATGATGAGAAAATCCCAGAATCACTCCAGAGAGGAGCAGTTGTTAAATAAACTGGTCATTACTGGTGAAACCAATCTATACGAGGGTCATTCCCTTACTAATCAGCAAACGAGTAAGAATGGAGGTGAACACTGGCGTGGTGGTTTCGTTGACACCTGAAAGTGTGATTCCAAAGTAGCTAAGTCAATAGGTTGAGCTGCAACTCTCACAAATTATACTAAGAATGTACACAGGTAAAGTGGTGCCTTTAAGCAATTGTATCAATGTGAACGCTCAGCTGTACAGTCAGTCTAAAGATTTATCCTTACACATTGCCAAAGGAAATTTTTCTGCATTATTGGGAAGAGCATAGTTGGAGAAAATCAAATTCTACTGGACTGAAGTAAATTGCTTGTCAGATTCTAAGTCTGATCTATCACAAATTCTAAAGAAACATGCCATTGTTTTCAATGGGAATCTGGGAAGCCAGGGAAAGAGCTCTATTTAAATGGAAAACCAAGGATGAGAATCAAGCAAAATTTTGCGAGGATAGATCAGTGCTTTTTAGACAGGCTGGTCAAAAAGGGAGTCCTTGAACCCATAAATGTGAGGGATGGAATGATACGCATCTGCAGTGATATTAGAGTCACTATCAATCCAGTAATGTGTGCTGAGCAAAACCCTTTGCATTTAATCAATGACCTATTTGCTGGAATAGCTGGAGGTCTGCTTGAAAGTAAAATTGACCTTGATCAAGCTTATCCCAAGATAAATGTAGATCCTGACAACTATAACACAAAAGACTGTTCAAATAGAAGAGGCCTACATTTGGAATCATATTTGGACTTCTGTTTATCGAAACAAACAACTCCAGAACAGAAGCAATATGTTACACAGAAGCTAGGACTGAACAAGCAGGATGTCTTTGATAGGGATGAGGGTCATCATTTCTATCAGCGCTAAGGAAACTTGTAAAATCAACTTCGTAAAGGTCATGGAAAGCATATTGTTTAGGTGCATAACGGCCAACGCACACACTAACAGGTTCAAGAACAACTACTTCCCTGCCGTTATCAGACTGCTGAATGGACTCTCCAACTTCAAACAATGCAGATCTTGTTGATGTGATCTTGCCTAGCGCACACCCTATGCAGTGCAACCTATATGCCTTATTCTGTTTGAGTTTTTTCTTTTTACTCTATGATCTGTATGTCCTTGCTTATTATGGTCTGCCTGTGCTGCTTGCAAACAAAGTTTGTCACTGTATTTAGGTACACTTGACAATAAATCAAATCAAATCAAGTCACTGTGGCATTGCCCGAATGAAAGATATTAGTAAATACTTTGTCGATGATTTCAATTACCAAGAAATTTAGGGGGAGGAGCTGACTTAGTGGTAATGTCACTGGACTAGAGTCCCAAGGCTAACGTTGTGATGACAGATTTAAATGCTCACCATGGTAGACGGTGAAATTTGAATTCAATAGAATTCTGAAATAACTGCTGTCAACTATTGTAAAAGACACATCTCGGGGGGTGAGTCGAAATGGTTCACGACTGGGAGGTGCAAATGGTTGCTGCGAACTGAGCGCAGGTGTTCCGCAAAGCGGTCCCCAAGCCTCCGCTTGGTTTCCCCGATGTAGAGGAAGCCACAACGGGTACAGCGGATGCAGTATACCACATTGGCAGATGTGCAGGTGAACCTCTGTTTGATGTGGAAGGTCTTCTTGGGGCCTGAGATGGGGGTGAGGGGGGAGGTGTAGGGGCAGGTGTAACATCTGCTTCGGTGGCAGGGAAAAGTGCCAGGGGTGGTAGGGCTGGAGGGGAGTGTGGATCGGACAAGGGAGTCACGGAGAGAGTGGTCCCTCCGGAAAGCAGATAAGGGTGGGGAGGGAAAAATGTCTTTAGTAGTGGGGTCGGATTGCAGATGGCGGAAGTGTCGGAGGATAATGCGTTGGATTCGGAGGTTGGTGGGGTGGTATGTGAGGACGAGAGGGATTCTGTTTTGGTTCTGATCGTGGGTAGGGAGTGTGGGGGATGAGTTGCGGGAAATGCGGGTGACACGGTCGAGGGCATTTTCGATCACTGTGGAGGGGAAGTTGCGGCCCTTGAAAAATGAGGACATCTGGGATGTTCGGGAGTGGAATGCCTCATCTCGGGAGCAGATGCGGCAGAGGCGAAGGAATTGGGAATAGGGGATGGCCTTTTTACAGGAAGGTGGGTGGGAAGAGGTGTATTCTAGGTAGTTGTGGGAGTCGGTAGGCTTAACATAGATATCGGTTTCTAGGTGGAGGCCAGAGATGGAGACAGAGAGGTCCAGGGAGGAGAGAGAAGTGTTAGAGATGGTCCAGGTGAACTTCAGGTTGGGGTGGAAGGTGTTGGTGAAGTGGATGAACTGTTCGAGCTCCTCGTGGGAGCACAAGGCGGCGCCGAAACAGTCATCAATGTAACGGAGGAAGAGATAGGGGATAGAACCAGTGTAGTTTTGGAAGAGGGATTGTTCCATGTATCCTACAAAGAGGCAGGCATAGCTTGGGCCCATGCGGGTACCCATGGCCACCCCCTTTGTCTGTAGGAAGTGGGAGGAATTGAAAGAGAAGTTGTTGTGTGTGAGGACCTGTTCAGCTAAGCGGATGAGGGTGTCAGTGGAGGGGGACTGGTCGGGCCTGCGGGACAGGAACAAGCAGAGGGCCTTTAGGCCATCAGCATGGGGAATGCAGGTGTATAGGGACTGGACATCCATGATAAAAATGAGATGTTGGGGACTGGGGAATTGGAAGTTGGAATTGGAAGTTAGAATTGGAGATAGAAGCGGGCGGGGCGGTGTTGGGGAATGATGAGGTTAGAGGTTGTGGGTGGGAGGTCACCTGAGGTAATGAGGTTGTGGATGATTTGGGAGATGATGGTTTGGTGCTCATGGGTGGGATCATGATCAAGGGGGTGATAGGAGGTGGTGGCGGAGAGTTGGCGCCTGGCCTCTGAGACGTAGAGGTCAGTGCGCCATACTACAACAGCGCCTCCCTTGTCCTCGGGTTTTATGGTGAGGTTGGGATGGGAGCGGAGGGCTGCACGTTCTGCGGGAGACAGGTTGGAGTGGGTGAGAGGGGTGGAGAGTTAGAGGGGTGGAGAGTTAGAGGCGATCAATTTCTCGACGACAATTAGAGATAAAGAGGTCAAAGGAGGGTAGGAGGCCATGGGGTGGTGTCCAGGAGGAGGGGGTGTGTTGGAGGCGAGAGAAGGGGTCAGTAGAGGGAGGGTTAGGCTCGTGGTTAAAGAAGTAAGCGCGGAGGCGGAGGCGGCGGAAAAACTGCTCTATGTTCAAACGAGTGTTGTATTCGTCGATGTGTGGGTGGAGGGGGACAAAGGTGAGCCCTTTACTGAGGACTGACCTTTCGTCCTCAGTAAGGGGGAGGTCTGGGGGGCTGGTGAAGACTCGGCAGGGCTGGGCATTATTGTTTTGTCTGGAGATGCTGGCTTTAAAGGTAGTGGGCGGAGCGACGTCAGTCATGGGCGGAGCGACGGTCGTGGGCGGAGCGACGTCGGCCGCGGGCGGAGCGACGTCGGCCGGTAAATTTAGGATGTTGGTCTTAACGGCGTCCTTGATGTTTGTGTTGGCCTTGGAAACGGAGGCGGTGGCATCAGCAGCGACGTCAATGGCGTCGGATGTACCGGAAGTTGGGTACGGGACGGCAGCGGATGTGACGTCCTTCGTGGAAACCGCTGGCGCTTTGAAGGTGGCCACGTGACCAGTGGCGGCAGGCACATGGTGGGGAAGGCCCTGGGTATAGTGGCAGGCACCAGCAAGGACCGCAACTTCCCCTCCACAGTGATCGAAAATGCCCTCGACCCTGTCTCCCACATTTCCCACAACTCATCCCCCACACCCCCTACCCCCTATAATAACCAAAACAGAATCCCTCTCGTCCTCACATACCACCCCACCAACCTCCGAATCCAACACATTATCCTCCGACATTTCCGCCATCTGCATTTTCCCTCCCCACCCTTATCTGCTTTCTGGAGGGACCACTCTCTCCGTGACTCCCCTGTCCACTCCACACTCCCCTCCAGCACTACCACCCCTGGCACTTTTCCCTGCAACCGAAGCAAATGCTACACCTGCCCCTACACCTCCCCCCTCACCCCCATCCCAGGCCCCAAGAAGACCTTCCACATCAAACAGATGTTCACCTGCACATCTGCCAGTGTGGTATACTGCATCCGCTGTACCCATTGTGGCCTCCTCTACATCGGGGAAACCAAGCGGAGGCTTGGGGAACGCTTTGCGGAACACCTGCGCTCGGTTCGCAACAAACAATTGCACCTCCCAGTCGTGAATCATTTCAACTCACTCACCCCCCCCACTCCTCGGATGACATGTCCATCCTGGGCCTCCTGCATTGCAACAATGATGCCACCCGAAAGCTGCAGGAACAGCATCTCATATTTCGCTTGGGAACCCTGCAACCCAAGGGTATCAATGTGGACTTCACAAGCTTCAAAATCTCCCCGCCCCCAACGACATCCCAAAACCAGCCCAGCTAGTCCCCACCTCCCTAACCATTCCTCCCACCTCAAGTCCCACCCCCATCTCCTACACACTAACCTCATCCTGCCCCCTTGACCTGTCCGTCCTCCCTGGACTGACCTATCCCCCATCTAAATCCCCACCTACATTCGCTTTCACTGGTTCTAACCCCGCCTTTTTGATCTGTCTGTCTCCTCTCAACCTATCTTCTCCTTCATCCATCTTTTATCCGCCTCCCCCTCTCTCCCTATTTATTTCAGAATCCCCTTCCCCTCTCCCATTTCTGAAGAAGGGTCTCGACCCAAAACGTCAACTTTCCTGCTCCTCTGATGCTGCTTGACCTGCTGTGTTCATCCAGCTCCACAACGTTTTATCTCAGATTCTCCGGCATCGGCAGTTCCTACTATCTCTGTACAAGATTTTAACAGGTTTAAATAAGGTGGACAAATAAAAGTTGTTCCATTAGCTAATTGTACAAGAACGAGAGGACACAGTTTTAAGGTTTTGAGTGATAGAAATAGGAGGGGAATGAGAAAGAATCTTTATGCAGTAAATGGTAATGACATGGAACTGACTGCCTTTGAAGGTGGTAAAATCAACAATGATTCCAAAAGGAAACTGGGTTAGCACAAGGCAAATAGGCTTTCAGGAGTGGAGTGAGGAATAGGATTCGCTGGATTTTTCTACAGAGAGCTGGCATGAATTGATGGGCTAAATGGCCTCATTTGGTGTAGTAATGAAGATGACTCTCTCACTGGCTGATTATCAGCATTTTCTGATCTGAGTTTCTAGCACAATTTCTTGCAGGACACCACTTTACACCTTCCTGTTCCCTGAATAGCTACTTCATTCAACTATTCATTCTTTCTGCTATTTGTCAAAAGACTAAGGTTTTGTTGTTACGTGGCTCTAGACAGAGGTCATATGAAAATTGATGTACAGGTTCAGAATTTCTCTCATTTTTGTCCTACACAATATTTATTCACAGGACTTAGATAACACCAGTAAGAACAATATTTATTTGCCATCTGTGAGTTGCTCTTGAGAAGGTGGTGAACTGTCTTCCTGACAAATGAGTGATTTACTAACCCCTTTCAGACAACTGATAAATTCCAAAATTACTATGAATTTGATTCACATAAGCCGAAACAGATAAAGATGGCAAACCTCCTGCCTTAAATGATATCTGTGAACAAGTTACACTTACATGACAGTCGGGAATTTTATGAATAGCATTAACAGAAAAAGAAAAAGATTCAGAGTTCAGAGTTAAACAGGGCTAACCTGTTGATGATTTTAATGACAGGAAATCAGTGAGAGGCGTTCAAAAATAATTTAAGCGGACACAGAACTAGTTTATACCCCTAAGGAACAAGTGTTCTACTTGCCAAAACAAAAAGGCAGGCAAGGAAAGATATAAAATGAAAAGAAACTTGCAAAAATAGCGCAGATCATAGTATAGTAGAAGATGTAAAAAGAGCAGCAAAAGATAATAAAACAGAGAGTAAGAGCTACAAAAAGAAATTATAATTAAAAACTGGAAGATTAGTGAATATTTTGTCAATGATTTCAATTACTAAAAATTTTGGGGTGGGTTGTGAGTTGACTTAATGGTAATGTCATTGGACTAGAATCCCAACACTAATGTTCTGGGTCATAGATTCAAATCCCCACCAGAGTAGATGCTAGAAGTGAAGACGGTGGTTACAAGCAGTACCGTGTGCAAGAAAGTAACAAGTATGCACAAATGGAAGTAACAAAATTGAAAATATGTTAAATAATTATTTTGCATCAATATTTATATAAAATTTGAAGACGATAGCATGATGGACATGCGAAGTGAACCAAAAGTGAATCAAGGTCAAGAACTCATCAAAACTAATGTAAGCAAATTAACAGCAACGATTTAAAAAAAACCATTAAACAGATTGACAATATTGCTTTCACCACAGGTCTTTTAAAGGAAAGTAGGTGGGAGCCTTTCAGATACCTCAACAAAGATCTTTCAAAAGTATTACAATTCAGAAACCCTTCTTTTAGGATTGGGAGTTTGTCCAAGTCAACGTGATGTACAATTTGGGGATGAATTTAGACATCATGATATGGTCATGTATTTACAGCATCTCCTCTTGCTGGTGGAAATTGAACGATATGGGACATGTTGCAAAAAAGCCTTGTAAAGTTGCTGCATTGCATCCTTTAGATAGTATACACTGCAGCCACCACTGTGTATTACAAGAGAAGGGAGAGAGTGGGCTATCAATTAGGTGGACAGCTTTTCTCTGAATGGTGCTGAGCTCCTTGAACATTATTGCAGCTCTAGTCATCCCAAGCACAGTGATACTGAAATCAAAGCTATCCCTTCCAGTTTTAGGTCTCACATCCAGTATTGATTTAAATTGAATAGATAGACACAGAGGGAAACGATTTAAGTCAGTAGTAGGAACTGAAATTGAAAGTAGGAGTGCGAGCTGCCACTTAGATATCACAGCATGTGAGAAGCAAAGCAGAACAATAGTTGACAGTAGTTGATATGATGCTGCATCTTTTCTAAACTGAAAAAGAAACACATTTGTGGATGTTATTGAACACGAAATAAATTTTGTTGGATAGAAGTTTGTAATGTTAACTCTTAGCTTATACAGTTTCATGTGTAGTCCAAGGATGAAAATATTACAACTTATTGTGAAAAGAATACTTTTAAATCGGGCAAAACAGCTCTGCAGGGAGCTGGAATTTTGGCAACATAGACAATGGGAAAGTCCTAAATCTACTGCAAATTCCTCATTGATAGGGCTTTAAAATTAAAGTGTGAGCGTGTGTGAGTGCACGAGTGAGGGAGCATTCAGTTGCATGGAAAATTATGGAAAGAAAACATTTATGCCGAGAAAAAAAAATTCCACAGTAAGAAATAGGGTGGGCAACAGGGTCCGGAATCTAAATTCTAACATCAGATAAGGGGACAACTATGAGAAGGGGTGCAGTCAATGCAAAACTGAAGGTGTTCTACTTAAATGCAGACACTATATGAAATAAGGTAAATAAGCTTGCATTGCAGATTGAAATTGGCAGTTACACTGTGGGTATTACAGAAATGTGGCTACAGGTCGATCAGAACTGAGAATTAAATATCCAAGGATACCTATCCTATCGAAAGGAGAGACAGATGAGCAGAGGAGATGGGATTGCTTTGTGATTAAGAAATGAAATTAAATCAGTAGCTAGAAGAGATATAGAGTCAGAAGGCGCAGAATCCGTGCGGGGAAAGTTGAGGAACCACAAAGGAAAACAGACTGCAAGGGGATCAGGGCTGGGAACTAAATGTTGAAGGATACAGATCCTATCCAGGCAGATGGGGTTGGGGTTGCCATGTTAGTAAGAGATGAAATGAAGTTAAATAAATAGCAAGAAATGATATAGAACCAGAAGGCAAAGCATCAATGTGGATAGAGTTATGGAACTGCAGAGGTAAAAAGACCCTGATGGGAGTTACATACAGGCCTCCCAGCAGTGGTCAGGATGTGGAGAAGCAAATAAAATCAGGAACTAGAAAAGGGATGTAAGAAAGGCACTATTACAATGAGCGTGGGGGGCTTCATTATGTAGGTGGAATGGGAAAATGAGATTCATAGTGGATCCAAAGAAGAGACATTCCATGAATTTCTGAGGTGATATTTTAGAACAGCTTGTTCTACAGCTCACTAAGCAAAAGACAATTCCAGATTTGGTGGTGTGCAATGAGGCAGACGTGATTAGAATATAATATAGAATAGAATAGAATAGAATCCCTACAGTGCAGATAGAGGCCATTTGGCCTATTCCGTTTGCACCAACCCTCTGAAGAACATTCCACCCAGACCCAGCCACCTACCCTATCCTTGTAACCCCACATTTACCATAGCTAGCCCATCCAGCCTGCACAGACCTGGACACTATGGACAAATTAGCATGGTCAATCCACCTAACCTGCACATCTTCGGACTGTGGGAGGAAACCCAGAGCATCCAGCAGAAACCCATGCAGACAATGTGCAAACTCCATGCACAGTTCACCCAAGAACTGAACCCTGGTCCCTGGCCCGGTGAGGCAGCAGTGCTCACCACTGTGCCACCTTAAGGTGAAAGAACTCTTTGAGGTCAGTGACTATAAAATGAGAGAATGCACCCTGTAGTTTGAGAGAAAGAGAAGCTCAAGCCACATGTGATGGTATTACAATTGAGAAAAAGGTAACTGCAAAGATATGAGGGAGGAGCTGGCCAGAGTTGATTGGAAAGTGTGCCTAGCAGGGAAGATAGTGGAGCAGAATGGCAAAAGTTTCTGGAGTCAATTCAAGAGACACAGCAGAAATTCATCCCAAGGAAGAAGAAATATATTAAGGAGAGGATAGTAAGGGAAGTCAAGAATAGCACAAAAGCAAAAGAAAAAACATACAATGTGGTGAAGATAACTGGGAAGCCAAAGGATTGGGAAGCCTTTAAAAACCAGCTGAAGATAACTAAAAAGTTAATAATGGGGGAAAAGATAAAATATTTAAGCTAAGCTAGCTTGTAATGTAAAAGAATATTGCAAGAGTTTTTATCAGATACATGAAAGGTAAGAGAGGGGCAAGAGTGGGCATTGAATTGCTGGAACAAAGGCTGAAGAAGTAATAATGAGAAACAAAGAATCGGTGGAGAACTGAATAGGTACTTTGCAAAAGTTTTCGTGGTAGAAGACGCCAGAAGCATACCAGAGCTTCAAGAAAGTCAGGGGGCAAAGGTGAGTACAATAGTCACCAATGAGGTCATGCTGGGGAAGCTGGAAGGTCTGAAGATGGATAAAACGCCCAGATTAGATGGACTGCACTCCAGCTTTCTGAAGGAGAAAGCTGAGGAGATTGTGGAAGCATTGGTGGTGACCTTGCACACTGAGTCAGGGTGGGTCCCAGATGTTTGGAAACTGACTAAAGTAATACCCCTGTTTAAGAAGAGAGGGAGGCAGAAGACAGGAAACTATAAGCTGTTGAGCCGAACCTCAGTTGTTAGTAAAATTTTACCTTCTATTATGAAGGTTAAGATTGCAGAGAACTCGGAAGTGGTTGGTAAAATAGGGCTGAGTCAGCACAGCTCCATCAAGGGAAAGTCATGCCTGGCAAATTTGTTAGAATTTTTGAGGAGATAGCGAGCAAGTTAGACAAAGGAGAGTAAGTGGACGTGATCTATTTGTACTTCCAGAACGCTTTTGACAAGTTGTCCCACCATAAGCTGCTAAATAAGATAAGGGCCCATGGTGCTAGGGGCAAGGTACTGTCATGGATAGGGGATTTGTTGACTGGCAGAAGGTAGAGAGTTGGGATAATGCGGTCATTTTCAGGATGGCAGCCGGTGACGAGTGGAGTGCCACAGAGATCAGTGTTGGACCCACAACTATTCATGTTGTACATTAATGATCTGGACGAAGGAACTGAGGGCATTGTTGCTAAATTTGCAGATGACACAAAAATAGGTTGAAGTACAGGTAGTGTTGAGGATACAGAAAGGCTGCAGACTGATGTGGACAGACTAGGAGAGGGAATACAAGTGGCAGATGGAATACAATGTAGGAAAGTGTGACGTTATGCACTTTGGGAGGAAGAATAGAGGCACCAACTATTTTCCAAACTGGGAAAGGCTTGTACATACGAAGCACAAAGGGAATTGGGAGTCCTTTCAGGGTTCCTTTAAGGTTAACATGCATGTTTATTTGGGAATTAGAAGGCAAATGCAATGTTGGCATTCATTTCAAGAAGACTAGGATACAAGAGCAGAGGCTGTTTATGGCCCTAGTCAGATCACCTTTGGAATATTGTGAACAATTTTGGGGCCCTTAAGTAAGGAAGAACGTGCTGGCCTTTGAGGTGATATAGAAGACGTTTACAAGAATTATCCTGGGGATGAATGGCTTGTCATAAGAGGAGCAGTTCAGGACTCTGGGTCTGTACTGATGGAGTTTAGAAGGATGAGTGGAGGATGTTATTGAAACTTCCAAGACACTGAGAGGCCTGGATAAGGTGGACGTGGAGAAGATGTTTGCAGTAGTAAGACAGAATAGGATCCTAGGGCACAGCCTCAGAGTGAAGGCATGACCCTTTGGAACTGAAATGAGGAGGAATTTCTTCTCACTGTCGCAGAAGGCTATGGAGACCAAGTCATTGAGTATATATAAGACAGAGATAGACAGGTTCTTTTTAGTAAGGGATCAAGAGTCACAGGAAGAAGGCAGGGGAGAGTGGGGTTGAATAACATATTAGCCATGATCAAATGTTGGAGGACACTCAATGGGCTGAATGGCGTAATTCTGCTCCTATATCTTATGATCACATAAAATATGAACAATCCCAGCCATTTGTGAAACAAGCATCTTTTCTTTCCAAAAAACAGATCATGTCAGCTGAGGTTTTTTCTACTTCAGCCAGTCCATAGAGATATGAAGACTCAATGTCCTTTTCTGAATGGCATTCAAAGTAGTTAGAATATACCAGACTACTGGCTGTTTGAAATGTCTCAAAGGATGAAATGCCACAACACAGAATCTGTATTGAGCCCTCTGAAAAGAGGGCTATAGACTCACAATAGGACAAATGGTTAAAGCAGCCATGCTGGTTATTTACCATTAAAAATAATAACAGGAAGCTGTTCTGATCAGAGAAACACTACGCGAAACATCATCCAGAAAGTCATTGAATGAGCTGCAAACCAATTATGCAGCCAAGGCAAAACCATCTGCTCTAAAGGTGTATGATAAACATAGAAACATAGAAGATAAAAGCAGGAGGAGGCCATTCAGCCCTTTGAGCCTGCTCTGCTATTCTTCACGATCATGGCTTATTGTCCAACTCAATAGCCTGATCCTGCTTTCTCCCCACAACCTTTGATCCCATTCACCCCAAATCCTAAATCTAGCTGCCTCTTGAATACATTCAAGGTTTTGGCATCAACTATTTCCTGTGGTAATGAAATCCACAGGCTCACCACTCTTTGGGTGAAGAAATGTCTCCTCATCTCTGTCTTAAACGGTCTACCCCAAATCCGCATACTGTGACTCCTGGTCCTGGACACACCCACCATCAGGAACATCCTCCCTGCATCTACCCTGTCCAGTCCTGTAACATCTTCAAACAGGTTCATTAAAAAAAACCTAACTCAGTTAAACCTTGAAAAGTGGGAGAAAGATTCTTCACTCTCCCCAGTCCCATCACTGACATATTCCAATCTCCAGTTCTGAATGCAGTCATAGCAGTCAGCGCGGATGCAGGACATTCAGCCCATTGAGTCCACAAGGACCCTCCAAAGATCATCCCACTCAGACCCACTCCCCTACCCTCTTCCTGTAACCTTGTATTTCCAATGGCCAGCCTGCACATCCCAATTTAGCACAGCCAATCCACCTAACCCATATATCTTTGGTCCGTGGGACGGAACCAGAGGACCCAGAAGGAAACCCATGCAGACATGGGAAGAACATGCAAACACCACACAAACTAAGGCTGGAATCAAACCTGGGTCCCTAGTGCTGTGAGGCAATAGTGCTAACCACCGAGTCACCGTGCCGCCTAATGACCAATCCTCCTGGTAATTTTACTTGAAGGAACGTTACAGTTTACTCAGATTCCTTGGCATTACGCATAGCATCAATTCAGCTATGAACAAGATCTGCTATGAAAGAAACTGAAATCATTACAACTTGTAATATCTGTTCATTTATTTTTCACTCCTTAACTACTTGTTCAAAGGTCAAGTGCGCAGAGATGGGAGCTCTTCAGATTTGATCTTTAAAAATGGCCACCTGTATCCCCTGTTTTTGTATCTGGTAGACAAGCTGCATTGGTATTTGGGACGGATGATCCAGAAAGATCGGAGGCAGCTGCCAGGTTCAAAGGCCAGCTGGCAGGATGGTAGAGTAGGCTGGGATCCAGCACCAAATTTAAAAGTCAAAAGAAATAAATAAAACATGAAACATTTCTCTAGTTTTACCACTCACGCCGATAAAGTCCCAAAGCCCATCCATGACATTCCATTCAACTAATGCCCTCTACAGATCTTCTACATCCCCTCAAATATCTTTGATCACTCCACCCATATCTCCATGGCTCCTCTCATCCACTGTGCTGCACCATTCCCCTCTACATGTGCCCCATATACACCTTAAACCCCCGTTCTAAATTATGCCCCTCACAACACCTATGTCAAGTTGGGGCCAGCTCGTGTCAACCTGTAGCTCCAACCATCACCTTCTCCCCTCCGTCAAGCTGAGTTACCTTGTATCTACTAGTACCTAGATACACTGAAGAAAATTAAAGGTCCATTTTCTTAAAGTTGTGCACTGCAGACTACAATCCACCGAGGAACGCAATCTCATTCATAGAGACACATTTTGACAGTTCTTGATATTTGTGACACTTCTTTGACAGACTTGACATACGATGGGTTTAAATATCGTATTGTTTAAGAATATTCTTCTCCACTGCTAAAAATTCCAAAGACCAGCTGACATGACACCCCCTCGCCTCCATGGGCACCTTCCCACCCAACTGAAGCCCCAAAGTGTACTTGTGAGCATCCCAAAGGCACTCTCATGGACCACTGGGGTACCTTACCTCTCCAAAAAATCCACCACATTCAGATGCATTTGCAATGAGTACATTCTACATTTAATTCGACAGAGATGCCAAAAACTCCCCCTTTAGTAGAGGCAATCTGTGGATTCAATGAACAACTCCATGAAGGATAAGGAGACTCGAAACTTTAGCTGAGAAGGTCGTGGACAGCACGTTTAGTGAATTGGTCACACCGCAGATTAGGATTGCTGAGGGAGACAGTGAATGCGTGACCAAAAGGCAGAGAAAGAGCAGGAAGGCAGTGCAGGTGTCCCCTGTGGTCATCTCCCTCCAAAACAGGTATACTGTTTTGGATACTGTTGGGGGAGATGGCTCACCAGGGGAGGGCAGCAGTTACCCGGATCATGGCACCATGGTGGGCACTGCTGTTCAGAAGGGCGGGAAAAAGACTCATAGGGCCATAGTCATAGGAGATTCTATTGTAAGGGGAGTAGATAGGCGGTTCTGTGGCCAAAAACGGGACTCCCAGATGGTATGTTGCCTCCCAGGTGCTCGGGTCAGGGATGACACCGATTGGTTACAGAGCATTCTGAAAAGGGAGGGTGAACAGCCAGTTGTTGTGGTGCATATAGGCATCAATGATATAGGTAAAAAACGAGATGAGGTCCTGAAAGCAGAATTCAGGGAGCTAGGAGAGAAGTTAAAGAGGAGGACCTCAAAGGTAGTGATCTCAGGGTTGCTACCAGTGCCACGTGCTAGCCAGGGTAGAAATGAAAGAATAGGCAGGATGAACACATGGCTTGAGGGATGGTGTAGGAGGGAGGGGTTCAGATTTGTGGGACACTGGGACCGGTTCTGGGGAAGGTGGGACTATTACAAATTGGATGGTCTACACCTGAACCAGACTGGAACTAGTGTCCTAGGGGGAGTTTTTAAACTAATGTGGCAGGGGGCTGGGAACCAGAGGAGAAGACTAGTAGACAGTGAGGTGGAAACTAGAGACTGTAAGGATCATGAAGTTAGCATTACCAAGGGGAAGAGTAGGCAGAGAGCAGATGAACGCAAAGGAACTGGTGGTCTGAAGTGCATATACTTTAATGCAAGGAGTATAGCGGGTAAGGCAGACGAACTTAGGTCTTGGATTAGTGCCTGGGAGTATGACGTTATTGCGATCACAGAGACTTGGTTGAAGGCAGGGGATGATTGGCAACTAAATGTCCCAGGATATAGATGCTTCAGACAGGACAGGGAGGGAAGTAAAAGGGGGAGAGGAGTTGCATTGCTGGTCAGGGATGATATCACGGCTGTGCTAAAGGAGGGCACTATGGAGGGCTTGAGCAGTGAGGCATTATGGGTAGAGCTGAGAAATAAGAAGGGTGCAGTTACATTGTTGGCGCTGTACTACAGGCCTCCAAACAGTGAGCGTGAGGTAGAAGAACAAATAGGTCGACAGATTATGGAAAGATGTAGAGGTAACAGGGTGGTGGTGATGGGAGATTTTAATTTTCCCAACATTGACTGGGATACACTTAGTGTCAGAGGTCTGGATGGGGCAGAATTTGTAAGGAGCATCCAGGAAAGTTTTCTAGAGCAGTACGTCAATAGTCCAACTAGGGAAGGGGCATTATTGGACCTAGTGTTGGGGAATGAGCCAGGCCAGGTGGTAGAAGTTGGAGTGGGGGATTTCTTTGGGAAGAGTGACCACAATTCTGTAAGTTTTAGAATACTCGTAGACGAAGATGAGAGTGGTCCTAAGGGAAGAATACTAAACTGAGCCAAGGCCAATTATATCAAAATTCGGCAGGAGCTGGGAAATGTGGATTGGGGACAGCTATTTGAAGGGAAGTCCACATTTGATATGTGGGAGGCTTTCAAAGATAGGTTGAAGATAGTGCAGGATAGGCATGTCCCTTTGAAAACAAGGGACAGGAAAGAAAAGATTCGTGAACCGTGGATGACAGGAGAAATCGTGCGACTAGCCAAGAGGAAAAGGGAAGTGTACATAAGGTCCAGGCAGCTAAGAACAGAACGGTCCTTGGAGGAATATCGGTAGAGTAGGACCAATCTTAAACGAGGAATCAAGCGGGCTAAAAGGGGTCATGAAATAACTTTAGCGAACAGAATTAAGGAGAATCCCAAGGCCTTTTATTCATATGAAAGAAGCAGGAGGGTAACTAGAGAAAGGGTTGGTCCACTAAAGGATAAGGAAGGAAGGTTTTGTGTTGAACCTGAGAAAATGGGTGAGATTCTCAATGATTACTTTACATCAGTGTTCACTGAGGAGAGGGACATGATGAATGTTGAGATTAGAGATAGAAGTTTGTTTACTCTGGATCACGTTGGCATAAGGAGGGAAGATGTGTTGGGTAGGCTAAAGGATATTAAGGTGGACAAATCCCCAGGACCGGATGGGATCTATCCCAGGATGCTGAGGGAGGTGAGAGAGGAAATAGCTGGGGCCCTGACAGATATCTTTGTAGCATCCTTAAACACAGGTGAAGTGCCGGAGGACTGGAGAATTGCTAATCTTGTCCCCCTGTACAAGAAGGGTAGTAGGGATATTCCAGGTAACTACAGACCAGTAAGCCTGACGTCAGTGGTGGGAAAGTTGCTGGAGAAGGTACTGAGGGATAGAATCAATTTATATTTGGAAAAGAATGGGCTTATCAGTGATAGGCAACATGGTTTTGTGCAGGGGAGATCATGCCTTACTAACTTAATAGAGTTCTTTGAGGAAGTGACCAAGTTGATAGATGAAGGAAGGGCTGTAGATGTCATCTACATGGACTTTAGTAAGGCGTTTGATAAGGTTCCCCATCGTAAACTAATGGAGAAAGTGAAGTCACATGGTGTGCAGGGTGTTCTAGCTCGGTGGATAAAGAACTGGTTGAGCAACAGGAGACAGAGAGTAGTAGTTGAAGGGAGTTTCTCGAAATGGAGAAAGGTGACCAGTGGTGTTCCACAGGGATCAGTGCTGGGGCCACTGTTGTTTGTGATATACATAAATGATCTGGAAGAGGGCATAAATGATCTGATCAATAAGTTTGCAGATGACACGAAGATTGGGGGAGTAGCAGAAAGCATAGGGGATTGTCAAAGAATACAGGAGAATATAGATAGACTGGAGAGTTGGGCGGAGAAGTGGCAGATGGAGTTCAATCCGGGCAAGTGTGAGGTGATGCATTTTGGGAGGTCTAATTCTAGAGCGAACTATACTGTAAATGGAAGAGCCTTGGGAAAAGTTGATGAGCAGAGAGATCTGGGAGTTCAGGTCCATCGTACCCTGAAGGTGGCTGCACAGGTGGCTAGAGTGGTCAAGAAGGCATATGGTATGCTTGCCTTCATCGGACGGGGTATTGAGTATAAGAGCTGGCAGGTCATGTTAAAATTGTACAAGACTTTGGTTCGGCCGCATTTAGAATACTGTGTACAGTTCTGGTCGCCACATTACCAAAAGGATGTGGAAGCTTTGGAGAGGGTACAGAGAAGGTTTACGAGGATGTTGCCTGGTATGGAAGGTGCTAGCTATGAAGAGAGGTTGAGTAGGTTAGGATTGTTTTCATTAGAAAAAAGGAGATTGGGGGGGGACCTGATTGAGGTCTTCAAAATCATGAAGGGTATAGACAGGGTTGATAGAGATAAGCTTTTTCCCAGAGTGAGGGATTCAATAACGAGGGGTCACGCGTTCAAGGTGAGAGGAGAAAAGTTTAAGGGGGATACACGGGGAAAGTACTTTACACAGAGGGTGGTAGGTGCCTGGAACGCGTTGCCAGCAGAGGTAGTAGAGGCAGGCACAGTAGATTCATTTAAGGTGCGTCTGGACAGATGCATGAGTAGGTGGGGAGCAGAGGGATACAGATCCTTAGGAATTGGGCGATAGGTTTTGACAGTGGATTTGGATCGGCACAGGCTTGGAGGGCCGAAGGGCCTGTTCCTGGGCTGTAAGTTTTCTTTGTTCTTTGTTTAGCTTGCTGCCTGACCCACTGTGATTTCCTGGAATTTTTGTTTTCAGAACAGCTCCATAAAGCTCACATGCACAAAACCTGCACTATCTCTCCTGTGAAAATAGAGCAGATCAAGCATGGAGTTCAAACTTGCAACTTTTTTTCCCTTGTCTGCCATGGCAAAAAATTTAGGCTTTTGCATGTATGATACTGAGTGTAAGGAATTTAGTAAAACCTCTGGATATGTGTGAATATGATAATCACTAATGTTTAGTTTTGAATTGATAAAGCCTGCTACTGGAAGTTACATAAATTGGGACAAGCAACCTCGAGGCTAAGAAAATATACAAACCCCACACACAAAGGAACATTGATTTTGAACAATAATACAACACATAAATTGTCTCATTGACAACAAGAATCAAGATACTTTTAATTCTTAAGCACAAGCTCCCTTAAAAAAGTGAGATGAACTTTCTGATAACACATACACATTTATGTAATAGAATTCTAACTTGTGTCCAAAGCCTCTACCTGTACTCTCCAGACCTCTTACACTCCTCCTGAGAAAACAGGCCTTTTTTTTTTCCTGTTTATTTGCCTCTTATGCAAAGGAACCGAGCAAAATAGATGGAGGAATGCAACACATGATCCCAAGATCTGAACATTATTTGTCAGGAAACAGTGTAAAACAAACAGAACATCATCATCTCATTGAAATACAGGTCTCAATAATGTGTCCGCTCTCCATCCCAAATTCAGTACTGCCTTCCACTGCCCTTCTTCCAGAATGATTTTCTTTCTCTGCGTTGGTTCTGTCTCAGATTTTACAGCAGAAACATGGATTGAAGTCAGCATTTGGGAGACACGAGTGTACAACCAAACAATTAGCTGTTGCCAAGCTCCTTCAGCACTTTTGTTTAAGACTCCTATTTTATTTATGTTATGTAAATACAATAAATTGTTAACTTCGGTATTGGCTGCTGATGTTGATCGAAAATCAGAGTTCAGCAACGCATATCAACAAAGCAATATTCAGGAGTTGGCCAATACTGTTTGTCTTAATCTAGAATTACATGATCTAAAATGTTATTGTACAACTCTAAAATACCTGTGTATAATATTCCTGCAAAATTACAAATCTATGAGTTTGGGACTAACATTTTGCTGACTTAGTTATGCATGCCGATTTTTCCAGGCTGCAGTGCTCAATAAATGCAATATCAAAAAGAGAGCTCTGGAGACGACATTTAGGCTAAAAGCAGAACAGCAGCAACAACTCTTCCCTCATAATCATACCCAGTACAATATTAAAATTCTAGGCACTAACATGCATCTGCCATTGTTATTCACTGAGTCTCTGTCACCTATAACCTTGCTCGTGGAAACAGATATTCATAATTACTACATGCATCAACTGAAGCAAAGAGTGAGGCCTCACAGCTCCTGGGACCTGGGTCCGATTCGAGCCTCCGGCGACTGTCTGTCTGGAGTTTGCCTGTTCTCCCCATATCTGCGTGGGTTTCCTCCGAGTGCGCTGGTTTCCTCCCACAGTCCAAAGCTGTGCAGGTTCGGTGGATTAGCCAAGTTAAGTTGCTCAAAATGTGCAGGGATGTGCAAGCTAGGTAGATTAGCCAATGGGAAATGCAGGGTTGCGGGGATAGGCTGGTGAAGGTGTCTGGATAGGATGGCTTTTGGAGGGGCATTGTCGACTCGATAAACTGAATGGCCTGCTTCCACACTGTAGGGATTCTATGATTCAATGAGGGGCGCTGCATTTAAAGAGTATTGGTGTTGTAATGGCGGGGGGAGAAGAATGTCTTGGTGCTTCAGGCATCAGGAGCGTGGGACAGGCTAGATGGGTTAGGACCTCTGTTCTTGCCTCTCAAATTATTCATTATATTGATTACATAGATGCAAAATGACTTCCAAAGTATATCACTTTTAAAATGACAGAAGTTGGGAAGACCACCTACAGCTATTCAGATTGCAGTCTGAAACTCACCTTCAGGATGTCATCTCATGCCTGTTTGAGCTTCCGAGGTTGGCACTTTAATTCAAGCCTTGAAGTTGCACCAGGGCAAAAGAAACCAACACAATGATTTTGCGGTCTTCTGATAGCTATATTCCCAATTAAGAGGACACTTCGTACATCTTGAAAGGTGCTGTGTGCGATGAGACTGTGGCTTTAAGAGGCATATTTTGTCCTTTTTTTAAATAAAGAAAGTTTGAGACAGAGGTGGTGAGCAGTCTGTTGAAAGCCAATTGAAGGCTTGAGAGGCCTTGGGGTTTTTTTAAAAAAAGTTGGAACAATAGAAGCTGCCTGAATGGATGGGGTCAAATCCCATAGAACCAGGATTTTTAATATTACCTTTCTGCAATTGCTGGAGTCTTGAAGCTTAATGTGAAAGTTCTTATTCCTCTCTCTGTTACAGCTAAAAGCTGGGGTTCTCTTCCTGCTGCTAGAATTGCACGTGAGACAATCTATTTTACTGAATTTGCCTTTGCCAAGGGTGTGTTTATGGGCTGTTACTATATTAGAACAGTTAATTAGTAGAAGTTGATTCATATATATGATTTTGTTTGATATTTTCGATAGAGTTACAGTTAAGCAAACCCTTTATATTTTGTCTGCGTTTTAACTGTCGTGTAAAAAATAATGTGTGTTTTGCTTAACGTCGAGTGGTTTTACCAATCAAATTGCATCTGGAACACAATGCCTTACACTTACATTTAAAATAAGAAAAAGTTAGGGTCAAAATATATTTTGTGGGGGTTTAGTCTGGTCCATAACACTGTCTTTGGAAATTCTTGCTTCTACAGAGAAGGTTTTGTTCAGATATCATTCCAACATTAAGGAGCTTCTTAGCTAGTTCAAACCATCTTATTTTCCCACTCAGATTAGAGTTGTACTTCAACAAAGATACAAGCCACAAGCTATCAGATTCCAAATTTACAATCTATTTCTTTGCTTATCACTGAAATGAACAGAAAACCAATTTTATCACCAATGCATACCAAAGAAAAGGTTTTACAACTTAGTTCAATTTTGTTGAGAATAAACAGATCATGATTATTTTTAAGGGGCTACCACACTCAGAACAAGTGTATTTCATTTAACTTGTTACTACCAGTGTCTATTCCTGTCATCCAGTACAGTAATTAAATAGCAATCCTTCACTCCCAATTCATCCTACAGAGTTAAAACTGAAATCGGTGTAGGGATGAAATTTTCAACTTAAATGTGAGAATATATGATACAAAGTAATTGGAATGGACCATCAATTTTAATTTAAAGTAGGAGTTTCTTTTTGTTTATATTTAAACTTATACAAAAATATCTGATGGCCCATGTTCAATTTTAACTTCCACTTGGCCAATTTTTAAAAATGTGCATTGTTGACAGCAAATTATTGTCCAGCGACAAATGGATCTTTATGCTTATTTCCATCATACGATTTGATGAATGCTGATCTATAGGCAAAGAATGATTTTGTATAAGCTGAAATGAATTATATGTCACCTGACTGTGAGTTTTTAAAAGTTATGAAGGATTTTAGTGGGTTGAACAATGAAAAATTTCTTCTGACTGGAGAGACAACGACAAGTGATCACCAGATTAAAACTGTCACCAAGAGAGTGACGAGAGAAGCTATCATAGAATATTAAACCAGAGGTGGCAGGTATACATCCATTGAGCCTATGTCAGATTTATGTAAAGCATTATAGAAAATATTCCTGTTTAGATAAAACCAGTGATTTACAATGATCAAACAGTTTTACTTTGTTGATGTATTCAAAGTCCCTATTTGCAGGAACGTGCACATACACTTCATAAATCTCATCAACCTATCCTGCCACCTTCAATGTTTTCTGAAATTTCAGCATCAATGATGTGAAATATGGACTGCAGGTACTTAAATTCCATTGTCGCATTCAATAACTTGGGTTTCAGGGACTGAAACAGTTTTAAAAAGGGTTTGAAAGCACTGACGTCACCCGAGCCACAGGTTTGCATGAAACCGGTGTGGATTAGATGAGAAATAGCCTGAGCTGGAATTAACATGATTGCCAGTTTGTTCTTCACTCTCACTGGGGTAGTTCCTTTGGTGTTTGGATCATGTATAGTCTTTACTGCACTGAAGAATCTACACAAGTCATGACTGTCAACAAGTTGCTGTATTTCCTACCATCTTTCCACCCATTGTAGTGATTGGAACAAAGTCAGTCAGGTGGATCTCACAGAACATGAGTTCCTTAATTGGGTCTGTTAACCTGGTTCAATCAAGGTGCTCTGGCTGACAGATATAAACAGGAGTGACAACAGTTCAGCTCAGTCTAGGAGCTGGATCTGAGCTAGCTGTGTCAGTGTCATGTACTATGCATGTGTAAATAAAGCGGGACTTGGTGACAGGATACCGGCCTCAGTGGAGTTATTTCACCCACCTTCTGGTCAGGTAAGGTTACGACATTGCACTAACGGTCTTCTCCATTTTCCTTGCTGCAACACTCCATCCCACATCCAAGAAACAAGCTCTCTACTCTGAGGTCCATCATGGCAAGCATTAAAACAGCACAGAAAATGTTTCAAGGATGTCATCTTTTTGTTATATTTCCGGAGTTAGCAAATAAAGAAAACTGCTCCTTATTTCACTCAAGACAACCTTGTAATTGTTTCCTTATTTTTCCTGTGAAAATAGTTAACTACATTAAAATTGGACAAAAGTGCAGCTGCCCACTAAATAGAACATAAACCTTTATTGCAATCAATGGGGAGGTTGAGCAGAAGAGAGATGATTCACCTCTCAATGGATCTTATTAACTTGTAAAATTCCTCTGGTTGTGAACATCTCTTGCCAAAATAGCACAATCTATGTTAAATAGCTGTGAAGTGATACATTGCTGAGAGGAATTATCATTTACATTATGTTGGGTCTGTCATAAATATGCCCACTCCAACAAGCTATGTCCTCCCAAAGTCTGTTGCTATTTTGCTCAGTAATTGCTATTTTGCCAAATTTTTCATTACCATTAACTTTAAAATAGTGCTCCTTGTAACCAAGTCCAGGCCAACTATATAAAATAAGGAAGGCAGTGGTTCAATTATAACCCAAAGGTTATCATTGTACAATTTTCTCTAATCAGTAGAATATCCAGCTCTGTGCTTTGTATGCTTTCCCCTACTACAGAGCACAAGTTGCAAACTTTATTTTAAAATCATATATCCATTTTCTGAATAAATCTGTGATTTAGTCGTGTTCCAGCAGCTTTCTCAAAGTCCATAAATGAATCTGCTACACTGCCCTCTATGTTAGCCAAACATGATTTGCCCTAAACCAATTCATGCTGGCTGTCTCTAATTGACTCATGTTACCTCAAGTGAAAATTAGCCTGTGACTGTGAAGTTTATTCCTCTCCCCACTGTCAAACAAGAATGCAACATTCGAACTTCTCTATTCCACAGGCTCACTCCAATATCCTTGTTTTAAATGGATTAATGCTTCTTTTTGCTCTCCAAGTCTTCAAGATCTCTGCACTCCTCCAATTCTCACCTGTTATGCAACCCAGTATTAATCTCTGAACGCCTGAGCCCAAAGTTATGTATTCCCCAAATTAATCATTTTGCCTTGTCCTCCCCGGTTAAAACACTTGTTTTAAGATGATTAGTCAGCTCTGTTGGCACGGTGGCTCAGTGGTTAGCATTGTTGCCTCACAGGACCAGAGACCCAGGCTCAATTCCACCCTCAGGTGACTGAATGTGTGGAGTTTGCACATTCTCCTTGTGTCAGTGTGGGTTTCCTCCGAGTGCTCCGGTTCCCTCCCATACTCCAAAGATGTGCAGGTTAGGTGGATTGGCCATGCTAAATTGCCTGTAGTGTTCAGGGATGTGTAGGTAAAGTGGATTATAGAGGGATGAGTCTGGTTGGGATGCTGAGGGTCAGTGTGGACTCGTTGGGCCAAAGGGCCTGTTTCCACACTGTAGGGATTCTATGATGTTATTATTGAGTAACTATAAACAAAATTTGATGACACTCCTGTGAAGTACCTTGAGTGTTTTACTGTACTCAAGGTACTCTATAAATGAAAGTTGTTGTTGGACTGCCTCCTGCTTGAAAATACGCATTATTCATTTATTGATTTCTTGGCCATTTTTTTCTCGTTCATCTGTGCTAATTTTTTTCGTAAATCACTGAAATTGATTCTCATTTTCTTTGTTGTTTTCCATAATTACTTTATCACTAATTATATCAGAATCAATATGACCCAGATGTTTGTCCAATTCATCATACTCCACTTGTCCTACTTAATTCCCCAGAACAAGACCCAATATTGCTTTATTTCATATAGGAGCAGAAACATCGAAATAAGTCAGAAACATAGAAATAAGTCAGAAATTCCACAAGGTCGTGGATAAACATCAACCTTAACTCCACTGTATAGTTTTCTATAAGATCACCCCTCATTCTTCTATACTCCAGTGAACATAGGCCAATCGTTCCAGTCTCTTTTTATACGTCAAGAAGGACAAGCTGTTAATGAGACAAGAGGAAGAGGCGACCGTTGGCTCTCAGCAGGAGACATCATCTGGCATTTTTGTTAACTTCATTGTGAAGTAGCTGCCCCAGAACTCTGCCACATCTTGCACACAAAGCTGCAGCCTTAGAGCAAGGACGGCTCTGCCAATAGCTGTGAAGGCGACCACGGCCTAGAATTTCTTTGCATAAGAATTCTACAAGACTGGAGCAGCTGACCCCAGCATCATCTCACAGCTCAAAGCACACTGTTACGTCAGAGATATAACCAAACACTCTTCGTGCCAGGACTGATATGTTGATAGTATTCTCTCCAAATAGAACGAAGCACAGAGTATTCTGCAAAGGGCTCAACTAATCACCTTTATACTTCCCTTTAGTGGTAGCCATGCAGGTAGCTTTGCCTAACCACGTGGTTCCATACATTGTTACCCCAGTGATCATACCACAGTGAAAGCTTGCTGGAATTGCAATTGGCAAGACTGTAGATGGCTTTTGAAAATGTCCTTGAGTGAATCTATGCTTGGGAGGCACACAAATAGCATCACCTAGGACTTGGTTGTTGACAGGCCATATCAGGGACATTGAATGTTATCCTGAAAGACCATACAAGCTTGCAACTTAAGTAACCACTGACATTCTCCTCAGGACAGCACCTTGGCAATCGAACAATCCACGAATCATACATTGCTGGAAAGCTTGAAAGCACCTCTGAGCATCAGCATCCACAGCCCATGATCAGAACAGTTGGAATGGCACCAAGTTAGCCTGGCATAGCAAGAAAGGTGAGATTTCAGAACATCAGTCCTGAGTTTCTACTGTGCATTCAGATTTTGGCTGCTTGCTATTTTTCTAAACTGGAAGCTAAGATGTTGAGCAACAGATGCTGCTTCACGGCTGGGCCCGCAAGTGTTCTCACATTCAAAAGGAAAGGTTCCAAGCTCTGCCTGAAGCTCTGATCCAGCTTGAAGCTGGATACCCACTGTGATCCTTGACAGTGACACAGACATTCTAGCTGGTGGGTATGCCAATGCACCGAATATTTCAGTGTGCATATACTACACGGTGTCCAATAAAAAAAAAACTCCTCACTTGATCCTTCTGCAGCAGAATTCATGTGCGACCTCACCCTCTGGAGATGCTAAAGGATGAATTCGGTTAAAATATCTCACCATCCGCTATGGTTTTCAGTCCTACTGCCATCCACAGCCTAAGCTGTAGATGCTCCAATGGTGGTGCGTAAGATTGGTCAGTTGCTGCTGCCTCCAATAATGGGACAGAGAAGGAACTGTGTCAGTGAGTGCGTACAGCGTGCACTAATGTATGTGTCACTGCTGAACGACTGTAAATTTGTGCAAACTGTGATGTGTGAATGTGAGGCAGGCAGCAATGCTAAATTTGAGAGGGTGAGGTATGGCTATGAATGTTCTGTCTGAAACATGCTCTATTGAGATTATTGATAATGACAAACTTTGGTGAATGTGTAAGTGTGTGAGGCTAATGGGCTATTAATAACCTATGGAAATGTATTTACTGACCTTGGTAACTCATGTGAAGTCAGTGTGCTTTTTATGACACTGCAGCAAGGTCATCAGAACAGGACTGCCACTATTGACTCCAATAGTTATTTGCACCATCCCTTTCTCTTTACAATATCTGTCTGGAGAGCTCCAGGACCTCCTAGAGGGTCTCTCCTCCTGTCCACCACTTCCACCCAGGCATCCATTGCTGCATCAGAAAAGACTGAAATAGACTCTAGTCTGTAATAACACTCCTTGGATTTAATTAGATTTACCAATGTCACATGTACTGAAATACAGTGAAAAGCATTGTTTGCGTGCTAACCAGACAAATCATACCTTACATAAATACATCAGGGTAATACAACAGAATGCAGAATATAGTGTTACAGCTATGGAGAAGGTTCTGGCTAAGATCAAGTATAATATACAAAAGATCCATTCATAAGCCTGATAACAGCAGGGAAGAAACTGTCTTCAAACTTTTATATCTTCTACTCAATGGAAGAGGGAGGAAGACAGTATAACCACAGTGGAAGGGTCTTTGATTATGTTGGCTGTTTTCCCGAGACAGCAGGAAGTATAGACAGTGCCAGTGGAAGAAAGATTGGTTTTTGAGAGGGACTGGGCTATGGTTCACAACTCTCTGTAGTTTCTGGGTGATCTTGGGCAGGGCAGTTGTCATACCAAGCTGTGATGCATCTGGATAGGATGTTTTCTACGGTGCATCTATAAAAATTAGTAAAAGTCACTGTTGCCATGCCAAATTTCCTTAGCTTTCTGAGGAAGTAGAGGTTTTGGTGTGCTTTCTTGACTGTAGCATCAACACGGATGGGCCAGGACAGATTGTTGGTAAAATTTACTCTGAGGAACTTTGACTACCTCCACCTCAGTATTAGTGAAACAGAAAGGAGCATGTCCTCTACTCCACTTCCTGAAGTTGATGGCCAGCTTCTTCACTTTGTTGACATTGAAGGAGAGATTGTTGTCTTTACACCAAGCCACTAAGCTGACTACTTTTTCCTGTACTCTGTCTCGTTGTTGTTTGAGATCTGATCCACTACGGTGGTGACATCAGCTAATTTGTAAATAGAATTAGAGCTGAATTTGGTCACACAGTTGTGAGTGTAAAAGGAGTATAGTAAGGAGCTGAGTGCGCAGCCTTGTTGGGCACTGGTATTGAGGATTATTGTGGAGGAGATGATATCACCTTTCTCTACTGATTCTAGTCCCCCTGGTGCTCAAACACTCTTCTTTAACCAATTCCAGCACCTGATACAGCTCAAAATTAACACCTTCCCTTTAAGATGGACAAACTGTCCTCAAGTAATGCGAGTTAGTTTTATATGGATTTCAGCAAGTCGCACATAGTTTGCATGTTGCCTACATGAACTCAGGCAGATTAAGTATGCAGCATAAATCAACCTTATGACGTTTTAAAAGTTTGCCTCTTCCTGTCAACCCTCTGCTTACCTCTATCTAAATTACAATACTGTTCTATGGCTGTAATCTTTCTTTTCAAATTTATAATGTTCCCCTCATCCCCCCACCCATGCCATTTTAGAGCAGTCTTGCTAGTTATTTGATTCACCACTAAGCTGATCATAATGCATGTTACATTTAGCCATTCCAATGGAGCAACTCCAATCTTTCTCCAGCATTGGTATAAGTGCCCTGTGAATTGAAACTGTTTCCCATATCACTGAGCAACACAGTCAACCTTCGGATCTATTAAACACTGTACCAAATTGAGCATGCTTCATCTTATACCCCAGAGATTATTAGTTTTGATATTTGGCATGCTATTTGGCCTGCAACAGTCTAAGAATAAGGGGTAAGCCACTCGGCACTGAGATGAGGAAGACTTTCTTCACTCAGTGAGTTGTGAACCTGTGGAATTCTCTCCCTCAGGAAGCTGTTGGGGCCAGTTCATTAGATCAATTCAAGAGGGAGATGGATGTGGTCCTTGTGGCTAAAGGGATCAAGGGGTTTGGGGAGAGGGCAGGAACGGGATACGGAAATTGCATGATCAGCCATGATCGTATTGAATTATGGTGCAGGCGTGAAGGGCTGAATGGCTTACTCCTGCAGCTATTTTCTATGTTTCACCTATTCGGACCCTGTCAGCAAAGCCTCATTCTTAAAACTACTTGTGTTATTGTTTCCTGCGTGACCTATGACAAAAGGATCCCCTGCTCACACTCCATGTTCCTCTTCAACTACAAAAAGATGATGCTAACACTCGAGCAGGTACCTGGTTTTGAAAGTGGGAATGGTGCAGCAGTACACGTTAACACTACCCTGCTGGACAGGCTTCCACCTAAAATTACAGCCGGTGTGTTCCCATAACATGAATCAAGACCCAATCTGCATAACTAAACAGGAGCACACTTCTTCATTGGCACATTCTACTTGCTGGCTCTAAACAGCAGTTTAATATTGGAATACAAGGGCAGTGAGACCAGAGCGGGTGAGTCATTCATTCTCATTTCTTAAATGGCCCACCCCTCTGTAATCACTATTGTGGTTTTGCCAGGTGGAGAGTTAAATCCTTGTGCTTAAAGGGATTATGAAGTATAACTATCTGTCATTTATTTCAATGGCAATTATTTATTTGTGCAACTTTCTAACAAGTTCTCCAGTACCACGAGACAATTAAGCAGAAAGCAGTATATTAACCCGTATGTTCACAATTCAAGTGCAGCGTAATAGTAATATATGTAGCAACCCTCAAGTGCACTTAGTAAATTATGTCTTCCAGACACTAATTCATATGTCTGTCAGGAGTGTGGTATTTATTCTACCTATGGGAGCCATTTATTGATTTAAATAACCTGAGAGCGCAATGCTCATTGTTTAGTTGAAGTGGTAGTCCTTGCAGTCAAGCAGGCCAAATGCACTGTAGCCCATGGGTCACCCACTGTTTTAAAATTATCAATATGTTAATGTAATTTCACAATGCAGTTGCTTAAATATTTGTATTGAGTATATAAATTACATTGCTGCTATTGGCCTCAAGCCAACATGATTGATAAATATATTTGAAAATATAAATTTAATCTTGCATTGAGTGAGTTGCAGCATTTGGTGCTGCTGCAGGACCAACACAGTTCAAAACTTAACTTGGGTTTCAGCCTTGACTCAATGTTATAACTCTTCACTCAAACTGGATGTAGTAGGTTCGAGCCCCAGTTTAGAACTTACCAACACATATTTTTAGTTGACACAGAATCACAGAATTGTTAAAGAGCCATTCGGCACAACGCATCCGCACCAGCTCCATTTTGACTTGGTACCAAATTCTCGTCTTTTGCCCATAATCCTGCACATTGGTCGATTGTTTAAATAGAAACAATGTCCTCTTGAATACCTCAATAGAACCTGCCCCATAACACTTCCAGGCATTGTATTCTAAACATGGACCAATTGCAGAGTGAAGCATTGCAGGAGCATTGAATGGTTTTACAAATGAAATGGGTCCATTTGCCTACTCATACAGATACAAAACATTCCATTACTATATTACATTTTTTTTAAAGTCCTGATTCATCTAAACCACAATTAACACTAACAAGCACAGAATAGCTTTTTTGTTGTTGTATACAAAATGGATACCATGTTTTCTCATATGACAACAGTGGCGACACTTCAGTAACAATTAATGGAGTATGACGTGCTTTGCAAAACCATATGCCAAGAATGCAGCTCGATAAGCACAATCCTTTCATTATCACAGAAATTTATAGTACAGGAAGAGGTCACACTCTCAACTTGAAAGGATTTGTCATTAATTTCTATAACCCTGCTATAATAATCACAATAATATCATAAATCACTACTTGATACAGGTCACCACAATTTCTTTTAAATACTGTACTCCTTCTTTGCTCTGTTACTTGAATTCCTAATTCAAAATTTTAGTGTACAAATGACTGAAGTTTCAAGAATAGACATACACATGGAAATTTTACTTTTCGTGCCCAGAACTATTTTGGCATCTTCCCTTAGTTAAGTGCTTCTGTCAAGGCATTTGCAATTGGCATGTCTTCATTATAATGCAATATATGCCAAAAGTGACTTGTTTGTGACCCGAACTTATTCAAAATAACAACTGAAATTATGAGCTAAGTAATTAACGTTTGGTTAATGCCTCTGTTATAATAGTTGTCAGATTAATGTCATTGAAACATCTTAAGTGTTTGTCAAATATTGTCATTTACAGTGCCTCTGGCCTCAGCTCTCCGTACATAATTAACAGAATAAAATTCAAGTTAGACATTTGAGTTTAGTTCATTCAAAAGCAACATTTATTTTTGCAAGTTTCCTTCCACAGTGGTTATTTTCTGTTGCAGATTGTCAAAAATCAAAATTGCAAACAATTTTATTGAATTTAAACATAAAATGCTACTTACCATTTCGACTTTCTTCATCAATTGCTACTATTGTTGCTGGAGGACCTGATCTTGCCAGCTTGCAATCTGTCAGCAACAAAAGACATCATGCACACACACTTTAAGAACTTGTGAAGTAAACTCAACAATTAGCACAATTTTAAAAACGTAACCAAGTTTTGTTGTTATTTTTATAGATTTCCTATTCATACAGAAACAATAATGAAGAACAAGATTTAGATAAAGTAGAGGTTAGATATGTTCTGCAACTGCTTTCTCTTTCCCAATCCTTCTTTTATATGCTGCAAATTTTAATTGAACACATCATTATCTATGAAACTAAGTTAGACAGATCAAATTCTTTGTACTTAAATAGTTAGATTAGCCAGGCATTTAAAAACATTAAGAATATGCAACTTCAGTATACACCGTCTTACCGTCAAACTGCCAATCTGGAGTCAAAGTTCAGTATCACAAAGATAGAGGCAGCACAGCATAGTCGAGGAGAAGAAAGGATGACAAATGTTTTGTGGAATAAAATAGAAAATTAGATTTCGAAATAAAGGCAAGAATTGAAAGGTTCAATTAAAAGTGCACCAAACGAAACGAAAATTAATCAAGAAGCATCTAACTATATTTCCTAACTGTAAACAGAGCTCCAAAACATACACTGTGGTTCTCAGCAAAACACGAGGCCAGCATAAGGCCCAAGTAAAAGAACAGAAAAGGGAGTCTAACTATGTGATGTTAGTAACCAGAAATGTTATTCCTTTGCTTCTTAATGTATGAGAGCTGCCTTCCTCAATCAAAGTCTAAGACAGAACACTCAAGTTAAATGTAAATTTGTTCAAATTATTAGAACTGAAGGAGGAATAAACAGAAAAAGCAAAATGCTTTGCATGAGTTCAGATATAACAATAAATGTATTTATAATAAATGCACATAATAAATGTATTCATGAAGAATGCCTGAAAAAGATCTTGATATATTCAAGATAATTTAATATCTCATTCACTCTAACATGCAATATTTGACACCAGCACCATAGTTTTCAGTTCTTGCACTTAGTTTGTCCGGGTTTCCAAAATTGCCGTCTTGCTTTGGGGCTTTATATTGTTTGACTTTAATCAATGAAGTCTGAGCATGTGCTAACATTGTTCAGTCGAGGATCCATCATGGCCCCTCCTGTTTCTAATCTACATCCTGTCTTCCACTGACATCATCCAAAAATATATCGTCAATTTTCCCTCGGACATTGACAAAACCTAGCTGAACCACACTACCGCCTCTCCAATTCTCCACTGCCACTAAATAATTTCACTGTTTGTCAGACAGCCAGCACTGAATAAGGAGGAATTTCCTCCAATTAAACATTGACTTTCTGCCACAAAGTCAATTCCCTATCTACTGAGGGCATTCTAGTCTCAGGACATATCAGATAGCTTGCAATATTGATGTGCTGTTTGACTACCGACCATATATCAGTGCCATTGTTAAAACTGTTACACGCTAGATAGGGAAAGATGATATTTAAAACAATACATATTTACTTAGAGTGCAACTTTGCATGCATCAAACTCCCAACTCAATCACCCATAATCCATTGAGTGTCTCTTTAAGTTTACTCAGGCAAAATTGCAATTAATACCCTCCCCTTGGATATAATTAAAAGCAAGTGATGTTCAGTTAACAAAGACCATATTCATATCCCTATAACATTATCAAAATTGCTCCCATCTCAGGTTATCTGCTACTGGAGACCTCATCTGTCCCATTGTTAATGCTAGGCTTGACTATTTCTCGTTGGTATCCCACATTATACCCTTGAAATTACCAAAGCTCAATTGCCTGTGTCTTTACACTGTAAAAATCACCCCAGTGCCAAAGGTAAATTATGTAGCAAGCCTCAATGACAACTGCTCTAACCTCCATAATTATGGAGTACTTCAATAGCTTAGTCACTGCTCACATCAACTCCAGCATCGAAGATTGCCTTGATCCTTTGCAATTCACCTACTGACGCAACAGGTCCATGGTACACTCATCCCTGGAACATCTGGACAACAAGGATACCTACGTCAGGCTCCTACATATCGACTACAGCTCTGCCTTCAACTCCATAATTCCGAACAAACTCATCTCCAAACTCTGGGACCTAAGTCTCTGCTCCCCACTGTGTAACTAGATTCCTGACTTTTTGTCCAACAGACCACAGTCAGTAAGGTTAGGTGACAACACTTCATCCATGATAATCCTCAACACCAGTGCCCCGCAAGATTGTTTTCGCAGCTTCGTACTATATTCCTTATATACACAAGACTGTGTGGCCAAATTCTGCACCAACTCCATTTATATGTTTGCTGACAACACCACCGTTGTAAGTCAGATCTCAAATAACAACAAGATGGAGTACAGGAATGAGATAGAGTGCTTAGCAGCATGGTATAAAGTCAACATCAGCATCAGTAAAACAAAGGATCTGGTCATTGATTTCAGTAAGCAGACTGGAGGGCACGCCCCTGTCTGCACCTATGGTGCTGAGGTGGAGATGGTCAACAGTGAAAGTTTCTAGGAGTGACGATCATCAACAATCTGTCCTGGTCGACCCATTTCGACACTACGGTCAAGAAAGCACAACAACGCTACTTCGTCAGGAGCCTAAGGAAATTCAGCATGACCATAAAGACTCTTACAAAATTTTGTAGATGCACCATGGAAAGCATCTGGATGCATCACAATGTGGTATGGCAACTGCTCTTCTGCAAGAAACTAGACAGAGTTGTGAACACAGCTTTGTCCATTATGCAAATCAGCCTTCCTTCCATGAACTCTGTCTATACTTCCCGCTGCATTGGAAAAGCAACCTACGTAATCCAAGATCCCTCCCACCCCAGTTATCGTCTCATTCACCCTTTTCCATTGAGCAGAAGATATAAAATTTTGAATACACATACAAACAGATTCCAGAACAGCATCTTCCCTGCTGCTATCAGACTTTTGAATGGACCTCTCAAATGTTAATGTTGGTCTCTCTCTGAACCTTTTCAACAGCTGTAACATTCTGCTGCTACCCTGATGCACTTGTATAGTACTATCTGCCTGTAAAGCACGTAAGATAACAGTTTTCACCGTACCTTGGTACATGTGACAATAAGAAATCAAATCAAATCAAATCACTCATTTAGTCTTGTGCCCACTGACTTGCATTGAACCACTGATTAATTGGGAGCTGATTTCAAAATGCTTATCCTTGTTTTCAAATCCTTCCAAGGCCTAGATCCTTCCTACATCTGTAGTATCCCCCCCGTCACACAACCTACCATGCATTCTGCACTCCTCTAATTCTGGCCTGTTGGCCAATCTTAACTTTAATTTTTCCACTGTTGATGTCAGTGCCTTCAGTAGTCAAAGCTGTAAAACCTTTTAACGTGTCTTGAGCCATTTTACCTTAATATGTCTGCTCCCTTAAAACACTCCTTAAAGCCCACGTCTTTATTCAAGCCTTTGACCAATCATCTGAATATCATCTTCACGGCTCCATGTCAAAATATGTTTTATAAAGCTGTTGTGAAGTGCTTTGACACATCATTTCTTGAAAGTAATTACAATAAATTGATAGTTCCGTTGTTATTGCATAGAGCAGATACATAAATTAAATTTTCAATGTGCACAAATCAATAGTGGGGAGAAAAACATTAATCAGTTCCAGGATGGCTCACTGATATTTAACAGTTCCAGTCTAACTCTTCAGGAAGATTTTATCAATGCATTCTGCAAACCATAACAAAAAGATTTTTGTAGACCTCATCAATGCTGATGTATTGATCAGCAGGGTAGGAAGTGTATTCAGACCACATAGGAGGAAGTCCTTGGCAACACTTCCAAGTTTGCACTCCCTCACTTGCTAAATGAATAACCAAGTCTAGCAAAGTCATCACGACAGGAAACATGACAAGCAGGTGCCAGTTAGCAGGGAAGCTCCACCAACACTCAAGAACTTTGATACCTTTTCATAGCCAGCACATCCATAAACACCTACTCCCTCCACCACCAATGCTCAGTAGCAACAATGTGTACTATCTAAAAGATACCCTGCAGTAATTCACATTGGGTCCCCAGACAGCACCTTCCAATGGTGTAATTAGTACCTCTCAAGCAGCATTGGGGCAGCAGACACACAGGGACATCAGCACCTGAAGTTCCCATCAAGCAAATCATCATCCTGACTTGGAAATATATTGCCACTACTTCAGTGTTGTTCAG
The DNA here is from genome assembly GCA_024137785.1 of Ginglymostoma cirratum. Classification (NCBI taxonomy): domain Eukaryota; kingdom Metazoa; phylum Chordata; class Chondrichthyes; order Orectolobiformes; family Ginglymostomatidae; genus Ginglymostoma; species Ginglymostoma cirratum. The sequence goes on from JAHRHZ010000139.1 coordinate 43,481,762, forward strand.
TCAAAATCCTGGAACTCCCTCCTGAACAGCATTTTAGACCTTTTATAAACATTAGCCGCAACAGTTCAAGATGGCAGCCCTTCTCGAGGGTAATAAGAGACAGACAATGAATGCTGGCCCAGGTCAGAAATGCCCACAATCCATGAATGAATTATAAATGTCACTTTCCTCACTTTGATATTAATATCCTAACATACGAATAATCTTAAAGGAAATTCATAAGTGAGGTTGTCATCATTGTATAATTTTGAAAATTAGAAATTGCAGAAGAAAATTGAAGTAGGATTTTTTAAGCAGATTATTACTGTTTATTGGAGCAGAAGTTTATAGCTGTACATGGTCAGGAAGGAGAAATCACATCCACAGTGACATTGAGCATACAGCTCAAGGAATCTGGAGGCAATGTGGGAATTCGGTGCAGAGGGGAAGAGGTCCTTTTTGCTTGCTTTTTTGCGCTTCATAGTTTGCAAGGTCTTTTCACAGGATTAAATGAAGACCAGAACTAGTGGCCCAGAGCAAAAGAAAGAGTGATATCAAAGCAAAACTGTAAATTCATTGATTTCTAATAACTTTTAATTCAACTATCTATTGCAGGTTACTTTCAGGTTGAAGGTAAATACGAAAAATATTTACAGATTAGAAACTAAAAGATGAGTAAGAATTTTTTAAAACTCAAATTAAGAATGAAATTTTAAAAAAAAAGAGATGTAGGGCCGGGCGATGTGTTAGACCTGCGTGATGTGGGAGCTGATGGAATTCATTATTGTTCATCGTGGGCGCATCTGTAGGGTGCTAGAGGAACTCCAGCTCAGAGTTGATGAGTTGGAGTCTGAGCTTTGAACACTGCAACACAGCAGGGAGGGAGACAGTTACCTGAATGCTGGGTTTCAGGAGGCACTCACATGCCTTAGGTCAACTACCTCAAATTCGGTCAGTGATCAGGGACAGGAGGGTGTAACTACCAGCAAGGCAAGTGGAGGCGAAGCAGACTCAACCCTTGAGCTTGTCTAACAGGTTTGAGATTCTTGCATCCTGTGTGGATGAGAGCAAGGAATATCAACATGATGAGCAATCTGACCAGAGCATTGTGGTACAGGGAGCCATTCAAGACAGGTGAAAAGAGAGAAATATAGTTGCAATCAGGGATAGCACAGACAGGGGAATAGACAGTGTTCTCTGCAGTCAGGATTAACAGTCCCGAAGGCTGTGTTACCTGCTGGTGCCTGGGTCCAGGATGTTTCATCTGGGCTACAGAGGAACTTGGATAGGAGGGGAAAGATCCAGTTGTCATGATCCACATAGATACCAACGATACACACAGAAAGAGGAAAGGGAATATGAGCAGCCAGGTGCTAAATGAAAAATCAGAATCAGTGAGGGAATAATCTCCAGATTACTACTTGGGGCATCAACGAATTGTCACAGGGCCAACAAGTTTAAAGAGGTAAATGGATTGTTCTAAGATTGGCAACAGAGAACACAATCAATTCAAACTGTTATGCACTTATAAGCAATGGCTTGGATATTCTCTTGGATATTAACTGTATAATGATTCTATTTTGATTAATACTCAAGTTAATGGAATCTATAATATCCTTTATGTGTGAACAAGCAATTCAATATCAGATGATGGCACAGGTATTGTCGCTCAATTATTAATGCAGAGATTCAGGTAAAGTTCTGGGGTCCTGGGGTTCGAATCCTGTCATGGCAGATGGTAAGATTTGACTTCAATAATAATCTGGAAATAAGAGTTTAATAATGACTATGAAACCTTTGTTGATTGTCAGGAAAAACCTATCTGGTTTACTAATGTCCTTTAGAGAAGGAAATCTGCCATTCCTGGTAATGACCTCCTTCAATCTCTTCAGGTACCAAAGCCTGAACACATGCACCAGCAGGATCAGGATTAGCTTCTTCCCGGCCAATATCAGACTGATGAATGGACTGTCTAGCCTCAAATAACGCTGATCTTGCGAACTATGATCCCGCAGTCGGCGCAGGACTTACAGTGTTGTACTTAGCTACATGCAGTATGCGAAACAAGGTGAATGAGCTTGAAGTGTGGATTGAAATTGGCAGGTATGATGTTGTGGGTATTACAGAGGCATGGCTGCACGGGGATCAGGGCTGGGAATTAAATATCCAAATATATACTTCCTATCAAAAGGATAGGCAGATGGGCAGACAGGATGAGGTTGCCTTGTTAATAAGAAATTAAATTAAATTGATAGCAAGAAGTGATAACAGGGTCAGAAGATGCAGAATCTATGTGGGTAGAGTTGGGGAACCACAAAGGGAAAAATGTCGTGATGGACGTTGTTTGCAGGCCTTCTAGCAGTAGTCAGGATATGTGAGGAAAATAAATTTAAAAAAAAAAAAATTCCAATTTAATTTGTATAGCAGGTCTGAAAACAGTGCATGATAGTAACAAATCTGCCACTGCATCACTTGCAAATAACCTGGGGACTGCAGTCCAACTGCGATGCTCGACTGCTGGCCTGGCCTGTCCCTTTAAAGGTCAAACAATCACTCTGACAATCCCACTACCTGGCTACTTGTGAATTGCTGAAAAGAATTGACTTAGTTTAAATTTTAAACTGATTTTCAACTTCAGGGCTTAGCGAAATCATCAAATTTCTTTTTACTCCAAAAAAAGAAATTGTAGAAATATATGCGCTGTAAATTAAAAAGCTAATCCTGGCTCATCCCCTGTAGCTTTCCATGTGGTTAATCTTAGAATATAATACCTGTGCATATGTCTGACATCCCCATGTCTTTGTTGCTGGGTCTCCTCTTTCCCTCTGACTATCTTTACTGCTTCTTCACTGCATCTCTCCCTTTCCGTTAATTCTCCGTTTTTGAATTTTCCCTCTAACCCCTGAATCATGCCGGAGATAACGGATAGTGGAGTGGTGGAAAAGCAGTCAACTATAATTACAAGGTCCATTTGGAGTTGGGAGTGAGAGGAACAAGTCACGTTTAACATTTTCTTTCCCATCATCTCCTTGTACACTTCACAACCCCTTTCTCCCATTCTATCCACAAACCTTCACGGCTTCACAACACACCTGCTTCTTTCAAGGGATTCACTTTTACCTTACGCTTGCCTCTTCTTGATTGAACTATGCATGCAACATCTTTTTCCATGCTCCTCTTCTCCAGTCACTCACCCAGCCTTAATTCACCATCCAGTATCTATTCCCACCACCGAGAGTTGTGAAAGCCCACTCGACCATTTAACTCTTTTACTTCTTATCCCCAGCCGTATTCGCAAGCGTCAAACTGGCCTTTATGCTCTCAAGATTAATAATTCCAGTCTACTGTTGATTGCACTCTCCACTCTGAATCAAAAGGTTCCGGGTCAAAATCCCAGTTCTAGGTTTTCAACACAGAATCAAGTCTAGCTCAGCACTGCAGTACCGAGGGAGTGCTTTACTATCAGGGGTGCTGCTGGGACATTAAGCTGAGAACGCTGCTCAAGCAGATGTAAAATATCTCAGGCATTTGAAGATGTTCAGGGATTATTCCTCAATTAACATCACATAAACAGATTATCTGGTGATAATCACGTTGATGTTTGTGGGAGTTTGTCATGTGCCAGTATGCTACATATTTCAGACTTTAAGACAGTTTACTATGTTTCAAAAAGTATTTTATTGACCGTAAAGTGCTTTAAAAATGCAGTGGTCGGTGAAGTGCCGGAGAATTGAAAGATTTGCGCTTTTCTCAGACATGCGAGAAATGAACAAGTTTTACTTTCTTTGGTGTTCATATGGTCAACACTCGGCCCTTTAAGCATCAAAACACAAGTGTAGATTAGTAGTTGATGTCAAACTGAAACCCGTGCTTTTGCCTGAAATACGAAGTAACAATAAGTGAATAACGATGTATCCTTTTTTGTTTAAAAGCGTAGAAGTTAGTCACGGGGCAGCCGTTAAACAGCACTACCATTTAACTGCAATCAGGTCCCAGGAGTTTGAGATGTATACGGTGCTAAATGCTGAGCCTGTGCCCAGGGGTGGCAGGCTCTGGCACCACCACCCCTCTCATTATGGCCTCAATGTGCTTGTAAATGACAGCCTGGTGGATAACAGGATACTGCCCAGGATCAGGTTCAAAGGAACGGAGATGGCTCCATAATATCAACAACTGTCTGACAAAACTGTGATTGTACAGTGCATCATTATGAAACCTGAATTTCTGTTGGGCTACATAATTACAGAAATGGAGTACAAGATCCAAGACATTTTGCTAAACCTATATAAGACAGTTCAATGCCATTTTAACGGCAGTTCCCATTCTGGATATCTGAAGGATGTGAAGGTTGAGATTAAATTGGGGAAATGGAGATGCGTAGGCAATAATAATCCTGAAGACAAGAGAAGCATTGGGGCTCAAGATGTCTCTTCCTGGCTCTGACTATAACATAATTGAATATCTGGCATTGTACATAATGGCATAATGGTGATGGGTGCTGATCTGATACCATTTATTTTGTGCCATCACCCAAGTTAATACCCTACCCATTCTCTCTCAGATCCCAATCTATCTTTTGCCACATGACACTAACTGCCTCAGTTTAATAATTTTTTTTGAAGTTTACAGAAGATAAAACGTTAATAAAACGTAATCCTTTTCTTCAATTGATTGAAGTAAAGGAAATGTCTATAATTTTCTTGTTATAAATTCATTCATAGGATGAGGGTGTTGCTGGTCAGGCAAACATTTCGTGCCCATCCCTAATTGGTCAGAGAGCAGTTTAAGAGTCAATTATATTGCTGTGGGTCTGGAGTCACATGTAGACCAGGCCAAATAAGGATGGCAGTTTCCTTCCCGAAAGGATATTTTCTCCCCCGACAATTGGCAATGGATTTTGTTATCATCATTGTGAGGCTTTGTAGAGGGTAGAGAAGAGGTCTACAAGGATGCTGCCTAGATTAGAGGATATGAGCTATAAGGAGAGGCTAGAAAAACTGAGTTGTTTTCTCTGGAGTGGTGGAGTCTAAGGGGAGGATTGATAGAAGTCTGTAAAATTACGAGGTAGATAGGGTTGATGGTCAGAATCTTTTTCCCTGAGTTAAAATATCTAATACTAGGGACCATGCATTTAAGGCGAGAGAGGGAAAGTTCAAAGGAGATGTGAGGGGCAAAATGCTTACACAGAATGTGGTAGGAGTCTGGAATGCATTGCTACGGGTGGTGGTGGGTGCAGATATGATAGGGCCATTTAAGGGACTTCCAGATAAGCATAAGAATGTGCAAGGAAATGGAGGGATATGGGCCAACAGCAGGCAGAAGGGATGAGTTTAATTTGATGTCATGTTTGGCACAACATCATGGGCCAAAGGGCCCATTACTGTGCTGTACAGTTCTATGCTCTATTGGACTCTTAGCTCTCGATTGTTATTGAATTCAAACCCATGTCCCAGAACATTCCCTGGATCTCTGGATTAACAGTCCTGTGATAATACCACTGGGCTAAACTTCCTGTCAGGGGAGGTGAACGAAATGACAGGAGGTAATGAAAACTCGCTCAACGGTGTACCAGGTGGAACAAATGCAAAGTTGCTGGAAAAGCTCAGCAGGTCTGGCAACATCTGTGAAGAAAAAAATCAGAGTTAACGTTTTGGGTCTGGTGACGGTTCTGAGGAAGGGTGACTGGACCCGACATGATAACTCTAAATTTTTCTTCACGGATGCTGCCAGACCTACTGAGCTTTTCCAGCAACTTTGTTTATGTTCCTGATTTACAGCTCCACAGTTCTTTTGGTTTTTATTTGGTATAGCAGGTGGAATTGTTCTGATGTATCCTGGAAAGTATAGTGTATAGTACAATCCAAATTGCATGGAGTCACACTTCCAGACATTTAAAACATACATATATATATCTTGTGCAAACATTTTGGAGATGAGAAGTTTAGTTACTGTGTAAAAAGAAGCGAACTCAAGGAAAACAAGCATATTGAGTGACTTGTACAAACATGATAAACAGTAATGGACAGATTGCATATCTATCAATGCCAGTTCATATCACACAGTGTAATACCTTTAACATTGAAACTGATTATCCTGCTACATTGGTGCATATAATGAATCTTCAATAAGTGGTATGGCCATGGTTTTGAATATAATGTATAACGTGTATTAATAGACTTCATATGGTGTGCTCCTCACACATCAAATGATGGATTGTTAAAACGACAAGAATGCCGAAACCATATAATACATAGGGTGTTATTCTTCTGGTAAACCTACCTAAAGGTCACAAAATCTAATTTAGTCATGTAAGTGCAGACTCTGTTCAATTAACATTTAACAGTTGTTTGATCCATTTGTAGTACTAAAACCTGAAGAAATCCATCTAAAACACATTGTCCATTTCACACCATCTCCCACAATTTTGTACTGCTGCAGATCTTTCCCTGCTTACATTTTAAATTCTGCTACTGTCATTAATTTTGAAAATGAATTCTGTATACTTAAAACTTGCAGATAAGGAAAAATCAAATGTTTTTACTTTGATTCACCAATGTCGTTTTCTTTAAAAGTCAGATAAATATAATGTTCTAAATGGTTTTCTTTGTCAGTATAGTATTTATCACTGATCAAACCATACCCCAACCCCAAATCCCCAGGGCTCAATAATCCACATCCCAGAGTACTTAAAGAAGTGACCCTAGAAGTGGATGCATTGGTCATCATCTTTAAAGATTCTATAGACTTTGGAACAGTTTCCACAGATTGGAAGCTAACTAATGTAACCCTGCTACTTAAAAGGGAGGTAGAGAAACAGGAAGTACATACAGGTTAGTCTGACATTGGTAATGGGAAAATGCTACAGTACAATATAAAAAAGCACTTGGTATACAGTGATAGTGGGAACTGCAGATGCTGGAGAATCTGAGATAACAAGGTGTAGAGCTGGATGAACACAGCAGGCCAAGCAGCATCAGAGGAGCAGGAAAGCTAGAATACAGTGATAGGATCAGACAGAGTCTGCAAGAAATCATGAAAGAGAAATCATGCTTGACAAATCTATTGAAATTTTTCAAGGATCTAAACAGTGGAGTTGCTAAGGGAGAGTCAATGATACAGCTTACTTCGATTGACCATCTAGTTCACGAATGTCCTTCAGGGAAGGATATCTGCTATCTTTACCTGGTATGGCCTACATGTGACTCCAGGTCCACAGCAATGAGGTTGACGATTAACTGCCTTAATTAGGGATGGGCAGCAAATGTTGGCCTCACCTGTGACACCCACATCCCATGAATGAATTTTAAAAAAAGGTATTTTGGAAGGTTTTCAGCAAGGTCCCACATAAGAGATTAGTACTTAAAATTAAAGCGCATAGGATTGGGGATAGTGTCCTGACATCGATAGAGAACTGGTTGGTGGACAGGAAACAAACAGTAGGAATAAAAGGGTTGTTTTCCAAGTGGCAAGCATCAATTGGTGGGATATAGTGATGATTAGAGCTTGGGCTCCAGCTATTTACAATATGTATTAATGACTTAGATGCAGGAATTACATATATAATCTCCAGGTTTGACAATGATACAAAAATGGGTGGAAACGTGAACTGTAAGGAGGATGCAAAGATGCTTCAGTGTGATTTGGATACATTGAGTGAGTGGGCAAATGCCTGGCAGTTGAAGTATAATGTGGATAAATGTGAGGTCATCCACGTTGGTGGCAAAAACAGGAAGTTAGGTAGATGGAAAGATTAGGAAAAGGAGAGGAACAATGAGACTTGAGTGTCCTTGTACACAAGTTGCTGAAAGTAAACAAGCAGGTTCAGCAAGGAATGATCGAGGCAAATTGTATGGTGGCCTTCATTTGAGAGAATTTGAGTACAGGAGCAGGGATATCTTGTTGGAATTGTAAATGACCTTGGTGAGATCACACCTGAAGTATCTTTGAGTTACTCTATCTAAGGAAGAATGTTCTGGCTATGAAAGGAGTGCAATGAAGGATTACCAGCCTGATTCCTGAGATGGCAGGAGTGACATAGGAAGAGAGACCATTTGGCCTATACTCATTGAAGTTAAGAAGAATAAGCGGATTTAGAAACTCTTAAAATTCTAACAGGCATAGACACGGTTATCGCTTGATGGATGTTCCCGGCCACCGGGGAGTCCACAACCAGACGTTACAGTTTAAGGATGTGTGGTAGGCCATTTAGGGCTGAGAGGAGGAGAATTTTCTTTTCAACCAGAGTGGTGAGCCTGTGGAATTCTCTGCTACAGAGAGCAGTTGAGGCCAAAACATTGCACGTTTTCAAGAAGGAGATGTATATAGTATTTAGTGATAGTAGGGATAGAGAGAAAGCAAGAACAGGATACTGATTTGGATGATCAGCCATGATCTGGTTGAACAACAATATTTTGCAAGGGCTGAATGGCTCACTCCTGCTCCTATCTTTCATGTTTCTATCAGTCATTCCACTGTTTTTGCAAAATATGTGTGTTTGCTTTTCTTGGTTCAGGTGCAAGCCAGAGTGCGTACACAAGAGAACGTGAAAGAGAAAAAAAAGATATTAGTATGTTAAGAAAAGATAGGTGCCAAGGATTTTGTGCAGAATACAATGCCCACTCTATGTTTACAATGGAAAGTAGAACTGTTGTTTCTTCACTGCAACACTTGGATACATGGCAATTCAAGATGTTAAGGGTTTTCTATATGACCCTTTTCACCTAACTACACAAACATTTCATACCAATAAGAGTTTAATAGTGCACGGTGGTAATCAGACTGTCCATTTCAATTTGCTTTGTGTTGCAAACACATGACCTGCATTTTTTTTACAAATGTGTTTTTGTCTCTGTCTATTAAGTAGTGTCAACAACACATTGCTCTCAAGAGCCTTTGCCATTCAAAGTGCCACTGCACATGTACAAGTGTTGTAGTGACGTGTTGCCACTTCTACTTTCCGTTATGGATCTGGCCATCCACATAAATTATTGGCTCACAGAAAACTATTGACATGGAGTACTATGTAAATGAATTCAGCACAGAAATTCAAGTCTAAAACAGGAATTAGTGAAGTATATGCAAAAAGTAATAGCGATTGGTCATCACGTAGCATCACAGTGGCTCATTGGTTAGCACTGCTGCCTCACAGCATCAGGGGCCTAGGTTAGACTCCAGCCTCAGGCGACCATCTGAGTAGAATCCCATCATAGAACCCCTAACAGTGTGGAAACAGGCCCTTCGGCCCAACAAGTCCACACCAACACTCAGAGCATTCCATGCAGACCCATCACCCTATAACCCACCTAGTCTACACATCCCTGAACACTACAAGCAATTTAGCATGGTCAATCCGCCTAGCCTGCACATCTTTGGACGGTGGGAGGAAACCGGAGCGCCCGGAAGAAACCCACACAGACACAGGGAGGATGCGCAAACTCCACACAGACAGTCGCCCAAGGGTGGAATCAGGGTCCCTGGCACTGTGAGGCAGCAGTGCTAGCCACTGAGGCACTGTGCCACCCATAGTTTGCATGTTTTTCCCATGTCTACATGGGTTTCCTCCAGGTGCTCCAGTTTCCTCCCAAAGTCCGAAGATATGCAGGTTAGATGGATTGGCAATGCTATATTGCCCATAGTGTTCAAGGATGTGCAGGCTAGGTGGATTCACCATTGGAAATGTGAGATTATATCAGACAGAGTAGGAGGGTGGGTGCACTTCAGAGAGTCAGTGTGGGGTCACTGGGCTGAACATAGGATTCTGTGATGCTAAATTGAAATATAGCTTTGAATGAGGTGAGGACCAAATTCTGCAACGTCACAAACAAGAACTGAAAAATGTGTAACAACTGAAACTACATATTAATATCATTTATTTATTATCTTCTTTGATTGTGAAATGTCCAAGCGTCAATAATTGCATTTCTCTGCCACTGTAACCTTCTGTCCATCTAACATCTCCATCTTCTAAAGTTCTATTTCAAAGTAACATAAATATGATTTGTTATCTCACCGTGGTTTATTTGTGTCATTAATAAGGAGGGAAACCAGAGTCAGTTGAAAATTTACAATACCACTGTAAACTGAGACTTTGAAAACATGTTTTATACATGGTTTGTACAATTCATTTTAGAACAGAGCCAAACACCATAGCAGCTTTTCACACATTTCTGGTTCCAAGGTTCTACATCATTTCACTCAATATACTGCTTGGTTCATTGAACAACAAAATTATAGAATTAACTGCTGATTCTATTTTGCCATAAATGCACTTTCATCTAAAAACACAGTTATATTTCAACTTGATGGTATAGTTTCTGACCTGGTTGTAAACTTAGTATTGCATCAATATATAAAGAAAAAAATCAGTGGCTCCTTAACGATTCACGGCAGCACAGCCTGAGGAGTAAAACTGACTAGAAAGCTGACATAAGATGCTAACAATCCCATGACAATTCTCTCAACAGGTCTTATGCTGGCATTTGGAATAAAACCAACTGAAGCTCCCCTCTCAAGCTTCAGATGTGTTCAACATTCACCTCATAGACTGAAAGATACAGATGGCTTCAACGTACTTTATAACATAAGCACACATAAAGTTTGCAACAATTTTAACTTTGTTTGCACACTGTTTGAAAATACTTCCTTCAAAATATTCATTCTTCATATCAGTGACTGGAATTATATATATTTTGAACATTTTGTAAAGAGCACTTTGCAAAGTGAACCACACTAGCGATAGCAGTAACAATGATGCATTTGAAAGGAACGTGCTGATTGTCTCGAGAGGCTAAGACTGCAAAACTTTCAGAGGACAGTCAAATGACAGAACAAAAACTGAAGTTGCTGGAAAAGCTCAGCAGGTCTGGCAGCATCTGTGAAGAGAAAATCAAAATTAACATTTCAGGTCCAGTGACTTCCTCAGAACTGAGAATTTGATAGATATGGCATGCAAGATAAGCAAATTCAGTGAATTATTACTGGCCCAGGAAGATATCCAAGTGACAACTGCTTGTGTGCAAAGTACTTTCAGCGACAGACCAACATGTATGTATGTGTGTGCACATCTGTGTGGCATGTGTGCATATGTGTGCGTATGTACGTTAAGTGTGTGTAGTACATATTTACACAGTTGAAATCTTTATGTTCATCATATTTGCACGTTGCATGAGGGATCTTAGTTGGCAATAAACTAGTTCTTCACTTGTTATTTAAGGATTGTAGCTGACATACACAGGTCAGTATTGGTAAGAGTGCAGGGTTCACCCCTTCTGACACAATCATCACAAATATACTAATTTGAATTACTTTTTAATGACAATAATTACAAATTACTTTAAAATATGATGTTATTTTAATAATTCATTTTTTTCATTTCATGTCTGCATTTTCAAAAGTCTGTACTTGTCAATTACTTAAATGACACATTACAAAAATGGCCTGGAAGTTTAGGTCAGCAAAGTGGCTGCCCATCATGGTTAAAATTGTAGACGAACCGAGAAATTGCATGTGCTGCCTCGTGGTATTTCTTATTTCCTCAGGGGCAGGAATGGGAACGGGTAAGGATTTGCGCATGCATGTTTCACGGTGGTAGTTGGCGACTTAAATCATCAACTGCCTTCACTCCTGTTATTTCGGTCTTCAAGGAAGGTGAAACATGTAAGGTGCAGAGAAGACCTTATCACAGCAGATCTGAACAGTGTACATTTCGTGGAAAGCCATCTCCACCTATCCTCTCCTCTATCCATCTTCTATCCTCCTCCCCCTCTCTCCCCATTTATTTCAGAACCCTCTTCCCCTCCTCCATTTCTGATGAAGGGTCTCGGCCCGAAACGTCAAGCTTTCCTGCTCCTATGATGCTGCTTGGCCTGCTGTGTTCATCCAGCTCCACACCTTGTTATCTCAGATTCTCCAGCATCTGCAGTTCCTATTATCTCTGATACACCAGCTCACTGATGTTCAGTTTGGATTCTGCCAGTCCCACTCAGCTCTTGACCCGATTACACCCTTGGTTTCAATGTGGACAAAACAGTTGAATCCCAGAGGTGAGAAGGGAGTTACAGCCCTTGACATTAAGGCTGCATTCATCAAGTGTGGCATTAAAGAACCCGAGCACAACTGGAATCAATGGTGTTTCAGGCAGCAAACTCTTTGGTGGCTGGAGTCATAACTTGCACATAGGAAGATGGCTGTGGTTGTTGGAAGTCACTTATCTCAGCTCCAGAATATCTCTGCAGGAGTTCCTCAGGGTAATGTCCTGGGCCCAACCATCTTCAGCTGCTTCATCAATGACCTTCCCTCCACTGTACAGTCCAAAGTGGGGATGTTCGCCGATGATTGCACAATGTAACACACTATTCACAACTGCTCAGCTCATGTTCAAATGCAACAAGATCTGGATAACATCCAGGCTTGCACAAGTGCAAGTAAAATTCATGCCACGCAAATGCCAAGCAATGACCATCACCATTAAGAGACAATCTAACCACCATCACTGAATCCCCAACTATCAATATCCTTACAGCTAACATTGACCATTGGTCATCTCGACGCATAAACAGTGTCTACAAGAGCAAGTCAGAGGCTAGGAATACTGCGGCAAATAACTCATCTCCTGACTCCCTAAACCCTGTACACCATCTACAAGGTGCAAGTCAGGGATACTGGATGGAATACTCCCCAAATGGTGCAGCTCCAACAAAGACTCAAGCAGTTTGACACTATCCAGGGCAAAGCTGCTCAATTAATTGTCACCACATCCAAAAATATCAGCAGCAGTGTGTATTATCTGCAAGACGCACCACAGAAATTCACCAAAGACCCCAAGACAACATCTTCCAAACCCACAAGTACTTCCATCTCGAAGAACAATGGCAACAGATACATGGTAACACTACCTCTTGCAATATCCCCTGCGAGCCACTCACAAACCTGACTTGAAAATATATTGCGGCTCCTTCGCTATCACTGGGTCAAAATCCTGGAATTCCCTCACGGTATTGTGAGTTAACCCACAGCATGTGAATGCAGTGGTTCAAGAAGGCCATTCACCATTACCTTCTCAAAAGCAACTAAGGACAGCAATAAAATTGCTGGCCAACCAGTAACACCCACATCCTGCAACAAATTAAAAATTTTAAGATCAGTGGGGGAAAGTTTAAATGAGATAGAGTCATAGAGTCATATAGCACAGAACAGACCCTTCAGTCCAACTCGTACATGCCAGCTAAGTTTCCCAAACTAAAACTAGTCCCATTTGCCTTCATTTGACCCATATCCTTCTAAACCTTTCCTAATCATGTACCTATTCAAATGTCTTTTAAATGTTGTAAGTGTACCTGCCTCTACCATTTCCTCTGGTTTTGTACCATCTGGAAAATTTATAATGTTTCTCCAAAATGTAAGTTTCCTATATAAATTGAAAGAGTAACCAAACCAGCGCTGACCCAATACATAGAAAATATCCTCCCAATCTGAAAGATATCCATTTGCCGTCCTTCTTTGCTTCACTGAGCCAATTTTGTAAAATGAAAATTGATTTTGTTCTTTGTAATAGTTTCTGATAACTGCCTTATGCTTTCTTGGTTCATGTGTTTTCCTGCTTGTTGAATAATGATAAAACATTTACAGCTATCCAGTACTACATCAAAATGCAATGTGGGTTTAAAGATTGTGACCAACATCTCTACTGTTTCTATTTCTTGATATTATGTAAAATATCATTTTTCAGCAAATCAGACTGAATTCTATCAGGATAACTCAGTAGGTTACAATAATGCTGATCTTTTCTTCTCTATCAATAATTGCTTTGCTTGTGACCTCCTTCATCTTTTAGTGAAGGCCTCACCTTACCCACTTCTGAAGGACAGTGCTTACTTAAAACTTAAACCCCATTCTACAAGAAAATTTCACTTTGGGGCCTTAAGTAATGAAATCTGTATGAAAACGGATATTTACTGTGCCAAATAATTTGCGTGTGTCATTACCAAGATGCTACCGCCTCACTTAAACCTTCACATTGCATTTTATAAATGGGCTACTGTAACACAACCTCGTTCCATCAGAGGCTTTGGATTCCTGCACACTAAAAGATAGAACAGATGTTGATCTCATTGCACCTGAAGAAGGACTGAGGCTCTGAAAGCTTGTGTTTTCAAATAAACCTGTTAGATTATAACTTGGTGTCGTGTGATTTCTGACCTCATTGCACCAAAGATTGGGCAAAGTTTCCAACATGATGTGATCAGAAACAGTTCATCCTTCAGTTGGCAGTTAACAACCTTCAGGGCTAATATAAAATCAATAATTTCAGAGGGTAATCTTTAGACCCATGCTGTTTCCTGTTTCTTTGAAGGTTTTAATTTTTAATGGCCAATGCACTTTGAGGTGTTTTTAAAAATGTATTTTATGTTGGGGTGATGGTCCCTTTAAGAGCTAGACACGAGGTAAAAAGACACAATGAACTGCAGATGCTAGAAATCAGAAACAAAATAACAAACTGCTGGAAAAACTCAGCAGGTTTAGGCAGCATCCATAGATAGAAAGCAAAGCCAATGCCCCAGGTCTGGTGACCAGCCCTCCAACTAGAACTGGAGAACAGTTCTGAAGAATGGTCACAGATCCGAAATATAAACTCTGTCACACCTCCACAGATGCGGCCCGACCTACTGAGTCTTTCCAGCAATTTCTGATTTTGTTCCTTTAAGGGCTAGGTTTGTCTGAAAGATCTCTTGTAAAAACGCAACTTGCTTCCATGCGCGAGGGAAGTTTTTGTTTCACAGAGGGTGGTAGGTACCTGGAATGCGCTGCTAGGGAAGGTGGTAGAAGCAAATAGGTTAGCAAAGTTTAAGAGGCGTTTAGACAGACACATGAACACGTAGGGAATGGAGGGATGCAAACCGTGTGCAGGCAGATGGGAATACTTTAGAATGGCATAATGGTCAGCACAGAAATGGTGGGCTGAAGGGTTTGTTCCTGTGCTGCACTGTTCTATGTTCCTTATTCTCATTGCCCAGCAGCCAATGATCATCCAGTAGGGTAAGAAAAGGTTTGATTGGCTTCTAAATGATATAGGAGGATACTGTGCTGAGGAAAATAGACATGGTGGGTATCTAATGGCAGGCATGTAGGGTGGTGATGTGATGAAGCTTCCTAGAATACCTTCGATCCTATTAAGAAAATGATATCAATGTCCAAATTAAACCAACTCCAATAGCTTTGGACTCAAAGCTTAACATGAATCCATGGTTCATTAATTCTCCAAGTTAGTAAAAATAACTAATATGAAGATGTAACTCACATCAGGTCATCATTTGTAACTTCAAAATCAATACTCCCCTCAGTTGAGAATTAAAAACTGGAAGGGCTATCAGAAAATAAAACTCTAAATAATAATTTTTTTTTGGACGGGCATAGCATGGAGAGGCTGACAACCTGTACAGATCCTCTAAAACAGATTGTCTACCCAAAGTTTCATTGCGTTACTTCTAAATATTATTTGCAGACTTAACTTTAATTAAGATTGTCTGGCACTACAATAAAAATGATTTGATTGGTCACATCTAAAGTTTCCTTCTATTGCCCAGAAAGGTCTACTTTGACGTTTGAAATACTTTGTTCACTCTATCTTTAATCTCTCCCAGGACCCAAGGACCTCCCTTGCCCTGCATTTATCCGAAAATCAACTTGTCGGCAGTGATCCTGTCAAAAACCAAGTTGCTACATCTGAGGTTGCTGTCGCTTGACCTTGAAACGAAAGTTTGAAATGAAAGGATTTAAAAGACTGATGAATGGACAATTACGGTATTGCTGTTCACCTGCAAGGCAGCTTTGTAGTTCCTAATGATGAAGGGCAAAATAGTCGATATTCTTAAGAACACAGGTAGGCAAATTCAAATTATCTTCAGAAAATATGGGTAAACATGACTAAGGGATTAAATTTATTAAAATAAACTTTCCTAGGATTTGTTTGAACTTGGGAACTGTCTAAACTGGAGGTTTTTTTTGTTGGGCCTGTTGCCAGTTTACTCATCTCAGCCTCAGGAAGTGGTTAATGAGAAAGACCTTTCCTGGGGAATTAAGCCCTGAACACCCTCAATATTTGCACGCAGCAACTCAGGGAATGCATCATTTTGCATTGTCCAAGCATGTGTGGTCAGAGCACTTTAAACATACAAGCTTCTACAGATAAAGAACAAGGTCCTACTGCAATTACCTTGAGGTGCAGCATTTCTTTGAGATTCTCAGTAATTGCTGGCAGAATGTGTGATAAGTGGGAGAGATAAATCAGCATTTCTCTTTGTGTTTTTTTTCTCTCATAAGGGAATCACTTTCCTGATTTGAAAATGATTTGCAATTTCAGGTTGTTAGTATGATCAAAGTGTATTAAATCTTTATCTCAGACTGAGAACTTGACATACCTTTTACATTTTCATGCTACACTATTAACTACAGATCTTCCATCTTATATTCTGGCACTTAAGTTATGCACCATCGTTTTCGTGGTGATACATCTAATGGTGTCATTATCACCAAATGGACAATCTCCCTCCACACTTTTTCATTTTCATCTGACTTTGTCTCAGTGTCATCGTTGTGACAGTTCATTGTCAATGGATGTGTTGTACCAGTCTAATCCGTTGTTCTCAGGTTATAAATTCAACAGCTGATCATTTCTGTATCCCAGAATTATTGATTTCAGCCGTTCAAATGTGCAGATTGGTTCAACTGGATTGCCGGATCGTGCTTTTGGCTTTTTGTGACAAACTTCAAATGAAATTTAATATCTCTTTTTTGACAATCATCAACTGTTCTTTCTGATTGAATACTTCTTGGCTTTTCAAAGGTGAAATTAAAATTGGAAGACCAATTACGTTCAGGACAAGGCCTTATTAAAAAGGAGCAAAGAACAAAGTTGTATTCAACTACCACCTTTTCTTTCTTCAATTTCTAATAAACAGTGTGGTAGCTGATTAATAATGCAGTGTCAATACTATTTTCGTGGACAAAATCACTAGTCAGTTCTCACACAGCAGAGTTCCACGAACAACAAATTAAATAAATAACTGTATGTTCGTTTGGAGGAGGAACGACTATTGAGACTGGGGACTTATGCCTTCAACCCTAGCAGCACTTTCAGTTTTTCTCCAAATAAATGTTCTATGTTTGCCTGTTTTATTTGTTTGATGTCTCTTCTGAATGGCTGTGCCAACATCACTGCTACACTCTCTCAGAGGGATATAAAATGTCAGCATTACGTTTATGTTCAAGTTCTACAGAGTGACTCAAAGGTGAGCCCTTTCAGAAAGCCAAGCTGACTGTAAAATCATTGCTATTCTTTTGCCAATTAGAATAATATTTCAATTCTGAGAAGTGGATGGAAGAATGAATTCCTCAACTTGACCAAAGTTTCTCAGACTCCAGAGACTTTTCTGCACTGAAATAAGCAAAGAATTCTAGTTATTGGTGGCTTTGTCTCTCAAAAGTAAATACTTAATAAGGCAAGTTATAACATGAGAAGTCCTCAAATAAATCATCAGGTGGCATTTGATTGTCCACATGTCAATCAGATCCACTGTCTTCAGCAAGAAGTCCTTTACAAACCTCTAGTTCCCTTAAGTTCAAGGGCTCAACTGAGAGCGTCAATGAGCCACACATGGCCCATGGAATGCTGCATAGGTACACATTCATTAACCCTCACGCATGTTCAGCCTCAGATATTGAATCATTGTATATGTCCCAAAATTCAACTATCCCTACCTTCTGAAGTCTATATAACAGTCTCATCTCTGTTAATAGATGCTTGGAGTCTGTCATTATCTAGTATATTATGAACGTTCAATCAAGAATTTATATTTTTAAAAGTTGAGTAAAAAACTACAGAAGATACGCCTCTGTGAGAATCTGACTTCCTTTGTGGATGGAAAACACTCTCAAAGGGGAACAAAGTTTACATTGTGGTAGTGGTGTCAACGCGCTTTTCAAAAATTCATTCAAAGGATAATTTCAGATTGAAAATGTTGTCCAAGCACAAGTACACTGAAAGTTTGATGCAGCCAAAGCACAAAACAGTAGTACGGAATGATTTGAATCAATAGACACATCATGCTTTGTCTGAAAAAAAGGACATTGAATTTGCGGAAGTCAAATGATGAGGGAACCATTTTGTTGTCTGGTTTAAAACCAGAATAAAAGAATTACTTGCAGACATAGAATTCCACTCAAACCATCAAACTAAGTCATCTAAAGAACAAGATATACAGCAATACTTTGAAATGGGAAGAAGGACATCATCTTGCCATCAGATTTCCCCATCCCACCCTGAACCTGTTCCAACCTCAAATTCACCTGAGAACCAGCCTTCTAGAAGCTTAAGTACAACAAGAAATCACAGCTTACTGAAAATTCTTTCTCCAGACTTTTGTTTCAACTCTAAACGTCACCTTCATTTAAGAAACTACAGGCCTGCCATAAATGAAACTGGGAAAACAGTTTCAGTTATGTTGTTTTGCCGTTATATGGTTTAAACTGGGTGTCAGGTGTGAGAAATGGTGAATGAGATATTCTATTTTAAAATCCAGGGCATGGATAATAAATAACTGCCTTATTCTAAAATTCACAAAAAAGCTTGCTGCAGGATATTTGTTCACTCTAAGGGCAAGACAACAATATATTTACGTACCAACACACTGATCATGGAAACTAAAAAGAAATGCATCAGTTATGTCCTTGATAAATCTATTGTGCTAAGTCATTGGTCATGAATTTTATTTCACCTCCAGCAGCACTAGATCCTCATTTTACTGAACTGGTTTGGGATTTCAGAGTCTGAAAAGCACAGTGCATCACCTCTATTGCAGCAATGAGTCACCTGTTTCGTAAAATCACATTGCAAGATAAAATCATTACACATATTGGGTTGAATCTTACTTTTTTTTTGTCTAATCTGAATTACATCGAGTTACTTGAAGGTACTTGTGCCCAGAGGCCCAGTGAGTTAGAGTCAAATAGGTCTACAGCATGGAAACAGGCTCTTTGGCCCAACTTTCCCATGCCACCCACGAGTTGTTTCATTATATCTTACCAAACCCACCTCATTAAATGCTTATGCTGCTCCTATGATGTATGTCATGTCTGATTCCAGCTCCACCTTAGCACACACTGTTCCCAAGACAACTGGTCAATCACTGAATATCCACCAAAAGACTGGGATCCCTTGCGGCCATGACATTAGAAGGCCAATGTGCACTCTGCGGAGCTCTGGCATTCTGAAGTCACCGTGCATGGGCAAGAATGTTTCCAGAAGATACAAGACAGGGAGAATGGCACCACAGTTCCCCAACCTGGAGGTCCAGCTCTACAGGGTTCTGCACAGGATAGAACTATTCTTCCCAGAGGACCACCAGAGGAGACAACAACACCACCAGCCCCTGGCAGCCTGGTCTGAGGGTCAGTTATGTTTTCACAGTCTGGAGGAATGGGCATAAGCGTCGTAAGAAGGTCAACGATTGTCTCTGCTGTGCCAGTAAAAGTGCTACACTCTCCTGCCTGCCACTTCACACTCACTATCTCTGTAACTGCACCCCCACTTCCAACCAAAGCTCATGTTCTGCCACTCTCACTACTGCCTGCTAAATCTTCCCTCAATCCCTCGTCTTCCTTCTACGCCCTCAGCCCCTAACCTCCAACACCTCTAAACCTGCACAGTCTCTGAACTGCATCCTCACTCTCAGAAAAGCTCACCATGTTGCACACAGTTGCATCAGGTCTAACTGCCATTTTATCCACTTTTATCTCACTCAATCTCTCCCTTACTCTCACAGAAGACCACAATAGGGCAGAAAGGCCCAAACAGTTGGAGGGGTACCAGATATTAGGATTTTCAAGCCACATGGAGACAGAAAATCCTACCACTCACAGGAAAAGATTGAGGCTGCTGCTGGGGAGACGCCAAGACATTCATGTTTTGCCAACTGAATAATTAGTATTCATCATTCTACCTCAACTTTCACAGTAACCTTTCTGTGATGGTTATTCATTGCACACCACTGTAGATCTCTAATTGTGATGCCTTCTCTCTCAGATCTTGCAGATTCCACTGGCAGTATTTCAGCGGTGAAATGGCCAGCTCACCCAGAAGCCATCAATTCAATGTCAGAGGTCAACAGTACTGAAATGTCAGAGGAATCATTGACAAGGCTATTCCCTGCAGCTCCCATTAGTTCAAATATGACCCTAGGTATCGGGGTAGCCCACAAACCGGAACCATCCTACTGCACCCTACACCCAACAGCTACTGATGAATGTAAAGGACCCCATACCCACAACCAATAAAACTAATGTAATGTACACCATACCATGCAAGGACTGTGAGAAACATTACACAGGCCAAACTGGAAGAAAACTGACAATAAGGATACACGAACACCAACTAGCCACCAAAAGACACAACCAATTCTCACTGGTCTCAATACACACGGACAAAGAAGGACACGAATTTGACTGGATAACACATCCCTAATAGCACAAGCAAAACAGAGACAGGCCAGGCAATTCCTAGAGGCCAGGCATTCCAACTGGAACTCCATCAACAAACACATTGAACTGGACCCAATATACAAACCACTGAAGAATAGAACCGGAAGTGATGCCAACCACCCTAATAAACCGAGGCATATCAATAACAAATGGGACAGAACACCGATGCACTGATGACGTTACCTAGCAGGGTGAGGAAACATCTGCAAACACGGGCTCAGTGAGCAAGTCGACAACCTCATCCACAACCCGAGCTACAAATCTTCTCAAAAACTTTATACGACATCTCGTTGGGAACATTATGCTAAGAAAGTGTGGGAGCACAATGTCGTGATCAACAGTGAATATATATATGAACAAGGAACAAAAGTAAGCTGTTCAGTCCTCAAGTATGATCTGCCATTCAATAAAATCACGGCAGTTCTGATTTTAACCTGAACTCTATCATTCCTACACGTCCCTGATAATCTTTGGTAATCAAGAATCTATCCACCTCTGCCTTTTGAATATTTAAAGATTCTGCATCCACTGCCTATTTAAAAAGGGAATTCCAAAGACTCAGAAAAAATGTTTCCTCATCTCTATTTAAATGAAAGCCCCTTTATTTTTAAACGATGGTCCATTTTTCTAGATTATCCCATAAGAGTAAACATCTTTTCAACATCCACCTGGTCAAGTCCCCTTGGGATTTTATACACTTCAGTTTAAGTTACCTTCTAAACTCCAAAGGTTACAGGCCCACCCTGTTTAGACTATTCTCATAAGGCATTTGTTTAGTAAACCTTCTATGAACTGCTTCCAATGCATTGGTCTCCTTCCATAATTACAGTGACCAGTCCTGCAAACAATACTTCAGATATGGTCTTACTAGTGCCCTGTATAACAAAACCATAACTTGCATCCTTGAGCATTCAATTCCCCTTGTAAAGCACCTTAACATTCTACTAGCTCTCCTGATTAATTGTTGCATCTGCATTCTAACCTTCCATGATTCATGCACTCGGACACATGATCTCTGCAACCCCTCCCCATTTAGATAAAATATTTTTTGAAAAAAAAATTTTTTCCCAAAATCAACAACTTCACACGTTCCCACATTGTTAGTGTGAACGAGGTGGTCAGCAATGTGTGGGGCTGGGAGGTGCAGAGAGTCAATGCGACAGTGATTAGGGATCCCACAGGTTTTTATCCTGTGCAGTGCATGGGTCGATATGCAATGTTCTTTTAAAAGCCCTAACATCAGTGAGTCCTGAAGTCTTCTCCATCACAGGTCAAAGTCACTTACCCCATCCACTCAGTATGTTCTTCCTCACTGGCTTCCAGCATGATGGCAGGTGACAGTGAGCACTCTTTGGTCAGTGGCTTCCAGCCGCCACATCAGTGTGCCAGTGAGCCTTCAAACATCTAAATCCCCTTCCTGTAGTGCTTTCCATAAACCACATAGGCTTTGTATTTCCCCATGTCCCCATCATGTCCTCACCCAACCATTCTACCTGCAGCTGCAGTTACACCTGCCTCCATTTCCCACCAAAACCCATCCTTTTGTCCCCACATCACCCTTTCCAATCCTGTGTCTGTGTTTGGAGCTGACAGACTGAGTCACAAATCCCATGAGTGGATAGCGCCAGATGATAACTGCTCAGGCCCCTGACTGGTGGCTGTGCATGGTTCACTACACCCTGGATGGACCATTAAGGGGCCACAAAACTGACTGTGATCTGCTGTCTGGGTTGTACAGGCATGAGCCCCCTCAGTGAGATAACCCCAACTGGATATTTGACTATGGCCAAGTGCCTGGACTGGCACGAAAGGCTGCCCTTGGCCGACTGTGCCGGCACCTTCTGATGGACTGGTGACTCCATGCATTTCAGTGAGGGCTCCTTCCTTAAGACCTTGAGAGGTGGCTGCTTGTTTGTCACAAAAGCTGCTGGCATATGGTGCAGGTGTAAGATTGATGCATGAGATTGCCATGCAGTGTGTCCCCTTGATTGAGGACTGATCAATAAGACAAGCTGCCTGGATGTATCGCTGCACTGGTTGACATAGCAAGACAAGACGTGAATGATGATGGCATGCAAGTAGGTGCTAAGTGAGCTCTAAGAGAGGAACTGAGCAGTCCTGAGGTGCAGCCTGGTCTGATCCTTCAACAGGCTGCCTCTAATGGTGAAGTGTCCCTGCTGCTCCCCCTCAATGCGAATCTACACTTTCTGCCAGAGTGTTGCAGAGTTGCCATGATGGTATTGAGGAATTGGCAGATGCTGAATGCTAATGTCAGTGGAAGAGCTTGCCTGCAGATCATGTCCTGTGATGTAGTTTAGTACATGCAATGTGGAAGTCCTTCAGAGGAAGCGACTAAAGTCACCATGTAAATATTTTGCATAAATGATGATTCGGCTGTCCACTAAACATAGTTAATTCTTCGGTTAAGTTCATTCACGGGGATATGCACATTGTTGGCTAGGCCTGCATTTATGTCCCATCCTTGAAAAAGTGGGTGGTGAGCTGCCTTCTTGAAATGCTGCAATTGATGAAGTGGAGGGACAATCACAGCATTGTTTGGAAAGGAGTTATGGGGTTTTGATTGAGTGACAGTGAAGTAATTGATATATTTCCAAGTCAGGATAATGACTTGCATTGGAATTTGCAAGTGTTGGGGTGCTCATACATCTGTTGCATTTGTCTTTTTACTTGGTACGGGTTGCTGGTTTGGAAGGAGTTGTCTAAGGCATCTTGGTGAGTTACTGAAGCACAAATCGATTGCAGCTGGACAGCTTGGCTAGCATAGGATAGTTCTGGAGCACAAGTTATTAATCGATAATATTGCTGAAATGATGTCATGTCCTTCTGCACTCTGTTGGATCAGGGTGTACCCCAGCCATTGCTTGATATCACCCAAAGTGGAGTGAATTGGTTAAAGATTGGGCTTCTTCAGGTACTTCAGGATAAGGCCAAGATGGATCAACCATTCAGCTTTTTCTTTTGATCTATCCCTTAACTGTGTTTACCTGTCTGTCTTTCAGAAATTGGGGGCTAGAATCAAGCAAGATTGGGTTCGTATCATAGATATTAACTGGTTTACCTTGTTGCTTAATTTTGTTCTGCTGAAACTATTGTATTAATAATGAATTGTTAATTATTTTGTTTAAGCTGTAAACTTGATGTCTGGTATCAGTTAGCTGCAAAGTCTGATATTGGTTATTCAAAAAGTCTGATTATGAACCATCAGGACCAATTGTGAGGGTCTTTGAATATTTTAATTTTACTGCGCTCCTGATACAGGGGTAGGGAAGCTGATTTGATTTGGCTGTCCGTCTTCATCTTATAACAAATGGATGGCTTTTGCATGATATGTGAGGGTCCCCCACTGAAGATGGGAATATTTGTGGTCCGTCCACATTTTGTTGGTTAATTCCACCACAGTTCACGATTGGTTGTCTCAGGTCTACACAGCTTAGATCTGATGCAATGACTGATGGATCAGTTAGCCCTGTCTATTGATGGTGCTTATGCTGTTGAAATAGAAGTTGTCCTGAGTAGTTGCTTCACCAAGTTAACACGTCATTTTTAGGTACAACTGCTGCTGCTCCTGTCACGCCCTTCTGCACTCTTTATTGGACCAAGTTAGATGCCAGACACCAGCTTCATGGTAATGGTAGAATGGAGAAGATAGCATGCAGATTTCAGATTACAGATGTTATGGTCTAGATCAAAGCCCCTCAAAAATATTAAGAAAATAGTCAAACCTTAGTTTTTAGCTGTAACAGAGAGAGGAATAAGAGCTTCCACATCCAGCTTCAAGACTCCAGCAACTGTTGAAAGCTAAAATTAAAGATCCTGGTTCTGTGAAAGTTTGACACCACCAATTTAAGCTGCTTCTATTGTTCCAACTTTAAGAAAAAACCCAAGGCCTCACAAGCTATTTCTTTTGTTGGCTGCTTTTCACCTCTGTCACAACCTGTCTTCCTCAAAAAAATGGACTAAATGCACCTCTTAAAGGCATAGTATTGTCACACAGGTTACAGATTTCAGTTGAATACAATTCTTCTACTGCTGATGACCCACAGTGTCTTTTGTAGCCCACTCTTGAGTTGTTTGATCTGTTCAAAGTCTGTATCATTTAGCACACGTAGTAGTGCCACATAGAATAAAACATATTCCTCAAGTGAAGCCCAGACTTCAGCTCTGGAAGGATTACGCAGTGGTCACTGCTATTGAACAGATGCATCTAAAACAGGTAATTTGAGAAGGTCGAATAAGTATTTCCTGTTGTTTTCCCCAGCACATGCCACAGACCCAGTCTGGCAGTTATCTCATACAGTCAGAGTCTTTACAGCATAGAAAGAGGCCTTTCAGCTCACCATGTCTGTGCTGGCCATCAAACATCTATTTCTTCTATTCTGATTTTCCTGCACTTGTCCCACAGCCTTGTATGTTATGGTTTTCAATAGCTCATCTAAATAGTCCTTAAATGTCTTGAGGGTTCCCACCTCTACTACACTTTCAGGCAATGACTCAAGATAACCACAACTGTGAGTGAATAAACATTTCCTACAATCCCCTCTAAATATCTGCTCCTTATATTAGGACTGTGGCCCCTGGTATTAACCTCCCCATTAAGGGGAACAGTTTATCCCTATCTATCCTGTGTCCCTCAGAATTTTGTATCCCTCAATAAGACCTGCACTCAGTATTTTCTGCTCTAAGCAAAACAATCTCAGCCTATCGAGTGTCTCTCCATAACTGAATCACTCCAACCCAGGCAACATCCTGGTGAATCTCTTCTGCACCCTCCTAGTGCAAGCACATCCTCCTTTAGTGTAGCAACCAGAACTGCACACCGCCTGCCTTGCTGCTTTCAAGGATCTATGGAAGATGCATACCAATGTCTAATACCAGAGGGCATGCATTTAAGATAAGAGGGGGGAAGTTCAAAGGAGAGCGACAGGTGCCTGGAACATGCTGCTGTGTGTAGTGGGAGAGGCAGATATGATAGGGGCATGTAAGGGCCTTTTAGATAAACACATGAATAGGCAAAGAATGGAGGGATATGGACCACAGGCAGGCAGAAGGGATCAGATTAACTTGGAGTCATGCTCGACACAACATCATGGGCTGAAGGGAACTGTTCCTGTGCTGCACTGTTCTATGTTCTAATGCCCGTCTGAAACTTTGCTCTTCCAAAGGTCCTACCATTCATCGTGTAGTCCCTTTCCTTACCAGTCCTTCAAAAATGCACCACCTCACACTGTTCAGGATTAAATTCTATTTGCCATTGTTCAATCCATCTGATAAGCCCAGCTATAAACATCCCATTGTACAAGGTTTTCCACAACTTGCTATTTATCACACCACCATTTAGTGCCATCTGCAAACTTACTAATCATATCGTTAAATACATGTCTAGATCATTAATGTACACAATAAACAGCAAGGAACCCCAGCACCCAACCCTGTGGTATGCTACTGGACACAGACTTCCAGTCACAGAAACACCCTCCGACAATTATCCTCTGCTCTTTGCTACTAAGCCAATTTTGAATCCAATTTTTCAAACTGCCCTGGATTCCATGGGATCTCAGCTTCTTAACCAGTCTCCTTAGCAAGACCTTGTCAAAGGACTTAGTGACATCCATATTGGCTACATCAACTGTACAACACTCATCTACACAGCCAGTCACCTCCTCAAAAACATAAACAAACGTGTTAAACATGATCTCTCCGGACGAAAAAAGTGCTGAATATTCTTGGTTAATCCTTGTCTCTCTAAGTAGTGATTAACTCTGTTCTTCAAATATTTCCAAAATTTTCCTTACTTCTGTTGTTAGACTCACTGGATTTTAGCTTCCTGGTTTATCCCTACCACCTTTCTTGAATAATGGTGCCACATTAGCTATCCTCCAGTCCTCTGGCACACATCTTGTGGTTGGATAGGGTTTGAAAATTAATGTCAGAGCTGCTGTAATCTCCTCCTTCGCCTCCCACAGCAACCTTGGATACATCCCATTTGGACCTGGGTATTTATCCACTTTCAAGCCAGTTAACACCACTAATAACTACTCCCTCTGAGGCACACTTGGTAGTGGACACTGAAGTCCCCTGCAAAGTGTACATTCTGTGCTCTTGCCACCCTCGGTGCTTCCTGTACACGGTGCTCAACATGGAGAAACACTGATCCATCACCATGACCTTATACAACAAACTTGTTACTGATCATTAATTGTGAGCGATCAAAATCGACTTCACTTCTAGTGGAATTTTCATGAAGTGGAGATGGAACCAGTGCAATGTAAGTGAAGCAGAGATAAAATCAGCTGACATTGAAGGGAATGCATCAAAGACACAGTTAGAAGAAGGATTCTTTGATATTCCAAAAGGGTTAAGTAAAGTTATTTAGATCAATATTAATATTTGTTTCAGCATTTGGATCTTGAACTCGGAGCATGGGGGTTTTCATCTATATGAATGAAGTGGGTTAATATTCCTGGAGTTATGATTTTGAAACCAGTATGTGAGAGAGAGCCAATCCTGGAGTGATGTTGGAAATCTGTCTGTATTGAGAGTTTTACAATCAAAAGTAGCAAACATTGAAAGGCATCAGCTCGCTTTTTGTTTCGAAGAATCAGGATTTTTTTGCTTAGCGGAAATACCCATAGATTGGAAACCACTTAGTTTCAGTTCAAGGGAGACCTAGCTCAGGTTAGATGTAAAAACAGTTCTCCTGTAGAAAGGAGATAGTTTAGAACAGCTAGGAAATATGTTACCTATGTGTAAGGGCTTTAGTTTGAAACTCCAGACTAGAGGTGTTTGGTTAGAATCCTGTAGGGGTTGTTCAAGGAAAAATAATTAAGCTTAGTTGTGTGAATAATCAATGAAATGACTATCAAATGCTCAAGATCAGGAATTAAATTAAACAGTTAAGTTAAACCTGTAGATATATTAGAAAAGAAACTTCTGTCTGGCATTTGAGTGCTGTAAAGTGTTGGGAATAGTTGGGATTTTTATTTTACCATGTTTTGAAATTTTTGAAAATTTGTATTGTATGCAAATAGCTCAGTTTGCTCTATTTTATCTTTGTTTTTGCAATAATAAACTAAACATCTGATTTATTGTTAAAGTTGAATCTTCAGCATTTTGTGCTTGTGTTTCAGTGAAGCATCACGTCACTAAGTTTAAAAGAAACGAACCAGTTTAGACTGGGATCTGGCTTGTCCAGTAGAAACATCAGCTGCAATCATTGCAAATATAGCAAGCAAGGGCCAACTTATCTATGAAAACTTCTCTTAAAAAAGGAAAATTACTCCTTTTCAGGCATAAGGGAAGCAGATAACCAATCTCAGTGATATTGGTTGTCTTTAAATACTAGTCGCAGTAACAATTGTAGCGATACCACTCAAAATCAGAACAAATACCACAATAAATGGTAAAACAGAATAATGGCAAACACTTAAGGATCACTTATTTGAAGTTTACCTATAGGATAAATTGACAACAGTGTAGCAAAGGTCAGAGTCCTTCTGAATTTATAAATCTAGCATGTTGACCTATCATGAGACAACATCCACGCATGAGTACACTCTTGTCCCGGAAGGTCCAGATCAGTCCGTGGAGACTGGAGTAATTGAGGGGTGCAAGCAAAATTATGCTCAATGCCAAGGAATTTTCAAACAATTCACAGAAGGCAATAGGGCCAGTAAAGAAGAAAGAGGCTAAAATGAAGCTAGTGGAACTGTAATGGAGATAGAACCAGTGGAAAGTAAATGAAGCAGAGATAAAATTAACTGATATTGAAAAGAATGCAGAGGTATAGTTACCAGAACGATTCATTGAAGATTCAAATAGGGTTGAGTAAAATTTCCAAGTCACCAAGCAAAAAGTAAGGGAGATTCTTCACAATGTTTAAATGTAACAGGAGTGGGCAGAAGAAGCTGCACAGCCATTAACAAGTAGTAGATTTCCAGAGGTCATAAGACAGTCAGGGGGAAAAGCCTAACACTGGAGTAAAGAATAAAATAACTGAAGGTAATACACCCTTTAAGAAAACAGTGTTTGTGACGTCCACAAGAAAGTAAAAGTGCTGTTGGTGTGGGTTGTTTCACTCAAGGAATCAAATGGTCAGGTGCCAAATTCCAAGCTATCCATATTCAGAACCCACTGAGGAAAGTGTGGACTAGAACTCCATCACCTTGGAGGGTTTAAAAAAGTTTTTTTACTATCCATCATACAGGAGATAAGAATTTTCAGTTAAATAACTGAGGTCTTTACTGGCACTGCAATTTCCCCACACCCAGGGAAAAGGCAGTACTGAAAACTTGCCTTCTAAAAGCCTTGGGTCAAAGAAATTGTCTCTCCAGGTCACCTGTGAAATCCATTCCTCTCAAAGATCAAAGTACCGAGCCTGACTTATCGCAAAGTCTACCAAAGGCCATATGTCTATTCATATTAAAATGCACACAGCGCTACAAACAGAAGGCGGCACAAATATAATAAATTTCATCAACACATAACAGGGTTTTAAAAAGTTAAAAGAGGGCACAAAATGCCAGATTTCAAAACAAATCTTTCTTGGTCCAAACTCCAACCCAAATAAACATACCTGTGCTTCATCCAAAATGGATGATGAGAAACGTGAAATTAAAATAGGATGCTGACACTTGCACACACATGAGAGATGGCGCAGCTATAACTGATGTATGGAAGGGTATTCAGGATGTATATTTGTGTTTTTATGCTTTTCTTCTTTTTTCCATGAAAACAATGTAATCAAGATACTTTTCATGGGCATGGCATAACTGTGCTGCATAGGGAAAAGTATGTTAAATTCATAACTATTAAACATAAATTATTTGCAATGTGGAATCTCTGAATTGACTTTTTTTCTCCTAAAAATGGATAATGTGTTCTGACAATATGGCTACCAAGGGTCAAATAGGCTGGCCTGCATCTTCAAGGAAATAAGCTAGAAACTGCCTCTCTTTCTGGCTACGTTCTAAAGTTACAGGCAAACATGTACACCTTTCAGATAGAACATATTACACATATCCTGAAAAACCATCAGAAGACATTCATGACATAAATGGATCTTTTGAATAAACTATGACGTACTGGCTTTAACTTGTCAAGATAGATGTCTTTTTCATATGGAACAGGAAGTCAGAAACAATCAAATCGGTCTTTGCTCAGTAATGTAAGAACGTCGCCATTATCACTGATAAGCCATTCTTGTGAGGAGTCACATCGTGAATCTGCCACATCTATCCTTTTTAATCTTTAAAAAAAAAAAAAGAAATGCTGTCTGGAGAAAAAGAATGACATGGAAAAGGCAATGACACCTGTGCCTGAGAAAGATCTGAAGGTTGTAACATCATGGGAAGTCCATGCCTAAATTTCAGGTCCACCAAAACAGCTAACTGACCCTATGGCAATGAGACCGGAGGAGACAGACTTTGGAACACACGAGGTTCATCACTTCATTAAATTCCTGCAAACAAAATCTGCATGTGATTAAACCTTACCTTGGAATTGAAGCAGACCTCCTATCAGGCCTGCAATGTACTCCTCCTGAAACAACACAAACGGCTGAACTGTGGACAATTCCCTTTTTTGTAGTAATTGTTGAAGTGCACTTTTCCCTCTAACCGCACTTCCCTTGAGTGTGTAGGAATTTATAGTTATATAGTCATAGTTATATGCTGTATGAGCTACTGCTCATGATGACGTTTGCTGTCTCCACCTACAGGGCCTGCTCGGTGCAGTGTGGTCGTGGAAACCAATTCTCGGTCTAACTTGAAAAATTCCTCGTTGTTAACAATTTTTAGGTTATTACATGTTAGCAACTCGTTACAGGTTACATTGATACGACAGACATTACAGAAACTTTGAGGAAGTGGAAATATTAGGTCTTACTCTTTGAAATCATAAACTGTTCTGCCCATAAGTGCATATATTATCATCACGTGTGCTACGTATGGCAATCATTACCATTAACCTTTTCAAATACATCATGTTTCTTTATTTAATACTATGAAAAGCCTACTGCCGGTTATTCAAATTGTCCACCTACTCAGGGGTTACGAAAGAAGTCTCCTTTTCAAAAACAAATCCCTGATTACAAATCTTGTGTGTGCCAGCTCCTTCAATACCAAAACGATAATGAAGTGGTTAAAAATAGCCCACCTTCTGGTCCTACTAGAATTGCCTCCTTCCATTTGGTCAGGCCATAGCTGGAGTACTGGGTGCAGTTCTGGTCACCACATTGTAGGAAGGATGTGATTACACTGGAGTGGATGCAAAGGAGAGTCACCAGGATGTTGCCTGGGTCGGTGCAATTTAGCTACGAAGAGAGGCTGGATAAGCTTGGGTTGTTTTCTTTGTCACTGAGATAGTCGAGGGGGTACCTGATAAAGGTGTATAAGATTGAGGGGACATGGACCAGGTGGACAAAAGGCAGCTGTTCCCTTACTTGAAGGGTCAATGATAAGGGGACACAATAATCGAGGTGAAAGGCAGGAGGAAGAAGGGTCTAGACCCAAAATGTCAGATTTCTTGCTCCTCTGATACTGCTTGGCCTGCTGTGTTCATCCAGCTCTACACGTTGTTATCCCAGATTCTCCAGCATCGGCA
This sequence comes from Ginglymostoma cirratum, assembly GCA_024137785.1. Classification (NCBI taxonomy): domain Eukaryota; kingdom Metazoa; phylum Chordata; class Chondrichthyes; order Orectolobiformes; family Ginglymostomatidae; genus Ginglymostoma; species Ginglymostoma cirratum. The sequence goes on from JAHRHZ010000139.1 coordinate 43,512,893, forward strand.
GATCCTACTATCTCTGTAACAGATTTAGAAGTGATGTGTGGAAAACTTTTTTTTTCACCCAGAAGATGGAGGGGTCTGGAATGCATTGCTTGGGAGAGTAGTTGAGATGGGTAACCTCACAATCTTCAAAAAAATACTGGGATGAGCACTTGAAATATCATAAAATTCAAGGCTATGGGCGAAGTGCTGGAAAGTGAGACAAGTGCAGATTTAGTGTAGTTTTGGTGTTCCAAACTTGATGGGCCAAAAAAGAGTTTCTCTGAACTGTACAGTTCTGTGAATAAACAATAACATAATTGTTACATCGTTACATAATTGCAACAATTTACAAACTCACTGAATATGACTTGTGTTACTACGTAGGGTGCAAAGAGCACAACAGCTTCATGTCTGATCTCTACCAGTTCCTGCTTTCTCTGCCCCAAGTCCTTGTGACATCACAGTAAATGGTGCCTACTGCAGTTAATCATAGTATTAACCCCTTCAGACCCATATATAGGTATTTGGGAGTGAGGCATCGACTTCAGCATTGATTTCTCTTACCCCGTCCATCCGTAACAACCATCAGAATTTGCTTTAACACCAAAATAGTGACTGAGGTTCAAAAATTTTACTGGGGACGCTGTAAAGGAGTTGAACCCATTCACATATTATGTGAAGCAAATTCTGTGACTGTGCACGATGTTAAGTTCTGCCGAAAGTGATTGTTTGGGTCTGATTTTTATCTTGGTTGCTGAGTCTCTATACAGTTTTAGACGTTATCATGTATAGGATACACATTTTTAGTTGTACTATTCTGTTCTCTGAGCTGAATTCCTCTCTCATCAATGGTCTTTTGTGTGTTCTAATTTTCTTCTTATAGGCAAGTTGTGCTCCACCCTATTGTATTTCTTCATGACATAGAACAGTGCATCATCCAATACCGCAAAGGGTTCACAGCCTCAGGCCTTCCTTCTGTAGAATTCCTGAAATGTTGTTGGACATAATCATGTTCTGTTTGGAGATCTTGTTAAAATTACACCAAAGCCATCTTTTTTTCTTGCAACACTTCCTTTATGTTTATTGAATAGACATTTAATACGTATTATCTCCTACAATAAATGAATCTTCTAATGAAAACTGCATATTCAATAAAAAAATTATCCCTAACCTTTGTCCAACAATCACACAAGAGTCGAATATTTATGAGTTTTCTATAAATAATCACCAAGAAATATTTTTCACATAGTGTCGCATTACATACCAATTATGACTAGATTCACTTCAAAACATTAATATTTCAAACTCACATTACATAACATTAGACTAATTGCCACTTTCACAATCTCCAACAGCAACTGGGAAAAAAAAAGAGGAAAACACAATGACCCATTAAGCATATTTTTAATAGTCTTTTACCTAATTAACTTCAATCATTTTTTTCACTTAATTAAGTTTGGAAATATGGTGTAAGGTGAATGCATTATAAAAACCCATGGGACATGATGTATGGCTCACTATGGTGCTGAGCATAGCCCATAACTTCTGTTAGTCATGAAATCTCAAGTGATTCCAATCACACAATAAAAGTCATATCCCCGAGTATCCTTCTAATGGATCACATAAAATTATTGTCTGCTGATTGTTTAAATTGGGGTAGTGGCTTTTTTACTGAAGCAATAATCAATGAAAGTTTTTTGTGAAAGTGTCCATGCTGGCATAGTGGGCTCATTTGCAGTTTAGGAACCTGATTTACTAATAGGTGGGGATAGCTATTCGCATTAGCTTCCCACCTAATTGAAGCGGCCCTGATTATAAGGGCTTACCAGCTACTGGATTTTTTAAGGCTCCTGCAACAATAGGGACAGAGAAGATGAAGAGGTCTGCCACTACCAGTAAACACCAGCCCCCCCACAAAAACCTTTCACGGCTCCCATTCTTACCTGGAGATCCTTGAAGGGGATCTGAGGGGTGTAGCAAAGTGATCTTTCCAAAGGGTAGGAGGATGAGGACAGCCACTTCAACCAGGACAGCACACTGGCTCAGTGGTTAGCATTGCTGCCTCATGGCGCCAGGGACCTGGGTTCAATTCTGCACCCAGACAACTGTCTGTGTGGAGTTTGCACATTCTCCCTACGTCTGCGTGGGTTTCCTCCCACAATCCAAAGATGCACAGGGAAAGTGGACTGGGCACAGTAAATTGCCCCACAGTGTCCAGGGATATGCAGGCTAGGTGGGTAAGCCATGGGAAATGCAGGGTTACAGAGAAAGGGCACGGACTTGAGTTTGGGTGGGATGCTCTTTGGAGGGTCAAAGTGGACTCAGTTGGCTGAATGACCTGCTTCCACACTGTAGACATTCTATGAACCAAGTAGGTATGGGTGAAAGTTACTGAGGAATTCAGTCAACAGCACAAGTGTAGCCCCTCCCAACTGGAGACAGTGTCCTAAAAGGAACCAGGGCCACTTTCAGGTTCCAAGCCCCACATTTCATCTTTCTCAGTAGTTTCTTACACTACACACCTCAGGCTGAGTCATCTTAGAGCTCTTCTTATTCTCTCCAAAGTCATTTTGAATCCCCATGTGAGCAGCAAAAACTCTCATTCACCTTCATTAACAGTAATGCACACTTATATACACATCCTACATTAGGGAACCCCTAATTCCAACTTTCTATTTGACATTTTGGAAAGGGATCACAATCGGCAAGAAATTGTTGGGACAGTCAGTGGTGCTATTCATACTTGCAATGTTTTCCAATGACAAAGCTTACTCCCGCTGCCTATATTTTCATCTTTTAATATTTGTAAAGTTTATAATCTCATAGTAAACAAAATAATGTCTTGTACAACACAAATCTGTGCATCAATAGCATCTCACAAACTAGTCAAGCAACAGCCCAAGATAGTCATATGCAGAAATCATACCTTACAATGTCCCAGTCACCACCACCATCTCTGGATATGTCCCGTCCCACCGACAGGATAGACCCAGCACACTTGGTGGCACAGTCACGTATAATAGTGGCACAATCGTTGTGCGAAATGGGACAAGACTTCGGACTGATTTGTAGCTTGAGATTGGGCATCCTTGAGGTGCTGTGGACCATCAACAGCACCAGAACTATATGCCAGCACAAACTGTAAGCTCATGGCTCGGCATATCCCCACTCAACTTTTACCAGCAAGCCAGGAGATCAACCCTGGTTCAATGGCAAGTGCAGGAGGGTATGCCAGGAGCAGCACCAGGTATACCTAAAAATGAGGTGTCGACCTGGCGAAGCTACCAAACAGGACTACTTGTATACCAAACAGCATTAGCGGCAAGTGACAGACCTTAATGACTCACAGCCAATGGATTAGATCAAGTTCTGCAGTCCTGCCATATTCAGTCGTGAATGGTGGTGGACAATTAAACAACTCACTCGAGGAGGAAGTTCCATAAATATCCCCATCCTCAATGATGGAAGAGCCCAGCACATCAGTGCAAAAGATAAGGCTGAAGCATTTGCAGCAATCTTCAGCCAGAAGTGTCGAGTGGATGATCCATCGCAGCTTCCTCCAGCGGTCCCCAGCATCACAGATGTTAATCTTCAGTCAATTCAATTCACTCTACGTGATATCAAGAAACAGTTGATCGCATCGGATATTGCAAAGGCTACGGGCGCTGACAACATTCCAGCAATAGTATGGAAGACCTCTGCTCCAGAACTTGCCACTCCCCTGGCAAGCTTTTCCAGTACAGTTACAACACTGGCATCTACCCAACAATGTGGAAAGTTGCCCAGGTATGTCCCGTACACAAAAAGCTGGACAAATCCAACCTGGCCAATTACTGCTATATTCTTGGTCATCAGGAAAGAGATGGAAGTGTCATCAACAGTGCAAACAACTAGCACCTGCTTGTGGAACTCCAGCAGCTGCCATCCCTTCCACTTCCAAACTATGTGCTAGCCACAGCCCTGTGGGAGTTCAAACCAAGGAGGGCACACCTGCATTTGTCTTTTAAATTCCCTTTAAATATTTTAAGACAAGAATATGCAGTTATATAGAGTTGAGGTTAAAATCAGATCAACTATGATCTTATTGAACAGCAGGTCAGAGTGAGTGGCCTACTCTTGCTCTTTGCTCATATGTGTCTTTAGACCTACACAGCTTGTCTGGGTCCCTTGGCTGTAAAAGGCTTGAAGTCATCAAATTAAAGCCCCAAGGCCAACAGGCTCCACTGTAGGACAGGCTCCCTCCCCACAAGCAGTGGACCCTTGGACTGCATTGACACGTAATGGAAGGAAAAGGAAAAAGACAACCTACTGAGGGCAATTGGATAATACGATTGAAACTTCATTGTAAATATTTGGTCATATTTCTATACAAATGTTCCCTTTTCATTTTCAGCTGTGTTAACCTTTCAGTGAATAACAGATCCTCAGTGAACGATGAGCACAGTCTTCTCAGTCCCTCAATGATATGGACAAAGGTGAGTCTATTGGTAAAAATAGTGGCAATGTTGAAGAAATTCTCACTATTAAGAAAGAAATGTCTTCTTCTCTGCCCGCGATTTTAAAATGAGAACCACACTAGGACATGGCGAAGCCTATTTCATGCATTGTTAGCTAATCTCACCTCATATGCTGTACATTGTTTGGTATTTTACAAGACAGTGAGATATGGTGATAATACCCAATGTGAAAGTCAAAGCAGAGTGCCTTAACACTCCATTTCACCACTTGCTCCTCCAGGTCTCAATTCCGCAACATCTCAGGGAATACTCCACAGGCAGTGCGTGCCCACATCGTTTGTGTATGGAAATTGGCATGCACCATCTTCATCATATCATCATGACATATCTCCGACTTGCTTAGAATACATTTCATCACTTTCAGAGAATCCCTACAGTGCGGAAACAGGCCCTTCGGCCCAACAAGTCCACACCGACCCTCACAGCATCCCACCCAGACCCATCCTGCATAACCCACCTAATCTACACATCCCTGAACACTACGGGCAACTTAGCCTGGCCAATCCACCCAGCCTGCACATCTTTGGAATGTGGGAGGAAACCGGAGCACCCGGAGGAAACCCACGCAGACATGGGGAGAATGTGCAAACTCCACACAGACAGTTGCCCGAGGCTGGGATCAAACCCCGGTCCCTGGCGCTGTGAGGCAGCAGTGCTAACCACTGAGCCACTGCACCGCTTGTTATTTCCAAGCGACGGGCCTCCATCTCATTCCTTTTTGAAACTGGTGCTTTATTCAGAACTTAGAGCCTTCTGGTATGTTTGCCTTGCCTCGACATTGAGGACAGACTCAAAGCCAGATGGACTGTCAGATCTGTCAGCAATAATTAGTCAAGATGGGCATTTATGTTGCTGTATAGAACTGTGCTATACCACTGTTACACCTGCATTGCCAGCAGGTTATACAGCAAACATAATGCTTCAACCAAACGGCCATGTTTCCAAATTTAAAGGGAGTAGATCCCAGTCAGGAACAGTCAGCAGTCAGGCGGTTCCACAACAGTCAATCAGGAGCAAGCTCCATTATCAGTCCAGGGTATTGAATACAATTCAGTTGGCCGCTTGTGGTGATCAGTATCGGTATTCTGACATAACGGGGAGTGGGTCACACTCAGTTCTGAAGGTCTAGTACAACCAGACAGCGAGTAATGGTAATTTAGTTGGGGAGCTGTACAGATATCAGTCGGGGATCTAGTCACTCATCAGATGAGGCTGTCCCACCAAGTTTGTCAGTGGTGGGAGGGGCTGTTCATTGGCAAAGTCAATTGTGAGGATTGGAGGCAGCTTGCTGGGCTGCAGAAGAGGTAAGAACTGTGAAGCGGATGGGGTGGGGTGAGGGACAACTCAACATATAAGGGGTGGGGGAGATAGCAGACTGTGGGAGGTCAATGGGATGTTAACGGTTACCACTGACCTGTGATCAGGGGTGCGTGGGCAGCTATGCTTGGTGGAACCACGCAGTATGCCTAGGACTTGGGATTGTGGTGGGGGTGTAAAATGGGCAAATAGACAATTAAATTCTGGAGTTGGGTGGGAATGTGGGAAGATCAAAACTGATGGGGTTAAGAGAGAGGGCGAGGCAGTTGAAAATATGAAGGTTTGGGAAGGAGGTTGCTTTGATGAATATTCTGAGCCTGCAATGCATTTCTGAGTGGTCAGAATGCGTGTGCTTTCTACATCTGTGACAGACACTTATGGGTGACTGGAGGGCATTCAAGGGACATTAAACAACCACCTACACAGTACAGGTCAGAATCATTTGTATCACTGAATTCTGTATGTGAAATTGACACATTGACTGACTGCGTTAACTAAAGATCTGAGCCACAATCATGACCATATAATTCAACATTACAAATTAAACTTAAATATTAGCTGTGAAGCATGAGTAAAGTCAGGTGAGCTGTAAAGTTTCACGCAAGTTCCACAATTTGCAATCACCTTCCATGTTGTTGTAACCTACACAAAAGTTCAGGAGCTGCTCACTTTGCACGGCAGGCTATGAAACATCAACACTGTCATCCCTGTAGGCAATGCTGCCTTTCCTGTTTAATGTGAGGGTTCAGAGTGGGAAGAAGTTCTGTTCCTGCTATCACACATGCAATCACTCCCCTTTGTGTGTGTTAAATGGCTTCACCACCACATATCTGAATGAGGTCAGCAATGAAAACTCCAGATAAAGGCATCCCATTGCCCTCCCTGGTGGACACCTCGATACCCCAATATTTTGAGGACACTGTTGAAATTTCATTTGTGCATACTACGACTGCTGAATGATCAAATTACTGCGAAGCTGTAATTCAGACACAGAGGCTGCTACACTGGAGTGTCCACAGCAATGGATATGAAATGCAGGAATCTGGAATTCCAGGACCAGCATCAGACTCCAGTGGATGAGGTGCAGATTCCTGATGTGGAGTTTCCAGATAAACGTGCCTTCATAATGAATAAATACAGGAGGCCCACATTGCTTATATTCCATGAAATGCTGTGCATATGAGAGAGGGGCAATGGTGCTATACTGTACGTAGGCAAAACAGTCAGAATGCCATGTCATTATGCCTCCTGTATCTGCTGTGCAAACCCATCTTCCAGTAGGTCCAATGAAGAGCATAAGGTGTCTTATCAACATCAGGCTCCCATGTAGATCTGATCTGAGTGCTTGTTGAAGGCAGCAGAGATAGAGGATGCTACTTGGGACAACTGGAGGGGATAAGGTGATGTGATGGGCAATGAGGATCTGCGACAGCCACAGCATTGTACTGAGTAGAAAAATGAAGCCACTCATCAGAAGAAACAGCACTTTCTGCATCTTCCAGGGCAGCAACATTGGCCAAAGCAAACCAGGCAGGACTTCTTTGTTGAACTCTTCCAATGGGCCTGAGTTGTGTGAGGTTACCTTTCACTGACTATTAATGTTTTGATGATGCAAGATCAGTAATTCCTATTTAAACCCAATTGCAGATGTAGCTTACCAGTTTGATCTTAATACGTTTAATAAAAATAAAGGTTGCAAACTAATGGAAACCTTTACAATTTCTCATGGTCCCTCATTCAATTGTGACAAGTTTCATGTTAGAATAGGCCCTATGGAAAGGATTACTATTGTTCAGACAGGGTTAGAAAATTTTGTGGCACTAAAGATTGCTAGTCTCTTTAGCTTATTTTTTGGAGCTACAGTTCAAATGACAGTTACTGACAGAATTGATGCTGAAAAGTGAACATTCACTTAAAAATGTAATAATTTATTTGCAAAGAATTTTGAACTGTGCTGCCTATATACCTCCAAAGTTTCCTTTCTCTTACCCCTCCAACGACATCTAGATGCAGTCCCAGGGTCTGCAGCTATGATGGATGAAGCTGCCCTACATTGGTGCCTATTTGCCTTGAATTTTTGAGTGAGAAATCCCATGGATATTTGTGGCCAGAGCACCCAGACATGTCAAGATCACTAGTCCAATGCATACTCATCCTCTTTGCTTAAACTCATACAGGGTCGCAGATTGCCAGTAGGGTGGAAATGGAATCCTGAGGCAGTCCGGTTGTGTCTGGACTTTCCATTTCTAGGGATGTTAATGTAGTCCATGAAGGATCCTCTCCTCATATGGGGAGAGGAGTTGAATGTCAAGCACCCCACCATCTGTCTTAGTATCTTCAGAATTATTGTGGGCCAATTTCACTTGGAATGAGGAAAAGGAAGGAATTGAGTGAGATGGAAGTGGATGGCACAGATGTAAGTATTAGTTCAGATGGGGGTGAAAGGTGGTGAGGTGTCCCAAATGAGTAAGTAGGAAGTGCATGGGGAAGGACAGGTTAATATTCTCATGGAATGGGGCAATTGAAGCCAAATGAGAGCAATTGAAGGAAGGTGCTGTATGTAATGATGTAAGTGATACATCATGAGCCCTGGCAGGACGTGAGTGCAGAAGCAGAGTTTGCGAGTGTGAGGTAGCAGAGAGAAGATGTTGGCACTTATACTTACAAAACAGAGAACATCATTACCCTTCTTGAGGCACTGATGGACATTCCTCAAGACCACAGACACTGAACTGATTGGTAGCTTCAACCAGGCTGCAGGGATTTTATGGCTTGGCCTCGTTTTCTGATCTACAGAATAGAAGACATCTCAAGCACTCCACCTACCAGGATCTTTGGGCACCTGACAGCAAATCAGAGTGCCAGCTCGCTGCTGCTGACCAGCTCCTCTGCAATTCTTCCCACACTGTGCAACTGCAGGGAACTATTCCCAGCTTGCAATAATTGACCTGGTGCATAGCTGGGATTTAAGTAAGGTGCAGGCTGCATGAATTCTGGAAGGAGCATTTGCATCTAAGCTGACAGCATGGAAGTTTCTGTACGCAATAAGGCGAGAAGAGAACTGCACAAGATACCAGGCTAGAGCTAGAGCTCATGGAGAGAACCCCTCCATGAATCTCCCAGAAATAGACAGTTTGCCAACTTTTGAGCTATTTTGTTTTTCCTCTAACATGCATCTCAGCGGAATGTTCATCCTTTGACATTTCTTTCTAGTCACTGAACAGGACTTATAATTTCAAGGTGGACCGCAATAGTCTGGGAGAGGTTTTATAGGCCAGGGATCAGCCAGAGATTTTCCCCATCCCCAGTGAAATGTGAAACCAAATATAAACATGGAAATTACTGAGAGCTGCAGGTCTTTCAGGTATTTTCTTTCATTCTTTGACGGCATGTAGATATCACTGGCAACGACCAACCCAAATCACCCATGAACTGACTGATCAGGTATGCCATTTCTGAGGGATATTTATAGACAGCTACATTACTTCAGATCTGAAGTCACAAAAAAAGCCAGACTAGGAAAGGATGGCAAATTTCTCTCTGTACGGAGCATTAGTAAACCAGCTGTGTGTTCACAGCAGTTAATATTATTCTCGTAGTCACCATCACAGATGGCCAGTTTTCAACTCAAAATTAAATTAATTCAAAGTTCCCCAGCTGCTGTGAACTCATGAGACAGAACATGAACCTGGATCTTCTGGATTACTAGCCAATGGCATTACCAGGAAGGTACAATCTTTCCTGCAATTATCGCTCCAGTCTCAGTGATCAGGACTTTCAGGGATAAAAGGTACTGCAGATGCTGGAGAATCTGAGATAACAAGGTGTGGGGGCTGGATGAACACAGCAGGCCAAGCAGCATCAAAGGAGCAGGAAAGCTTGACGTTTCGGGCCTAGACCCTTCATCAGAAATGGGGGAGGGGAAGAGGGTTCTGAAATAAATAGGGAGAGAGGGGGAGGCGGATAGAGGATGGATAGAGGAGAGGATAGGTGGAGAGGAGGCAGACAAGTCGAAGAGGCGGGGATGGAGCCAGTAAAGGTGAGTGTAGGTGGGGGGTGTAGGGAGGGGATAGGTCAGTCCAGGGAGGACGGACAGGTCAAGGGGGTGGGATGACGTTAGTAGATAGGAGATGGGGGTGGGGCTTGAGGTGGGAGGAAGGGAAGAACAGGTTCGGGAGGTGGAGATGAGCTGGGCTGGTTTTGGGATGCGGTTGGGGGAGGGGAGATTTTGAAGCTTGTGAAATCCACATTGATACCATTGGGCTGCAGGGTTCCCAGGCTGAATATGATTTGCTGTTCCTGCAGCCTTCGGGTGGCATCACTGTGGCATTCGGGTGCTGATTAGAATCATTCGCCATTGCCACTTCATTAACATGGCTCTGCTTGGTCAGTGTTCAGAAATCTTGAATTTTTATGGTAGAAACCTGGAGATCCTAATCCTTGTCTTTCTCTTTCTGATTGCTGCATATGGTAAGTGTTCACTTTTTGAGTGCAAGGACAATTAGAATCAAACCTAACATGCCTAGAAATAAGTTATTTTCCCCCCAAAAGCAAAACAACAGTAGCTTAAATTTATATATGCCCAGTCCCTGTAATGTATTGAAACATCTCAAGATGCCTCATTGGAGCTTCAAGTTACGACAACAGACCCATAAAGCATATCAGGCCTGGTGACCAAAAGCTTGGTCAAAGAGGTAGGTTTAAGGAATGAAAGCAAAATACAGCAGGTGCTGAAAATCTGAAACAAAGGCAGAGAATGCCGGATAGACTAAGCAGGTCTGGCAGCATCCACACAGAGGAACAGGTTTTAAGGGATGTCTTAAAGGAAGTCAGCTATGCAAAGGCTACATGGTTTAAGGACGGTATTCTAGAGCCTAGGGCCCGGCAACTGAAGACATTGCCTCCAACATAAAAGTCATTAATGTGGGGAAGCACAAGAGCCCAGAATTAGAGGGGTGCATGTAGAATTTTTACTCAACTATTCCTGTTCTTCAGATCAGATAAATTAGTCCTTTGTATTACAGCAGAAACTGTGCTGTGAACAGAAAAAAAACATAAGTCCACTGGCTGCATTAAAACATTAGAAGTTCTTCATAAAAATTGCTGTTATCAATTTTAAAATACGGTTTCGTGACAGCATGTTTTTTTGAATATTTTATTTGGGGAAAAACTGATCATTTTCAGTTTAGTTCTTTAAAAGCCAACCTTTGTTTTGTTTGAATGTAATCCCCTAGAGGAGTACTATTAATATACCAGACAGAATCTTTACTAACTCAAAACTATGGACTTCTCAGCTCCATTAGGTAGAGAGATAAATGACAGACTGAAGCAGAAAATAACTAGTGCAGTATCCCTGAGGTGAGTTTCTGCTTCATGCTGATTAACTTCCATCAACTAGTCTAATTATTTCTCTTAATTGTACAACTGCAGAATCCCATTAAATGTAACATAATACAGTATTGCTGCTCAATGACACACTTGACTAAATGAAACAGCATAAAATGTAACATTACAAAGTGTGATGAGATGTAAATTTCAAAGAAATGAAAAGAACTCACCAGAAGAGCATGGAATATAATTACTCGTGTTCCATAAGTATTCCAGAAAACAGTGAAAGGTCTTCACTTTTACGCTGTTAAATATACACATCTATATGCCAGTTTTCCAAATTCAAACAGTTTCCTCCCAAAAATATGGAAAACTATTTTTAAAAAATATATATTATTCTGGCCACAAATGTTTATTATGTCTCCTGAAACATATTTGCAATAGAATGCATACTCAAATGCAAAATGTTATGATATTTACTAGAAAAAGAAATCTTTAATCAAAACCCTATTTTTTCATTCATTAACAGGAAGACTAGTAAGCTGCATGGTGATGCTGAGCAACATTTCATTTGAAAAGCATAGAAACATTAATAAAATAATTTAAACATCTTCTAAAGCTTTGAACGTACAAACATGGAACTTTTCATCAAACCCTTGGAGAAAGTTTTATTAATACCAATACTCCTGTTGAATTGGCCATGAACAATGGTAAAACAAGAACTGCATCTTTCTCTTCCTGCAATTATCTTTCTAATTCTTCCTATTGTTCTGCTCATCCACCAATATTTTACCCTCCTCTTCCTCCCAGAGTGATTGTAGTTCCTTTTGTTGGTATCTCTGCACCTATGTAAGCATCTGACTTGCATTTTGAGACAGTAAGAACTGCTGATGCTGGAGTCTGAGATAACACAGTGTGGAGCTGGATGAACACAGTGGGCCAGGCAGCATCAGAGGAGCAGGAAAGCTGACGTTTTGGGTTGGGATCCGTCTTCAGAAATGGGGGAGGGGCAGGGGTCTCTGAAATAAATAGGCGGGGGGGGTCGGTGACAGCAGGTAGATAGTGGAGCGGACAGGTGGGAGAGAAGACGGACAGGTCAAGGAGGCAGGGATGAAGCTAGTAAAGGTGAGTGTAGGTATGTAGTGGTGGGGGTTGGTCAGTGAGGTGGGAGGAGCAGATAGGTGGGAGAGAAGACTGACAGGTCAAGGAGGCGGGGATGAAGCTAGTAAAGGAGATGGTAGGTTGCATTTCAATTTTTTTTCTTTCAATAACACTTTCTGTCATAATATAAAACAGGTACTTTAGAATAAGACATCCATTGTACACTACATTCAATCTTCCTCTCCATAAATTCCAATGGCGAGTATACTTCAAAACCACTTAATTGTCTATAAAGCACTTTGGACTGCCTTAAGTTGTGAAAGATATTATATAATGCATAATAGTATACATCCTTTCTGATCGTGGCTAAACCCACTGGCAAGTTTAAATTTTACCTAAATACTACAGTTGCTGACTATTTTCTACAACTCTCACTGCAAGAAGAATGATATAGTTGGTTTCTGAAGGGAAAAGGCTATATACAAACCAAACACAGGGTATTTCATTATTTTTCCAATGATTAAAGTTCAAGTTAAACTTATTAACTACAAAGCTTTATGAAGTCAAACAAATTGAATTTTGAAGTTAGAAATAAACTTCAGATCAATAAAATGTATTTTGAAATTACAATTAACTGTTTTAATTTTTCCAATAACAACAGAAGACACTCCCTCATTGCCCATAGCTCTCATCTTCTCCTCTATACAAACATCTCTCTTATTACTCTGGCATTCTTAAATCTTCAACAGCATCTTCCAAATCTCTTACAATTGGAAGGCTCAGCGAATCAGTTGAATGGGAACATCATTTGTAAGTTCCCATTCAAGTCAAGCACCAGCCTATCTGGGCATTATATCACTGCTCCTTCTTTGTTGCTGACCTAAAATTCAGGGCCTCATAATCCAGCAGAACTGTGGGTGCATTGCACACATCGAAGTATCTTACGAAAGGCTTGCATTAAGGGCAATTAGCAACACATGTCATGTCATCAGCAACAACTATATACCCAAGGATGAATAATATAAATAACAGTTTTAATGTGAAAATAATACCAGAAATTCGCCAAGTGCTTTCAAGTAATTTTCAAGCTCAAAAGAAACAAGAAGTCATACCACAAAATGCAAAGTTTGCATGTGTAATTGCATAAACCAACAAAGACAATTTGGATATACTGAGAAGTTCTGTAATCAGGCATATGCTCAATTTACAGTTTGTTTGATAATTGACTGAAAGAGTTTGGGAGAAAGATATCACACGAAAACTGAATCACCAAATTTTCGAGGTACAGAAGTTTGTTTCATTGCATAACTGGCCAGATTTAAGACTTTTCCAGCAAAAAACAAATCTCTGTATTCTTTACCCCATTGTCATCTGGCCTTTTTGTTGGTCAAGAATGCCCAGTGTGCATTCACTGCCCCCACTGAAATTGGTTTTCCTTATTTTACATTGGGCATGGAAATCGGACAAGCTAGTAGGACAGGTGTTTCAATGATTCCTCTTTAAATGTAGTATCTCGTGCCACTGCAATGGGGCAGGAAGTCATTTGTACTGACGTTATTGATGTGCAGCTGGAACAGGAAGTTGGTGCCCTCTGTGGTGATAGGGGTATGACATCACTATGGCACACACAACACCATTTGCTGCCCTGCTCCAGGGCTTGGCTCAGCTTGTTGCCCTGCCATGAATGAACTGCTACTCCTGAGATCAAAAGGGTTGATCCACCCCAGTGAGCTGTAAGTGTTGCTGACACAATTTTCTGATAGAGGCTAGGACCCCAACCATTTCAGCAGAGGCCAGCACATAATTTCTGACTGCTTTTTTTCCCCTCTATTTAAAACCTGATTTGAAGACCACAAGTTTAATTTTTGATGCACTGTGCTGGTAAATTAGTCTCTGATAGAGTTAGGAATTTTGTTAATGATTTGATTTGTCATCTTAATTTTTTTATTTGTAGGAATTCTTGAAAGTTCATTTAGGATTCATTGCTTTTAGAGGCTTAAGCTTTTTTGTTTTGTTGGGCCATTTTCTTTGCTTTTGTGTTTCCTACCTCCTTCTGTTCTTGTGTGTTGTTTGCTTTGAGCCAATTAAAATTATGCTCAAAGATGCAACGTTAGAAAAATACGAATTATTATTGAAGAGGTTAATTTACATTTAGCCAAAGTCCAAATAGCATGCAAGATTTTTAACATGATAGATTGATCAATTACTAAACTTTACTGGGCTTTTATTCCATTGCTACTTTAGCAAAAATATTATCTATGATCATTATTTTGTTGATATAATGGGTAGAAATGATAATCTAATAGCAGTCAATTTTAAAAACCATCTAGAAGTCAGAGCAATATTTTTTTCATAAAGTACATAGAGTTCAACTCTGCAAAATACAGGCTAGAAATTCTGGTGCCCTGATTTTAGGTGCATTTTAACATTTGTGTAACCACCTCATTGCCCTCTGCTGCCCTGAACTTTATTTTGCATAAGACATGGAGCCAAACAGCATTGTGAAGAAACCATATGTCCCTCCCCCCCATCCCCGTGGCCTTCCTCTTTTAGAGGCACAATTCCTATAAAAAGAAGCTTCAGCAATATACTGCAGACTAATGGATGACACCTATCTTTAAAAGTAAGGGAGAGGAGAGGAGAAGATACCCTGCTTTAGTGACACTACCTGGACACATTAGTCACAGGAAAAAACCAGGAAGGATGCCGTATTTCTGCCAAGCAACAGGAAGTCTTCAAGTCTGAGCCTCCACAAAGAATGCGTGCATGTGACTTTGTTTCTTCTGTATTGTTGTACATAATATTTCATTTTGGGGAAGTGTTAGAGAGATTAGCAGGTTGATTATCTGCTGGCAAAAGTTCTGGAGAGGGACTTGAACTCAAAGCTTCTGACTTAGAGGCATGGGTGCCAGCTCACCAGTTTGGGGGCCAAGGCAGCCACTGACCAGACTGAGAGATCAAAATGTGCAACATTGCCAGAAAATGTTTTAATGTCCTTAGGTAATCGAAGTGAGTAAATGTATCTGTCACGCTGCTCAATGTATTAAATACCAATCAGGGGCTAAGAGCTTGGAAGGACTGCATCAGGCGTAGGAGATTGTGTAAAGTTTGGAGGCTATTTCTTCCACTGTGTCAGTTGGGGCCATTGCCTTGACACCATCTTGGCAACTCTACCAGCATAATTTATGATGGAGTGTGTGCTGGATGCTGTCTTAGCTTCAACTACAGCATGTGAAGTTCTCTCGATACCTCAATTCTCCAGTAGAATCTCAGTCATAGGGTCCAAGATCCCTTTCTGCTGTTGTCCAGCACAGACAACAGCCACTGTGAATTTTTCAACAAGACATATTCGCACTCACAATAAGCTAACAATCAGTGCATCCCGTAGGAGTAGTGCAGAGATACTGAAGCGAGAACCTGCTGCTCTCTATCAGGATGACCACATTCAGACTCTCAACATTGTCACTCGAGAGGTGACACTGCTGTCGTCTCTACGCTAGCCAGCCCTGTCTATTGACATCTGCGCCAGTCTGAAGTCAGGTCCGTAAGGCCAGAGCTGCCCAAGAGAATTCTACCTGTCAATAATCTGCAGCCTCCCCACAAAGAAAACCAGTTGCCTTCCTCCAGTTGTGCTGCAGCCACTGGGATATTTGAGAATCCAGGTCATTGTGAAATACTTGACTAAGTTCTATGGTTATTTACTTTTGATGCAACTACTTCCTGAGGCACATAGAAATGGTGCTCCGAGAATACTCCTTTAGCATCAGGTTGGCTTCGCAGAATATTCCTTCTGCATTCGCAGTGGAGAGGTTCCTTTTGCTGCATGTCCTGATCAAGTGCTACTGCTCCCATGCCTCTAACTGTGTTATTTCCTTTCTTTCAATAGTCATCTCAAAATCTTCCATACCTCTCCATCAGCTAACTACAATGTTCCCACAAGCATTACTGAATGTCAAAAGCGATTTGAGTGAACACTTTAGGGTCCAGAATGGTCCATCATGCTTGTTGTTTCAGGAAAACATTCCCTACATTAGCAGCTATTCATTCTCCCAGGCTGATCTTTACCCATTCATCGGTCTGTTTCACTTTCCGTCTGGGCTCCAGATGGGCAGGTGATGGCCTTGTGGTATTACCGCTGGACTGTTAATCCAGAGACCCAGGGATTGGTGGATGGTGGAATTTGAATTCAATAAAAAAAAATCTGGAATTAAGACTCTAATGATAACCATGAACCCATTGTCAATTGCTGGAAAACTCATCTGGTTTGCTACTGCCCTCTAGAGAAGGAAACGCTCAACCTTACCTGGCCTTCATTACGTGTGACCAGAGACCGAAAGCAATGTGGTTGACACTCAATTGCACTCTGGGTAATTAGGCAATAAATGCTGGCCTAGCCAGTGATGTCCTCATCCCGTGTGGCTTGGGGAGCAGTAGCATTTGATCAGGACATGTAGACAAGGCAGCAAAAGGGATCTCTCCACCAAGGGTGCAGAAGGAATACACTGAATGGAAAACAAAATCTCCATCTATGGTTTGTTCTTTCTCCCTTCCATCACGCCAACTTCAGCATATATACCAACCTTTTCCTGGCTACTATCATTCTGAAGAAGAGTCACTGGACCTGAAACATTAATTCTGCTTTCTCTCCACACATGCTGCCAAATCTGCTGAGCTTCTCCAGCAATTTCTGATTTTGTTTCTGCTTTCCAGCATTCACAGTTCTTTTCGTTTTTTTTTTTTATTTAGACATTGCTTACATGTTCACGGACCAGTTTTGGGATCCCGTCAGTGCAATAAACCATTGATGTTAGTGACATTATAATCATGTTCTCAGCACCCTCAGGTTTACCAACAGCAAGTATCTGTATGTGCAGAAACAGTTCAGTAACTGTACTCACATACTGAAAAACATAAGATGGGCCTCTCAATGCCACTGAATATTATGTACCTTCTCAGTTGAACTTATTCGCTCTCTGCAGTATAGATAATTTATATTCATTTTCTCATGGTTACTGGTAAAATAATTAATTACTATGTTTAATCAATCTGCTGAAACATCAATTTTAATCATTTTATAGCATGGGTAAACTAAACTAATTGAACAAGTTTATTTACATGATTCGCTACTTGAGTTAAGATTCCTCACTTGTGAGTGGACTGTTACATGTATTAAGGCTGGCCTATTGTCCTCTGCAGGGAAGCTTTATTGCAATTCACTCCAGCATAGATTTCTCTGTGAACAAACATTATTTAAAAAAAAATCAGTTCACTAGTACTCATTGTTAACGCGATTCATTTGCATTCATTCATTCAAAGATAAAAATATCTCTTTCAAGCTAAATTATCTGAACAATTCTGAGGCAATTGAAAACATTACTGGGAGATTTTTAAACTATCAACAGGAAATGCTCGAAACATGCAGCAGCTCAGGCACAGAAATCATGTAGAAGAAGAAAAAAAATGTGCTTCAGGTCTCAACCTGAAGTGTTAACTCAGTTTCTCTCCACAGATGCCGCCAGACCATTTGAATATTTCTGACAAATTCTGCATTTATTTCAGAGTTGCCCTATTTAAAAATCTCGTTTGTACTCATTATAGCCTACAAAGTACCCAAGGCGTTAATTTTCAATTTTATCGTCTTTGCGGCAACCTTGTGGAGTAGATTATTCATCCGTTGTTATGGACATTTGATTTCCACTTAATTTAAGTAATTGATATTTCATTGGGCTTGAGAGAGAGAATGGGAAAGGAGGAGGAAATCACGTTTATATCGCATATTTCACAACCACAGGTTATGCCAAAACACTTCAATGTTCACCTAAAAACATCCAAAATGACTGTTGTAGAGTCGTAATGGTTTACTGCATGGAAACAGACCCGTTGGCTCAACTTGACCATGCTGCCCAGTTTTCACAATTAATCTAGTTCCATTTGCCTGGGTTTGGTCCATATCTTTCCACACCTAGCCCATCCATGTACTTGTCCAAAAGTTTCTTAAATGATAAAATTGTACTCACCTCCACTACAACATCTGGCAGCCTGATCCAAACACTCACTACCCTCTTTGTGAAAAAATTGCCTCTCTGGACCCTTTTGTATCTGTCCCCTCTCACTTTAAACCTATGCCCGCTAATTTCAGACTTCCCTACCATGGGGAAAAGATGTTGGCTATCTACCTTCTCTAGAATGTGGAGATGCTGGTGTTGGACTGGGGTGGACAAAGTCAGAAGTCACATGACACCAGGTTATAGTCCAACAGGTTTATGTGAAATCACAAGCTTTCAGAGTGCTGCTCCTTCATCAGGTGAAGGAGCAGTGTTCCAAAAGCTTGTGATTTTAAATAAACCTGTTGGACTATAATCTGGTGTTGGGTGACTTCTGACTTTACCTTATCCAGGCCTAATGATTTTATAGACCTCTAGAAGGTCACCCCTCAGTCTCCTATGCTCCAGGGAAAAATGTCACAGCTTATCCAGCCTCTCCGTAGAACTTAAACCTTCCAGTCCAGGTAGCATCCTAAAAAATCTTTTCTGGTAGCATAGGAAATGTGGAATAGACACAAAGGCAATTAGATAACTGATGAGGTCTTCTGTTTGTGTGATGTGTTTTGACTGATAAGTATTGGCCAGGACACTGGTGGGAAATGCTCTACTCCTCTTCCATGTTGGGGCATTGGATTTTCACTTGAAATGATACAGGGGCTCCTTGCTCAGTCACATTTCTGAAAACCAACAGGTCTAATGATGGTCCTGTGTATTGCGATAGATCAGCAACCTAAATATTGACTCTAAAGGGCCAAGTCACAGTGTTCTGACCCAGAAGAATATGTACTAGCACTGAGCAGCAAGAGGTGTACATAAATAACATAGAGAATAGGAGCTCAAACTACACCAATGCTGTTTGGGAACTTAAATTTCAAAAATGTCTGAGAAACATAAGACAACAATTCGGTAAAAGTGACTATGAAGGTTTTAAATTGCAATTTAAAAGCCCCTCATTCACTAACACTCTGGAAGGAAAGAACAAAGAACAAAGAACAAAGAAAACTTACAGCCCAGGAACAGGCCCTTCGGCCCTCCAAGCCTGTGCCGATCCAAATCCACTGTCTAAACCTATCGCCCAATTCCTAAGGATCTGTATCCCTCTGCTCCCCACCTACTCATGCATCTGTCCAGACGCACCTTAAATGAATCTACCGTGCCTGCCTCTACTACCTCTGCTGGCAACGCGTTCCAGGCACCTACCACCCTCTGTGTAAAGTACTTTCCGCGTGTATCCCCTTTAAACTTTTCTCCTCTCACCTTGAACGCGTGACCCCTCGTTATTGAATCCCTCACCCTGGGAAAAAGCTTATCTCTATCAACCCTGTCTATACCCTTCATGATTTTGAAGACCTCAATCAGGTCCCCCCCCAATCTCCTTTTTTCTAATGAAAACAATCCTAACCTACTCAACCTCTCTTCATAGCTAGCACCTTCCATACCAGGCAACATCCTCGTAAACCTTCTCTGTACCCTCTCCAAAGCTTCCACATCCTTTTGGTAATGTGGCAACCAGAACTGTACACAGTATTCTAAATGCGGCCGAACCAAAGTCTTGTACAATTTTAACATGACCTGTCAGCTCTTATACTCAATACCCCGTCCGATGAAGGCAAGCATACCATATGCCTTCTTGACCACTCTAGCCACCTGTGCAGCCACCTTCAGGGTACAACGGACCTGAACTCCCAGATCTCTCTGCTCATCAACTTTTCCCAAGGCTCTTCCATTTACAGTATAGTTCGCTCTAGAATTAGACCTCCCAAAATGCATCACCTCACACTTGCCCGGATTGAACTCCATCTGCCACTTCTCCGCCCAACTCTCCAGTCTATCTATATTCTCCTGTATTCTTTGACAATCCCCTATGCTTTCTGCTACTCCCCCAATCTTCGTGTCATCTGCAAACTTACTGATCAGACCACTTATGCCTTCTTCCAGATCATTTATGTATATCACAAACAACAGTGGCCCCAGCACTGATCCCTGTGGAACACCACTGGTCACCTTTCTCCATTTTGAGAAACTTCCTTCAACTACTACTCTCTGTCTCCTGTTGCTCAACCAGTTCTTTATCCACCTAGCGAGAACACCCTGCACACCATGTGACTTCACTTTCTCCATTAGTTTACGATGGGGAACCTTATCAAACGCCTTACTAAAGTCCATGTAGATGACATCTACAGCCCTTCCTTCATCTATCAACTTGGTCACTTCCTCAAAGAAGTCTGCTCTTCTTACCTCGTCTTGATCTATGTGACTCCAGCCCCACAGCAACACTATAGAATCTTAATTATCTTCTGAATTGTCCAGCAAGTCAAACAAGTGGCACATCACCCACAGAATGAGTTGAAACACCACACATAAAAAATTCCTAAAGTGACAGCTCAGGTAACATTGTAAACATTGTCCTTTAACCTCTCTCAAACACAGAACAAACGCTTACTTTAAAGCAATTTGCAAGCATAGCCTGGAGTAACCACTGTTATCCATGCAGGATGGAAAGCTGAATTAAAAGAATGTGGGTGGGAGTGATGAGAGAGGGGTATTTAGAGTTGGGGTGCCAGTGCCATGAATGTGGAGATGAGAAAGGTACTACAGCATGGTGACTGAAAGGTTTAAAGTCTGCCTTTTAAGTGAGGAAGAGGGAGGAAAATAGAGTTGTACAAGTAGAGATAACAGTTAACATCAGGTAGCATTGGGCTAAGGAACAGTTGAATAGTCAAAATATATGTTAGAATGAAGACAAAGGGGCAGGTGAAGGATTTCATGGAAGAAAGAATGTTTCGAATTAAAAGGAAAATTGATTAGTGAAAAAATATTATGGAGCCAGAGTTAAATAAGGGAAATCGACCAGAAAGACACAAAAAAGCTCAAGCTTCCGACATGACATCAACAGATCAAAATAGCTGATTAGTGGTCTACAATATCAGTTTGGAGGTGTCCTTGTATGACTAAGACAGAGAGAGAGTGTGAAGAAGAAATATTTTCACTTGAGGAGGTCATGCATAAAATATATTCAAGTTTGCTGTCTTTGGATTCGATACTCTAGACAGAACCAAACCAATTGCTGTGATGTTAATGATGCAATATGCATGCATTTTTTAAAATGCAATTGACAGGTTTGAACGATAATACAGCAGATCAGCAGCTTCATAAAATCTTGAGTTTTGTGCAGTCATATTCAGACATGATTCAAGGTGACCTATGTCAGTGAGGAGGATGTACTGTTCAGATTCAACTTTTTCACATACACATTTTTTGACCTCCATAAAACCTAATCTTATGAAACTGATGAATTCTTATTTATAGATTAGACACAGCAGACATAGACCCACAAAAATATTATGTTTGAAAGTCTTACCCCAATTTAATATAATGCAATATATACATACTAGCAGCCATCAATATAGCAGAAGAAGACGTCCAACTTCACTCGACCTGCCCAAGTCAGATGGGATAACTTTAAACAATGTGAAAGAGTTTATTGTATTGTATGTTGCATAATAGTTAATCGTTGCTCTATCAGTAATTTTCAGATTTTGAAACAAGTAATATGAAATTAATTTTGTATTGATCCTGAACATCCAGCTGTATACCAAGCTAAATTTCACTGTACACATCTGTTTAATTGCTAAGATTGTGGCATTTTTTATTCTAATATTTCACATGAGCTTAATAACCAGATAACATTACACAGAACACAAGTTCTGAGGAAGGGTCACCAGACCTGAAACGTTAACACTGTTTTTTCTTTCACAGATGCTGCCAGATCTGCTGAGCTTTTCCAGCAATTTCTGTTTTGCTTCCTAACATGACACAGTGCTGTAGTTTTGGTCTTAGCAAAAACAACAGAAGTTTATTATGCAAATTAAATTGAAACAAAATAAAACAAACTAAATTACTCCCATACATCAGAAGTTTAAATATTTCAAAACACTCAGTAAAACTACAATCCCATTAAACCCAGAAATACTCCTACATAGTATTTACACCAGTGAGAATTCCCGTCTCTTTCACATCTATCAGGCTTAATTTAACTTCGGCTTCAATTTCTGGACGTGAGAATCTGATAGCCTCTTCCTGGAGTCCTCAGACAACTGAGACTGGTCTTTCTCAGCTTCAAATAACTCCTTTACGACTTAGAACCGAAACTCCAGATCTGGAAATTTCAAACTAAACTGCTTACATCGAGATAATCTACTTCTCAACAATTCTAAGTCATCTCCTTTTGTCAGGCACAATTATTTCACACATTTATCTTCAGGTCAGGCTTCTGCAAAACGGCCAAATTGAAACCCAAATGTTTCACAAACCGTATATCCCAGCTGCATCCTCCATGAGAAAAAGAAAATCAATTACTGACATTCTAAAATGTTCAACCAATTACTTTGGGAGCAAACAAACAATATGAACAAATTCCTTTCAGCCTCCAAGAACTGTTTCTCTCAGGCAGTATTTTAAAATAAATTACCTTGACTACAAAAATATTTACAAGTTAATCATTACAGCTCCTCAGGCACAGAGGCCAAAACCCACATGCCACTAGTTCAAGTCCCAACTCTAAAACAATAACTACTAAAATATAGATAAATCACACAGCTTACATCATAGGCCCAATTATAAGCCTAATATGCACTTCTATCAACTTCTGAAATGTCTTGTATGCCAGGATCAACTTCTCCAAAGTTCAAGAAATATAATAAATCCAAATGTCTGTAGCCTACATCCTCCAACAAGTGATTATATCCATATTTACTCAACTTTATTGCATCCATTTCCTAATATAATATTTTCAGCACTCTTACTTCCATTTTTAAACACTCACATGTCCTCCAACCCCATCCCACTCCCCACAATTCATTATCTGAACAATATTCGTAAACCACATGTCTCAGTTCTTCCAGCTCTGATTTATTATGCATCAGCTCATTTATTTTATTATCAACTGACTGAAGGCTTGGTCAATAATCTCCATAGCCGAAACCCTCCCTAAAACACTCATAGCACTATCGCTTCTTTCAAAAACTTCCCTAGGCTGTCCTTTTGGCTCCCACTGTTTACAGTCAAAAAACACATGAGGTGGGATGTGTGCGATGTGAACCATTCACCTGTAGTTCACTACAGTACAAATGTCAGAAGTTGTTAACCAGAAGGAAAAACCATAAAATTTGTGAATGACACATGCTGATTCATTTTCAAAAAGAAAGCTCAAGTATGCCCAGTATGTTCATTTCCAAGTGTTAATTTTTTTTAAAAAACTGGTTTGTCTCCCTTGTTAGCCTTCTATGGACCTTTAAAACTTTGTAATGGATTGTCGTTCACTGAAATAGATTGCTAATACACGCAATTTTGGATCGAGGTAAGCACTAAAAAGGGAGCTCGACATGTTTCTGCCAGTGGAAGACATCTCATTCGAGGACGTAGTTGAGTTAGGAGTTATACAGCACAGAAACAGGCCCTATGATCCAACTCATCCATGCCAACCAGACATCCCAAATTAATCCAGCCCCATTTGCCAGCACTTGGTCCATATCCCTCCATACCTTTCCTACTCATGCATCCATTCAGATGCCTTTTAAAAGTTATAATTGTACTAGCCTGTGTCACTTCCTCTGGCAGCTCATTCCATACATGCACCACTCTCTTCATGAAAATAGTTGCATCTTAGGTCCTTTTTAAATCATCCCCCCTCCTTCGACACCCACCTTAAACATATATCCTCTAGTTTTGGAAATAGAATTAAAATTAACTTCATTGTCATGTACAATGAATGAGCTCAGTGAAAAGTTTGCACTGTCACCGCTTATGGCACCAACTTAGATACAAGATACCTAGGTGCAGATACTTGAATATTTGGTAGAAAAATTGGAAGAATAAAAGTCCAGCAAAAGGATAAAAGGGAGACAAAGTACTTGATTTACAGTCCGTTCACCCCAGTCCATGCTAGCACCTAGCCTCCAGATCACACCAGGCTTCAAAACTCGAGGCCTTGCTTCTAGTCCACAAGGGACTCACCTCCCCATGCCTTCCTGTGCCGGCCTCTGGTCTGGAATTTGCCTATCCTGGGAAAAAGATACTCATCCTATCCATGTCCCTCATGATTTCACAAACCTCTCTAAGGTCACCCCTCAGCCTCTGATGCTCCATGGAAAATAGCCTCAGCCCATTCAGCTTCTCCCTACTGCTCAAACCCTCCAACCCTGGAAACATCCATGTAAATCTATTCTGAACACTTTATTGATTCAAAAAACCCTTCCTATAGCAGGGAGACCAGCATTGAAAGGAATATTCCAAAAATGGTCTAACTAATGTCCTGTACAGCCCCTACATGACATCCCAACTCCTATACTCAATACAATGACCAACAAAGGCAAATACCCCAATTGCCTTCTTCACAACCTTGTCTACCTGTGACTCCACCTTCAAGGAACTATGAACCTGTACCCAAAGGTCTCTTTGTTCAGCACCTTCCATGAAGTGTAACTCCCTGTCTTGACCTGCCTGACCAAAATGCAATACCTCACATTTACCTAAATTAAACTCCATCTGCCACTCTTCAGCCCATCGGCCCATCTGATCAAGGTCCCATTGTGCCATGAGATAACCTTTCTCACTGTCTACTACATCACCAATTGAAGTGCATAGTGTTATAAATGATCATGGTTTCAAGGGTCGTGCCTTAATTGCATCTGGAGGTCTGAGTAGTTTCTACAGAGTTTTCTTCTAAATTTGTCAAAGGAATTCTCTCTCGTTTAATCTGCTTGGATCAGGAGATGTGTTTCTGCAGGATGTAATGGCACCATGCAAGTACAAACAAGAATATGTTCAATTTGGTTGATCATTTGCTGTTACAAATGCTCATATTCTTTAAAGGATTCAATTTTGTGACACAAATGGAACTCCAATAATAATTGTTCTTTTTCCCTGCTCTTTAAACGGGTGCACCTCTTAGGCCATACAGAGATAACAATCACACTGAATTCAATCAACAATTTCATGTTCAATCATCGCTTATCACAATTATAATAGTGAACGAACTTGAACATTTTGGAAATATAGAACAGCACTAAGGTAGCCAGGTTGCAAATTACTCTACACAACTAAATGCTAAGATTTTTGTGGCTTTTACTTCTATCATGATGCTAACTAACCATTTAACTATTGCCTGCCTTTACTAAAATGCATTATAGATTATCTTATCTATTTTCATGTATGTGTGTTTCTGTCCTCCATTCCCACCACTTGTGCATTGTATTGTTCGTTTTTAATGGTTCATTAATGGTTCATTGCATTCATTCTCTGAACTCGAAGAAACTACACAACTGGAATACTGACTTGTCTGTTCTCTCCTTTATTGTGGTTTGACCTGCTGAGCATTTGTATTGCTATCAGTTTCAAATCTAATACTGGTCCTGGAAAGGCTTTTTTTTGCTTATAATATTGCTTTTGTTCGGAAACTTGTCAAATTAAACCACAGTAAAACATGTCAACTGTGTAGAGGGAAACAGAGATAATAGCTGGGATTTAATGTGACGCAGTGGGAAGTGGAAGGCACTGGCTCTCCCCACGCCAGTTCCATTTTTCAGAGCATTTTCATGCCTGTTATACATGTTCAGCGACCTGTCATCCCTCAGACCAGAGGCAGTGGGCAAGTCAGCCTTGTCTCTACTGGGGTGATTGGCAGTAGTAGATATCCCTCATCCGAGAAGCAGGTGCATATTTGTGGCGCCTGCACGTAGCTGCTTGTGCGCCTGTCATGGTTGCTCTGTGGATACTGTGGACACACGTAGCATTCACTGTCCAGGATCACAGTCCAACTGCACCTTGATGAAACGAAGGCCACTGGGTACATGAGACCATGCAGTGAGAGCAATCCAGTGACGGCACTAAGTCCTTTGATACTTTCAGCCTGATGATGAATATCAGTTCAATAGTAAATGTCTAGGCTAAGCCTCCTGAGGAGGGCATCCATCACCAGCCTGATGCAACACATGAAATACAACACATCTAGAACATAGAACGGTACAGCACAGTACAGGCCCTTCAGCCCACAGCGTTGTGCTGACCTGTTATCCTGCTCCAAGATCAAACTACCCTGCATACCCTACATTATATTATCAACCATGTGCCTATCCAAGAGTCGCTTAAATGTCCGTAACGGATCTGACTTCACTACCACTGCCGGCAGCGCATTCCACGCACCCATCACTCTCTGTGTAAAGAACCTAATTCTGACATCTCCCCTATACCTTCCTCCAATCACCTTAAAATTATGCCCCTTCATAACAGTCATTTCCACCCTGGGAAAATGTCCAACCAAAAAGCATCATCCTCCGACACTTCCGCCATCTGCAATCCGACCACACCACCAAACACATTTTCCCTCCCCACCTTTATCTGTTTTCCGGAGGGACCACTCTCTCCATGACTCCCTTGTCCGCTCCACACTCCCCTCCAGCCCCACCTCACCCGGCAGTTTTCCCTGCAACCGCAGGAAGTGCTACACCTGCCCCTACATCCCCCGCCTCACCCCCATCCCAGGCCCCAAGAAGACTTTCCACATCAAGCAGATGTTCACCTGCACATCTGCTAATGTGGTATCCTGCATCCACTGTTCCCATTGTGGCCTCCTCTACATCGGGGAAACCAAGCGGATCCTTGGGGTCCGCTTTGCAGAACGCCTACGCTCGGTTTGCACTAAACAACTGCACCTCCCAGTCGCGAACCATTTCAACTCCACCTCCCATTCCGCAGACACCATGTCCATCCTGGGCCTCCTGCAGTGCCACAACAATGCTACCCGAAGGTTGCAGGAACAGCAACTCATATTCTGCTTGGGAACCCTGCAGCCCAATGGTATCAATGTGGACTTCAAAAGCTTCAAAATCTCCCCCTCTCCTACCGCATTCCAAAACCAATCCAGCTCGTTCCCGCCTCCCTAACCTGTCCTTCCTCCCACCTATCCCCTCCTCCCACCTCAAGCCCCACCCCCATCTCCTGCCTACTAACCTCATCCCGCCCCCTTGACCTGTCCGTCCTCCCTGGACTGATCTATCCCCCCCCCACCTCCCCACCTACATTCACCTTTACTGGCTCCATCCCCGCCTCTTTGACCTGTTTGTCTCCTCTCCACCTATCTTCTCGTCTATCCATCTTCTTTCCAGCTCTCCCTCTCTCCCTATTTACTTCAGAACCGCCTTCCCCTCCCCCATTTCTGAAGAAGTGTCTAAGCTCGAAACGTCAGCCTTCCTGCTCCTCTGATGCTGCTTGGCCTGTTGTGTTCATCCAGCTCTACACCTTGTTATCTCTGGTAGATCGTACTGGTAGCAGATGACCACCAACACAGCCATATCACATGGCACATAGATCTACTACAGCCTCTTGGGAGAGCTGTGATCTTCAGCAACAATGTCTCCCAGCATTTGAAAGTAGTTTATGTTTTGACAGCAAATTCTTCCTACACAATCTCCTCCATGTTGATGCCTGCTTGTGGTATCCCCTTTTGGTCTTCTCCTGTATCTCCATTCTGAGATTTCTGTGTCCATGGCGCTGTAGCTGTCTATAACTTAGCAACCATACTGCATCCCTCTCAGGCTGTCCTCCTCTCTGGTACATCCATCTTCTGAACAAACAATGTCAATGCTACTTGGGAGCTGCCAGTCTGAAGGTCTACTCTTCTAGTTGTCTCTGCAACACTGCCCATTCCACCCCCTGTTCAGGCCCCACTCATCAACCCCTGTGGTAGGAGCTTACAGACATTAAGGGGGCTCAACTCTAGATCTTTGGTCCTCAACTCTCCCTCTTTTACCCCAAACACGTTTGCCACAATGCACCAGCCTTCCTAGAAAAGAAAGCTGCTAACACCATGTCTGCCAATTGCAGGATAACTTCAGCTGCCATTCCATTGCCAAATAAATTTTGTACCCTTATTTCTCTATTTTTCTGATTTATTGCTGGGAATTTTATTTCTTTATTCTATATTTCTCCCCGATAAGAATTTGTACTTGAGAATCTGTACCTAATACGGCTAAGGTTCTTTGAGTAGATTTGTAGCTCGGTTTGTGGATGTTGTGGTTGGTTCGCTCGCCGAGCTGGTTTGTTAGTTTGCAGACATTTCATTCCCCTGCTGGGTAACATCAGTGCAGCCTCCGATGAAGCGCTGTTGTGTTTTCCCGCCTGGTATTTAAACTCTGGGGTCCGTTGGAATTGATTACATCATTTTTGGTTTTCTTTTGCAGTGGCGTATACATAGTCTAATTCTAAGTGTTTATTGATGGCCTTCTTGGTGGAGAACCAAGCCTCTAGAAATTCATGTGCTTGTCTCTGTTTGCGTCTCTGTTTATCTCCAGACTAATAGCAGAAGCGGTGATGCAGAGACTCAAAATCATGGCCCTTCCGCAAATCCAACCCAAACTATGGATCCGATACTTGGATGACACTTTCACCATCATAAACGGCCTAAATTACAGGTGACACACCAACTTATAAACAACACTCTCACTGGCATCAAATTCACCAGGGAAGAAAAGAACGAACAGCTCCCATTCCTGGATGTCATGGTAGAATGCAGGGCCAATGGGGAATTTCTGACAAAAGGTACACAGAAAGACCACACACAGGGATCAAGTCCTGAACTTCAAAAGCAACCACATGAACACCTACAAATGGAGTTGCGTAAAAACACTACTTAAACGAGCGACAACACACTGCAGCAACGCAGAACTATGCCCAAATGGAGTAGAATACTTCTACCCAGTATTTAACGAAAACAGATAACTGAACAGCTGGGTCCAACGATGCCTATCACACAAACAACAACAGGGAGACACAGTACATCCTGACACACTCGTCACATTACTATACACCAAGAACATATCCGAACTGACCACAAGACTCTTATGACCATTGAGCATCAGAGTGGCACACAAACCTATGTCAACCCTACGTCAACTGCTAACTCGAACCAAAGAGCCCTTGCCCACCATGGACAGAACCAATGTCATATACAAGTTCCCATACAAAGACTGTGACACTACATTGGACAGACAGGAAGGAAACTGGCCACAAGAATACATGAACACCAAATAGCAACAAGAAGACATGACCAGTCCTCACTCGTCTCCGTTCACACAGATAAGGAGAACCACCAGTTTGATTGGGACAACATCAAGATCCTAGAACAGGTCAAGCACGGGAATTCCTAGAAGCTTGGTTCTCCACCAAGAAGGCCATCAATAAACACATAGGGTTGGACTCTATATATACACACACCACTGCAAAGAAAAAAACGGAAATGAAGTAATCAACTCCAACAGACTCCAGAGTTTAAAAACCAGGTGGGAAAACACACCGGCGCTTCATTGGAGGCTGCACTGACAAAGCTCCCCGGCATGGTAATGAAATGTCTGCGGAACAACAAACCAGCTCGGCAAGCCAACCAACCTCAAAAGAATGTAAAATCCCAGTTGAAGGTTCTGGCGAGTGACCTGAATTTAAAAGTAGACAAAAAGAAATGTAACTGGTTTGAAGCAAATACAGAAGCAGGAAACATAGGAAGGGCAGAAAGAACAAGACAGAAAGGATGGACTGCAGGAGAGATTAAATGACAAAAAGAGATGATACAGTGCAGCAAAAACAGGATGGTATTAGAATAACAGAATGAGGTGTAGCAAGTGTGATACTCAAAGCCAGTTAATCATTCATCATTTTGTTCTCTTCAATGAAGTGACAGAGGAAGTCATAGTTACTGTGTCAAAAGGAACCCTACGTCATCATGTATTACAATCATCATCTCAGTAAAGTACAATAGTGCAGTATGATTAAGAATTACGGGGGTGTCACTGCACACCAACTGGAGGAACAAAGCATATTGTCTGCTCAAGATCAAATCCTGTTTTTCCAAAGATGGTTACAGTTTCTCCTCTGTGTAAAGGAATTGATTCTGAGCAGATATGACTAATCCCAGTAGAATACTCTATATGAATCACTGGTGACCATGCAAAATACACTATAATGAAGAAGCAACTGGAGAAGTCTGCAATTTAGGTCTCCAAGGGATAAATGTTTTCTGCACTGCAGTCTGTCAGTCATGGAGCAGTACCATTAGCACAGCTCCCAAATTCTGTAGCTTCATTGCATGAACACTGGACTTTGTTTTTAAAGTTTACTTAGACAGTTTCATCATGTTCAGGTACAAATAACCTTGCAACAATACTTCGCAGATATCAAACCTGCCCAAAGCTACGCTCTCAAGACAGATCAGTGGCTACTGTGCAGAGATGCCAACAACAGCATCCATGCGAATACTCACACATCTCTGCGTCAGAAGATTGTTTGTTCAAGTCTTGTTTTCAGCTGATATATTGCAGTACTGAGGCAGTGCCGCACTATTAGAGGTGTCAGTGAATGCAAAAGATAACATGGCAATAACTATATAAACAAACTTAATACCACCATCAATACTGTAGTGTGTTTATGGCACTTGCACTGTTCCAAAATACACAAATGGCACATACATCCAAGATGACACCTAGTGGAATTTCCAGGCTTCATTCAAGAATTAGCTAAATTATTTTAATATTTGCATGATCTGAATTTTTTTGGCTAAGTCTCAATTGTGTTCAGTTTTTTTTTTGGAGGGTATCTTACCATGAGGACTAATGAGTTCTCTTGCCATATCTTATCAAACTCACTTTACTGACCACAGCCCATAGCACCTTTCACATCCAGTTGCCGGCCCCATCCTACCATGTGTCATTCCCTGAACATCTTGCCACTCAGTGGATATCTGCTGAAAAACCGGCATCCTTTGCACTCATGCCATCTTTGTAAAGCTGCTGTGGGCATCACGGTGTCTTAGTGGTTAGCACTGCTGCGTCACAGTGCCAGTTGTGGGTCGATTCCACCCTCAGGTGACTGTCTGTGTGGAGTTTTCACAATCTCCCTGTGTCTGCGTGGGTTTCCTCCACCTGCTCTGGTTTCATCCCACAGTCCAAAGATGTGCAGGCTGGGTGGATTGGCCATGCTAAATTGCCTGTAGTGTTCAGGGATGCAGATTAGATGGGTTACACGGAGATAGGGCTGGGTGGGATGCTCTGAGTGTTGGTGTGGGCTTGTTGGGCTGAAGGGCCTTTTTCCACACTGTAGGGATTCTATTATTCAAACACTGGCATTCTGTGTTGCCTTTCACTGATAGTGGTATTGCACTGCAGCCACACAAGCCGTAGCTGCTGTGAGCCAAGAGCTGCATGGCAACACTTCCTGACACATACAATTTCATTCTCTGCTCCTGGTTGCTTTTTAACCATCACACCCACACTTTACCTCCCATTCTGTCCGAACACCCTCTAACTCAGTGCAATCTTGCCCCGAAAGCCCATTGTAGATCCACCTCTTGCCATTGTCCATTACAGGATGATCACTGGCAGACAGGTAATTGCACAATACAAATACAAACATAGGTTTTTACTTACAGAACATGAAAGGGAACGGAGACAATGCTAACAGAAGTTGAAAGTCACCATCACAATACCAACCAGAATTAAGCATCATGTCCAAACTATGTAACAGATAATAGTATACTGCACCCGGTTCTCTTCAATGTCAGCTTCCTCCACTCAAGCATCCTCATCTTCCTGCTGGGAAAATGACTTCTGTTTACCAGTTCCTCAGCATCCAAGACACCACTTTGTTGCCTGCTCCAACTGTGCATAGCACATCATGCTGAAATGATGTGGTACACTCTGTCTGGATTATACTGTAGGAGAGCCTGCCCCCAGACTGGTCCAAGCAGTGAAACCATATCTTCTACAGCTCTATCGTTTGCTCCACCATGACACTGGTTCAGGTATAAGCAGCACCATATCTGCTCTCTGCATCTGTCAGGGGATTGCACAATGGTGTCATGAGCCATGGTCACAGTGGGTACCCCTTATCCCCAAATGATTGAAAGATCCTACACTGGTTTTTGAAGCTTGTGAAATCCACATTGATGCCATTGGGCTGCAGGCTGGATTTCACAAGCTTCAAAATCTCCCCTCCCCCAACCGCATCCCAAAACCAGCCCAGCTCATCTCCACCTCCCTAACCTGTTTTTCCTTTCACCTCGAGTCACACCCCCATCTCCTATCTACTAACATCATCCTGCCCCCTTGACCTGTCCGTCCTCCCTGGACTGACCTATCTCCTCCCTACCCCCCTACCTACAGTCACCTTTACTGGCTCCATCCCCGCCTCTTTGACTTGTCTGCCTCCTCTCCACCTATCCTCTCCTCTACCCATCCTCTATCCGCCTCCCCCTCTCTCCCTATTTGTTTCAGAACCCTCTTCCCCTCCCCCATTTCTGATGAAGGGTTTAGGCCCGAAACGTCAAGTTTTCCTGCTCCTATGATGCTGCTTGACCTGCTGTGTTCATCCAGCCCCACGCCTTGTTATCTAGCTCTAAAATGTGGCCTTTTCATTCCAGGAGCTAGGTCCCTGCTGCAACCTCTGCAGTGCTAGTTGCTGGTACACATTGCAATGCATGACTGTGCCTCATGAGTAGCTTGCTAGTGGGTCAGGGTGATGCTTTGCTGGTAAT
Organism: Ginglymostoma cirratum; assembly: GCA_024137785.1. Taxonomy (NCBI): domain Eukaryota; kingdom Metazoa; phylum Chordata; class Chondrichthyes; order Orectolobiformes; family Ginglymostomatidae; genus Ginglymostoma; species Ginglymostoma cirratum. Next base: position 43,545,757 of record JAHRHZ010000139.1, read on the forward strand.
GGTACATTGGGAGGTGCTGGATGCCAAATTTCTATAGGCTAAGAGTGCATATGACCGATACCTGTGGATCATTCCTTGATCTATTGCTGCCTGGTGTCAAGATGAAAGTCACTCAGAGCAAGGTTATTCCACCAGGCACACACCTTGGTTTCCATGTTGAGTATTCCTGACATTGAGCTTGTTTGGCAAGTTTGGTAAGATGGGAGGATAAATTAGTCTGACTGCAATGCAGGAGTATGGTGATGATACAGTTGCGCTGTACACCAGGATATTTGTTAACTTACAGAGATAATGCTTTTCAGAAGGTAACTTTGCAGCTTCTCTAGCTCTTGAAGTTGCAAAATATAACATTTGCTTTGTTTGGCCACCGGGGTGGTGATTCTACAATAATGCTGTACCCCAGCCAGGGACAGCCTATTTTTTTAGCACACCTTTGTATGCCCTCTCTCCATTTTGAGTGATTGCCAGTTGTCCTGAAGAGGATTGCTCAGTCACCAATGCTGCTGCCCAAAGGCATCTCATCCTCAACACTGGTGTGCAATAACCTTCAGCCATTTGTCACTTATGTGCAGATTCTTCACTGAACACTCACAGGTCCATAGCCCTGACCTTTCACCAATTGTGGCTATCACCACTGAACTTGGAAGAACTCCACTGGTAGAAGTCTTTGTGCTACTTTAACTTGGGGACCTTGGAGCAGTATCATTGTCCACCCGATGTTGGTTGATGGTCAGATTTTAGTGAAGTGTTAAATCACGATGGCCAAAATTACCTTGGCACTTCAGCCTTGTGCCATCTTCACAGGTAGTGTGATGCACAGTCTTCCTTCGTCTGTTGTGCTGATGCAGACTTTGTTGTTGACCTTGCTACCATAGGTGGTCTACCAAGAACGAGGAACTCACGATGGCATGACTCAAGGAATCGTTGGTGCATACAAGCCACCCACCACATCAAGGTAGCAATCCACAGAATACATTAAAAAATGAATATCGTTGAGAAATCTACTCATGCAGACATTCAACTAAAAATTGAAGCAAGTGGGTAAACTGAATGCTTGCATGCAATAGAGTTATTTCTAAGAAATGCAGGATTGAGAATTGGAGCGAAATTTTTGTAGACTTATCTTTGCCCCACACCTTAACAGAGATTCTTTGCTGAGACTGTGGGATTGTTGAATTTACACCAATGATTAACTACTGCACATTGTTGGTAAATCCAGATCATTACTGTCTTTGGAGAAATCAGTTTGCGGCTGTTGTTTCTGTGCCAGGAACCACATGCCAATCATGGAGTCTCAGCTTTACAGATTTTATCATACAGATTGATAGCTGTAGGTAAAATGTAAAATACGTCTTGTTTACCTACCAAGAACTCACTAAAGAGTGAGTTCAGTCATCTTAAATTTCCTTATAATGTTAGCAAACAGAAATATCTATCACTATATTACGATGACTGAGCTATTTTGCATGTTTAAAAATTACAGGCATGCAGATTTGGCTCTGATCATTTGAACATTCCCTGGATACCGTCTGTTGAAACAAATTCTAAAAGTTGAGTCCTAAAGATGAATTTCTTGAATAAGAATTCTCTGTTGAATTCTCAACAGCTAGTATGTAGCTGGTTCCTGATAGCTACACCTGGAAGGTTACAGACCCTGGATCCAGGCTTCAAATTGACATTAATGAAATGGAGGATCATTTAAACTCAAATAAGCTTTGAGCTTTAAACAGAGTTTGCATACTGACTTCACACATACGTCCCAGAGTTGCGTGTGGATTTATGCTCAGCAAAAGAAGTTAATGTGTAGAATCATCACCTTGAAAATTTATTCTTGAGGGGCAGTGAGGCTAAGTACACATAGAAATGTTCAAATTCTGTGTCAGAACACATTTGTAAACCTATTCCTTTCAAAGACTGCTCAGGAGTCAGCAATAAATATGATGGACTCAACGCATCTGTCAATCTAGCAGATATTGGGACAAATAGCACCACCTGGATTATATGTGCATTGGGCGAAACAATAGAGGAAGCAAACTCTTCCAGAGAAGATGCAGCTGGCTTTAAATAGGGATTTTTTATATTGATTACAGATAGGCATAACATTGACATGTTTCAATATAGAGTGCTAGATTCATGCAGCACAGAAGAGGTCCTTCAGCCCATTGAGTTTGTGCCGACTTGTCCAGTTGAATCACACTTTCCAGCACTTGGCTCATAACCTTGATTGTTACGACATTTCGAGTGTTCATCCACACACTTTTTAAAGATTGTCAGGCTTCCTGTTTCTACTGCTGTCCCAACCAGAGCATTCCAGATTCCCACCATCTCTGGGCGAAAAGTGGTTTCCACTAATGCCCTCTAAACCTTGGCAAACTCTACCCTCTCATTACTGACCTTTTAACCAAAGGGAACAGCTTTCTATCCATCCTCTCCAAACCCCTCATGATCTTATACATCTCAATCAGGTCCCCCGTCGACCTTAACAAAAATACTGAAAGATGCTGTGAATCAGAACCACAAACAGAAATTGCTGGAAAAGCTCAGCAGGTCTGGCAGCATCTGTGGAGAGAAATCAGAGATAACGTTTCAGGTTGAGTGACCCTTCCTCAGACCCTTCTACAATCTGCGCCAGGCAATGAACAGTAGGAAATACATCATGTTGAAAGGGCTTGTTGTTATTGAACAGTCAGAAAGTGAGTGAATTTACAGGTGGAAAACATCGACAGACTTAGGTTTGCTAAAGCTCATGTGACAACCCTTGATAGCTTTGTTCATTGCAGCGTGAAGAGTGTTGAAAACGCATTTTCCTGGTAAGCAGACAAATCGCTACTGAGAGGCCAGTTTAACTCATTTTTAATCAGAGTGTCAGATTGAAAGCAAGCAAGGAAAGGCCAAAGACATCTTGTCAGTATCCACAGAATTCTCTAGTTTAAATTGTGTGCAGCGGACCTCCTAACAGGAATTAAAGTGTTTAAACAGCATTCAGATCTATGGTTTCTAGATTTGGAAACATCTGATGCAGAAAAGCAAGCCATTGAGATTTGCTTAACAATTGGGAATGAAAATTGACACAGGCATAGCAGGCCAACTATAGTGGTAAAAGATCCCAAAAGATATGAGCCATGTGAGAAGACTGTTCAGAATCAGATTAAACTTCTTTATGATTTAGAATTCATGTCATTTAGACAGAAGCCCATAGAATTCCCGGAGCGTTTCATTAGCAGATGCAGTGAAGAAAGGCTCATTCTGTAATTTTTCAGATGAGGAGAAACCAACCAGAGTTGTTGAGTGAGTGATCACATCCACTCATGGAATCTTTCCAGAAACAATTGTTGATAAACTGAAGGCTTAGAGTATTGAAGATTTACAGAAGGATAGATGCAACAATGAAGCAATCTACACAGGAATTGTACTACTCCACCATACCACCTCAACAGTTGACACACCCATTAGAACAGCCAAACATAGCAAGACATGTGGAAGGTGTGGCCTTCTGCATGCACCAATGGATTGCTCAGATTTCAATCAATATTGCAAGGCATTTGGTAGCAAATGGCATTAGCAGAGGCAAGTACTCAAGGAAAGACTGATGCAGCTCCAAAGAAACACGTACTGACCCAAAGACAGCAAGAACTGCAGGTGATGGAGTCAGAGTCAATACAGTGTGGAGCTGGAAGAACAAAGCAGGTCAGGCAGCATCAGAGGAACAGGAAAGTCGACATTTCAGGTTGGGACCCTTCATCAGAAGTGGGGAGGGGGAAGGGAGCCAGTAATTAAATAGAGGGAGGAGGGGTGAGGCTGGGGAAAGGTAGGTGGGATGGTGATAGGTGGATGCAGGTAGGGAGTGATGGGGATTGGTTATTGGGAAGTGTAAGGCGGATAGGTGGGGAGGAAGATGGACACGTTGTGTCAGGTCAAGGAGGCGGGAATGGGAGGGGGGATTGGACATGGGATGAGACCAGGAGGGTGGGGAGATTTTGAAACTGGTGAATTCTACATTCAGGCCATGGGCTGTAGGCTCCCGAGGTGGAATATGAGGTGTTGCTCCTCCAGTTTGTGTGTGGCGTCGTTGTGGCACTGGACATGTCGCCCAGTGAGTCGGACGGGGACTTAAAATGGTTAGCGACCAGAAGGTGTTGTTGATTATCACGTACAGAGTGCAGATGCTCCACGAATCGGCCACCGAGTCTGCGCTTGTCCTCACCGATGTAGAAGAGGCCACATTGGGAGCAACAGATACAGTAGACCAGGTTGGAAGATGTACAGGTGAACCCCTGTCGGATATGGAAAGTTTGTTTTGGGCTTCGGACAGAGGTGAGGGAGGAGGTGTAGGGGCAGGTGTAGCGTCTCGTGCAGTTGCAGGGAAAGGTGCCAGGTGTGGTGGGGTTAGTGGGGAGTGTGGAGCAGACGAGGGAATCACAGACACAGCGGTCCCTATGAAAGGCAGATAAGGGTGGGGAGGGAAGTATCTCTGTTAGTGGAGTCGGATTGTCGGTGGTGGAAGTGGCGGACAATGATATATTGGATGTGGAGGTTGGTGGGGTGGTATCCCCTCGAGGTGCTAATGATCAATAACACCTTCCGGTCGCTAACCATTTTAACTCCCCCTCCCACTCTATTGATGATATGTCCATCGTGTGCTTCCCCCAGTGCCACAACGATGTTACATGCAAACAGGAGGAACAACACCTCTTATCCCTCCTCAGGAGTCTACAGCGCAATGGCCTGAATGTAGAATTCACCAGTTTTAAAATCTCCCCACCCCTGGCCTCATCCCACATCCAAACCTCCCTCTCGTCCCCACCTCCTTGACCAAACACAATCAGTCCATCTTCTTCCCCACCTATCTGCCTCATCCTTCCTACTGACCAATCCCTACTACCCCCTGCTTGCATCCACCTATCACCATCCCACCTACCCTCTCCCAGCCCAACCTTTCCTCCCTCTTGCCTCCTTGACCTGACACAACCTGTCCATCTTCCTCCCACCTATCCGCCCCACGCTTCCCAATGACCAACCATCCCACCTTCCTTTCTCCAGCCTCACCCCTCCTCCCTCGATTTATTTCCCAGCTCCCTTCCCCCTCCCCAGTTCTGATGAAGGGTCCCAACCTGAAACATCAACTTTCCTGTTCCTTTGATGCTGCCTGACCTGCATTGTTTCTCCATGCACTGACTCAAACAGACTATACACAATGAGCATTTTTAAGCTCCAATAAAGGCCAGCTGATATCTAGCCAGAGATATATTCACAAAGTGATCAATAAATCAGACTCTGATGATGTACATGATGAAACAAAGAATCAGGGTGACACCTTTCAAGCTGTCAATCGTGTCGAAATATCAATGTCATCGTACTGTCAAATTATCTGCCCTTAGTAAACTGGTCAGTGTTCAATACAGGCAGAGATTAACACAGGGGAAAATGCCAATATATTCTTTCTGCAAACTTCGAAGTAATACCTACTGACAGACATGGGAATTCACGACAAAATCTACAAACATGAAACTTTCAGTATGCAATAATCACCAATCACACATACAGGATCAATAGTGCTAGGGTGCAAGTATAATCAATGCATTGGGATGTCAAAAATAAACAGGCAAAGAGAATCACCGAGCTATTACACCATGGAGAAAGGCCCTTCAGCCCATCATGTCCAAACTGATCATCAAGCATCTATCTAATCTAATCTCATTTTCCAGCACTTTGCCCATAGCCTTGTATGCTATGGGATTCCAAGTGTTCATCTAAATATTTCTTAAATGCCTTGAGGGTTATCACCTCTACCATCCCTTTAGGCACCGAGTTCCTAATAACCACTGCCCTCTGGGTGAAAAATATTTCCATCAAATCCTTTCTAAACTTCCTGCTACTTACCTTAAGACTTGACCGCTCTACCAAGTGGAAAATGCCCTCCATATCTCTGCCCCTCATAACTTTGTAAACACCAATCAGGTCCCTGTCAGCCTTCAGTAGTACAAGGAAAACATTCTAAACACTTCTGGACCAACAATTAGAATATACAAGTATGCCGAGACCTTACACTACTCAATGCATCAAACCTGTCAAACAACCGAGATATGACAAAAATATAACAGAGATATAACAGAAAATGCAAAAGAATATTTAAGAAGCGGCCAGCATGGTGGCTCAGTGGATAACACTGTTGACTCTCAGTGCCAGGGACCTGGGTTCCATTCCAGCTTTGGCGACTGTCTGTGTGGAGTCTGCACATTCTCCCCATGCATGCATAAATTTCCTCTGGATGCCTCGGTTTCCTCCCACAGTCCAAAGATGTACAGGTTAGGTGGATTGGCCATGGGAAATGCAGGGTTACAGGGATAGGGTAGGGGGTAAATCTGGGTGAAATGTTCTTTGGAGGGTCAGTGTGGGCTTGATGGGATATGAAGTATCTATGAAGTATTTGCAACAAGAAGAAGAACGGAACACAACACTTTCTTCCGAAAGAATGCAGCTAAACTTTCAGCTATCTGCTGCGGAGAGAAAAATGAAAAGTTCAAGAGGAAAAGGCTGAAGAACTAACTCAGGATAAATGCAAATTTGAGAATACAATCCCTGAGGTGATGATGTCATTAGGGAATAGCTCTACTTGGCTCATAATAATGAATGAAGAGTTGGAAGAAAAGGAACAAAGCAGGATGAATTACAAGCTCTACAACATCAAGCCAATGACACGTTTGTTGGTTTACAAGCAGATCTAAAGTAACGCACATGAAACAGGATTCCCAAGTAGCAAGATAAATCAATATCTGGGATTCTCTAATTAGTGACTTTGAAATGCACTGCTCAACCATACAAACCATAGCACAACACAGCCGCCTGTGTAAATTAATGAATGAAGTCCACTAGATGCCAACATAATTAATGAAAATTAATTTCAATTATCACCTGTAAAAAGCAGTATTGTAAGTCTGTCAGAAGTGTCCAACAAAGACATTCTACAATGATCTTTCATCTCGAGAAAAAAGAATCAAAACAGATGCCATATACCTCACTTGACTTGTTAGGAGAGGCATATTTAAGAGTTAAAAATTCTGAAAGGAGAATGCATGCTTAAGTAAATTCAAAGACTAAACTGCATACACATTGATTCAGACTTAAGTAATTTGACAATATCAAGAGGAAAGTTGCAAAACGTTGTTGTCTTAGTTTCAAGGTTGCAGAGAGAACCAAAAATATTTTAAATAAATATATAAAATATATACATGATTGCACATATCATTGAATTGAACAGAGAAATGAATTTCAAGGGCATGTTAGTTGGAGAGGAAGGTTGGACATGAGAAGAGAATGGACTGTGAGAAATGGATAAAGATACTGTTTTCTTAAGTCCCCATGTTTTCAATAATTACGAGATAAGTAGTGGAAAACCTATAGATGAACTTGATTCAAAAGATACACATTAGACCTCTGACTGAGGAAATATAAATAACGCTTAACTGAAACGAGAAGTCATGTAAGCAGCTTGGAAAGTCAATATATCCAACATGGTGGACAGTTTTGGAGTGGAGAAGATAGCCAAAGCATCCTCTGCAGTGTCATCCAAACTTGCATCTCTCCAACCTAACGATTATCCTACAAATCCCTCAAACGAGGGGAGAAATCTCCACTGAACAAAGCCTAGTGATCCTTGATGGCTCTAATCTAAGGTTAACTCTAATTACCAAGGAGATGTTTGTGGAAGCCAGTACTCCTTCAACCACCTTACCATACCTTACATAAACTTTGGGGCAGAAGTGAGAACGAGGAAGCCCTTGAAACTCACCAAGTACTGGAAACAACAGAAATCTAGAGTGATTCCTTCAACTAGACAGGGGAAAAAACAATGCTGGTCATAAATCAGGTTAAAGTCATCAATGTGTCAGTTTATTATGGCTAATTGTCTCTCAATTACCAAATAAAATTTAATGAAAATGCAACCTTAAAAAAATGTAAATTTTAATATTCATATAGTCAGAGCCAAGCTTATTCACCCATCAGTATACACTGCAAGGACAAATTCCTGGGCAAACTGTGAATTAAACAATCTTGGAAAAGTCATTCAACCCCATTATAGTGAAATCTTCCGTCAAAGTGGGTGCTGCACTTTTATTGATCTTGTAAGAGATGATTTTTAAACAGTATTACAAAAAATATTTGATGCATGTCTCAATTTCCAGACCATTGGGTTCAGTCTGTCCCTATATCACATAGGCCATCTTTACAAATGATGTCCTTGAGTCGATATTAGTCAGTTATTCATGGAATTTATTAATTTGATTATTCTTCTTACATGTTTAACATTTTGATTATTCTACAAACAGTAACCAGAGGTAAAGACCACCTCACTCGTTGTTCCTGTTCTATTTTCAGAAATAAATTTACTTTGATAAATTTATTAAGATGAATAAATTCCCCATTATAAGAATGCAAAATAAATAGTTCATGGAACAGCACTGTTATCAGAATAGAATTTTATAGCAGAGATCTATTTGGCTAAAAAGTTGTTTAAAATTCACGTAAGCCTCCTTACATACTATCAAAAAAAAAACTACCCTTCCCTCATCACGTATTCACATTATTAGCACTTAAAGGTTAATTACTTTAATAATTGCAAGTTGTAGTGAATTCCAAATTTCTCAGGCTAATGAAAGTAACATTCTCTTCAATATCTTCTTGGGTTATAGGCTGTCTATTTTGGACTCTCCCATAAGGAAAATACTATGAGCTGTATCTTACTTTTTTTGGCTCAGTGCAAGTTGAGTTGAGTTTTTTATTTGGACGGATTCTCTCTGCAATGCCTGATAAGATTTCTTGCCATATCTTACCAAATGCATCTCATTTAACTACCCACCCTGCCCCCGTGGCACAGATTTGCCGCTCAGTGGATATCCACTAAAGACTGGCATCCCTTGCACCCATGCCAACTTTAAAAGGCCACGGTGTCCCCAACAAGCATTGGTAATCCAGTGCTGTTCCACGCTGTCAGCTTAATAGCACAGTAGCCCACAAAGTGACACTGCCCATGGCTCATTGCCAATTCCGTTACACATACAACCTCATTCTCTAACCCTGTTTAAACATCACACTCCACACTTTATCTGTCCTCTAATACATCCCATCTGAAGAACCACTCAGTGCCCAGTGCTGTTTCCTAATGCCCCGTAGTCACCCACATCTTGTCATTGTCTAGTTGGAGAACATCAGAGACAGGCAAGCATTCAGACAACTCCAAACACGAGCTTTTATTGACAATGGCAAAGAGAATACAAAGGAAATCACACTGAGACTTTGACAGTGCACGCTGATCTACCGCACCCAGCTCCATCCAGAGGAACCAGGTGTCAATCAGATCCTATTTGTCACGTAGGGCCTGATGCACCGGAGTTCTGCCATCCAGGGGTGAGCTTCCTTCAGTTCAAAGTCCTTATCCTTCCCCGAGACATCCTTCTTCTCCTCATCCTTCTTTCTACCACTCCCTGGACCATAACCCCACACCCAAACATCAAGCCCTCGTTGCCAGGACTGTCACCAATCTGATTACCTCCGGAGATTATCCCCCACTGCCTCCAAATTTATAGTCTCCCAACCCTGGATAGCCTGCTTCTAACTTTTTCCCAAAATCCACAAACCAGGCTGTCCCGGTCGGCCCATTGTATCAGCCTGTTCCTGCCCCACTGAGCTCACTTTCTCCCACTTTGACTCTACGCTCTCTTCACTCGTCCAGACTCTCCCCACCTACATCCATGATTCCTCTGATGCCCTCCACCATATTGACAATTTCCAGTTCCCTGGCTCTAACTGTCTCCTGTTCACCACGGATGTCCAATCCCTCTATACCTCCATCCCCCACTAGGACAGACTGTGAGTTCTCAGCCTCTTCCTCGACCAGAAGCCTGGACAATTCTCATCCATCATCACTCTCGTATGCTTGGCTGAACTTGTTCTGTCACTGAACAATTTCTCCTTTAATTCATCTCCTTCTGCCAAGTCAAAGCAGTGGCTATGGGCACCAGCGTTGGTCCTGGTTATGCCCGCCTCTTTATGGGGTGTGTGGAAATATCCTTGTTCCAGTCCTACACTGGCCCCCTCTCACAACTCTTTTTCCAGTACATCAATGACTGCTTCAATGCCACTTCATGGTCCCATCAGGAACTTGAAAAGTTTGTCCATTTTGCCTCCAATTTCCACTCCTCTATAACTTTCATTTCATCCATTTCCAACACTTCCCTTCCTTTCCTTGACCTCTGCATCCATTTCGGGGAATGAACTGTCCATTGCCATCCATTACAAAGCCACTAACTCCCATAGCTACCTTTACTACAGCTCGTCACACCTCACATCCTGCGAGGACTCAATCCCATTCTCCCAGTTCCTTCAACTATGTCGTTTCATTTCCGATGATGCCACCTTCTAAAACAGCGCTGCTGACTTGGCTTGTTTCTTCCATCACTGTGGTTTCTCACCTACCGTCGTTGACAGACTCCTCAATTGCATCCAACCTATCACCCATGCTTCTGTCCCTGCCCCTGCCCATCACTCACAACAGCGTGATCGGGTCCTTTTTGTCCTCACTTTACATCCCACTAACCTCTGCATTCAAAGGATCATTCTCTGCCATTTCAGACAACTCCAGCAGAACGCCACCACCAAACACATCTTCCCCCACTCCCCCGTCTGCATTTTGCAGGTATCGTTCCCTCTGGGATAGCCTAGTCCAATCCACGACCACCAACACGACACCTCCCTCCCATGGCACCTTCCCATATAACCGCAGAAGGTGCAACATCTCCTGCCTGCTCACCATCCAAGGGCCTAAACAGTCTTTCCAGGTGAAGCCGCATTTCACCTGTACCTCCTTCAATCTTGTGTATTGTATTCACCGCAACCAATGCGGCCTACTCTACATTGGAGAAACCAAACGCAGACTGGGTGACCATTTTGCAGAACACCTCCGGTCTGTGCACATGACCCCAACCTTCCCACAACTGATCATTTTAACACAGTGTCCTGCTCGCATGCCAACTTTTCTGTCCTCAGCATGTTGCAGTGCTCCAGCGAATCACAGTGCAAACTGGAAGAACAACATCTGATCTTCAGACGAGGTACTTTACAGCCTTTTGGACTTACTATTGAGTTCAACACCTTCAAATTGTGAACCAACTCCCAATTCTTCCCTTTCTTTTAGCTCTACTTGTTACATTCTCTGTCACCGTGTCCCCTCTCCCCTCCCCCCATCCCAGTGGGTCTGCGCTCTCTTTCAAGTCTGGCAGTTAGATACACCATTGTTCTACCATTCTCACATTCTGATCACATAATCTAAATTAACATCTTTACTCCATCTGCATCCTACACCCACCACTCCCAGACCCATCCCTCACCCTCCCCCCAACTATAGCATCAATGCTGTCCCACTACACACTTCAGCTCTGATGAAGAGTCATCTAGATTTGAAACATTAGGTTATTGTCTCTTCATGGATGCTGTCTGACTTTGCTGTGATCGCCAGCAATTGTCATTATTTTCCCTGAGACAATCCTTCCTATTCACTCAGCTCCTCAGCATCTATCGCATCACCTTGATTCCTGCTCTAATTGTGCAGAATACAACGTGCAAAGATGGTGTGACACACTCTGTCCAGACTATACTGGAGGTCCCCCCAGATCACTCAAAGCTGTAGAACCACAATGACTGTCCCAGCATGGTCCTGGTTGCAGGAATGTGCATCAACTTCATGAAGGCACAGACCAGTTGAGTGAACAACATATTGCATCAAAGAGGGAACGCCTACTTCCATCCCTGACCCACCTCAACCATTCCACTTTCCATTGATTCATTACAGTCCATCTTCAGACTTAACTGACTCCTGTTACAGCAAAGCACCCTTGGTTGCTCCACAAAATGATGGGCCGTATTCGCCTCCTTTTAAGTTATTGCTGTTAACTGTTGCATCACTGAAACAACATTGATAGTTTGGCTAACATCACCTTTGATGTTTAAGAACATTTACACTTGCATATGTGCAAAGAAATGTTGCTTCATGTATTTTCCCCTTCAACATCATAAAGTTCAGCAGAGATGGATCACATCATCGGTAGCATTTGGCTCTGCAGAAGCACAAAAGCACAAACTGGGCATGATAAGCAAGCAAATGCAAGACGAGGCAAAATACTACAAGGTGAAGATAGAAGACATAGATAGGTGAGATAACAAGGTGTAGAGCTGGATGAACACAGCAGGCCAAGCAGCATCAGAGGAGCAGGAAAGCTGATGTTTGGGGCCTAGACCCTTCTTCAGAAAATGACATAGGTAGGTGTTTTTTTTTTTATTCATTCATGGGATGAGAGCTTCGCTGGCTAGGTCAGCATTTATTGCCTATCCCTAATTGCCCGGAGGGCAGTTAAGAGTCAGCCACATTGCTGTGGGTCTGGAGTCACATTTAGACCAGACCAAATAAGAATGGAACTTTCCTTCTCCAAAGGACATTAGTGAACTAGATAGGTTTTTCTGACAATTGACAGCGGTTTTGTGGTCATTATTAGGCTCCTGGTTCCAGATATTTACTGAATTCAAATTCCACCATCTGCCATGGTGGGATTCAAACCCAGGTCCCCAGAATATTACCTGGGTCTCTGGATTAACAGTCCAGTGATAATACCACTAGGCCATTGCTATTTTGGAAGAGCAAACACTAAGAAAACAAATAAGCGACCCTGAGATCCAGCTTCATCCAATTTGTGAGCTGGGGGTCTGTCATGGTGCGCAAAGTGTCCCTGTTATAGCTTTTCAATGCTAGTTGCTTGTGTGCCTGCAATGCAAATATACACCTCCTAAGTAGCCTGAAAATATATTGGAGACGTGCCATGATGGCTGTGAGGGGATGCCAATGCCCACAGAAAGGTGTGGTCCACTGGTGACCACGGATCGTGTCCCAGAATGCTGTTCGTTGCTGATAAACATGGAGACTCCTCACAGCCGGCAGTGAACTGAAGTCACCAGGCAGCTGCTTTGACTTTTACGTCAGGATTTCGCAACACCTTGGAGATAGCAAGGACTGCAGATGCTGGAAATCAGAGTTGATAAAATGTAGAGCTGGAGGAGCACAGCGGGTCAGACAGCTTCAGAGGTGCAGAAAAGTCAACGTTTTGGGTTTGGGACTGGCTGTCTGTCACCATGGCCTATGTCGTCAGACCCTTATGAGAAACCACCCTATATTTCTACGTTAGAAATCGAATACTATTAATTCAGCTCTGTCTCTTTTCCAGAGAAGACTGTCAAAGCAAGTCCCAACTTTCCTGATAGACTGACAGGACATAAAAAATATTCTCCTTGCAGATCTCGTTTTATTTCTCCAGTGCTTCTATATCCTTTTTGAAATTTGGAAACCGCGTCCTTTTCTATATTTAACATGCCTTATCTGTCATTCAATTCTGAATGCAGAAATTCACACTAGAGCATTTATTTTAGTTTTCATGGCCTTGTTAACCTGCTTTGCTACTTTTAATGATTTGTGAATCTGTGTCCTAGATACCTTCAAACCTCTACCTATTTATACTCACTTTTCTAGGAGTAGTTGTTTACCTTAATTTTGCTTTGACCTTATTTTTACAGCAATTTATCAAAGGCCATTTGGAAGTCCATGTAAGTTTCATCCACTGCATTACCCTTAACTACTGTTTCATTTGCTATTTAGATAAGTGGTCTGCAATGTCACCCAACATCGTCTTTCCAAACGCCTTATTCTCCATTCCCTCATTCCAACCCCAACAGTCATTCTGCCAAAGTATCCAGCAAGAGGCTCATCTTCAAAAAAGGAAAGTAGGTCAAAGCCAAAGAAACATAGACCAGTTAGCTCAATATCAGTTGTAGGAAAGAAAATGAAATCTTTACTTACAGATGTAACAGAGGAAAAAAGATCAGTCAGCCTGAATTTTAAAGGAGTGGTTTATAATTAAATCAATTTTTGAGTTATTTGAAGATGCAAACAATCAAACTCTTACCACTATTAAAAGTCTATCTCTAGAACTTCTACAGAATCTTAGAAACTGATTCAAAAAATATTCAGAAACTTGCCAACGTATTCAAGAATAACTACAGTAAATTCCATTTTTACACAGCATTGACATAAAAGAGTAATTCAAGGCACTTCACAGAAATATTATCAAACAGATTTTGACACACAGCTATACAGGAGATTTTAGCATACATGACTTTAAAGAGCATCTTGAAAAATAAGGAGAAAAATAGATATATAGACGCTTAGGAATGGAATTCAACAGCTTAAGACTAAGCAAGCAATGGTAGAATAATTAAAAATCAGGACGAGCAGGATGCCCCAAGTGGAGAAGTACTGACATTTCAGAGGTTTGTAAGGAGAAAGGAGGTTATAGAGACAGGAAAACTGAAGCCATGCAAGGATTTGAAAACAAGGATGAGAATTTTATTTTAAAAAAACACAGGTATTGCAGGACCCAAAGCCCATAATGTAGGTCAGTCAACATACAAGGAAACACCAGAATAGCGAGGTGACTGTATCACTGTTGAACAGTAAACAGTGTTCTAATTTTCCAGGTTCCATAACAATACTTATAAATTCTCATGAAATTCTCTGATTAAAGCCCTCATTAACCACTGGATTTTGTAGATGTGGCAGACTTGACACCAGGGGACTGAGTTATTGAGAATTTGATGTAGATATTTCCTGTTGTTCCTATCCAGTACAATTTTGGTGGAGCGGGGTACTTGACATGAAACAAGCCCACTGCTGCAGCCCTCTTCCTCGTAGAAAATGTGGAATTGGTAGAAGAAGGCATCTGTCTAGTTCTGTGAATTGCCTGATCCTTCTCCAATACAGGACAGCCAGAGTAACTAGCAATTGATTTAATCCTGGACGTACACACATAAATAGACAGTTACAAATGGTCATTGCATAACATCATGGATGTACGGATCTGATCAGCAGACAATTCCTGATGAATATTTCAAAACACTGTTGTTCACAACGTTGATTGGGGAAGGCAGCTATTAACTCACGCTATTTCTAATAACAACTAGGGTTATTTAGGTCCCCCAAAAATAATGTTTCTTTTACTTAAAACAAAATTAAAAGAGTAGGTGGAGCTCTGACCTTAGTAACATCATTTTATTAAGTCTAATTATCACATATATTTAAAGAAATGGAAAAACAAAACTCTTCTTCATGGAATAAACTATTACCCAAACTATAAAAATATTCATAAGGTACAATTTTCTACTTTGAAGTAATGAAATTTTATACACATTATGCAATTTCATTTGGCATGCCTTTAGCTAATCAATTTTTGAATGATGTTTAAGTATTAGATAAATGTTCAGAAATGATTCGGTTTCAAAGCTTGAAAATGTAAGTCGTTATCATCTGCATTAACTGGCAGTGCTAGGAAAAAATAAATTAAACCATACATTGATTATAGTCATTATGTATCAACAAGTTGAGAATTAGAATGCTTGCCTATGCTTTATTTAAAGTACTGAAAAATTAAATAAACTGGTTACATCCACAGTAATGCAGAGAGAATGAAAGCAGAAGAAATTTTAGTTATGTACGTACCATGAGCGTCAAAGAAATCATCTAGAAAAAAAGCAGCATGCAGAGTTCAATTAGATGTTAATGAACTGACAGCAATGAGGTCATAAAAAGAACAAAGTACGCTACATTTTCTGCACTTCCAACAGAGCACAGCAGTTGAAAAGTAAAAGGAAATATATAATCATGAAAAAAATAAACAGCATGTCCCATCTCACAGAGGTGTTTGATTTGTAGCTTAAATCTAAACTTTTAGCACTGTATCAAAACTCAAGATTTATATGGAGATAGCTTCATATAAACCTTTGAGTTTTGATGCAGCGTTTGAGCTTTGGATTTATATATAGGATTTAAGCTACAAAGTGAATTATTAATCTTCAATATGATCTTCCTCATTTTTGCTTTAATTTCATCTTCCACATGCAACAGATTATCTTATCACTCATAAGAACTTCACAAGTCATTGTTTGACTAGAAATAATATTTTTTACGGAAATCCACCCTTCGAACCCCTTCTACTCTTTCCCTGCCTTGAAGACTGTTAATTTTAATAAATGCATTTGGTCCAACAGATGACAAAGCAAGGTGCTGAATAAATTAGCCAGTATATTTATTACATAATCAAGTGTATTGCATGACCTTGACATTATCTGTGAAATACTGTAAATGTGAGGTAGTTGGCATCTGAATCAAGTCCCAGGCAGTCTTTATAAATTGGCATTCAGCAGTGCTAATACTTTCATGCCATACCTGTGAATGGTTACACACAACATCCTCAAATATTGACTGCGGTTTCGAATGAAGCCACAGCTTCCAATAATCTTGAACTTAAGCACGGACATTAATTGGTACTCGGGGGAGGTGGAATCTTGTGTTCCTTGTGGTGACAAATGTGGAGCTTGAAGGAGACTGAATTAGACAAGGCGTGGTGAAGCTCAGTCGGTAGATAAACTACCTGAAGGAGCTAATTCATGAGAAAACTCGAAGTTGCCTTGCCGCTGTCCAACAGGTTTGTGCCTTGTTGGGAATTCATAGGAAGGGGTAGCCAAGGTTTCTAACCTACTGATAAAGACTCTTGACACATTGAGATGATTTTGCCCAATAGTAACACTTGAATCTTCCTTGTTGAAGAAAAGAGGGATCTTCATGTCAAACAACAAAGGTCAAGGTGGTATTAAACAGTGCGAACACTGCACTTTAATGTTTTTGAAATTAGAAAGATTTAGAATTCAAAGAGATGAGTTCATCATCCCATGAGCTGTTCGATTGCTTATTCGCAGCTTCATGAAACGTGCAGATGTTTGCAGCCTTTTAGCATGATGCAGGGATCAGTACAACCGCTAAAATTTCTTTTTGCGCTAGAATGGTGAAATTTTTGGGATCAGTTTAAAATAAAGGCTCTAAAGTTGTACCTAACATAGAACCATCAGAGGATCGCAGTTGAAGAACAAATAACAATCTCAGTATTGATAACCAACTCAGAATTATTTTTAGGACAATTGCGCAGATCATACATCTTCCTAAAAGCTATGTTAAAAAGAAAATATCAAAACGTCTCACACAGCCTGGTAAGTAATATCAATGGCAATAAAATCTGTGACAGGGTGAGTAAAATCTCTGTGGTAAGGTTAATTGAAATGTACTTGAGCTAATCACGTCTAGAGCTCACAAGAGGAATGATATAACTTGATTCTGACCTAATGCAAAGCAAAATTGCCAGGCACCTTAGATTTATATACATCTCAAATGAGAAATCATGGGGGGAAAGAAAAAGTGAAAATGGCATAGACTCTCAAAAAAATTCCTTCTCACAATTTCAAAACACTAAAAGGAAAAATTACAATAACTAACAAATGGACAACATTTCTCTCACAGAGGAATTGATAGAAACTTAGTATTTAACCTTTAAAAGGGAACTTTCTGTTGTTAAATGCAAAGGTAAAGTCACCATAGTGCTACCGGGCCACAGTGAGAGATGACTGGTGGTGGTTTAGTCTGATGGTCACTATCCTTCAGGTGAGGGGAAATGTTGAGAAGGAAAATTCTTCATGGTAACGTCAGCAGGAATTGAAACCAAACTGTTGGCATCACTCTGCATCACAAACCAGCTGTCTAGCCACTTGAACTGACTGACCCCCTCCTATCTGCACTTGGTATATTTCACTGCTTATGAAGTATTAATAGCATGAGGAACAATTGTCATTGAAGGCTTTGTGTGTGCACTTAGGAAAATAATTTCATTAATTATCACTGGCTCATAAGAGTGGATTCACAAAAGGAAGACAGAAAAAATGGTTTACATGCAAATAAAAAGTATCTAAATGAATGATAACTAATGTTAGCTCCACTTTGGTGAATACTTAAAGAATTCTGTCAATTGAAATTGAAGTTGATATCTGCAATCAGAACTCATTCTATTCATTCTGAATATTATGTATTTTTGCTGTTTTGTCACTTCCTTGAAAAGCATGAGCACAATTTAGTGTTTTGCATCTGCTGAGGACTGGGGATGGGGGAAAGCTTGGGTGGAGAGCTTGTTGCCTTTTCAATGCATCCTCGCCCCACCTCCCCAATTAAATCCAGGGTTAGAAGGGTTGGGGACCACCTTCCTGCTTGGTGGCCAATTCATGCTCTTAAGGTCACTTGAGGGTCTCTCACTTCCATTGCTCATATTGAATCAGTGGTAGGCTAGGGACCGCACTAAATAACTAAGCCAATAGACCCATGGTCTACTGCAGCGTAAGCTTTCCCTCCCTCCCTCCCTTCCTCCCAAGCATTCCATGCCTGACAAAAGGACATTCGGTGTGAAGATGTGCCGCATTTGGAAAAACCCCCTCTCTGTTTATACCTATTACCTTCCCTTCCTATCTAACTGAGCTAAGAAATCCCTTTCCCCCAACCTTTTTGATTTCTGGGATACCAGTAACAATTCTTCTTCTGGGGTTGGCCATCGCTCTGCATGGTGCTTTTGACACACAGCATCAGGTACCTGGGTTTGTTTCCATCCTTGGGCAACTGTCTGTGTGGAGTTTGCATGTTCTCCCGGTGCCTGTGTGGGTTTCCTCCAGCTGCTCCAGTTTCCTCCCACAGTCCAAAGACTTGCAGGCTAGGTGGATTGGCCATGCTTAAATTGCCCATAGCGCCCAAGGAAGTGCTGACTAGGCGGATTAGCCATGGGAAATGCAGAGTTACAGGGATAGGGTTTGGTTGGGATGCTCTTCAGAGGGTTTTTGCAGACTTGACGGATCGAATGTCCTGCTTCCTCACTGTATAGATACTATCGTTCTGTGGTGGATGGCCCCATCATTTTAACAATTAAATTCCTCCCCTTGACTCTGTTCATATTTTTCAGGATGTTTTCTGTTCAGTTTACACAACAATGTACATCAAGACGTGTTTCATAGTTAAAAAGGAATGTGTGTAAAAGAAATGGACCTGAATAAGAACTGAAGAGTGAATTTTTTTGAAAAGAGGAGAGTCGTTTTACTTTGAAACACTACAAGTTGATCAAAAGGAGAGCAAATAAAATGATTTCAATGTTTAATGAAAAGAAATAATGTTCCAAAATTTAATTCTAAACAAACTTGAATGCTTAAAATTAACAGCATCAGATCTTTAACTTCTAAAGTTTCATCATTTCTCCTATTTATAATCAAGTCAGCTCACCTTCAGGATCCTGGGCTATACTTAGTGTTGTCAAGGTAACTATTTCGAATCCCATAGTTAACCATGTGAAGAACCATGGCAAAGGAGTCATCTTCCTTCAATCTTCAACTTATACAAATCTGAAATAGAAAAAGCAAATCCTCAACTAAAAGAAGTGTTCAACAGCCAGAGAGAATGCAGCAAATTGACAGCCATATTATGAATGCTCTTTTCAAATTTACTATAAGGCAGATAGGAGTACTTTGATGATTCATACTCCCTGGAGTAAAATAAGCAGAAAATTATATTGTCTACACTCCCATGATAGTCCATTATGTCTTTTTTGCAGCCTCCAGTTCCCAGTGGGACCAATAGATTGCATATTACACTTTGTAAGCAAAGCCATAGAAACTTAATTTTACCTGATTCTCCTAAAACAATGACAACAGTTAAAGTGTTGAAAACAAACAGGTCATTGTTGGTGCTAAATAGGCTGTAATATAATCAATAATTGCAAGATTGCTAACTTGCATTCAGGATGGGGATATTGAAAATAATTACATAGAACCCAGCACTTTAGCCTTGTCATCAGCCAGAAGGACTTCAAAAACAGACCTAACCTTCTACGAATCAAAAACCTGCAACCTTGTGTACAGTGAGGAGAAATAATATGCCACGGGGGTCGAACAAGTATATCTTTAGACATATATGGCATCAGAGGCCATTTGGATAACAAAAACATTCTTCTGCTTTACTCTAAAAGATAGTAAATACAATCCTGTCATAATATTCATTTCTGGCTGAAATCAGGGTTCAGAACAATGGGGGTATATCAGGGCCTAATAATCAGATCCATTGTTCTAAAGGGACTACTGTGCTCAGGTCAGAGGCCCAGGTCAGAAGTCAAAGTGGGGCCACATTTTCTCATTTTACCCAAGTCTTGGAGTAGGCTTTGAATTTAACTGCTACAAAGATGGGCCCATCCACCAGCAAGACAACTGTTGACAACACCATTGCAGCCATTTCCAGCAGCCCTGAAGGGATTAAATCCCAATCATACTTGATCTGAATGATTTGTTGCCACTTGCATTTTACAGTGAATAATGCAGTTAAATACAGCGAAAAGCTTCAACTGTCACCACAAACTGTCACCATTTTTCAACAGCTTAAGAATGAAAAGAGTAAAAAGATACAACTGAAAGAGAATCTTTGTTCCGCTGACTCCACCATGAGACCTGAGTCAGCTCACCAGCGACATCCCCCACCGCACCCCCACCCCGCTACCCCTCCTCCACCATCTCACCACTGTCTGTGCCAGATCCACTGAGGTAGGAGTCACCGCTTTTTAGAATTGGATTCAGTTGGATTCTTTTGTGATTGCATTTTTTCTTCTGAATCCAAGAGATTCAATCAACCGTGGAAGTTTGTTGATTATGATGAATACATCATGGCAGGAAACCTCTGATAGCAAACTTAGGTGAGAATGAGGCGAGAAACAGGGCAAGTTCGAATGCTGGTCAGAAATCCATCTCAGCAGTAGGGGCTGGAGTCTGATGGGTGGGATCTTAACTGGAACAGAGATGGAATTCTTGTCTAATTAAGAGTGGCAAAAAGGCTCTCGAAGAGAAAGGGACATTCAGGAGCCTTCCAGTTTCACAGAAGCACCCAAAAGCAGTTTAAGGCAAGTAACTGAGAGGGCACCCGAACAAGATGATGTAGCAGCTTCCAGGCTGCTAAAACACAGTTTGCCAAGTTGGCAGAACAACCAGGGATACTGGGTTTGTTGGCCAAGCGAAGCTCTGAAATTGCAAAACCCACCTGACACAGTGCAAACACAGCAGCCAGGTGCTAGCGACATTAGCTTAATGTGAAAGGCAACAGTTAGTCTGCACAGACACCCCCAAACAACTTATCCACTGAACAAAGGGCAGCCCAGACAGAAAGACACCGGGATAACAAGGTGTAGAGCTGGATGAACACAGCAGGCCAAGCAGCATCATAGGAGCAGGAAAGCTTGATGTTTCGGGCCTAG